>OY728162.1:895119298-896369298 GCA_963277665.1 Viscum album
AGAGTGGCTGACCAATGTCGTCTCTCAAAGGAGGAAGTGAATTTAAACAATTTTTAGAGGTATTCTAGAAATAAAATAAAAAAAATAAAAACACTACATGAAATTATTGGGGTGTTTGTTTATAGTTTATGAATCTAGAAGAAGTTTGATGGAAGAAGATTGTATTTTTTTTGTTTTTAGTTTTGAAATGAAGTTCGATTAAAATGACACAACAAAAAGATATTTTTTAGAAATTATTTTAAAAGGTGTAATTGATCTAACTGTACCTCATAATTCACTTATTAATAATTATTATTTAAATCAATATCCACTTAATTATGATCCCCTAATTTGTTATCCCTCAAACCCTATGAGAGTTAACTTAACCATAATGATGAAATTACTTAAACCCTAGGCTAGCTTCGGAACACGCAATCCCAGCACCCTGCTTTGATTGTTGTTATAATGTTTTCTTATGATCAGTGGTTAATTAAAGAACATATCCATTCTGGAAATTAGGATGAACTGCATTTATGGATTATATTTGAACTCTACAAATTTATCCCTTATAGTCTTGTATTACCGATTAAGATCGCACTCTCCCAATTTACACAATTCTCAACCTCGCGTGTTTTTGGTTAATTGTTCAATTGATTTCTTAGTTTCTTACAATTTAAAAACACAATTTATGGATCATATTAAGTGAATTATAGTAGCTCAATGATTGAAAATAATTAAATGAAGAAGGATAGAGGTCGAGCGATTACTAAAAAGAACTACTCTTCCATGGGTGGTGTAGTCATCGTGGAGACATTTTGCATAAGAAAAGGATTGAAAGGGTAGAACCCAATCATGTCGCCTCTCATGATTCAAACCCAATTATGAAGATTAATAAAAGAAGAAAAGGGGATAATATAGAAGATTATTTGAAGAAAAATTCCAGAAACAAACATGAAATAAAAGAAATACAAAGAGGAGGTGGGAGAGGAGAGCCATTTTGGAAGAGAGGTTTTCACAAAGTCTTACTTCTTCCAAGAGTTTTGAGGGGCTCCCAAGAGACACCCATTCGGACACAACTTTTGAAATCCTTGCAAATCCCTCCCAAATAGTTAAAACCCCCTTTAAATAGAGTTTTTGAGGGCTAGGGTTACATAACTTTTTATGTGTGAAATGAAAAACTCGGCCAAATATTTTATTTCATGTTGCACCGCCACATTGACCTCAAAAAAACGTGAATTGACCGGACTTACAGAAGGATTATTTGTGCCGAAACATGTCCCCGAGCTTTCCCCAAAATTTGGGCTGAATCCAAGGCCGGATGAAGAAAATATAGCCCAAATATAGAACCCATGTCTATTCTGCCGAGTCCAGCCCTCCATTGGATTAATGTCCAATTTCCTCCATTCAAATTCACTCTTTAGATCTAGTGTCTTGAATTAATGTTGTACAAAATTAAGTTAGGAACACTGTTAAAAAATTTCAAATTCCAATAAAAAATATTAAAATATTTATCTTCGAAATAATAGAGTGCACTATAGTGGGTAAAACTGGAATTTTAACCAAATTTTCAAATTAATCATCAAATCCAAAATATTTTATAAATAAACATATTTAACACAATGTGAGCAAGTTATATCATTTATTATCGATAAAATATTCAACAAAATAGTGTTTTATTAACTCCCCCACACTTACCCTTTTGCACTCCTGGGAAAAACCTCATGTCAAGTAAACATCAATATCAAATCAAAACCAATTTTAAAACACATATCATTGGGATCCATCAATTCCGCACCAAGAATAAAAAGATATCATGCCTCATAAAAAACCTTATTTCAAGTTCTCTATTAATATCATTTAATATATTTCCACTTCATTTATCCTCCCATGCACAAAACACATACCTCGCTTGAATTTTCTCTCATCACTCAAATATCAATTTTTTTGCAATTTCTTTCTCATCCAAACTCATACAAGGGTCACCATAGGCTTGATAAATTCCTACATCACCATCCGATGTGATTCAAGGACATATGTTTATAATGAAGACTTTTCATGTTTGTTCTGTGGATTTCGGATGGTAGGATTTAGATGTGAAAAATTCTAAGGCTGAATGAGGAGGGCTTGACTCTTTTTGAAGAAAAATTGCATTAATCTAATTTTCACTTAAATATGGTCTTCTACTTAATCCCCATAGTATCAATTCAGCTCCATCATCATGAAAAGTCATGAGAAGTTTACACCATTCTTCATTTCAGCATCAGAAATTCCAATCTTCTCAAACATGATTTTCTTTAAACTCTAGATAGGCACAACATTCCACCTCAATTAGAAGCTCCAGAAAAGGCACAACTTCACTTGTCATGAATGATCCAGAAAAGGCACAACTTTCAATATAATTACTCTCTTCAGCAGCAAACGTATCTCTTCAGAATTTAATTTTCCACCCAAAGTATCACAGATTGTGGTAGCACAACACAAGATATATTCCCCCACACTTAAGCTCAACTAGATTATGCAATTTCACTTCAAGAGTTGGTTGGATAGGGAAAATTGGATTGTAATGTGGCTAACATAATAGGCTATGCATGGATTCTAAGGGCTATAAGGATTAACTGTTCATGGTATTCCATTATAAAAAAAGGATTCTTTGAAATATGGGCTTTAATACCAAACAAATGCCTCAATCATTTAAACATAAGTACCTCAAACCCTCAATTTGTGACAGAAATAAATCAAATTATGGTTAAATCAAGCATGGTTTGGTTTTCTCAAGTAGTGAGGTGAATGTAACGAATATGAAAATAATGTTTCAGAAGCCTCAGATGAAGGTGATTTCAAATATAAAGACAGTGAGATGTGGCATGGGATTCAAATTTTGGTGTACTTTTCATGAAATTACTAAATATTTGAACTTGAGACAAAGTCATTTTCAGCATTCATTTAAGCTTAGTTTCAAGGGATAAATTGTTTCACTCATTGATATGCATTTCAAAATTGTGATGAGAATCATTTCAGCTCAAAAATTTCAAAAACACAAAGAAAATTGAAAAAATAAAACAAAAAAACACCCAATTTTTATTGTTTGTTTTAATAGGAAAAAATTGAAATTAATAAACTAAAAGGTTCCCTCCCCCACACTTAAAATATTTCATTGTCCTCAATGTGAAACCATGAGATGATATATGCACATGAAATGCAGAATTTTTAAATAGGACAAAAAATATAAAAGTGAAAATGTTAGGAACAGCCTGATGTGATCAAGTGATGATGGGGTCATGCAGTGTGATAAAATCCACGGCATTAGTAGGAAGACCCTCAATGTATCTCTTCAAAGGTTTCCCATTGACGGTAAAGCTCCTTCCAGTGTCCTCTTGTGTGATCTCCACTACCCCATAAGGAAAAACATTAGTCACAACATAAGGAACTAACCATCTGGAATGCAACTTACCAGGCATCAGCTTGAGTCGTGAACTATAAAGAAGGAATTTCTCTCCAACATGAAACTCCCTTTGTTGGATCATTTTTTCATGAGATTATTTTGATCTTTCCTTATATAGCCTTGATTTCTCATATGATTACAGTCGAATCCCCTCAAGCTCTTGAATTTGCAACTTCATTTGAATTCCAGCATGGGCAAGATCCCTGTTGCATTTCTTTATATCCCAATATGCCCGATGCTCGACTTCCACTTGGAGATGACATTATTTATAAAAAAAATCCAAAATGGGGACATACCAATGGGTGTCTTGTATGCTGTCTTATAAAACCACAATGCATCTTCCAATTGCTTGCTCCAATCCTTCCTATTTGGCTGCACGATTTTCTCTAATATTTATTTTATCTCACGATTTGAAACCTCATCCTTGCCATTTTTTTGGGGGTGGTATGGTGTTGATGTTTTGTCTGTCACCCCATACTTCTAAAGGAGTGAATAAAAATTCCTATTTCAATAGTGTGTCCCTTGGTCACTGATGATGTCCTTTGGTACTCCAAACCTACAGTAAATTTGAGTCTTGAAAAAATCAACTACAACATGAGAATCGTCAGTCCTTGTGGCCTTGGCCTCCACCCATTTAATCACATAATCAACAGAATCCAAAACATAAAAAAATACAAATGAACTAGGAAAATGACCCATAAAGTCGATGCCCCATACATCAAAAATCTCACATAATAGAATGGGTTGTTGGGGCATCTCATATCTCCTAGAAATATTCCCAGTGTGTTGGCAACGAGAGCATGACTTACCAAACACATGGTCATCATGGAACAAGCCAGGCCAATATAATCCAGAGTCCAAAGCCTTCCAAGCTATCTGTTGGGGTCCAAGGTGTCCACCACAAGAAAGTGTATGACAAAAATGAAAAATAGACTCAAACTCATGATCAGGAACACACCTCCTACTGACTTGGTCACTACACATGCGCTAGAGGTAAGGATCATCCCACACATAATACCTAGACTCACTTTTTAATTTTTGGACTTGATGCTTCTTCAAATTTGTTGGGATGTCAGAGGAAAAAATGTAATTAACAAAATCAGAAAACCAAGCAAGCGTACCTGAGATAGTATAGAGATGCTCATCGGGGAAAGTGTCCCGAAGTGGTACCTGGTCCAAGGTGTCATCCAATAGTGTGTGAGTAAGCCTACTCATGTCGTCGGTCACCAAATTCTCTGCAACATTCTTGTCCTTTATCTCAATATCAAATTCTTGAAGTAGTAGCATCCAATGGATAAGTCATGGCTTTGCATCTGGCTTCCTTAAGAGGTACCTCAAAGCTGAATGGTCAGAAAAAAACACTACTTTAGAGCCCAATAAATATGAACTGAATTTATCTAAAGAAAATATGACAGCAAGAAACTCATTTTTGGTGGTTGTGTAATTTGATCAGGCTAAATCCAATGTCCTCTATGCATAGGCGATCACATGTGAACGTCCCTCCACCCTCTGAGTTAAGACAGCTCCAACCGTGAAGTTGGATGCGTCACACATAATCTCAAAAGTAATCTCCCACCATGGGGGCTGTATGATCGGTGGAGTGGTCAGACACTTCTTTAGCTCATCAAATGATACCCTGCACAAATCATCAAAATTGAAGTCAATATCTTTTTTAAGCAATCGAGATAATGGTACAGTGATATTACAAAAATCTCTGATGAATCGTTGATAAAATCCAGCATGTCCAAGGAATGATCAAACATCACACACAAATGTAGGATATGGCAGGGATGAATTAATGTCTTCCTTATATTTATCAACATAAATTCCATGTTGTGAGACTATATGATCTAACACCATTCCCTTTTCGACCATGAAATTAAATTTTTCAAAATTTATGACAAGATTCTTTTCAATACAACGATGAAACACCATTCCCAAACTACTTAAACATTCATCAAATGAAGACCCATATACTGTAAAATCAACCATAAATACCTCCATGTGGGTCTCAATGAAATCTGAGAAAGTACTCACCATGCATCTCTGGAAGGTACCTTTGGCATTGCAAAGTCCAAATGGCATCCATCGGGAAGCAAAGGTATCAAATGGGCAGGTGAATTTCGTCTTTTCCTAGTCCTCTACTCCAATGGGAACCTAAAAATAGCCAGAGAAAACATCCAAGAAGAAATAATGTGTCCTACCTGCAAGTCTCTCAAGAATCTGGTCAATGAATGGAAGTGGGAAATGGTCCTTAAGAGTGGATTGATTTAGTTTCCTATAATTAATACACACTCGCCAACTGTTTTGTACTCTCACAGGAACTAACTCATCATTTTCATTTTTTATAACAGTGACACCACTCTTCTTAGGCACAACCTGAATAGGACTTACCCACTGAGAATCTGAAATGGGAACGATTATACCTACCTTGAGCAATTTCTCAACTTCTTTTTTAACAACATCAAGGAGGGTGGGATTGAGTCTCCTTTGTGGCTGTCTCACCGGTTTAACCCCATCCTCCAAGATAATCCTATGCATGAAAAAGGAGGGGCTAATACCTGATATGTCAGCCAAGGTCCACCTGATTGCCCTGCTGTTCTCCCTTAATATATTCAAAAAAATTTCTTCATGTTCAAAATGGAGATTGTTAGCAATGATAATAGGTAACTTCTCACCACTCAACAAGTATGAGTATTTCAGATTTGGTGGCAATGGATTGAGTTCCAGTGTAGGGGTGGTGTATGGATGGAGACATAGAATGAACTGAAATATGTGCACAAAGAGCATCAGTATCAGAATATAAATCATCAAAATCAGATAATAAAGCATCAAATCCATCAGCATACTCAACAGACATGTCATAATCAGAGTTCACATGATCAAAATCAGAATATGACACCATTTAAAAATAAAATCATAGAGATAATTGTTCCTTATAAATAGGTGTGGAAGCACTCTTAGACATCAAACTAGAACCAATACTCATAATCTCCCTAAGGATAGGACAATCAATTTCCATGGAGTTTTTATTTGGTGGTTCAAAATGGGAGATAAAAAATGCAGAATGATCCCTTGAGGGGTACTTCATGGAGTCCATAACATTAAATATCACAACTTCATCTCCAAAATCCATGGAAAGTGTACCCTCATTGACATTTATGATAGTTTTTTTAGTTTTAAGGAAGGTTCTACCTAAGATTATGGGAGCATGAGAACTTACCTGATCGTCCTCCATGTTAACCACGTAGGAATCTGCTGGGAAGATCATGTCTCTTACCCGGAGAAGTAAATCCTCAAAGACTTCCACTGGATATATTGTAGCTCTATTTTCCATCTTCACCACTACTCTTTTTTGCTTCAACTCGCCAACCTGCAAGGAAGATAATACAGAGGGAGGCATCACATTTATTGACGCTCTTCAAATCACAAATAGAATCTAGAGAAGTGAAACTCCCCTATGGTATATGGGATGGTGAATGTCTCGGGATCCTTTCACTTTGTTGGCATTGCTATATTTGGTGTAATGAGTTCTAATACATTCCTTCCAAGGTTGATCCTCTAATTTCCCTTGAGCACACTTCGATTTGTGGAGAGTTATTTTAATAATTTGGTATGCCTTGGGATTTTCTTAATGGCATCAAGTAGAGGAATGTTTATCTCCACACACTTGAATGTGTCCAAAACCACCTTTTTCATTGCTTCTTCAGCCATCTTCTTGGTTTGAACAACCCTGTTTGGAAAAGGAAGGGGTTTAGGAGGAACATCAACAATATTTTTCTAACCTTTATCTTTCTCCTTGGATTTCTCATTAGTAGGTATGGAATGCGGCTTCTATAGAGTAGAGGTGAATCCCATTGGAATGGTAGGTACAAATGTATCGTTCATTTTCTTCCCACTTCTCAATGTGATGGAACTAACATTCCCCTATGGATTTGGAGTGGGTTGGGAAGGTAGATTTCCATAATTCTTACTTACAAGTTCATGGAGGGCAGTGCAAATCTGGCTCATTTGAGCCTTCAACTCCCTCAACTCCGAACTTTTACTCTTCATCTCATTCTGTTGATTAAGAAAATTATTCTTTAAAATATTATCAGTGTTAGATTCTACCTTGTGTTGGAGATTCCCTTATTGCTGACTTGTTGATGTTTGAGCTTCGAATATCCTTTCGGGTTGTTGGAAACCCTATTGGTAAGTTGGAGGCTACTAGAAGTTTGGTTGAAAAGGGGGAATTTGTTTTTTCCAGAGCCATAACCTATGTCTGGTTGATCTTTCCATGCTTGGTTCTATGTTAAAGCAAATGAATAAAACTTTTTTCGGGATATGGTTGTTGTTGCTGCTGAAATGGTCTCCCTGGGAATACTGCTGCGCAATCCTCTATCTCTTGTAGTTGTGGGCAATAGTCTGTTGGGTGGCTTGTCTCAGTTCAAATTCCAAAAGGCCTTAAAGGAGGGGGTTGGGATGTCTTTTGATCCAATGCAATTTTCCTCCCCATAATGGTCAATTATACCAACTTGGTATCAATCAAATTACTTTCAAGAGAAGAAGGACTAACCTGATGTACTCCCCTAACATGTGGTGTACCTCGATCGCCAAATTGTTGGGAGTTTTGTGCCATCTTTTCGATAAATTCACGTGCGGCTACTGGTGTCTTGACCACCAATGCCCCTCCTGCTGCAGCATTTACCACTCTTCTCTCCATAGGTGTGAGTCCTCATATAAGTACAAGATGATTAGTTGCTCACTGATTTGGTGATGTGGGAAGCTTGCACACAACTTCTTGAATCGCTCCCAGTACTCATACATTAACTCCCCTTGTGCGTGCTTGATCCCCGAGATCTCATTATGAATAGACGTGGTCCTTGATGCTGGCAAAAATCTTTACACGAAAAGATGTTTCAAATCGTTCCAACATGTTACATCTTCAGGTTGTAAATAGTACATCCAATCCTTTGCATCTCCATCAAGTGAGAATGGGAATGCTCTTAATTTAATTTGATCTTCAGAAACATTTCTTGGTTTTATGGTTGAGAAAACCACATTAAATTCCTTAAGGTTTTTGTTCGGATCCTCACCAGATAAGCCATGAAACTTTGGAAGAAGGTAAATTAATCCAGATTTTAACTCAATGTATGATTCGAGATTCAGGTATGCAATATAATTTGGTTGATAGTTAATATTAGGTGCAGCCAATTCTTGAATGGTTCGATTTAGTTCATTTCCATTATTTACAGCCATTGTTTCCTCTTTTATGTTTGAAATTGAATATCTTCCAATTTCAATGTTTCCAAAAGAGAGGAAAGAGAGAGGTGAAGAATATAATAAAATGAAAAATAAAATAAATAACTCTAAATGGTTGAATAAATTACTTTCCTCTCAGAAAACAGTGCCAATTTGAAAGAGTGCTATCATGGGCACCCTCAAATGATTAGTGTTATTTTGGGATACATAGGTGCAGTAGAGTGGATGACCAATGTCGTCTCTCATAGGAGGAAGTGAATTAAAATAAATTTTAGAGGTATTCTATAAATAAAATAAAAGAGAATAAAAACACTACTTGAAGGGATATGGGTGGTTTTTTATAGTTTATGAATCTATAAAAGGTTTACTGGAAGAAGATTGTATTTTTTTGTTTTTAGTTTTGAAATGAAGTTCGATTAAAATAACACAACAAAAGATGTTTTTTTAAGAAATATTTTAAAAGGCATAATCAATCAAACTCTAACTCTTCATTACCTTATTAATCATTATAATTTAAATAAATATCCACTTAATTATGATCCCCTAATTGTTTATCACTCAAACCCTATGAGAGTTAACTTAACCACAGAGATGAAATTACTTAAACCCTAGGCTAGCTTTGAAACACGCAATCACAACACCCTGCTTTGATTGTTGTTCTAAGGTTAGATTATGGTCAGTGGTTTATTAGAGAACATATCCATTCTGTAAATGAGGATGACTTGTGTTTAGGGATTATATTTGAACTCTAAAAATTTATCCCGTATGGTCTTGTATTACATATTAAGATCGTGCTCTCACAATTTATACAATTTTCCACCTCGTGTGTTTTGTGTTAATAGTTCAATTGCTTTCTTAGATTCATAAAATTTAAAAACACAATTAATGGATCATATTAAGGGAATTACATTATCTCAATGATTCAAAATAATTAAATGAATAACGATAGAGGTCGAGTGATTACTAAAAAGAACTACTCTTCCATGGGCGGTGTAGTCATCGTGGAGACGTTTTTCATAAGAAAAGGATTGAAAGGGTAGAACCCAATCTTGTCTCCACTCATGATTCCAAACCAGTTAAAAAGATTAAGTGAAGAAGAAAAGGGAAGAACATAGAAGATTATTTGAAAAAAAATTCAAGAAACAAACATGAAATAAAAGAAATACAAAGAAGAGGTGGGAGAGGAGAGCCTTTTTGGAAGAGAGGTTTGCACGAAGACTTACCTCTTCCAAGAGTTGTGAGGGGCTCCCAAGAGACACCCTTTCGGAAAAATATTCCCAAAGACTCGACCAACCCTCCCAAAGAGTTAAAACCCCCTTTAAATAGATTTTTCGAGGGATAGAGTTACATAACGTTTTATGTGTGAAATTGAAAAAATAGGCCAAATATTTTATTCCAGGTTTCACCGCCTATTTGACCTCAAAATCTCGTGAATTGGCCGGCCTTCTAGAAGTTTTATTTGTTACAAATCATTTCTTCGAGAGTTCCTCAAAATTGGGGCTCAATAAAATTGCGGATGAAGAGGATATGGCCCAAATACAGAACCAATGTCCATTCTGCCGAGTCCAGCCCACCATTGGATTAATAGCCCATTTACTCTATCCAAATTCACTCTTTAGCTCTAGTATCCTTAATGAATGTTTTAGAACATTACATTAGGAACACTATTAAAAAATTTCAAATTCACTTAATAAACATAAAAATATTTATCTTCGAAATACTACAGTGCACTATAAAGGGTAAAACTGGAATTTTCACCAATTTTTCAAATGAATGATTAAATACCAAATATTTTATAAATAAACATTTTTAACAAAATTTGAGGAAATTATATCATTTATTATAAATAAAATATTCAACAAAATAGTGTTTTATCTCTTTTATAAGGTGAATGTCTTGTACATGGTAAGGTGAAACGATGCCACAAGAATATGGGGAGGCTCTGTAATTTAATAGAGTAAATTATCATGGTCGTTGGATGGATTACCAAACCGTTCATCTAGAATATGTGCATGTTCATCATCTCCAGTAGGGTGCACATAGTTGGTTATGGTTTGGAAAACCATGCTGCCAAAACATGTGTGTTTCCAGGATCATTAAAAATAGAAATTATAAGTTTTCCCCTCCATTATGTTAATCCAAATTCAACCCCCTCCACTCTTGTCTGACCTAGGTACACCAAGGGACTCCCTAAAAACCATATCTTTGGCTCTACCTCCTCCATGGTTACCTCCTAAGGTATATATGGTGATTTTCTATTGTTTTTTTGTCAAATTTCTCCACCACTTCTTCTTACTTCTTGGTTTCTTGGTCTCTATTAGCTTGGTTACCTCATGCAATTACCCTTGAGCGAGGGTTTGAATATGTGGCTTGTTTTCTTTGATGTTTGGGTGTGTGTATTGTTTCTTGATCATAATTATCCCCTATGACAGTATTGACAAATCTAGATATCTTTGAGGTATGTTTTTTCATCCATTTCCTTTCGAAATTGTTTTGATAGATTCTTGAACATTCCTAAATGATTTCTAGATGTTATATTAATTCTTATGATGAGTTAGTATAGAATATTTTGGTATTTCATTTGTGGAATTTTGATAAAAGTCGGTCTCCCAATAGATTTCATAATTATGACTGTATCTATATGTATTTAATTTGTTTTTAAAACCAAATTGACATTTTAATGGAAAATTGGGTGCTTTGGAAGTTGGGTTTGTTCTTGGTTGATTTTATGAAAAATTTCATATTGTCGGGACTTGTGTGTGTTGTTTTAGTGCATTTAAATTGTTTGATGCTTGCATGTTAGGTCTTTGTTAATTGGTGTTACATTCCTTGTGGTCCAATTATTTAGGTCATGGGAACTTTTATGGTCTTCAACATGGTTTATATTAGATGATAGAATATCAATATATTGATCTAGTGTGCATTTGGATAGGAACACAAACGATGATGGATTCTATAGAATTCATCTTAAACCCACAATTTCAACACACCCTTCTATAACCTTTATTTATTTCCTTTTCTCACCCCAATTAAAATGGTTCCTTTAACTCATTGTGTTTCTTAAATGGTTCCGTGGTTTCAAAATAACTCAAAATTCGTTTCCAAATATGTTTAATAGTGATTTTACATTTTAGAATATTGAGTTGTGTTTTGGTTTCTATGTAAAATAAAGGACCATTGGGAATCTTTAGAGCATAAAATGGTGTTTCATCCATGGTTTTTGAAATGGTTTTGATATGTATCACCCAATTAGAATTTAATTATTTTATGTAAAATAGTTTAAAAAATCTTGTGATGTGAAGGCCTAGTTGACATGATGGATGATTGATTTGTGATGAGTACCTTAATGGTTAGCATAGGTGGTGTTAGAGTTTTATTTAGGAATTAATGGTGGAATATATGGGTTATTGGTTTGTGAAATGCTTTTTATGATCTCCTCATTGCCCATATACTACAAGCATGTGATTTATAGGCATCATAAAGAGGGTTGAGTGATGGTTTCCTATCAACCCGATTAGAAGGGTTGGTACCCCTGGATTTATTGAGAAGCTAGGAGGGTTATGCCATGGGTGATGCTAGTTTAGTGATTATAATAGATTATCAACTATAGAGATTCACTATACCCCATTAGTTGAGTATTAACTGATTACATCTAAGAATTACTTCTAGAGTTGTTTAAGAAATTCCCATTATTATTATTTTGTATGTTCTGTTTTTATTCTACTTCAGTTTGGTTTCTTTTAATCCCTGAAATTTTATTCTCACTTATTCTATTTTGGTTATTTTCTCTCATAACTTTTGATCACCTGGTATTGATCCATCCTTTTGTTTTAGTTCAGTAAACTATATTTTTGGAATAGAAAACAATTTTAAAAATGAAAAGAAGTGTGTATTGTTTTCATAAGTGGTTCATACTAGAAATATGTGTTTGGTTATTTAAAAGGATAAAAAATCATATGTTGTAAATGTAATTAAAAAATAGTTTTTATGGTCTATTTTTGGAAAGGAAATGAATGGACGATTTATTTCTTACCTACTAAGCTATTGTATGCTCACACACTACTTGTGCCACTAGACATCATTAGACTTGAGCTGTTTTGCAGGTTTAGGTTTTTTGTTTGGGTTTTTGAGTAGGATGGTCTTATGATTCGTAGTGAAAAATAGGTACTATGGATATCTATTAGGGATCTATATTGGGTATTCTTATTTTGGTTTTCTGTTTCATTCTTCTGTTGTTGTATTTAGAACATGTGTACTTATTTGTATTCAGTGTTTATTGATCCTTCTAGATTTTTTGTGTTCTATAATTTGTTTTTTATTATTTTATATTGGGATAAATCATTCCCACTATGATATTTTTTATGTCGAGAGCTTGTCAGATGCCCGATATGATATGGTATGACTCTTAGGCCTTGTCAAATGCTGGGTTGGGTGTCATGCTGGATGGAATCACAACCTAGTTCATAACAAAATGGTATTAGAAAATCCCTTTTATATTTGGTGCATTAATTAGATTAAACATTTGGGTTGTTGAGAATAAATATGTGTTAAATTATAGATGTTATGGCCCCTTTATCATCATATGCATCGAGTTTCTAGGGGTAGTTTGGGATTTGAGTCTTTGTTTTGGTTTTGGTTGTTTGGATGGGGAATGGAAACAAGGTGAAGCTATGATGTATGAAAGGGATTACATGGATTATTGTACCATATAGACCATGAGTTCATGGTTCAATGTACTCCTAGTGGTTTATAAGGGAGTGGATATAAGTAGAATGTCCCTTTTCATTTTTCTGAGACTTTTGGATCTTGGAAGAGGATTGTAAGAGGATAGGAGGGGGTTAGATATGAAATGATAGTAGTAGAGATATTGCACACAATGTAATAGTTACATGATGTGAAGGTGAGGTTCTAAACATGTTGAAGTAGTTTCATTGGTTGATACATGAGGTGTATTTAATCAGGATTAAAAGGTTTGGTATGATGAATTTTTAAATGAAAACTGATGCTTGAAATTTACACTGTAAGAAAATTTATTACACAACACGTAAATCCATGATATTGTACATAATTAAATGATTCATCCACTTAGGATTCCTCCGAACCATATGGCTATGCACCTTCTAGGTTACTAGAAGCTTCCCCTCTTAATCATTTTGATATTCCTTCATCCAAGGATCTATTTGTGGATTATGTCTTTAATCATTGGTGATCCTTGGTGATCCAAGATATGTTATGCATTTTTTTCTAGCATATTATTGGTTGGTGCATGATTTATCAACCCATATAGCCAACTCATGTGGGTTCCCCCCTTCTCTGATAGGGTTTACATGTTTGGTTCATGGTTTGGAAAACAATGCAGCCAAATCATGCATATTTCCAAGGTTCATTAATAACATGAAAGTACTTGTTGTCCATCCTTTATTTTAACCCCATTTCGACTACCTCTCCTCTCATTCAACCTAAGAACACCAAGGGCCTCAAAAAAAACCCCTCTCATTCGATATCCCTCATCAATTTTTCATTTATCATGTATCAGTGGTTTGTTTCTATTGGTTTATGGTCAATTTTATTGTTTAATTATTCATCTTTCATTAATTAATCTCTCTTGGATTGGTTCCCTCTTTAAAAACCCCTAGAGTGAGGGATGGATAATGCGATTGTTCTCATTGATGTTTTGGTGTGTAGATTATCTCTTGATCATTTTTCTTAATCCTATTATAATTTCGTCGCATCTACAATTTTATGAGGTAGGTTTTTCCATCCATTTCCATTATAAAGCATGTTGATAGATTCATTGACTTTTCTAAATGATTTTTATATGTTTTATTCATACTTTTAATTGGTAATTCCATGCATGAAATTTAATTAATTTTGATTTTAAAATATCGTTCCCAATTATTACAATAAGTTTATATATAAGTTTTTTTAAAAAAATTAAAATTTTCCTTTGAAAGGAAAATTGGTTTATTAATAAGTTTTCCTTGGTTTTGGTTGAGATTTAAAAAAACATTTTTCATGTGTAAGTGACTTGTGTGTGTTTTTTTGGAACCTTTATATGGTTTGATGCTTGAGTGTGAGATCCCTGTTCTATACTGTAACTTCATTTGTGTTCCCTTGATTAAGATATTGGATACTTTTATGGTTTTCAACAAGTTTCACATTGGATGTGGGAATATCCTTTTGTGCATGTGGTGCACATATATAAAGGAAATGAATTTATAATTGATTAAATAGAATCTATCTTAAACCTAATATTTCAAAAAATTATTACCTTTTATTTCCCCACATCCTTATTCATCCCCATTTCTAATGGTTCCTTCAACCACAAGCATTTAATAAATGGTTCCTTCATTTAAAAATTATTTGAAAGTGGTTTCCTAATATGTTTTATAAATCTTTGTCTGTTTGAAATATTGAAGTGTGGGTTGGTTTTTATGTGGCATAAAGGGCCATTTGGAATCTTCCTAATAGAAATGGTGTTTCATCCATTGTTTTAATAATTGGTTGGAAGTTGTTTTTTGATTTTGAAATGTTTTTCCGGGTTATAAATTTATAATGTTTTGGATTTTTTTTGAAGTAACATGTGATGTGATGGCCTGGTCGGCACCTTGGATGACTTGATGTATGGCGGGAACCTCTATGGTAGTCCCTCATAGGAAATGGTCACCACATAGGTGGTGTCAATGTTTAGGCTAGGAAAAAATGGTAACATATGTGGGTTATTGGTTCATACCACACATGTGATTAACTCCTCATTCTCCATCTACTAGGAACTTGGGATTCATGGGAATCATCTAAAAGGACTACTAGTTGTTTATTATCAACCTCGATTAGACATGTTGGTACCCACTATATTTTTTATTATTCCAGGTGGGTTGCACCACTAGTGAGGATAGTTTAGAGAATGTAGGATTTTTTTAGCTATGGAGGATCACCATTTGTTGGTAGGTTTTTCCAGACCAATTATGTCATCATATTTCTTCTAGATATATTTAAGGAATACCATGATTATTATCTTTATGTTAGGTTTTACTTCTAATACACTTTGGTTTCTCTTCACCCCTACTAATTTATGCTATCTTGTACTATTTCCATTTTTTTGGCATACATTTTGGCCACCTAGTATGAATTCATCATTTGGTTTTAGTTCTGTAAACTGAATTATTGTAGTGGAAAATAGTATTAAAAAGAAAAGTAGTGTGTGTTGTTCCTAAAAGCGTTTCATCCTAGAAAGTTTTGTTTGGTTATTTAAAATGATAAAAAAATATTTTTTAAATGTATTGAAAAAAAAATTATATGATTTTTTTGGGAAAGGAAATTTATAGACTATGTGGTGCTTCCCTACTTAGTTGTTCTATGTTATCACCCTACTTGTTCCACTTGGTGTCAGTAGACCCATGTTATTTTTCAGGCTCAGGTCTCTGGTTCATGTTTTATATTGGATAAGGTTTTTCTTATGGTTGTTCATGACCAAGAGGTCTCATGGAGATATGTTCTAGTTATACATTGGTTTTATTCGTGGTTTTTTTCATTTAATTCTACTGTTGGTCTATTTGGATCTGGTGTATTTATATGTATTCAGTGATTATAGATCCCTCTGGTTTTCTCCATTCTCTATTTGATTTTTTAACATTTTATCTTGGAATAAATCATTCCCACTTTTATATATTTGATTCATGGTATTAGTCACCTACCTGGGAGGATTAGTAATGACTCTGAGGCCATATCGTGGGCTGGGTTGGTTGTCGAGTTGGATGAAAGCCCGAGTTGGTTCCTGAAAATGTATTCTTATAGTGTGCGTTGAAATAAAATTATATTTTGGTGTTCATAGATTTTCTACATTCAATTATGTATCATAATAATGGATAATTGAATCTCATGCTCTTATGATTTATATAATGAAACACTTTTCATAATTAGTATATTAAATTTATAAACAAACAATATTTTGTTTAAAAAAAATTAATACAATCAATATTTTTTTAAATTCTAGATTTGGAAATAAATACCTTTGAATTTAGAATATCTAATGTCTATTTTAAACAAATATTCATCAACTATTTATAAAAAATGATCCTCAAAATATTCTTTATTTAAAATATAATAAATATGACCAAATTATGAGAATAATTTTTCGAATGTGAACAAATGTATAATGATAATAGTTTTGATATTGTTTTAAAATATTTTTTTCATTTCTAAAATTTATAAAATATATTTCATCGAATTATTTTCTACATAATCTGGGTATTTTATTCTAATAAAAATGAATCACATGTATTTTAAAAAAAATTAAAACTCATATTTATAATAATATTAATCTCTCATTATAAAAAAAATTGAAAATAAATTATTTAAATATGAATAAATTAATTTATTTAAATAACATTAAATATGATTAATAAGACCCCTAGATTTTGATAGACAACAATGATCGATAGCAAATGTTACATGTAACACTGAACTTAAAAAACTAACATTTATTATTATTTATTTATGACAATTGTAACCCAACTATTAAATTTTTTGGTAAAATTTGGTTTAATAAAATTAAGACATATATATATATATCCTACCAAATAAAAGTTTTATCATTAATTCATAATAAATAAAAACTCTAATTTTAGTAACATCAATTTAAGATTCTAAAAAACCATTTTTTTCAAAAATGATTTTTCATTGTTTTTGTGAGTGAATATTATAATTCATTTCTATAATGTTTATATGTTTTATTATATAAAAATATATCATTTTATAATGTAGAAAATTAAAATTAATTTAGGATTAAGTTTTTGAAATTTTTAGAAAAGATGTATTTTCAATATGTTGTTAAAAATATGGAATTTTCATTGAACCTACATTTTATTTTAAATAATTCAAAAGGTAAAATATTATTTTTTGAGTAGTAATAAGATTTTAATTAAATTTAATACCATTATGTTCTTCAAAATTATTTTTATAAAAGGATTATGTAAACAAAATTATATTATAAATGGGATTTTCTTAAAAACAGTTTTTCGACCTTTTGGGTTTTAATATTAATTTTATTGATCTTTAATAGATGAAAAAAATCACAAAAATTTGATTAAATATTTATATTGAGGAGGTAAAAGTTTGATAAATATTTTCCATTTATTATTCTATTATAAATTATAATCTTAATAAATATTTATCACCTCTATAAGGGAAATTTGATAATTAAGGATAAAGATAATATCATAAAGACTAAAAATAAATCTAAAAATGCATAATTTAATTGTATGATTATATTTCAACATAATCATGAAATATTAGAATATATGCCTTTTTTCTAGTTTTCTTTTATTTTGAACTTTATATCATATTATTTAATGAAACTAAACAATGTAATTATCTTGGTTTTTATTATATTTAGATTTTTCAAAAATGGAATAATAGTGGATATGTTCAGTTCAAAATGGGTATACAAAATATAAATTATTTATCTATCATTGTAATTTATTTATAATTTTGAGTGATTAAAAAAATTCCATTAATATTTAAGAAAAAACTACATAGTAATATTCAATTAATATAAAAAATGAAATAATGTATTTTAACAATATTAAATATTATCTAATATAAATGATTTATTGTTTCCTTTTTTAGATAAATATAACATGGGAGGGATATGTGATATTATTAGATTTTAAATAATCATTTATGTTGTTATTTCCCAAGTCTAATTAAATAATTAGTGTTAAAATGCTGATAATGATACTTTAACTAAAATCACAAATAATAAAATTATTTTAAAAGTCATAGTAATCGTTGAAGAGTAAATTATGGTGATAAATGGAAAACAGTTTCCCTTGGATTTTTAGTCAATTTTCTATTCATAATTAATATTATTACCCTTTTATATTGATAGGTAATTACTACAATTGAAGATTAAAATTGGGTAAAAGGGATGAAAGCAAATGATATGGTTTAAAATGATATCCAAAAAAATAAAAAAAATTGTATGCTTTTATGAAGCCCAAATAATCATTATACTCAAATATAGATCATTTTGAAAGCATTTTACATGAGTTACACAAAAATATATTATAATCTATCATGTATTTATAAAAGTGATATTAATGATATTTTATAATAAATAATTCTTTCAGAAATTATTAAAAAATCCTAACAACTTATAACTGTAAAATTTATTGATATTTGTATGAAAATATTCACTATGGTTTATTTTTGATCCAATTTCCCTTTAATCATACCAATATTGACCCCTAAAGAGTAAAAAAAATAATTTTTAGGTAATTTTCAACATGGGTTTACACGTGTTTAAACAAAGAGATAAGGCTATACACATAATCAGTAGTTTTCAAAACATTATTTTCTGAAATAATTTCTATATATCATCATCCTATATTCAAATTTTATATGTTTGTAACCCTTTATCCTTGGAAATTATTTTATATTAGTATAATATTATCATAATATCAGGATTACCTTCCCCCTAACTTTTAAAAGGTTGCCTCTTCTACACTTTTTGTCACAAATTTTTTATTCATACAATATATACATAAGAACCTATTTAAATCCCTAGAAAAAACCTTTATCCCTTATTTTGATCATAAAACAATCTTAACCATGTGTTTTCTTTTTATTTCTTCTTCTAAATCTTGAAAATCCTATTAAAAAACTCTGAAATAAATATAAAATTATATTATATATAAAAGGGAGTTGTTATGACAGATTAATATCATATAGTCATCTCTTTCATCCATTCAATGGGAAATTAATTCTTTTTTTGTGTACGGTGTAATATTTCCACACAATCTGATGTAATTTGTTTTCCATGAATACCTATTATAGATTTTTATAGGTATATATTTAAGACATATATATGAAATTCATGACAAATTTATCATTCTAGAATGATAATATGTTTTCTACTTTTATATCATTCAAATTTTTAATGAATGAAATTTCCATTTTTGTGTAAATGTGGACTAACACCTCCATAGTCCGATGTGATTCATTTTCTATGAATAGATCACATTTATTATATATATAAGTTTATTTTAATATATTATATGATATTAATTATATAATTATCATTTTCTTAAATATTCTTAATACTTACTATATTTCCATGAAGATCATTGATAAATGATATGGATACTCATGCATAAGTAAGAACAACCATCACAATGACTGCATGCTTCAATTGTCATAACCATCATCCATGTTTGGATTTAATAATATATTTAATTTATCAAAATAATATTTATTTCATTTTAATTATTCTATATTTTATGTAATAATTAATACTTTTATTATAGTCCATGTAATTAATTCTTTTTGGGCATATGTGCCAAATATAATCAAAAAATCCAACTTGAGGTTAATAGATTTAGTAATTGACTATAAAAACTGAATAAATGAAATAATAAACTGTTAAAATGCTATTAAGTAGTTAAATAATTAATATATGGTTATTATTCATGATCATTCGCAATGTACATGATGATTTAGACTCAAGGGAAGGGAAAGTTTAAATTAAAACCACATTCTAAATGTTTTAAATATGTATTTCTTAAAATTTCTTCTTTATGTCCACATTTTTTAAATTGTTTTATGGATGTTTTAAATGTAAAAAATTATTTATAAATTACATTTTATTTCAATTTATACATTATAACAAAGGTATTCAAAATGGATCATTTTATGTAAAATTTTGACATTATTTACAAAACACAGAAGGAATGTTCTATTATAATGTGTACAGTGTCAATTGTTTTTCCCACCTCTATGATAGATAAAAAATTTGGATGAAATAATATTCTTCCATGTTTAATTAAATGAAAAACCCCATTTCCTTTTTATTTGGAAATGTTTGGAACTAAAAATTTGTTTTTAAATTGAATGAATTTTTTGATATCTAAAAGTGTTTTGTATATGAAATGAAAATATCTTTACATGGGTTTTATGAAGAAAATGTAAAAGATAAAAATGTGTAACTCGTGATATGGTCCTTTGAAAATTTTTATGATGATATTTGGTTATGTTATAAACCCATGATGCGTGTTTATATTATAAAGTATGTACATGTTGTTCCATTAAGAACCATGGATGGGTTTTCATATAATAAAACAATGATGTGTAGATCTAGATAGCCCTCAAATTCAATGATTAATTATTATGTTCTCTAGATAATTATACTAAATGTCAACCATATGTTTATTTCGATTATAAGCGTTATAGTAAAATATCTCACAAAGAAAATTAATGAAGATTCTTTTTTTTTTATTTTTCATTGAAGGCATATGATTATGGAAGGTAATCTTATGATACCATGATTTAAATAAATTATTATGTATTTTATGGGTTAAAGAGGTTATCATTTCTTGGAAATTATTTTTTATGAAAACTAAAGAAACCATATTTTATTATTATTTTTAAATTTTTTCTTATAATGATTTTTTTGATAAACATTATATACTAACACAAATTTTATGTGAATGTAAATAATTTATTTCATATTAATGTTTATTATATTAAAGGATAACTATAGTTTAAGATATCATGGGTATAAAATTTACTATATAGTTTATTTTTCTTTTTAAGTCTCTTACTATATTTTTTTTCTTGATACATAATTTAAAATATTATTTAAAGGGTTTTAATGACGAATAGGGAAAATGATGGGATCTATATGAATGAATTGAATATATTTCATGTTGTCTCTTAAAAGTATTATATTTGAAAAAAAATGGATACTGAGAGGATATTTCAATAATAAATGATATTTTCTTAATTCACTAAAATTCTAGACCAAAAAATTTATCATTTTTTATGTGTTACAAATTTCAATTTGATTTCAATCATTTTGAGTATTTAATATGGAAATATTTATTACTATCAAGTATAAAAATTTAATGATAATTCATTTACAAACTAGATCTGGGAATGCTAGTTCGGGGATGTTAAAGTTGGTGTATTAGTATGGTTTAGACAACTTCATAAATTATAATATTTTTATGTGAGGTTAAATTATGAGTTTCGGAAACAATCCTAGGTTTATAATCTTAAACTTATCATAATTTAAAAGTCTTATACACCCCTTTTCAAGGTTTTAGTAAAGATATTTTTTGGTGATTAATGATATTTTTTGAGAAACCTTTTAAGTTTTAGAAATTTCTACCTATTATTTTTAACATTACGGTTTATTTAGAATAATGCTATTAATTTTTTTTAGATTAAATATTAAAGGAATGAGGTTAAAATTTATGTTATAACATTCATTAATGTAGAGGTTATTAAGTAATTTTGTGATAAAATAATTATTAAATTTTTAGAAAAAATGACTTATCATATATATAGCAATAAAATTCAATTGTGATTTAATGACTGATTTATTAATATAATTTTGAAAGTAGTTCACTATTTTAGGAAAATTTTATGACTAATGTAAACTGAAATTATTTTGGTAGGATGGGTTTACACAATAGAAATATTGGATTATCCTATGGAATAATATAAAATTTTAATGTCGTGTTATGGTGAATTTGGTTATTTGTTGAAATTATTTGCATATTTTTTGGATTATTTGATTAGTGATTTTATATTATTGTGAGTATGATTTTATTTGTGATAGATAATGATAGAGGATAAAGGTTAAATTAATTTTAGAAGAATGTGTGATCAAATACTTTTGTTTTTTGGGTCTGAAGCTTGATTGAAAATATGTTGATGAATTTTGGGGTTCGTCAATTATCTAATTATCTAAGTTGAACTTTTGTTGTTGTTGATGTGGATTTGGAAATCATTTTTGTATTTATTCATTTTAAATTTCATTCTTCAGTGAATTATCTTATTTTCCAACCATTTTGGTAAATTTTAATGTATAAATATTGGGGGAATATAGTTCTATATGTTTGAAAATTTTGTGATTCATTAGATGTTAGTTCAAGTGGTTCAGGTGTGACTTCCCAGCCCTAGGTTCCACTCATAGGTTCTCTAAAACTAATTGGCTACGTGGACTCAAGAATATCTCCCAAAATGGTAGAGGATGTTGATAAGTCATGAGGGCCTTAGGTGTGTCTATGGAGAGACTATGCCCTCATTAATAGAGTGAGCAAGAAAAGATAAGTAATAAAAAAGGAAAATAAATTAAGTACTAAAATTAAAATATGTAACAATGGAAGAGAACATATTAATAAATAACATAATAACTGATAATAATAATCAAACTTAATATAATATATTTCATGTATATACATGAAATTAAATCATGGATATCAAAAAGCATGTGGAAGTACAAAAAAATGCTTCCAAAAGTGACCAAAAACTATCTAGAATCCCAAGACATGTCCAAGACATCTGCTACCAAACCCCATCCTAAATGTAGGTGTTGACCTCACCTATTTTGATAATCCCAATTATGCCTTCATATACTTTGATAATCTCAATCTAATGATTTCATATATATTAATTATTCCAATCTGTGATCAAGATGATAATAATATTAAAATGATCCCCGAGATATGTTAATCCATGTCTATCTATGTTTATATGAGTTATGAAGTTCTTCTAACCCATTCGGATGTGTTGTGCATAAAACAGACAAGTGTTATAGCTACTGGTATAGAGCTACCGGTACTCAGTCTACCGACAGACATAGTCTACCAATAGATAGAGTCACTGATACACTAATGTCACAGATACAATGAGCTACCGATGTGCATGTCTACCGAGCTAACAATACAGAATAGACCAGAACTACCGATATAAGGAAGTCTATTGATAGAACCAGTCTACCGAGCTACCGATACAGAACAGACCAGAGCTACTGATAGACAGAAGTCTACCGATAGATCTAGTTCACAGATAGTTATCGATACAAGTATAGTCACCGATATATCAATCTATCGATAGAAGTCTACTGGTAGTATATGTCTATAGATAAACTACTGATGCAAAGAGCTACCGATGGAGCAAAAACTACCGGTATATGAGCTACAGATTGTAGTTCAAAAGAGCTACCGATGGAAGGTTCTGAGACAAAACGTCCACCGTGCACGTCTAACAATAGAATGATACTAATTCTTGACCAACTAGTCAAACCCTATACTCTTCATAATATTTATTTATTTAGCTAACAGATACATTTTATGGTTTTAATGCAGTTAATGTTATTTAATGATTTCTCTTGCATGTCAGGGAACCATACCTAGTACCCATGAAAAAAGAAGGTTATTCTTTTCTGACAAAGATTAAAGCTATAAAAGGATGGAAGGAGAACACTGGAAGCATGAATACATGACACAAAAAGTCACTAGGAAGACACTAGGAGAAAAAGAGACAAGAGATGAACATGAATTGAAATATGGTGAATTTTTTCTCTAGTCTACATCCATACTCCAAGAATCCTGGACATACATGAAGAAACATATTCTAGAGGATAACACAAGCTGCATCTTGAGCGAAGAACTACAAGAAACATTTCATTCACTCATGTTGGTAAGTTGAACCAAGAATCAAAGAAGAAAACGACACTCTGTTTTTCGGAGAAAAACTAGAGATGGACTCAAAAGCATTTCTGATAAACAAAACGAGTCCAGAGTTTCCCTGCTAATCACTAAAGAATTTCTAAACCCAATCATACTTCTCTTAGTGATTCTATCTTTAATTTTTGTGAAGTGTATGTACCCTGTTTATTTTACACACACACACTGTCTCCTATGCTAAACTCGAGGATTATTAAATCCTCACTCAAACTCTATAACTCTTTTGTTTCCCACTGTGGATGGTGGAAGAGGTCGAGTAACACCTGAACAACCTGTGTGTTGTTGTTTGTTTTCCCACGAACTGTGGTTGAGGTGTTTGTACCTAGATAGTAGTGTACTGTTGTTTAAACCCGATCCAGGGTGTGGGTCAAATTATATAAATTGTTGAGAGGACTAAGTCGTGTCTTGATACTGAACCTCTTGGTTAACTTTTCGGTGCTTTTCTTTTATGTATTACAGATATATGTTACATATTCCACTACTATTACTTTGAAATACAATACTATTTTAATTCTACTTTGATAATTAAATTTTCAAGTGTTTATACATATTGTAAACCAGTAAATTATTTTCAAAAGTTAATTTAATCTTCAAATTAAGTTAACTGAGACCTATTCAATCTTTTAGAAACTAATTGAACCTTGAATCTCTATATAGATTCACTACAGTTTAACTTTGTTTTTAAATTGGGGGATTTTAAGAGAAATATTTTTTTACAGAAATTTTAATTGGAACTCAATTCACCCCCCCCCCCCCCCCCCCTCTTGAGTATCCACTCTGACCATCATTTTGTATCAAAGGATTTTTTTTTGATAAAGGATATTTGAAATAATCTGTTTTTCAACTGTGATTTTAGTTTCATCTTTAAAGATCTTAAATTTCTGTTAGTTCTAAATTTTATCTCTTTCAATTTGTATTTTTCTAAAATCTAGTTATGGATAATAGACTAGAGGGTGCTGCTACAAACCAGCCACCTTTCGTCAATGCTACAAACAATGCCCAGTGGAAACTAAAAATGAAAATTTATTTGGAAAGAATTGGTTTTGATATTTTGACTACTATAGAATCTCAATTTAATATTCCAGAAAATGAAAGAACAACTTGGGATGAACCTACTAAGACTTCTTACAATAACAATTGGAAAGATATGAATGCCATGTACTGTGCATTAAGAGATGAAGAGTTTAATAGAATTTCTACTTGTAAAACTGCCTTTGAAATTTGGGATACTTTGGGTGTTTCTCATGAAGGAACAACCAATGTTAAATAAATGAGATTGAAAACTTATACTAATAAATATGACAATTTTTAAAATGAAAACTGATGAACCTATTTCTGATATGTATCTCTTGTTTAATGAGATAGTCAATACGATGAGTTCACTTGGGAAAGTTATTCCAGCTTAGGAACAAATTATGAGGATACTGAGATGTCTGCCAGAACGATGGAGAGGAACCTCTATCTCAATCAGAGAGTCATGTGACATTGGAGCACTTCCAGTAAAGGAGCTTATTGGTAAATTAATGATGTATGATTAAGAACTCAAGGTGAATAAAGCGGATGATGATGAACCTAGGAGAAAATCCGTAGCTTTCAAGTCTACTGCCTCTAAGAATAAAGACAAGGAGAAAATACAAATACCTATTGAGAGTTCAACTAGTGAAGATTCTGACTCAGATAGTGATGCTGAGATGGCTCAAATAGCTAGGAGATTCAAGAAATTTTATAGGAAGAATAAATTCATCAAGAAATGTAACTACAAAAGAATGTATGACAACAAGGGACATTGGAAGAAGGATTGTAGGAAAGCTGACAAGAATGATGAAATAGTCTGTTATGAGTGTAAAAGGAAAGGACGCATCAAGGCTGATTGTCCAAAATTTAAAGTCAAAAAGAAATATGATTATAAGGACAAGAAGTACAAGAAATCTATGAAAGAAAATTGGAGTGCTTCAGAGGATAACACAAGTGAATTTGAGGTTTCTGATTCTGATAAGAATCATTCCAACCTGTTTTTCATGACCAACACATCTGAGGTATCCTTAGATACTCATGTTTTAAATTCCTATTATTCTGGAGATAATATAGACTCTGATTCTGATTCTGAAAACATAACTAGTGAGGAATTATTTTAATACTGTAATATGATAGAGGAGATATGCAATGAACTTAAAGAAAAATATGAATCATTAAAGAAACAACATGCTCTCACTACTACTGTTAAAACCGAACTTACTATTGAAAAAGAGAAGAATGCACAACTGTTAAATGAAAATACATAACTGAAAATGTCAAATGAGAAACTTAGAAAAGACTTAGAGAAGTTTACAAATGGAAAATACACACTTACTCAAATGTTAGGTAAACAAGTTGCACCTAAATACACTACTATAATAGGATAAAACCTGGATAGAGATAGTTCACTAAAACTCGATTTATTCCTAAGTCTGGACAAAATTATGCTTATTCTAGTTCTGAAAATTTGTATGCTTCAACCAGTTATTCATATGGTTACAGGTCAAATAAAGTTTGTCTTTTAAAATATCCTGATTCTGTAAATTATATGAGACCCATAAGACAAATATGGGTACCTAAAGCTTTGATTGATAACCTTTCTAGACCCAAGAAGATCTAGGTACCAAAATCATTTCCTATCTAATCCTATTTTGTAGGAAACCTATTTGAAGGGTTCTTACAAGATGGTATGGTACTTTGACAGTGGATGTTCAAGACATATGTCTATAGATTACTCATGTTTCAAAATTTAATATAGTTTTATGGAGGCCACATCAACTTTGGTGACAATTCTAAAGGAAATATCATCGGCCTAGTTCAAATTGGTTACTCTAATTCAGTTTTAATTTCCAATGTTATATTTGTTGATGGACTTAAGTATAACCTGTTATGTATTTCACAATTATGTGATGATGGATTTAATGTAACGTTTGATAATGATTCTTTTAATGTTTTTAATTCTAAAGATGTTTTAGTATTTTCTACTTTAAGAAATGAAAATGTTTATGCAGTTGATTTAAATTCTTTAGCTAAACAAAATGTTACCTGCCTAAATGCTTTTCATAAAGAGTCTTGGAGTTGGCACAGAATATTATGACACTGCAACATCTATTCACTTTGAAAACTGACTAGGAAAAAAATAGTTAGAGACCTACCTAAACTTGAATTCCCAATTGAAAAATTTTGAAATCCCCATCAAAAGGGAAAGAAACATAAAGATTCTTTTAAATCAAAGAATAAAGTTTCAACTTCTCAACCTCTCAAGTTGGTTCACATGGACTTGTTTGGACCATCAAGAGTTTCTAGTTTAAATGGGAAGCACTATGTCTATGTTTTAGTAGAAGACTTTTCTAGATATACTTGGGTATACTTCTTATCTCACAAAAGTGAAGGTTGTTCTTATTTTGTTAAATACTCCATGTCTGTAGAAAATCATAGTGGACTTAAGATTAAAACTCTAAGAATTGATCATGGTCGTGAGTTTGAAAATCAAGAATTTGAATCTTATTGCTCAAATAATGGCTATATTCACAACTTTTCTACTCCTAGAACACCTCAGCAGAATCATGTAGTAGGGAGAAGGAATATAATCCTTCAAGAAATAGCTAGAACCATGCTTAATAAATATGACCTGCCTATTTACTTTTGGGCTGAAGCTGTGAATACAGCTTGTTATTTCATTAATAGAGTCTTAATTAGACCAGTTCTTAAGAAGACCCCTTATGAGTTGTGGAATAATAGAAAGCCTAAAGTTAGTTACTTTAGATTATTTGGCTACAATGTTTTTATTCTTAATACAAAGGATAATCTGGACAAGTTTGCTTCTTAGAGTGATGAAGGAAATTTTCTTGGTTATTCTTTAACTAGAAAAGCATATAGAGCCTTTAATAATAGAACCAAATGTGTGGATGAATCTGTTTACATCAATTTTTATGAAACTGATCCGCATGAGCCTAAAACCTCTCTTGAAAATCTTGAAGATGATTTAAGTATTCTGAACCTTAATGATAAATCTAAAGAACATGTGGTTAAAACCTCCAGTTTTGGACATATTCCAGAACCTACTGCTATGGAACCCGAACCTATAGATGAACCTGAAATTTCTATTCCTACCTTTACTAGATCAACAAGGATTCTAAAGAATCATCCTTTGGATGATGTTGTTGGTAATCTTGATAGAGGGACACATACTAGAGCCTCTCTAAGAAACCAGGTTGAACATCAAGCCTTTCATTCATAGCTAGAACCTAAAAATATCAATTATTCTATCAATGATGAATTTTGGGCAGTGGCTATGCAAAAAGAGTAAAATCAATTTGAAAGAAACAAATTCTGGGAATTAGTTGACAGACCTAAAGACACATTAACAATTGGCAGAAAATGGGTTTTTAGAAACAAAGTTGATGAGTATAGATACATAGTTAGAAACAAATCTAGACAATTAGCACAAGGATATAGTCAAGAAGAAGGTATAAACTATGAAGAAACCTTTTCACCTCTATCCAGATTAGAATCCATTAGGATCTTACTTACATATAATGCTCATATGAATTTCAAGTTATATCAAATGGATGTCAAAAGTGATTTTCAAAATGGTTTTATTGTTGAATATGTTTTTGTTGAACAACCACCTGGAATTATTAATCCTTATTTTCCAAATCAGGTTTTCAAACTTTTGAAAGCTTTTTATGGATTAAATCAAGCTCCAAGATCTTGGTATGATAGACTTAGTAATTTTCTTATTTCAAAAAGTTTTATTAATGGCATTTCTAATACAAATCTTATTATTAAAATAATTTCTAAATATGTTTTAATAGTACAAATATATGTTGATGATATTATTTTTGGATCTTCTAAGAATTCTTTATGTACTGATTTTTCAATGAATATGCAAAATGAATTTGTAATGAGTTTAATGGGAGAGCTTAAATATTTTTTTTGGATTTCAAGTGTTTCAAAATGAAAATGGTATTGTTTTAAATCGAAGTAAATATACAAAGGATCTTTAAAAAAAATTTATTTTGGATAGTATTAAGGAAAGTGAAACTCTTATTAGTACTATTTGTAAATTAGATACAGATGAAACTGGGAAACCAGTTGATCCAACCAATTACAGAGGTATAATTGGAAGCTCTCTTTACCTTACTGCTAGTCGACCAGATATTTTGTTTAGTGTGTGTATGTGTGCAAGATTTCAAGCTAATACAAAAGAATATCATTTATGTGTTGCTAAAAGAATTTTTAAGTGTCTAAAACATACTGTAAACTTTGGTTTATTTTACCTAAAAGGACAACCCTTTGAGTTAATGAGTTATTCAGATGATGATTTTGCTGGTTGCAAGTTAGATAGAAAAATAACTTCAGGAACATGTCATTTATTGGGAAATTCCTTAGTATCTTGGTGTAGTAAGAAGTAGAATTCGGTAGTATTATCCACTGCCGAAGCAGAGTACATTGCTACTAGTAGTTGCTGTGCACAAATTTTGTGGATGAAACACACTCTTTTGGACTATGGATATGACTCTAGGCACGTGTCAGTCAACTGTGACATTACTAGTGTAATAAATATCTCGAAGAACCATGTGTCTCACTCTAGGACCAAAAACATTGATATAAGGCACCATTTCATGAGAGATCATTACTAAAAGGGTGATATTACTCTTGAGTTTATAGGAACTGAACATCAACTAGACGACATTTTCACTAAGCCTTTGAGTTTGGATAGTTTAGGTTACATTAGACACGAGTTTGGGATGTTTAACATCATTTGGTAGTTAATTCTCACTGATGTAAAATTCTCACTGATGTAAAATTCTCACCGACATAAAATTCTCACCGATGTAAAATTATCACCAATGTAAAATTCTTACCGATATAAGCTCAGTGATAGAAATTCTCATCGATGTGCGCTATTTTAAAAAAAATGTCTGCCACCAGAATCTGAATCATTTTTAATTTATTTTATGATTCCTAAATGATAAAACTAATGTCTGAGCTACTTATAAATCCACTGAGCCTCAAACCTTTAACCTTAGCTCCCGAATCATTAGAGAACCCTAAATCCTTCGAACCAGCGATGTCAAAAACCAAACTTCCTACCGTCAGAGATGACTCTATTGATCTGAAAACAAAGAAACAGAGGACCATGCAAGAAGAAAGTGGTAGTGGAAGTTTTGCTAGAACTAGGTCGGGGAGACGACTAGTGAATCGTCATCTACAAAATCGAGTTATTGTGATTGAAAAGGAACTGTGTGTAGAATGGATGTTGCCTAGAAGGTCCTTAGTTCTCGAAGTTCTTGAAGATCAAAAATGGGTAGAGTGTTTTTCTAACAACAATGTCCCTTACATTCCAAAATTAGTGAAACAACTTTACGAATTTGTAACCTTTGAAGAATTGGAGAATGAAAATCGAGTAACCTCTATTGTGAATGGAAAAGAGATGTCATTTTCATCTGTTGAATGGGTTGAGTGCTTGAAAGTTCCACATGAAGGAGTATCTGGATATGTTGTGAGATCCATGCCACCTAGTAGTGATATTTTCGATTATGAGACTGCTTTAGAAGTGCTGACTGGTGATGAAAGTCAAAGGAAAGTAGTTGTTGTAGAAATGGATGGAGAGAACAAATTTCTATTCAAAATTTTCAACATGTCTTCATACCGACGAGAGGAGACTTTTCTAATTTGAGATATCAGGATATATATCTCATGCACCTCTTAAGACATTGTGTAAAGGTTAATTTGTGAATATTGTCGATGCTTCATATTGAAGATATGACAAGGCTGAAATCAAAGACACATGCCCTATTCTTTGCTAAGTTTATCTCTGTGATGATCATGGTAAAAGTGGTTGTTGAGTCTCAAGATGAGACAGTGGTAGTTAAGAATAACTTCTATATCACAACTATAGTTTGTAAGTACATGAAAATAAATTGGTACCCTTGGAAAGGAGAATGGGTCAATGATGACCAGAGGGTGTATGAAAAGTTTAATCCTATGAATCATCTTTCAAGACAAAAGGATTTGAAGGATCTAGGTCTGGGACCTAAAGAAGAGGAGATAGAATACAGTGATGGCTCAAAATTGGAAGAGTCCTCTACAGATGAAGGAGGAGACCTTTACTTTCCTCCAGACCAGCTCCTGAAAATCTAGTTCAACATATATCAGATAAGGAATAAGCTTCTTTAGAGGCTATTTAAGTGGCTTTTGTAGAGAACAAAGAAGATGCTCATGAGAGTGAAGCATCATTGTTAGCTGATTTGAGCCTGATTCTAGTGATTGGACAATCTTTAGTACCTTATAAGGAAGCAAATGAAGTTGAAATACCCTTACCTAATCTAGAAGATCGTCCTACAGCTGTTGTAGTGATGGAATTGATAGTGGAAGATTCTCCTCATGATGAAAGACCTGCTGAGGATGCTGCTGTGAATGTTGCTACGAATTCTATTATCGTAATTTAGGATGCACCCATTGAGGGGGAGCATCGATATAAGTTTGGAAGTGTTGCAGTGGATGTTTGTTTTAATGATTGGGCAGAAGACCCTGGTTTTATAGTCTGTGGTTTAGACTATTCAGATTCAAATGATTAGGCATCTCATAATAGACCTAAGATTACTAATGATGTCGATTCTAAGTTATTTCCTGAAGATGTGGTCTGAATTCATGACCTTGATAAGCTGAAGAAAAACCTTAAGGAACGGTTTGTGGAAGAGTTAAAGAAAATGGATGTTTTAATGGTATCTTCAATTCAATCAGTTATGACTGACTCTATGGTTAGTTTAGCCTCTGAAATGGCATCTATAGCAGTTGCACCTACTGATTTGGTTACCAAGGCTAATTTAGATATCTTAAAAGATGATCTGAAAGAATCTTTTAGTGCCTCAGTTGCTGAGATGAATCAGAGTTTTTCTGAATAAATTGTTATGCTAGAAAGATCCTTTGAACTATCTCTTGCCTATAATTTATCAACCTTTATGGGTGAAATAGTTGAAGATGTTAATGACTACCAGGCTCATGTTTCTAAACTTGAAGCAGATCATGAAGCTCTAAAGGAATCTTTTGTTTCTTTAGACTCTTACATGAGCTCAAAATCCCAAGTAGATAAGGACTTTGCTTATGCGAAATGCGTTGTAAGCCAGATGGTTTCAGTTTTTTAAGGTTTTAAAACTTATATGAAAGATCATATTAAAACCATGAATCCGATGTTCAAAATCTTATCAGTGGTTTGACAAAAATCATCAAAGATAATATAACTTCCCTTATTGGTTATCTTTCATCTAAACCTTCAATGTATTTGAATCAAATTCGAGCTATGATGAAAGGACACCTTGGTTCTGCCTCAACCAGTGGCTCTGTAGACTCATCTGTGCTAAGAAGAGTTGTTCTCTATACCAGATATTCAGCCATAGAAATTATGAAGATAGTCTAAGAATACAAGTGAGAAGCCTCTGCCTCTCACAAAGAATTGGAAGAAAATGTGGACTCCTATTTCTCCAAAATTTACACAATGGCCCAAATGACCAGTCATTTCATGCTTCTGATTTAGAATATAAAACTGCCTCCTATTAATCAAGCCTTCAGAGAGAAAGTTTTCAAGCTCATAGAATTGACTCCAGCATTGGACAAGTTTATGGAGAAAAAAGAAGACTTCATGTCCTCTATGGAGAGAGGAGGAGGAATCATTATGGATTTTGGAAATCTGTTGCTTCCTTTTCAGCATGTTGATGCTAGGACAATAATTGTCCCTCCTTCTTTGCCTGGCTCTGCCTCCACTTCTTCTCCAATTCAGATGACTCATGTTCAATCCATTCGAAGCGTCACACCTATGATCACAAAAAGGACTCCTCAATATAGGCCAGACACAGTGTCAGTTGCTCAGCCTCCTGTGGTCTTTTCTAGAATTCCTAGGCCTCCACCTGAATCCTCACCTCCTGAATCCTCTTCTACTCCCATGGGAAAATATCACATTGAGGATGTGGATTGATCAAATGGCTGGATTGTTTGATAGGAATCCTATGTATTTTTTTTTCTTTTTTGTACCTTTTTGTAACATTTAATAAAAGTGATTTTCTTCTATTCCTATTATTACACCTTTTTTCCCCACATTTTGATTATCACAAAGGGGGGGAAATATTTTACAAAAGAGGAGAAGTACCCTCTAAGTATCAAAAGAGGAAGAAATATTCACCCAGAAAGAGATTTATAAATAAATGGGGGACAAAATTTATCTAAGGGCTCTCATGCTTTGCCCCTTTGATACCTCTAAATTTCATCTTCTAATACCAGGGCCTTTTCTATCATCCTCTGGTTTCATTTCATTTAGTTCTATGATGTTCTCTGATACCACTAAATGTTACCTTTGATACCGTGACATTTTCTTTAATCTCTGATACATTTAATTCTATCTCTGATAAATTATGTTTTGTACAATACACTTTTCACTAAGAAATTTGAGTTTAATTATATATCCATTGATACATTTTAAAAATATAATAATAATATCATTAGTTGTGATTATCAAAAAGGGGGAGATTGTTGACCTCACTGGTTTTGATAATCCCAATTATTCCTTCATATACTTCGATAATATCAATCTAATGATTTCCTATATATTAATTCTTTCAAACTGTGATCAAGATGATAATAATATTAAAATGATCCCATAGATATGTTAATCCATGTCTATCAATGTTTATATGAGTTATGAAGTTCTTCTAACCCATTCAGATGTGTTGTGCATAAAACAGACAAGTGTTATAGCTACTTTTATAGAGCTACCGGTACTCAGTCTACCAATAGACTTAGTCTACCGATAGACAGAGTCACTGATACACTAAGGTCACTGATACAAGGAGCTTCTGATGTGCATATATACCGAGCTACCGATACAGAACATACCAGAGCTACTGATATAAGGTAGTATACTGATAGAACCAGTCTACCGAGCAACAGATACAGAACAGACCAGAGCTACCGATAGACAGAAGTCTACCGATAGAGAAAGTTCACAAATAGTTATCGATACAAGTATAGTCACCGATATATCAAGCTACCGACAGAAGTCTGCTGGTAGTATAAGTCTACTAATAAACTACTAATGCAAAGAGCTGCCGATGGAGCAACAGCTACCAGTATATGAGCTACCGATGGAAGTTCAAAAGAGCTACTGATGGAAGGTTCTGAGACACAAAGTCCACCGTTCACGTCTACCAATAGAACTCTACTAATGCTTTACCAAATATTCAAACCCTATACTCTTCATACTTTTTATTTATTTAGCTAACAGATACATTTGATGGTTTTAATATAGTTAATGTTATTTAATGATTTCTGTTGCATGTCAGGGAACCGTACCTAGTACCCATGAACAATGTGATTATTCTTTTCTGCTTTAGCGGAAAGCTATAATAGGATAGAAAGAGAACACTAGAAGCATGAACATATGATAAAAAAGGAACTAGGAAGACACATGAAGAAAAAGAGACAAGAACTGAACAAGCATTCAAATGTGAAGCATTTTTCTGTAGTCTACATCCATACTCCAAGAATCCTGGACATACACGAAGAAACTTATTCTATAGGAGAACACAAGATGCATCTTGAGTGAAGAACAAAAATAAACATTTCATGCACTCATGATTCTAAGATGGACCAAGAATCAAAGAAGAAAACGACACTCTGTTTTTCTGAGAAAAACCAAAGATGGACTCAAAAGCTTTTCTGATAAACAAAACGAGTCCAGAGCGGCACGGATAATCACTACTGTATTTCTAAACTCAATCATACTTCTCTAAGTGAAACTCTCTTTACTTTTTGAGCAGCGTGTGTAGCCCGTTTCTTTTACACACACACTGTCTCCTTTGTTAAACTGGAGGATTCTTAAATCCTCACTCAAACTCCATAAATCTTCTGTTTCTCACTGTGGATAGTGGTAGAGGTCGAGTAAGACCTGAACTGCCTGTGTGTTGTTGTTTGTTTTCCCACGAAGAACGGTGGTAGAGGTATGTGTACCTGGACAGTAGTGTAATGTTGTTTAACCCCGATCCAGGATGTGGATCAATTTATATAAATTGTTGAGAGGATAAGTCCCAGCTTGAGATTTAGCTTCTTGGTTAGCTTTTATATGATTTTATTTTAAGTATTACATATTCTGCTTCTATTACTTTGAAATACAAAACTATTTTAAAGCGACTTTGATAGTTAAATTCACAAGTGTTTATACTTATTGTAAACTAGTATGTTAGTTTCAAAAGTTAATTTAATCTTGAAATTAAGTTAACTGATACCTAATCAATCTTTGAGAAACCAATTGAACCTTTACACTATGTATAGATTCAATACAGTTTAACTTTGCTTTTAAATTGGGGTATTTTAAAAGAAATATTTTTGACAGAAATTATAATTTGAACTCAATTCACCCCCCCTCTTAAGTATCCACTCCAACCAACAGTAGGTAAGAAATATTAGGTTTACATGGTGGGATAATTCCCTTTGTCAACACCTTCATACATGTAATACACACATGTACCAATAGAGGCCTATATTGGGTGTGAGATAAATCTCAGTAAGACACCACCATTAGTGTCTATAATATCCAGTCTATGTCATATAAACTGAACAATGTACATCCATACATATATTAAAGGATATTATTATGAAAATTAAAATACCAAGTACCTACTTCATCCCCCATTGGTGTCTGAATAAGTAACCATTTCATTTATAAAGTATGTTCATGTTTATATGGTAATTCATGTGAGGTATATCCAGAACTGAAATCAAGTCATGATAATGAAAATGAAGGATCTAATATACAACAAGGAATCCTTTAGTGTTGATAATAATAAATTGGATCCAAGGTGATAATTAATGCATCATTAATCTAAGTGGTAGATCCATCTCTTTATTAATATGTATCCTAGATATATGGGAGAATATGGTAATCCAATAGTCATTTCCTGAGGAATTCCTCATTAGTATAATTCTAACTGATTCCAAGGATTTATTCCAAGGTAAAAAGGGTAATTAATTACGGGTACGAATGGATGTAACCATGGTGTCAATTTTCTATAGACATCACATAGGATACAAGGTGTTTATCCAAGTCATCCAATAATGATAATGGTGTGATGTTATGGTCACCATACCCAGAATCCACTAGTAGAAAAAGTCCATGTTCCATGGTAGGAGTGACCCTTAGCAACTGGAATCCTTGATTTCAAATGGAATACATATGTACTCAAGGCATTCCCTCAGGAATCCAAGGCTATCTTATGTTTGAGTGCTCCAGCAATAATGAATAGATCTATATGCAATAGGCACCATATTCTTCATTCATTTAATTTAATATGCTTTATAATACTCATGTCTTTTAATATGTTATTTGGTTCAAGAATTTTTCTTTCATTAGTGGGATAAGTTTAACTAGGAATACAATCATTTAGTTTTTAAGTTACATAATCATTAATTACGTTCACTCAACTGACTTCCATATGCATGAAATGGTGTGATACTGATGTTATCCCAATCCATTCATTTTCATTTAAATATGTAAAGTGATATATATATATATATGTAGATATACTTTACAGCAAAAAATTACATTCATTAATTAGATAAATCGCAAACCATAGAAGGGTATTGTGACATTATAATATTAATGGAATAACCATTTCAATTTAGAATTAATTTTATTAATTAAGGGATTATCATCAATAGGGTCAAGCCATAACACACCAAAATAGTGTCATAGACAATCATAAAAAGAAAATAAAGGTATATTTAAGGAAACACCATACTTGGAGTGGTTGGATATAAGGATGTGATGACCAATGATAATGAATAATAATAACAAGGGTCAAAGAATACGATTCCAGTGACTACAAGAAAGGAACATGAATTAAATAGGTAACTCCTAATGAAATTAGTGTGGGTAAAATAAAAAAAATTATAAAATATAAATACATGAGGGGTGAGTCATATAAAACATATCTCATACTCATACAATTATTTACATATAGTATCTTACTTGAATTTGGCATGAATTGGAAGAAATATTATGAAAGAATCAATTCCCTAGAAATAGGGCATATGAGCCTGCATATAAATAATGTTTCTAAGAGAAATATAAATTAATAATGACTCATGAAGAATTGATTCCTTACCAATCCACATCCAATATGATGAAAATTTATTGAATCGAACTTTGTATCAGAGATCACGAGAAAAACCTAGGTTAGAAGACTTAGGGAGCTCAAAATTGGACATAGAGAGAGAGAGTGAGAGAGAGAGAGAGAGATAAAGATCTCTCATTTCTACTAGAATGACCCAAGGAGTAAGGAGCATGAGTTGAACATTTAATTAAACACAAAATTCCTTATTTCTCCACAAAAAATAGAGGGACATGGTTTGAAATCATGGTTAGCCAAAGAATGAACCAACCGCGACCTCCCACTGCCTAAGGAGTGCACTCGAATGGTTTGATCACACAGTTAGGGAAATGATGCACCAACTATGCGAATATCCATTGCTACAAACTCTAGAAATTTACCTAGGGAATGTGTCCCCAAGTGTATAGTTAGGGAAATATATACACCTCGTATCACGCCAATATCCATCCATGAATTGTTAGGAGAGAAAATGCATGTTGGGTCACATAATGTCTACTAAATGTGTGACCCATTGTTTTAATCCTCCAGTCGAGGGTTTGAGCCGCAAAAAAGACTGAAACACACCTATAACAATTATAACCTCAGAGATCTTAAATATTAGGTCTATAACAAATAATTATACTGATATAAAAAGGATCCATAAATGAGATAAAAATTAGGTTCTTACACTCATCCCCCAATAAAGAAACTTTTCCCGAAGTACAATTTCAAGGGAAGGGAAACACTCTCAGAGAACAACTCTAGCCACTAGGCACATACATCGGCCTCCCACTCCCATGTATCATCTTGTACACATTTTTGCCTCCATATCACATGTACTAAAAGGACATAGCATCCTCAGAGATCCTTTTTTCCTTGATCATTGAAGTATTTAAGATACTTCTCAATGGAAGCATCAACATGAAGTTCACGATCATTGGGATCAAAATTATGAGAAAGTTTTTCATTATAGAGGTGAATCTCTAAAATGTGGAAGACATTATGAATGAAATAGTACCTTAGAAGTAATAAAAACTAATAGGATACCATAATTAATCTCTCTAGAATATAAAACATCCCTTCATAATCAGGTGACAACATTGTTTCCCTCTATATCGGTTTATTCACAACCATGGGTGATACTTATAGAAAAAAAAGATCTCTGACATTGAATTCCAGATGTCATCAATGATGATCGACCTAAAATTTTTATTTAGAATATGTAGTAGACATATGATTTAAGATTATCTGAACATGATTTGAAGTCCCCTTCATGATATGAGGACTTAATATCACTTCCTATCATGCCTCTAACAAGGATAGGGGTGAACGACATGGCCTGCAATAAAAGACCACATAGGAATCTATATGAATCATCACCTGAAATAAATTATTATATAATAACTCAATTATATTGATTAAATTCTCACAAGACCCATCAAAATCAAGAGATCATGCTTGGAACATGTTCTCTACTAGTTTTATATTCTATTCTGATGGACCATTCATATGAGGGTGAATGGTTGTTCCCAAATCCAATTATATAATCATAGATCTCTTTAACCCCTACCATAACCTTGAAGTGAAATGATCATTCCTATCAGAATTAATAGTTTGAGGAACCCTATTTAGTATATTATCTCATAGACATATAGTATTCCAATATCATTAACTGAGAACGTCTCTCATAAAGGAAGGAAGTTTTCTAATTTCTTCAGTCGAACTATGACTACCCAAATTGTGTCGATACCTCGAGGCGACTTCCAAAATATGATTAAAAAATCCATATCAATATCTTCTTATTTCCATTTTGGGACTGGAATTAGCTATAACAAGCCTACATGTCATTGGTGCTCTACTTTCTCATGCTAATAGGTGGAATACATAGTAATAAATCATGTCATCTGAAGTTTCATCCTAGGATACCAAAACTAACATCAAATATCTCAATATATCTTGGAGATTAATATAATAATATAACACTAAGAAGCATGGGACTATCACATAAGATAATCTCTCATATATGTAGGAACCTATATATTATTGTGAATATAGAGGATATCATCTCCATTAAATGACGTATCTAGATGTGGGGACTTACCAGCAACACCCTCCCGAAGAACAAACCCCTCAAGGTCTGAAAACTTCCTACTCATTACATTCTCAACAGGGTAATTGGTAATTATCAAGTCTAGGAAATAATAATTCTCATGAATTCCATGAAATTTCATATGTGACTTAGGAAATTGGGCCATTAATTTCCATTCATCACTGGCTTCAAGTACAACAAGTTCCTTAGTTTTTTGGATCATCACATTTTCTACTGCATTACCCATTCCAAGTGTGTAGGAAATCTAAAGGTCAAAGAATTGAATAAAATCAAACCATATTTACTATCTGAGATTAAATTAATTATTTAAAAAGATATATTTAATGATATTTTGGTATAAATACACAACAAGGTCCTCACCTATAAGATAGTGTCTTTCATAGTATAAGGAATGAATAAGGCCACTATCTCGAGGTAGTGTGTCAGGTGCATTATTTCATGATGACTCAACTATTGAGATCCATATATAATGAATCTTTCCTCCTACATTAGAACTACTCCTAGTATGATTCTTGATACATCACAGAACACTATATAACCTTGGATATACATGATAGAATCCAAAAAGGTTAAAATACAAGCCATCCATTAATGTTCTGAAAAGCTTTCTCACTCTCTTGTTACCATAAGAACATAACACATTTATCTGTGAGACCAGTAACATGTGAATAAATGTGCGATATTTCCTATATAAAATTCTTTTAGTATCTATCTAGACCCAAGAAACATTGTATATCAAACACATTCGTGAGTTATTCCTAGGAAATCATAACACTCACCTTCTCCAAGTCAATGAAGAGACTTGATTCTGAGATTATATGACCTATTAATTGAACTTTTTTTATACATAAGTAGAAATTATCAATCTTTTATCAAAGATGATGATCTATCAGTGTATTAAAAATGATATAAAGGTACTTATCAAAATCAGTATCTGTGTTAGAATAAACCAAGATATCTTCCATAAGGACCAAGAAAAAGGAATATAGTTAGGGGTGGAACACTTTATTCATAAAATTAAATAAAATATAGGGAAAATTTATAAGACCAAAGGACATAAAAAGATATGCATGCAGATCATACCTATTATTTTATAATTTTTGAGGTATTTATGAGGACTTGACTCATACATGGTGATATCTTGATCTCTGGTTGATCTATGATAATACTCTAGCTATTCTAATATTGTAAAATAGATCATATATTTGGGGTAATGGAAACTATTTCTTGACTATAATATGGTTCAACCATTTGTATGGTATGCATAAATGATGGTTCCCATCTACTTTCTTTGTGGAAAGCATGAAGGAACCGCAAGAATAATTGTTGGGTCTGATAATTACTTTTCATTAAAAATAAACTATTTGTCTCTTGAGTTCTAGAGATCAATAGGATCCATAAAATATGGAGTAATTAAACATAGATCTACTCATGAGATGACCTCAATCATTAACTCTACCTTTATCTCCAGAGGGAAGGAAAAAACATCTTCCGAAAAAAATCCCTAAAAAATCTAATATAAATGAAAAATCAATCTAAGGTAACCCATTATCTTCTATAGAGATACTAAAAATATAGGTGGTCACTACATTTTTCCCATGGTGCTCAGGCCTAGCTCTACTATCATGTACATCCTACTCGTCCTTGTGTCGAAAACTACTACCCTCTAGTGATGTAAATGACTCTCTGTGCTGACAGAAGTCCATGAAGGGGGGGGGGGGGGGGGTATGGAACGAACTAATACACTATTAGAATGAAATACAAACCTATCTTGTCAAGAGTAAAAAGGTCCCATAAGAAGGGATAATGTCCTACCATAAAGGTATTCCCTACATTGGCGTATGACATCTGATCATGCTCCCAATGGTATATCCAGGGTCATTAAACAATAGTAATTATTAATTTCAAACTGGATAATTTATACTACTTATAAAAAGGTAAGGAGTGTGAATCACCTGTATCAAATAAATAAGATTGAATCGTGGAGGATAATAGAATAGTAACTTGTACTATCTATGTTCCTGTACTCTAATCCTTGGGTATCGGTTGTATGGAATGAAACTGGTGTGATCCATTACCTTGTGATGCGTCTTGACTACCCTAATCATGACTGATCCTCTAGCATTACTAATAATTTGATTTACTCTTACTACTTCCATGAACTCATCAATTTATATTCCTTCTAATACTACTACAACTCCCTGCCTAAAATGGAATGAAATATCCTACTCCTGACATAAGAGTTGGTGAGGAACCTCTCCCTCTAAAAGCTAATGGAATGTTCTAATATAATCTGTGGGGGTTCCTCATACAGATACAAGTATGACACTTGAGTGGGACTCTATCATAGTAAGGATTCAGATTCCACTTTCTTCCACAGTGATGTCATACAATAGAGCTACTAGTATAGACACTTTTTCTGCCACTTCCCAGAAAAGAAACCTCAAGGGAACGCTTCTTACTACCGGAAGAACTACAGGCCTACCATGATAGTGAACCTATTTATTGAGTACTATCACAATCCCTCATGTGTCAATCAGTGATAATAGTCTCATTGATTATATCATATAACGTAGTTAGATGAAAAACAATCACCTGATTATGAATGACGTACTAGATATCATTCTTGAAACATCTAGTACACGACAGCTCATCACCATCCAGAAGTAGTGTGACTCACTGTAACTTAGTGAAATGTAAGGAATAATCCAAGACTAACGTAGATCCCTTATCTAAATTTATGAAATCTCTATCCTAGTTATTTATTAGCATCTTAGGAAAGAAGATATCCTATAATTTAGTATGAAAATCATCCCATATCATTCCCTAATGATTAAAAAACAATGTAATCACATCCGAACAACTCTTGGATGAATCGTGCTACATAGATGTGGAAATATTAACACTCTTCTATGGATGAGTCACCTAATGCTGAAATATATATAATGTGGTATTTAGCCAATAAATTATAGCCTATTGACACGTATAACCTGACATGGTAGGATAATGGTGTTGCTGGAACTCATGAGTCAGATCATTTATTATAGGTTCTGGTCATGGAACACATTGCATGGACTGAATCAGGCATTAGAATCTCTCATGAATCAGGGTGTTAGTTCCTATATACATTATAATAGGTATTGTCTCAACTAACACTCATAGAGGTAAATATTGTGGCTAAAGGGCCAACATTTTTGGAGAATGATCATCGTCACCCTCCTGGAACATGACATGAGGAAGTCATGGTGGAATATCATTACAAATGCCAAGAACACGCCTCATAACAATCTTGGAATATATATATATATAAACAATATATAAAGAAGAATGTAATAAAAATGTCTCATTACCCATGGTATTCTACCACAAATACCCACTTTGGAGGCCATGTATTGGTATATTATCTTGATTAATTTACATGGGTTAATGTTGGTTAACATTTAATAATACATTACCTCATAATTTATTAGAAATATTTTCTTTTTTAAGACATGGTTTACCTATTAAGTATAAATTTATTTGTAATCATATTACAACATCTGATCAAAATGGATTTTCATTCCCATTCAATCAAGGCTCATAGACCATTTCACTAAAATATACACTAATTTAATCTAAATTTACATCAATCTATATTTGTACTTAGAATGTAATGTATTTTTTATGATTGATTGAATCGATAGAATACACATTCCAACCCATGAAGGCCCATACCCCTCACAAATTGAAAATTTAATATCTCAATCATGACCAAATAGAATCATAGGAATAATATAACTTCCATAACATCACTGAACAATCAAAAGTGACACATGAAAATTCAAGGAGTGAAATGAAATTGTATAGAATAGTATATAAAAGGAATGTGAATTCTAGGTACCTATAATGATGCATGTAATAATGATTCTTTCCCTCATTTCATTAGGCCAAGGATAAAAAGAAACCCTCAATCAGAATAGTATTAATAGCCATCATATATCATGTGCATCACCCAACGGTAAAATGATATCAATTATAATAAAAAAATAGAGAAAAATAATTATCATTTTTGGAAAATTGGCATTTTCCCCGAACGTGGGTTGGATAAACTGAATCACTTCTTATAACCAAGTTCTAAAGAATTCCAAATCTATTCTATATTATATCTAAATAGTAAATAAATAAACGAACCACTCTAATAACACTTTGTGATGTCATGACCCTAGGTTCCAATCATAGTGGCCCAAAATCCGGTTGGCCTCATGGCCTCAAGTGCATATTCCCAAATGTCTAAGGCTACTGACTAAGAGTGATGGACTAGGGTGTGTTCATGGGGATATTATTCCCTGTATACCAAATTGGAGCACAATAGATAAATACCATAATGGATAAATAGAGGAATCTGTATAATAAATGGATGGCACATTAGAAGAGACATGCATAATAAATAATTGAACAAATGATACCAATACCCAAGTTGATGATAATGTATGTCATGTATCTATAAATAATGAAAACAAGCATACAAAGTTATATGAATCAATACTAAATTTTTTTTTAAAAAAAGAAACAAAAAACAATCCAGCAACCCGATCCATGGCCCAATCATTTTATACTGAAAACTATATTAAATTAAAGAAAGAGATATCATGTGTACAATGTGGGATACTTCCCTTTTTCAACACATGATTACATGTAATCTTCTTAAGTGCCAATGGCAGCCTAGATTGGGTGTGAGATAAATCTCAGCAATCCACCACCGATGAATTCTATAACATCTAGTCCATGTAACATAAATTGAAATAGTGTGTGGACCTATATTTATAAAAGTAAATTAGTAAAACACTCTAAATACCAAGTACCTTATTCATCTTTATCTTCTGTTTGAACATGTAACCATTCAATTTATTAATTATGTTCTAGTTTATATGTTAAGTCTTGTGAGGTACAACCAGTACTAACATAGTGTCATTATAATGATAATGAATGGTCCATGATATAAAAACGGAATCTTATAGATTTTATAATAATAAAGAGTATCTAATGTTATAACCAAGGCATCCTTGGAATATGGGGTCAAGCCAACTCAGTAATAATCTACAACCTAGAGATAATGGATAAGAGTGTAATCGATGGTGAATCACCCAAGGCATTACATAACAATATAATTCTAATAGATTCCAACTATCTCTGTGATGGTAAAATGGGTATGTAATGATCAGGCCCAGTGGATGTAACCATCGAACCACATTTTTATAAACGTCAATATCCATCCAATTAGATTATCAAAAGAATCTTATAATGATAAGGGAGGGATCCTACAGTTGGCATTTGATGCATCCACTGGTAGAAAGATTTGAGGTTCCTTGGTGGATCTCATCTGTGGAAATTGGAATCCTTGAATAGAAATGTCATCCACGAGTGTTCAAGGAATTATCATAATAATCCAAGGATAGATCTAGCTTTACTACTCCTATAATAATTAATAGGCCCATATTTAATAGGCACCATAGACTTGATCCATTTAATATATTAGTCCATGTAATTATCATATTTCTTAACATGTAATTTGGATAATTTCTTTTCCTTTTATTAGTGTTATAAATAATAACAAGGCATAAAACCATTTATTTCATAAGTTACTTTATCATTAAGAAGGTTCACTCTTCTTCCTTCTATAAGCATTGAAAGGGGTACTACATATTATTTACTAAGTCCTTAATTTACATTTAAATAGGCTACATTATATATATACTTTCCTTTTACAATTGAAACTCATGAATTAATTTAATCACATACTTATATGGGTAAATTGATGTTATCATATTAAAGGGATAACCATTATAATTCATAATTCATTCTGTAAGTAAGGTGTTTCCATTAATAGGGTCCTAAAATAGAACACATGAACAATGGCATAGACAAACACAAAGAAACACTAAAGGTAAATTTGAGGAAAAGACTCTACATGGTGGGATCGAAATTTGGGATGTGACCTCCAATGATTATTAATAGGTATAACAAGTGTCTTAGAATAGTATTCTAATAACTATATAAAAGTAAAATCTATTAAATAAGTAACATCCGATGAAAGTTTTGTGTGAACAACAATGACAGTTATTAAAATTTAAAGGCATGAGATATGAGTAATAGAAAACCTACCTATACTCTTATAACTCCCCTCATCTAGAATCAACCTTTAATTTCGTCAAGATATATAGAAATATAATAAAATACTAAACACACTAAAAATAGGGCAGATGAGCCTCCATATGAATAAATTCATCAAGATAAAGATAAATGAATAATGGATCATTTTTAATTGAGTACATACTGATTCACATAAAACATGATGAACAGTTATTGAATCAGACTTTGGATCAGATCTCGGGAGAAGAGTATATGTAAAAAGGAATTGGGAGATCAATATAGGATTCAGATAGTTCTCGTGTCCACCATAATGAGCCATGGAGGAGTAAGGTTTAGTTAAACTATTAATTAATGGTAATTTTTTCATATTATCAAAGAAAAAAGGTTGAATGGAGTGGCTTCATGACTAGAAAAAATGTGCACTAACCATGTGCCTCCCACTATATAAGGAGGGAACACAAAAGGTTATGCCACACGGTTAGGGATTCCAAGCACCAAAAATTCTAATCTCGTATGATAAGAACTACAGATATTTTTCATGCGCATGCATTACATGGCACATTGTTATGGAAAACTGTCTACCATACTTCACCCCACTACTTAGCCCCACACATTTAGGAGAGACTGTGTGGGTTGGGTCACACAGTTTCTACCAACCATGACACAAAGTGTTTTTCTCTATCAGTCAAGGTTTTGAGCTCTGAAAAAGCATTTAAAAACCTCATATTATGTTTAAACTCAATGATAAAAATTATTAGTTCCATAATAAATAATTAGACCAAATTAAAAAGGATCTATTCAATAGATAAAAACGGGTTCTTAAACCAGGCATGAAAAAACAATCGTAAATACTTATCAGTAGGATAAAAATTGAGATTGTGGTAGAAATTGGTTAGATGATGAAATTAAAATTAAAATTTTAGTTTATTTTATTATTTTATTATTCATTATGGAAATATAATTCATCAATACTCATAAAATGATCATTAAAACAATATAATTATCTTCTCTCCTTCATTTTAAAATAAATTTATGGTCTTTTTCATACATATTTGGTCTATAGTATTATGGTTTTTACCATTTTCTCGATCATTCACCTTCCAGTGATCAATGTTCTTCATCAGTCTCCATAATTATTTGGAAATTAAATTTCTCCTTTTTTTTCCATATTTTCACATCACACTAATGTTTTCTTATTTTCAAACCTAGTTTTGTGTTATTAAATATGACATTCATATATTCCATTCCCTCTTTTTACGAGGATTTTTTATAAAAAATTCTTATGATGTGGTAATTTCCTGCAAATCATTTTTTTTCTAATGGCCGGTTTGTGGGTAGCCGGTTCCCATGAAACCGGTTTAAGGGTTTCCAGTACCCGAAACACTTCAAAACCACATCACTACAGTAGAAAAATCAAAAATCAAATGATATACTTCAAAAATTTCAAAAGAAACCGCCTTCAACGCCTTGATCCACGCACCGCCTCGGGCTTCGTCAAATCACTTGATCACCATGGTCCGCACACCTCAAGAAGCATGGTGAAACCAACCACTCATCCACTCACCGGATCACCACGCGCCACCCTTCTGTATGGAACCATCGTCGGAGCTACTTTTCACTTCACCTCGACATCACCAGAATCGAACTGGAATGCTCATCACTTCACCTCAGTGTCGACTCTTCACATGCCACCGAAAGGCGCAACATCAAACCAAACCACATCAAACTGGAAGGATGGTGAGATTAAACAGTGAAGAACAATACCATCACCGTCAGAGAAACAAAACCTCCACCCAGAAACCATCACGAATAGCAAAAATCAACGAGATCAAAAGGTAAAAAACCAGAAACCGAAACAAACCACACGAGAAGCGGCACCAAAACATCACCCCCTCTCAGAAGATCCTGCCGTCACCAGAGCCAACAACCACATCAGATACAACAAACCCTAATGAACTCACTATAGGAGACGAGGAACCCCGCAAACTGCCGATAAACGGTCTCAACCCCTAATACTGAAAAAATCTCACCACAGAACTACAGCGAGAAGACGAGAGCAGAACCTGGAGCGCTCTGAAGAGTATGTCGTCGATGTAGACCGGTCTTACACCCTCAGATCTGAACCAGCAACCACTGAAGCCCATAGAGAAACTCCACAGCAAGAGAGAAGACAACCCGCATGACGTCGACCGTAGAGAACCACCAAAAACCCACCGAGCGTGAGGAGAAATTTCGTATCTTCTGCTGTGATAGAGCGGCGACGGTGAGAGGAGAAACCTAGAACGGGAGCCCTTTACGGGCACATCTTATTATTTGAAACATTATTTTCAAAACATGTATTACAAGGTAAAAATTTATTTTTTTTTATTAATTTTTGATTTTATATAAATGTGTTTACTAAACATAAACAAATCGTTGTTTTTGGATTGAATATTTTACACTTATATTTTTATAAGAACTTTTTACACTAAAAAGGCATTTTTCTGAAATAATGTTATCTAATGTTTTATGTGTTTTAATTTTAAATTAATTTATAAAAATTATAAGAATTTAATCATGAAAAAGGATTCTATATTTGGATTCATGGGTTCTTGATTTGGTAAATATGACTCTTTTTTTTGTTATAACAATTAGTAACTGTAATAAATATTTATCTTGATGGTAAGTTGTATTGGGTAATTAAGGTTAAAAAAAATATCGAAAGGACTAAAAACTAATCCTAATACATGATGTAATATAATTGTATTATTATTTTTTATCAATCATATTCCGAAATACCAAAATATTTTTTTTTCTAGTTCCCTTTTTTAACATTTATATTGCGAAATGTAATTAAATTTCAAAAATTTCATTATCATTATATTTAATAACTATAAATAATCGAAAAAGTGATAAAGATAATATATGTTCTTTAGAAATTTTTATTTTAATGATTAAGTAATTTTTATGTCAATTTCAATTACCTCTAATTTTTAGATAAGAAATAACAAACATGAATTCTTATACAACACCGACAAAATATTTATTATGTTACTAGAAAAATAAAAATAAATTATATTAAAATTATCAAATATAATATAATTAAATGAATTATCATGTTGATTTAATTTTAATAGATAAATTTTACATGTTTGGGGTGTGTTAAAGGACTATGTTGGCATTCATTCCCTATCATGTTTTTTTCAAATTAAAATTAAATTTGTAGTTTCAAAAATTAAATTAATGATATTTTATGATATATAATAATTATTAAATTATATAATAGTCATAAGAATCATGAAATTATATAATTATAATTATAAATGGTCTTAAATATCATATCACGGACCTTATAGAGATAAATTTGACATAATATGGTTAATTATAAACAAATAATATTGAAAACAGATCCCAACAATTAAAAAATAAATTTGTTAACCAATGGGAAAAAAATATTTTTGTTAAATATATATCCATGCTTATCAATATTTTATTATATGATTTATCTATTATTAAATATTCCATATATTCTAATCCATGACACTTTATGACCATTCTAAATGAGTTATAAATTAATTATATTATGATATTGCACCTACTTTCAAAAGTAAATTTAATTATATTTTTTAATAAATAAGCATTTAGTAAATCATTATAAATTCATAAAAAATAAATTCATCTTATAGGTTATTGTAATGTGTTTCAAATTATCATATCTAGGTTATTTATTGTGTAGTTTTACAATTATAATAACTATATTGACTACTAGAGTGTAAAAATAATGTTAATGTGGTAGTTATAACAAACATTATTGTGGGTTAAAATAAAGGGAAAAGGATAATAAAATACTCAAAACATGTCTAAATAATATTTTATGACATTATATAGAAGATTTTATATCATATAAATTAATTGTACTAGATTTTATCCTCTTTTACAAAAACAGAATTTAAATTACTTTAATATTTTATGTAATTTATAGAGTGACCTTCCACTCAATTAAAAGTGGAAACCTCATATCCTCTTTTATTCAAAAATAAAAAAGCATTTTTAAACAAAATACCTGACCAAAAACATTTAGGACATCCCTCTTCATGTCTTAGAGGTTTTATTTTGATAAAAAATCCAAAATTATAATATTTTTTGTATAATCTTGAAGAAGTACTTTTAAATAAGAGGTTTAATTCTTAACCAAGAATTTTTGTTATATTTATTATTATACCCCCATAAACTAATATTCCATAAAACTAAAATAATAAACAGAATAGATTAAATAGACTAAGGTGTTGTTAGGTTAATGTAATTACCAATAGTAATCTCATTATTTCAAGAAATGAGAGATATAAACATTGATTATCTATATAACGGATTGCAGCCTCATAATGATACCAAATTCATTTTCCATCACCAAGTATTCTGGATATTTATAATTTTTTAACTAATTATAAATATACATTATATTAATGGAATATTTATCATTATGTAAGGATAATATATTATCTACTTTGTTACATTTAGAAGTATTGAAGAATGATAATGGCGTTCATCTCTATGTGTGGACTACCACCACCACGAGGTAATGTGATTTCTTTTTTGTGACCACATAACATGGATGATATATATAAGTGTATTAAAATAAACAATATTTTATTCAAGATATAATTATATTTATGTGTGTAAAAATAATACATATATTCTTTCCATCATGATTTTTTAATGATGAAAATGTTACTCATGCATATATATGGTCTACCATCTCATGTTCGTAACATATTAATTTTTTTATAACCATCAATCATGGTAAGATTAATACATATAATTTATTTACAAAAATTATAATTATTTCATAATTCTTATTCAATGTATTTTGTTATAATGAACTATTTTCCCAAGTCTATCAACCAAAGTCATCTTAGACATATGGTTCAAATATTTACAAAACAAAAGGCGTGATATTTATTGATTATGTAATTTATTATAACATGGTAATAAAAGGAAAAATAATCATGAAAAGTTTCTAAAGAAATTAAATAATTTATATTTTTTTATTATTTATGACGATAGACAAAATCTCTGTTTAGTCGGAGTTGAGGTAAGGTACACTATTACTTAATTCGTCATTTAAAATTTTCTAAAGATTTATTTTATAAATACTTTTCATCCATATCCTTATTCATGAAATAGTTTTATAGATGTTTTATTATATATATAAATGATTTAAAAAATAAATTTTATGTTATCTTATACATTGATTAAAATAATTTCATAAATATTATTTTTACTGAATGTTTTTATTTACATTTGAAAAGAGAAAATGAATTATTTATTTTTGTGTATATAGAATCAGTGATTTTACACCATTATACCATTTATAATAATTTTTTATTCTATAATAATATCCGATGTTTTATTTAAATAAATTCATACTTCCAATTTTTTTGTATTTTGGTATTAGAATTGAGTTATTAATTGGAAGGGAGATTTTCATATCCAAATGTGTAATGAATATGCGTTTAAAACAGTTTTTGAATGTGTTTTTGATGAAATGGTGAAAGATAAAAACAATTAGTCAAGATATCATCCTTAGATACTATTTATGAGAATGTGAGTTCTCGTTATAAACCATTTTGGGTGGTTACACAATAAAACATAAATGGGTGGGTTAGTAGAATCCCACTAATCCATTGTGTAATAATTATTTTGTCCATACAATTATTTTAGAATTCAACGATATGGTTATTCCAATTTAAAGGTTTTATGAAGATTATATCCCTAGGAAACTATATGAAGTATCTATTTATTATTATGTGTGACCAGGGAAATCATTATATTTACAAAGTTACATTCAATATCATTGTTTTTATGAAATTATTATTCCATTTTTGGTTATAAAGTTTGTGTTTTGAAGAAAAATAATTTTTATGAGAGATTTGGGTGATATTGTACCTCTGTGTAATAATTGGACAAAAAATGAGTCATTTTTTATTACTTTTCCCATATATCAAGAATTTGGAGACCTTGGGTTGATTTTAAGACATTTAAGAGGAAGGTTGAGGCGAGTAAGTTATGAAAAATAGGTATTTCCACCAGAAATTGGAAACAAAGGTCTCTTTAGATAGACATGGGAAGTTACCCTAATGAGGTTCATGAGAATATTAGGATATAATGTAATTTGATTCCCATGTTCATTGGTATTTTGTTCTTGAAATAGTATGTGGCTAGTAAAATTGGGTTTCGACTCGGGGAGATGGGTTGGTTGGGTGTTTGGTCCCACATAGAGTAACATGGAAATGAGATGAGCTTGTGTCCATATCCCTTATGAAGTTTTTTTAGTTTTAGGTCCATAAATACATGATATGTTAGAACTTGGTCGTAGGATGTGGGAACCTTGATATACATTCATTGTCCTAAGATATTAGTCTATGATTGAATATCCCATATGGGATTCCTTCACTTACGTTCAGACCCATAGTTTCCAAAAGGGGATTCCTCTATCAATGTACTGAATTAAAGGATCCCAAGAGGGGTAACTTTACATATGTGTTTTCCTTGAGATCCCATGTTGGTGTTCATTGATATATCTCCCCTGAGTGGGTGTGGTCAGACTTTTATTAATATACCATATCACATTAGATATAAAAATTTAATTATACATGAATGATAGGATTAATAAGATTGTTCTAAATTCAAAAAACCACTCATGTAAATGTTAAGTATAAATTCATTTATCAGTCACAGTGACATTGATAATACATAGATAATTATTATTGAAATTTTATTTCTTAATGTACATTTATCCCTCAACTACTATTATGTTTGTGTACCATGTAATCTTGGGATACATGATTAAATATCTATTACTTTGGATGATGGTTCTTCTTGAATTCTACGTTTGAAAATTATTATATATTATATATTTATAAAATAATATATATAATTATAATTTTCTATCTGGTGGCATGTCATAAATTATACATCTCTTTTCATTCTTGAAATATTTTTATTGTTCTCTAAATTAATGAAGATGATCATTTAAAAAATAATAATATTGAATTAAAATTAATTAATTAATGTACAAGTTATATTCCTTCTGAGGTTATGATGTAATATTTGATTCTATAATTACTATAAATCCAAGTGTTTCTAATATTTTCTGTACTCAAATAAAAAAATTATGATCACAATTGCATGTTGAAAACCCCACATGGCCATCATATCACCTGAGAATACTGTCATGATAAGATCGAAATGAGGATACAAGTTATTGATTTGTTGTATTTCTCCTGAGTAAATATAGTTTTTGGCCTCCTCGATGTTAATGATAGGCAAATAAACCGATTCCCAGGATACGTCATACGAATGTTTTATACACAATGATTTCAGTACCTACAGTTTTCTAGGAATATCTCATTGTGATGATTAATTGTGGATTCTTAATTATCATCTCATATAAGGAGAGTTCCCATATTTATTTTCTAGGGTTCATACTCATAGTAAATATTTCCAGTTTCTATAATAATTATGCCATATGATTTAGGACCTACGAATATGAAATTGAATGTGAATGGGGAATGCTGAGAATATTTCTATATTCCACTGGATAATAAAAACAAGATTTTCATTCCCATTACACCAAAGATCATACTCGATGTCTGACCTATTGGATATCTAACATATAAATTTAATTTTACCTTATATTTATTGGATGCATGTACAACTAACTTTGGGGATATAACTTTTATCTTACTATGGTGACATCTATTCCATATATACATCTCTAACACTTTTTGAAGAAATATTGTTTAGACCATTGTATTCATCTTCCCTGAGATATGAAATTATATTTGGTTTTAGGTGTAGAATAAATTATTATTGAAGATGATCTTGAATCAAGAATTATTTCATTATATGGATAATTTTCATATTGTACATTATTTTAATGCCATGAAAAATAAATCATTTCTGTACATTATTGACAATGTAATGAATTGGAACCAAGAAGATATCATAATCACATTTAGTTTATAACACACTCAATTAAATCAAAATAAATAATCCATCATTATAGAGAAAATAATTCAATATAGATATTGATTATAGAAACCCTTTTAGTAACCCTATGTTTTTATTATAGTATCCAAGTGTATAATTCCTCTATAGGTTACCCACACAAGGTCATATATTCTCTTAATGACAATGATTAAATAGTGGGTGATAGTGTGGTCAATTGATCATTTTTCTTTGTTCATCACAATCATTTTACATTTCATCGGGGTTGAATAAATTTACAAGATCTTATTATTAATAACTGAAAGTGAGGGGGAAGATAAGGACTCAAGAGATAATTATGTTCTGAAAAACGATTTCATTGTTATCATCACTTATAATGTACTTGTTTTATTTTTTATTAACCTAATGTTAGGATTTTTAATTTTATTAATTACATAATATCCTCCAATAATATTTTATATCCATGTCTAACCATATTAAATATATTAAAATAATAATATTATTGTTATTCAATGGTGTTCTCTAATTGTAAAATTATTAATATTATTTTACTAGCTTGAAAATATTTTATCACCAGATATTATATTATCCCACTAGTAAACCAAGATATTGATTGAATGCTTGAATAAAATAAATATTCATTTATTCAATAAATAAAAAAATAAATTGTATATATCCTTGTATTTTGTAACTTAAATTAAAATAAATTTGTATTTAATTGTATTGATTAATTATATTGAATAAAATTATTTTTAAAACTTGTGATTGAAAAAGTATTCCATAAATTATATATAAGTAGAATTTAATGGTGAAAAATTGAAGCACTTAGTGTGAGAATATATAGGATTCCTTCTCATTGGAATTAGGTGGGATTTCCTATGATCCAAGATAACTATCTTGCAACTCATTATTGAAACTGAGAGAAAGAATTTAATTTTATAACATCCAAATCAACATATGATTGATTATTGTCCAATACAATATATTTATCACAATATCTTATTATGTTTGTTTCAAACCAATGCCATCAACATATATGATTGGTATGAATTTCTTGGAAAATCAAAATAAATACATCTATAAGAAATGGTCATTGAATTTATTGTGAAATTTACAATTCATTCTAAGGGATAAAAATATTAAAATCCATAAATATGGATGCAATATGTTCATCCATAACATACTTATTAATAACCTGACACCTGTGATAATCCCAAAATACCCTACATCTCACATAAATATTTTTTTGATGATTTTAGTCTATGAATCTATATGTTCATTTAATAAATTTCATTAAGAAAAATAATATACTAAATGGACCGTTATATACCTTCATAAAAAAGAATATCTATTGATAAATAATACATGTGGTATTCCTATTAGAGGATATATTCTCATACTCTCCTCTATTTAAGATTACTATGTATGAACCTCATAAGATGATGTCTCATATTCATATTACCTCTAAAACCTATCATTTAAAATACTATATTCCCCATCATATAATGTTATCTAATTATAGGACTAGTTTTTAGAATACCGTCATGGAATTTCAGGGTTATCGTTATAGTACGGAACTGGTATTCCCTTTTCCCAGTGATATATACTCTATGGAATTATTACATTTGAATTAATAAATAGAAATCATTATTATGTAATAATATTCTTAATTAATATTCACTTCCTTGAATATAAATTTAATTTAAATTAAATATATCTAGTTTAAGAAAAACAACACTAATAGACTCCTAATTAGACTACATCCAGTATCTAATGAATTGCAGTTCAATATCCCTCTCATGAAGATCATGTTTCGGTAGAGATAAAGAGTTAATCAATGGGTTGAAAATGTTATATTCTATAGATAAATTTATAATTTATAATTCAACACTCTGATAAAATTACATCATTAAACAATACATCCAAATTATCTGATTCATATCCTGGTATATCCTTATATCATTTATAATATCCACTGATGCAGTATTATCACAATAGTGTGTGATGGGGTATTTACTTCTAAGTAATGTGTTATGACCATTGATGAAATTTCAAATACAATCTACTTATTTATAAGACTCAAATTCTAAAAGATACTCAATGTCTTCTATAGATTCTTTGACCACATCATTCATTGAGCTCTTCAACCACACATCATGTCTGTTGAGGATGAAAATATATCCCAACAATGATTTTAGTTTCTCTTGATATGTTTAGAGACAACAATATGTATATCCCCTAATGACCAGTTCTATTACACTTTCATATACTATGATCATATACATACTTTATGTTATATTCATACAGATGGTCTTGATTCACATTCAATGGGGTTCACCTATTCCATCATGATATGTTCCCTATGAACATAAGGTATATGAAACATCTATACAAGAACATAACATATCATACATGACTGAACCATTCACTTAAGAGTATGGAATCATTTCCGTCATTTTTCAATCATCGTGTTTCTTTGGAAACAATTTCTTGGAATGACGAATTCTATAGAAATTAACAATAATTACCTATAGAATTGTTTCATACTAAATTTAATCATTATCATGATAAATATATACTTTGACCTAGATCATACAGTCTATTTTATCTATCATGATAGATCATGATCCGAAGAATATATATTTCGTCACCTATAAAATTCGTAAGGAATAATTTTTTTAACTAGGATTTAATAGACTATATGATTATTATTTCATTTTCAATACATAACATGTCATTAACATAAACTATAAAAAAATGACTACAGTAACAGTAAGTCAGTTGTATAAAAAATAATAACATTAATTTTTAATAAAAATAAATTCAATTATGGAGTCATCAAATCAAAATTTTCCATGAAATATATTCTTATATCAATCCATAAAAGGATCTTTATAATTTTCAAACCTTTTTTGAATACATATGGGTAACAAAATATTCAGGTTGTTTCTTAAAGATATCCTCATGAATATTACAATTAAGGAAGGCTATTTTGATATCAAATTACCAATTATCATATTCATATTAATATTTAATTGAATTGGAAATTATAATTGATTTAATTATAGAAAATGATGAAATAGTTTTATCATATTCTAAGCATTGAAACTGTTTAAATCCTTTTGCACCCATACATACCTTATATATGATGAATTTTACATCCATTTCAAAATTATTTATGAATAACCATTTATAACCATGACCATTTACATCCACTATAGGATCGACCAAAATCAATACAAGGTCTTGATATATGTAATCCATTTCCGAGTTCGTATCATGATTCCACATGGATTCAGATGTTTCACTTACTTCTTCAATTTTGGTTACAATATCATTATTATAATCTATTAATGATTCTAAATACTTGTAAAATAGAAAAAAAAATTCTAGTTCTATAAACTCTTTTTTTTTCTAATATAGTACTTCCACCTTTGGAATGACTACATCCATGGGGCTCTGGGGAATCTATTCCTAAGAACGCCCTATATAACCTGAGCATTAAATTCATCAATAACTATCTCTCTCCCTCTACCCATTTCAGATATGTGTTCCCCCTTAATGAATATAGAATTTCATTCCACAATGAAATTTTTTATGAGGGTTTATATAGGTAATATACTCTAATTTCATTAGGGTATCCTATAAAAGAATACTATTTTTTCATGGAAAAATTTTGTTCCTTGAGGAATCTTTTTCAAATTATTCATGAACACACAAGTAAATTAAAGAATATAAATTTTCATCCATACCAAATATTGTATCAAATAATATGTTTCACTATTATAGGAACATAATTTAATATATTTTTTATTATCTATAATGCATATTCCCAAAATGATAATGGAAGGGTTTCAGGAATCATTGTTGACATCATGCTGTCTAAAAGTGTGTGGTTCCTACATTCACATAAACTATTTAATTATTTTGTATTTGGAGGTGTGAGTTGGTATTTAATCTTAAAATAATATATGTAATCAATGAAAAATTGATAAATATATCCCCACCATTTTTAGTAGAGTTTCATAATGTTCTTACGTCAATGGTTCTCAATTTCATTCATGTGTTTTATAAACCCCTAAAATGAATCTATAACATACCAAATTATATATACATATCTATATCTAGTAAAATCATTAGAATATTATATGATGTATGATTAACCAACCATTACATAAACTATAAATTTTCTAGGCACATGAGTGTTAAAAAATTCATGAATCACCTTGGCCGTTTCACTTTTTCCACAAAATAGTAATACAATTGATTTTATTTATAAATATGCGTAACCTAGACGTATATGTTTTACTTAAGTAGAATCAAAATATCCTTCATGGTTTAATTTGGTTAACTAGAGTTTACATAGATGATATAGTCAATGATTCCATCATTGGGTGTAGTGTGAGTCATGTGAACTAGTTTCAATATTGATTTTCATTACTTAGATTAGATAATCCAACACATGAGGACTGTTATTTAAATATTCCTTGACATGACTTATAATATAATTAATAAATGATCATAATTAATTTCCAAACATGAAAACAAAACCATCAGAATCAAATATGGTTATATAAATAATTTTCTTTGTAATTGAAAACATATAATAATAGCCTTTTGGAGCCAATATTATTATTAGTGGTAACATGAGGTATAAATGTACAGTATTTATATAATCAAGTCTAGATCCATTCTATTCTCAATGATCAACATATACTCATTCAATCATTCAAAAATATTTTGGGTTCCAATATTTGAATGCATATGTGAGTACCACATATTATATCTTGTAACAAATTAGTAAAAAAAATTATTTACACTTGATAATGAACACACATGAAGATTCACCTTGCTTCATTGAATGACTGAAATTTTTCACCTATTATACCATCATTGGAATTATGAAATATATTTCATGATGTTTCTTTTATTGTACCTTTATCATTCTATTCATTTAAGGGTGTTTCAAATAACCTTTGGAAATATAGATCCTCTTGCAGCCTTTCCATTAATTCACTACAAGGGAAAAAGTATTTTCATTCTTCAATTCTTTTTCATCTTTGAGAAGTAGTGTAACATGTTTTATGATAATATTATCAATGTTTTTAATTTTGGAAATAAAAGAATGGGGAATCTTGGCGCATCTAATGACATAATTTTATTGGATTATAGTTCATCTAGTATTTTAAATGCAAGAACATATAGGAGATCAATGTAGAAAATGAGTCTGAATATCTAATCCCATATCACACACCTTCTCTAGATTTACTATGAAATAGAAACTGGGACACCACATACAATTTCTATATTTCTCTCTCTAAATAGATACCATAGAGATGTCTGATCAATATATAAGCATACATTTCTTCATGTGACTTCATGACTTTAATACACATAGATGAAAGAATTAAAAATTGTATGTGAACAACATCTCTCACTAGTATATAATATTCAGAAAACTCCTCAACAGCTTTCCACGTTCAATGGAAAATTAGAAGTGACGATTCTTGAACATAGTATTTAACTTCAAGGAACAACTCTAACAATATGTGTATAAACCATTAGGTGAAGTTACATTCATGAAGAGGATATGATTCCACTATAATTGGCCATAAGTATAATGTGTTGGACGACACACACAGTAGTCTAAAATTTTAAAATATCATATTACTATTACATTACATGATTTAAATTTATTTTAGACATTATAAATTTCATTTCATCAATATCCCACTATTTTATCAAGTATGAACATCCCACACCATTGCACTCGAAATTCCATGTTGCTCAAAAAATATAATGGGATGGGTCTATAAGAACCTTATCATATGTAATGAAAGAGATCAATCAATTTCTCAAAAGAATGTAGGTTGAAATGACTCTTACAACTATTGGGAGTACATCTCCTTCATACGTTGAGTGGATTCTAAATCATGAAATCCTATCTAGTATATACGTATCATTTTCCTCCAAGATACACGAAGTATATAATGGTATACTCCTATTGAGGTAAATGGTTAGCTCATGCCAAAACATTCATATTACCTCCCCTAACTAAAGTATGCTTCCCAACAGGGGTTTTCCAAAAAAACTTAATTTGTTTTGGATTAATAGATAATCAACTAATGGGAGGAATAGTCTAACTTTATATTTATATGAAGGACATTATATATCATGTAGTAAATTTTAATGTTTTATTTTTTACAAGACATGTTAAAAAAATTTATTTTATTTTCAGTAGTAACCATGTTCTAATAAAAATATATTTATAACCCATTTATTTTCATTCCATCATTTTATATTGGTTATTTATTTACGTGATCGAAGTATTTCATCAATAAAATTAACCAAGAAAAAGAAAAAAATATAAATAAGTAAATGAAACCATTATGATCTTAATGGTTGGTTGATTTATTGGGAATACAATAGGCCATTCTATTAGCATAGGAAAAAATAGTTTGTCTTCTTATTAGAATTATTTGTATCATTTAAAATATGAAAATATTTATTCTCTTTTATTGTCCCTCCTTAGTTTCATCTTGAAAAACCTACATGAACCTTAATAATATCCTTTTCTTACATATGACTTATAACTCACATGAAAGTTAGGAAAACCAAAGGATATACTTTTAGGAATTGCATTAAACCTACTTTGACATATAGATCATAAATAAAAGAGGGAGGGATGACACACATCACATCATATTTAGTTAATTAAAAAAAAATTAAAACATGTGATAAATTTGATTTAAATAAAACCAATACACTGATAAGTCTTTTAAGAGGTAATTATCATCCATAAAATTCAGTGACTACACTTTAAAAATGTATAGCTAGTATACATTTCAACTCACAATTCATTAACATAAAAATTAATAGAATTAATATGACTAATAGTATAATAAATGAATTAATTCATTTTAAATTATTTTATCCAATCAACCTAAATTTCCTATTTTTTATCTGTTTAAATATAATAGGTAGATTTATTTAATTTAATATATAATTTAAAAAGAACACAAATTTTTTACTTGGAATCAACTCGGAGAGTATTCATCCTAACAATGTTGTATATTTTTAATTATATACAATTCCCTCATTAGAAAAATTGTTCACATCGAATGTATTATAATTTCATGGCAGTTAATTCCTATTTAATTCCATATGGAACGCATAAAAATTATGCATCATATAAAATTTAAACTATAGGGTATTTATTATTAAATAATCATAAATTAATCATTGTTTCCAATACAAAATGGAATTAAATAATTATATAATATTATACAAATCCTAATAATCAACATGTACTTCCAATTTAATGAAACCAAAAACTAGTGTCAATAAGATTTAATGTATTAATTAATTAAATTAAATATTTCCAAATACGTATGTAAAGAAAATAGTGTAGACATGCGAACCCCATATTATTAATTCATTTCACCAAATATAAGTACTTCATGCACAGGGACTGAGTTTGTTCTTTCTCATGAACATTTATTAAGTACCAGGCATATACAAAGGATATATAGTGTGTACATCGAGTTACATGACATCATCATATACCGGAATTTTATTTAATACATGAGGTTTATTATTTCTAAAAACATTTAATCTCATGTTTTATTCAAAAAAAAACACTTGGAGTATATGTAATGGCTTCAATATTCATGGCATGTACTCTATAATCTCCATGTTTTACCCTGGATGGTCAAGAAATAGTTAATTTAATACTCGTGACATGTAATAATTACATGATGACTCGAAATCCACCTTATTATCCATGTGAAATAACTATAGATACCCCACATGTAATGAATATATACACTATATATATTGATTTTTATCCACTGAAAATTATTGGAATCTATAGCTGGTTTCTTTAGATGAGTTCATCCCTAATTGTTAACTAATCATCATTATATTATTATAAATCAATGTGGAAGATTATATTATAATGATGAATCTAGAACATGTTAAATAATGAAATTAATTTTTACATTAAAATTTATAATAATAATTTTACAAAGAAATTATAGTTTTGAACGTGACCATTTTCATACCAGTTAATGATTTTAGGTATAGAAGAGTATTTATCTGGGCTGATATCAACATAGAAAATATAAAATCTGATGTGTCATTCACAAGTTGTACAAGATGATAAATTCATGACCAATGAACGTTTTTACAAGATTATTGATAATGAAATGTGTCGGAAGAAAGAAGGGATATTTTTCATATTAAATTTATATTCAAATAATTTGAATGAGAAGAAATAATTCATTACTCTTGATATCCTTCATCATTGATTATTTTTATCTCCTAAAAACCTTTCTAGTATTTTTTTTATAATTCTTGTAGCATCCATGTATAGAATCCCTTTAGTGGTCATCCATAGATGATCCTAATATCACAAAATGACATAGATAAAGAATTAAGTTATTGAATGGATGAATTAACATCGTTCATTTTTCATCTTGATCACATCATGTCTATTTGTTCAGAAATAAATTTTATTGATCTTATCATTCTTAAAGGCATCTTAAAAAGAAGAAGAGGATTTTAGAGAGAAATTTTTTTTGTCCAATGAATCTTGAGTGACATCTCTTATAATGTAATATTGGTATATTTATAGACATAATATAAAGGTTTTTAATTTAATTAATTTTAGTATTTAAATTAAAAATGATTAACCCCATGGCTCACATTATTACATATATTAAATTAATATTATTATTTTTATTCAATGATGTGAACTATATAATACATATATAAATAATATTTTACAAATTTACAAATTAAAATTTATCACCAATCACTCTCTTTTCCCGCTACTCTTCATAGAATGTTTTTGAAGACTTGAATTAATTAAATATTTAATGATTTAATAAATAAATATGTAAATATTATATATTTGTGTAGTTTAACTATGATATTATGAATAAATATAAATTTAATTTATGTGACCATTAATCATGAATAAAATTATACCCTGTTATTGGTAATAACATTTACATCATTAATTAAAATAAAAAATATAATTGACTTGTCACGACCCCCTTCCATCAAAGATGCTCCTCCTGAGCTGGGAATGGTGAAAGGGAGAAAATGACCCCCATGTCCCGCCTCCAGTAGGCCCCGGGTTGGTGACTAGCACCAAGGGTATGAGTTTTCACAAATATGGGTGGCATTACCCTTTTTATTATTTTGGATCGGGAAATAGGACAAGTCAACCACCAAAAAGGGAAAAGAACAAGTGTATATAAATAAACCCAAACCAAGCCCACATGCATGTTTAAACAATTTTGATAACAAGGTACAAGTACAAGGAATCTCAAAAGTACAATGCCAAAGAAAACAAGAGAACAACAACTGCAACAACTCCAACTGCCCGACTAGTAGGGTCCCGCACGGCCCTGGTAGTCCTCCTGGAAACCTGAAAGTAAACGTAGGGTGACCATACCAGTATAATCAGTAGGGAAACCTAAAGCTCTCGTGCACAAGTGGGGAGACACCCTAAGGTCCCGTGAGAAAACAGAAGAACCAGAAACTAACAAGGAAAAACTATCCACCCAGCCTCACTAGTCACACTCACCAAGTAACACAAACAAGTTTAGTATATATATAGAACAAAAGTATTGGGTACCCCGCACCATTTCCCACTTAATTAGATGCTGCTCTTCCTAACGGCAAACGTCCTGACGCTACCACACTCTTCCCACCCGCACACACCTGGGCCAAACCACGCATCCCGCCTGCACACACCTGGGCCTCACAACCACGCATCTCGCCCGTACACACCTGGGTCACAACCACTAACCCGCCCGCAGACACCTGAGCCTCATCCCGAAGGTTCTTGGGAATGGTAAGCCTGCCCGAAGAGTCTTGGGCTAAAGGTCACCACAAGCCATCACAGCCTCCGAGACCTAACCGAAGAGTCTTGGGTGTAAGGTCACCTCAAGCCATCATAGCCTATGGAAGAAGGAGCAGGAAGGAGCTAGTAACTAAGGGGGAACACCATCTCCCATAAAATGGGAGTGTTCGGCACTAGGTGCTTGACATGGGTGTGGTGCGACAAAACACAAAGACACAATTATAAATATACATATACCTAACACATAGCCCAACCTATGGATTCTTAAAAAGAGAAACTGAGCATGTGCCTCGGCACTGCTACCACGAAGCATGCATCAACAACCAAACAATAATCCCCCAACCCCATTTAGGTTTTCATGTTTCATGCAATGGTTTAACAAATTATTACTACTGGGCAACTATCATCCAGACAAAACCTTTCACAAACATATCCCTACCATCCACAACCAAGGGTAGGTAAAACACAAGTAACCACATGCCATTTCATTTACAAAAGATTATCACAACCATACAACATTCCATCATTCATTTATTTCAAAGTTCCACACATAAAACCCTTTCCACACACAAAACATTTCTGCATTTGAAAACACCTTTTACTTAAAAACACATTTCATAATCAAAACACTTTTCATAAATAAAGGCATTTTCCACAAAACAATCAAACCACCAACATGTTCATTATTCCAACTTTGTTCAACCGGGGTGATCACAAAAGGTTTTCATTCTCATTTAATCATCCAGTATTTACGTGCTTATCCATTTTCCATGTTTTAACAAAACCAACCACAAAAAATTCAGATATCAATTGCGCACGCAAAGGCCACCAACGGCCTTGATTTTCAATAGGCAAAGGCCTTTCAATCCAAAATCACAATCAGAAGATAATGAAACTGGAAGGCAATAGAAACAGCAAAAAACCCCAAACCCTTCTTTATCCGGTTATTATCTTTATTTAAAGTTCAACTCCATCCCATGGAACAAAAGAAAAATATCCCACCCCGCATGTTCCACCAAAAAGAGAGACGAAGGTAAACCCCTACCTCAAAAGGTCCCGATCACGTCGCATCTGACGACGTCCTTCGGTGTCCTCCTCCTTCTCCAAACCCGACAAACGCCTCCTAGGATGGAATCTGGAGAAGGAAGGCCAAAAGTAAAGGTGACAAGTCCAGGCTTAGAAGCTTCGTCTCGTCGCTACGATCCTGTGGCCGCTAACAGATCGTAATTCGGAGCTCGGACAAAGAAGTTAGAGGAGGAATACTTCTCGATTGTCCAAGAGCATCGTCGTGCGACAAAGAAGCGATCTATATGGAAGATAAAACATGACCTCGTTCTTATATAGGCAACGAATAGGTAAAACAGTATGCAGCGTGTATTGAGGAATACATGGTGTGACTGTACACCCGTTACGTGTTTTGATTGGTTAACACGTCACGCGGTTTCCACGCGTTTTAATAAGAATGATAATTCTATCAATATGTGGTGTCTCGTTGACCCGAGACATGAGTCATAAAAGTAGCTCATTAATGGTCTTAAAATGACCATCATAACTTCAGGGTTACGCTGTCGCTGACGGATCGTCAATCCAATACCATATGAGGGAGATACGTTGGATACAAGATCCCGTAATAATAACAATATTAAATCTATTTATTCAGGAGTGTTTTGGGTACCCAATCCGAAAACCCAAAAAATAAATCCAATATTGGACTCATAATTTTCGTCTCGTAGTCAGGGTCGCACTGCCACTGACGGTTCGTGAAACCGAGGTCGCACGAAGAAGTTACGGACAAAAAAGTGTTTTATCAACAAAATTAATTATAACAATATTTTATTATTATTATTAATCAATTATTTATTTATTTTTCATAACTCCAAACGCAATCACTTTTTGGAGTCTTCATGGGCGCTATAATTAAGCACCAATTCCTCCTTTTTCATTTATTTGTCTTTTAATTTTATTTCTCTTATTATTATTTTTTGTTTCTCTCTCCAATCTATTTTTTTTCTTTCATGATTCTCTCCCACCACCAAAAGTGGCGCCTCCCATTTCTTTTACTCCATGTGGAACGCCCCAAACTCCATTCTCACTTCAGCTTTATTATTTAATAATATTCATAATAATAACACCCATAATTAATGTACTAATTTAATCCCATTAAATTAGTTTACCATGGTTATTAAGTTAAAACCATTCCATTTAATTAAATTCAAATAATTTAATTTACAAACCAAAAATTAAACCCATTTAATTTAATTTACCAATCACACACATATTTCTGTCACCTTTATCATTATTATTTAATTCAATAGTAATAAATCCTCTTTCAATTTTATCAGCGGGTCCCCATCATTAACATTAATAATTATTATTATTATTGACGCCCATTATTTTCATATAATTACTCCATATATCCCATAACATTATATTCACACATGGTTGGGAACCCCATTCACGTGCCTTTTCACGTTATTATTATTATAACAAATTATTATATAATAATACCCTTTTAATGTTATTAACACAATTCTAACTTTAATTGTGGAGAACCGCACAACGCCTCCTGTACAAGGTCAGACCCATGCACCCCATGCATTTCATTCCTTTATAATTTATTACATGAGCTTCATTTATTGTAATTTATTCCTTTATAACTTATTCCATGCGCCTCCCATCATTTTATTAAATATATTCGATTTTATTTCTTATATTTTACAATAATTAAATTAAAACCATTTTATCTAATTAACACCAAATATTTTCACGCCACCATTATCAATTATTATTATAAAAAAATTATTATTACAACACGTGTCGTGTTTGACCACATCAAATTTTTACAAAGAAATGGGCCGGAGAGGTCATGGCCATTACACCAGATACCTGTCAAAACATTCTCATCCTCGAGAATTAAAACCAACCCATAAAAGGGTGAAAGGTCCGGACAACCACCCCTCAAGATACCTCTCAGGCCTCTTGTCATTACAAGAAACAACTGAAAACCCTAATTATGTGAGTTAGGAATTCCCTCTCCTATGTCGAGATATTATCCGCTTTAGGCGGCACTGACTCGCCTGCACGGGTTTAATCGCATCCGCATTAATGCCTCTCGATTAAGGACTGAGCCTTCCCACTTCCATATATTAGGATTTTCCAACTTACACTGCCCCCCAACACCATACAAAACATCAATAAATTTCCCGAACACATGGCTTGAGGAATTCCTTCTCCCATGTCGAGATATTATCTTCTTTAGGCGGCACTAACTCTCCTGCATGGGTTTAATCGCATCCACATTAATGCGTCTTGATTAGGGACCATGTCCTCCTCTCTCCACATGTTATGACTCTTCACACACATTTAAAGGAAAGAGGGAAAAAAGTTAGCATTATAAATTCATGAAAAAAAGTTCCAGGCCCAAAGCATGGGTGAGAATGAGTTTCAACAAAGGAGTGTGATGATCTTGAATTTAAACAAAACATAAATGAGAGCATTTAAGTAAAACTGGAAACATCTCTCTTGATCTCTGGCCTTGCTAGGGTTTCCACTTCTATTGCATGAAACTGTCTGTGTCCCACTCCTCTGCCGTTCTATTGACGTCCAGGTGCCATAGTTGTTCGGTAAACAAAGAACGCCTAAGCCCAAGTAGTAAGGAAAACTCAAAGTTTTAATTATCATTTTATTTCAATTTCTTTCCCAGAACACCCAAATCATGTAAAACACAAACATGATGATGCATGTACCTTCCCTAGGGTCTCTACCCTGCAATCTATATAGTCTCAATTGGTCGTTCGGTAGGCTCAGAGTCCTTGCATCAGATCACGGGGGGCCCTAAAATCTCGTGTCCTAGCCGGTCTTCCCTGGCCTATGTCACGCACCAAGATTAACGAACATTGTTGCCCTACCATCCCATGCAATCCTCACTGTGCCTAACTCCAGACTCCATCCTATCTCTCAACCATAACCTCCGATACCATTCTGTCACGACCCCCTTCCATCAAAGATGCCCCTCCTGAGCTAGAAATGGTGAAAGGGAGATAATGACCCCCAAGTCCCGCCTCCAGTAGGCCCCGGGTTGGCGAATAGCACCAAGGGTATGTGTTTTCACAAATATGGGAGGCATTACGCTTTTTATTATTTTGGATCGGGAAATAGGACAAGTAAACCACAAAAAAGGGAAAAGAACAAGTGTATATAAATAAACCCAAACCAAGCCCACATGTATGTTTAAACAATATTTATAACAAGTTACAAGTACAAGGAAGCTCAAAAGTACAATGCCAAAGAAAACAAGAGAACAACAACTGCAACAACTCCAACTTCCCGACTAGTAGGGTCCCGCACGGCCCTGGTAGTCCTCCTGGAAACCTGAAAGTAAATGTAGGGTGAGCATACAAGTATACTCAGTAGGGAAACCTAAAGCTCTCATGCACAAGTGGGGAGACACCCTAAGGTCCCGTGAGAAAACAGAAGATCCAGAAACTAACAAGAAAAAACTATCCACCCAGCCTCACTGGTCACACTCACCAAGTAACACAAATAAGTTTAGTATATATATAGAACAAAAGTATTGGGTACCCCGCACCATTTCCCACTTAATTAGATGCTTCTCTTCCTAACAGAAAACGTCCTGACGCTACCACACTCTTCCCGCCCGCACACACCTGGGCCAAACCACGCATCCCGCCCGCACACACCTGGGCCTCACAACCACGCATCTCGCCCGCACACACCTGGGCCACAACCACTAACCCGCCCGCAGACACCTGGGACTCATCCCGAAGGTTCTTGGGAACGGTAAGCCTGCCCGAAGAGTCCTGGGATAAAGGTCGCCTCAAGCCATCACAGCCTCCGAGACCTACCCGAAGAGTCTTGGGTGTAAGGTCACCTCAAGCCATCATAGCCTGTGGAAGAAGGAGTAGGAATGAGCTAGTAACTAAGGGGGAACACCCTCTCCCATAAAATGGGAGTGTTCGGCACTAGGTGCTTGACATGGGTGTGGTGTGACAAAACACAAAGATACAATTATATATATACATATACCAAACACACAGCCCAACCTATCATTTCTTAAAAAGAGAAACTGAGCATGTGCCTCGGCACTGATACCACAAAGCATGCATCATCAACCAAACAATCATCCCCCAACCCCATTTAGGTTTTCATGATTCATGCAATGGTTTAACAAATTATTACTACTGGGCAACTATCATCCAGAAAAAACCTTTCACAAACATATCCCTGCCATCCACAACCAAGGTTAGGTAAAACGCAAGCAACCACATGCCATTTCATTTACAAAAGATTATCACAACCATACAACATTCCATCATACATTTATTTCAAAGTTCCACACATAAAACCCTTTCCACACACAAAACATTTCCGCATTTGAAAAAACCTTTTACTTAAAAACACATTTCATAATCAATACACTTTTCATAAATAAAGGCATTTTCCACAAAACAACCAAACCACCAACATGTTCATTATTCCAACTTTGTTCAACCGGGATGATCACATAAGGTTTTCATTCTCATTTAATCAGCCAGTCATTACGTGCTTATACATTTTCCATGTTTTAACAAAACCAACCACAAACAATTCAGATATCAATTGCGCACGCAAAGGCCACCGACGGCCTTGATTTTCAGTAGGCAAAGGCCTTTCAATCCAAAATCACAATCAGAAGATAAATAAACTGTAAGGCAATAGAAACAGAACAAAACCCCAAACCATTATTTATCCGGTTATTATCTTTATTTAAAGTTCAACTACATCCCATGGAACAAAATAAAAATATCCCACCCCGCATGTTGCACCAAAAAGAGAGACGAAGGTAAACCCCTACCTCAAAAGGTCCCGATCACGTCGCATCCGACGCCGTCCTTCGGTGTCCTCCGCCTTCGCCAAACCCGAAAAACGCCTCCTAGGATGGATTCTGGAGAAGGAAGGCCGGAAGAAAAGGTGACAAGTCCAGGCTTAGAAGCTTCGTCTCGTCGCTACGATCCTGTGGCCGCTAACGGATCGTAATTCGGAGCTCGGAAAAAGAAGTTAGAGGAGGAATACTTCTCGATTGTCCAAGAGTGTCGTCGTGTGACAAAGAAGCAATCGATATGGAAGATAAAACATGACCTTGTTATTATATCGGCAATGAATAGGTAAAACAATATGCAGCATGTATTGATGAATACATGGTGTGATTGTACACCCGTTACGTGTTTTGATTGGTTAACACGTCACGCGGTTTCCACGCGTTTTAATAATAATGATAATTCTATCAATATGTGGTGTTTCGTTGAACCGAGTCATGAGTCATAAAAGTACCTCATTAATGGTCTTAAAATGACTGTCATAACTTCAGGGTTACGCTGTCGCTGACGGATCTTCAATCCGATACCGTATGAGGGAGATACGTTGGATACAAGATCCCGTAATAATAACAATATTAAATCTATTAATTCATGAGCGTTTCGGGTACCCAATCCGAAAACCCGAAAAAGAAATCCAATATTGGACTCATAATTTTCGACTCGTAGTCAAGGTCGCACTGCCACTGACGGTTCGTGAAACCGAGGTCGCACGAATAAGTTACGGACAAAAAAGTGTTTTATCAACAAAATTAATAATAACAATATTTTATTATTATTATTAATCAATTATTTATTTAATTTTCATAACTCGAAAAGCAATCACGTTTTGGAGTCTTCATGGGCGCTATAATTAATCACCAATTCCTCCTTTTTCATTTATTTTTCTTTTAATTTTATTTCTCTTATTATTATTTTTTTGTTTCTCTCTCCAATCTATTTTTTTTCTTTCATGATTCTCTCCCACCACCAAAAGTGGCGCCTCCCATTTCTTTTACTCCATGTGGAACGCCCCAAACTCCATTCTCACTTCAACTTTATTATTTAATAAAATCCATAATAATAACACCCATAATTAATGTACTAATTTAATCCCATTAAATTAGTTTACCATGGTTATTAAGTTAAAACCATTCCATTTAATTAAATTCAAATAATTTAATTTACTAACCAAAAATTAAACCCATTTAATTTAATTTACCAATCACACACATATTTCTGTTACCTTTATCATTATTATTTAATTCAATAGTAATAAATACTCTTTCAATTTCATCAACGGGTCCCCATCATTAACATTAATAATTATTATTATTATTGACGCCCATAATTTTCATATAATTACTCCATATATCCCATAACATTATATTCACTCATGGTTGGGAACCCCATTCACGTGCCTCTTCACGTTATTATTATTATAACAAATTATTATATAATAATACCCTTTTAATGTTATTAACACAATTCCAACTTTAATTGTGGAGAACCGCACAACGCCTCCTGTACAAGGTCACACCCATGCACCCCATGCATTTCATTCCTTTATAATTTATTACATGAGCCTCATTTATTGTAATATATTCCTTTATAACTTATTCCATGCGCCTCCCATCATTTTATTAAATATATTCGATTTTATTTCTTATATTTTACATTGATTAAATTAAAACCATTTTATCTAATTAACACCAAATATTTTCACGCCACCATTATCAATTATTATTATAAAAAAATTATTATTACAACACGTGTCGTGTTTGACCACATCAAATTTTTACAAAGAAATGGACCGAAGAGGTTCGGGCCATTACATGACTTCAATGGAAACACATTGCGCATGGATGTATAGGATTCATTGTTATTTCAACTATGTGGTCATGCATAAATCCATTATTACATTCTATAAATGGTTAGTGGAACTAAAGAGATACAATTTAAAGTATTAATGTAAACAACCACATACTAGTTTACACTATAAATATTATCCCTTTATAACAATATCCCATTTTATAGGTTTCACACCCATGTATTCATTCTATTTTCTTGGTAAATATTAATATGACTGTTGAAATAATCTATTTCATACAACATTTCCATGGAATTTAATATGATCGTTCCATTTACATCAAAGGACTAAGTATTACGTTGTATAAAATGGAAGGTAAAAACACATCCTAGGATTATTTATTAATGAAAAATAATTTATGGTTCACCCAACGTAATCTACATACCTTAAACAAATAGAAGCATATTTTTGTTTTTTGATTCATGGTGTGTAAATGATAACATGAATTAATAATAGTAACAATGTTTTTGGACCACTACAAAAAAATTCATAATGAAATATCCAATGACACATAAAATATATTGAAATCCTATTGGAACTTATTTTCATAATATCCCATATTGGAGATTACCAAGTGATATAATCAATAAATAATGATTCTTATGATTACTTGTAATCACACATTGTAGTTAATATAATATAATCCCTTTCATAGAATATCGATAAAATATAGAACTTATTTCAAGAATATATTCCTGGAATTTCAATGTCAGAATTGTAGATAGGAATCATTATACCCTGTTATATGATACATATAATCTAGGATATTATTAAATTAAATTATTGTAAGAAAATGAATATTATATAATAAGATGTTTTATTAGTGTTCACTTCTGTTAATATATATTTAATACAAATTAAAAATAGTTTGTTCAATAACACTGACCCTGAGAATTAGTTTTTTAATTTCTATTATGGGTTATAGACCTAAGGATCGACATGGGTTTGTTTATTCCAGTTGTGTCACAAAATGTTTTGGAATATTTCATGAGCATGCACTTATGATAGTAGATTATAAGTTCAACATTGAGAGTGGCCTATAGAAAATTATTTCTCACACACAGTACATGCTCCTTAGTGTGTATATACTTTATGTCTCCTTTCTGGTTGATCACATAAGAATAGGGAATATACAAGAGGGGAATGATTGCATTAAATATAGAAGCCTATCTTTTGGAGACTTATAATTAGACTAGAGTACCTCAACATGGTTATTGTGACCAAGTATGTTGTACCACTTTGAGTTATCTATTGAGACATGTAGTTTTATTGTATATTTCATTATTTATTCTGGAAATCACGATATGAATAGGGTTTCATCATTTTTTGAATATATTGAATTCTTTTTTGTGCTTTTAATTTATTTCATTGCTTAAACCCTTTTTATATTAATATCTTCCTTATTCATTTATTTTGGAAGGATGGTGTTCAGTTGTCTATATTGTTATTGTGTACTATGATATGGCGGTATAATCCCCTCGTAGAAACACATTAGATACTCGCTACTAGTCGGAATACTTTGGCATACAAAGATGCACACCTAATGTATTGTGGAAAGCTAGTCTAGCTACTATTAATAGTGTGAGTCTAGGTGGATTGTGGAATGTTATTCATACTGTAAATAACAAGTAACATTATTGTAAAATGTAATAATATAGATTACTATATAGTTATGTTTGAATTTATATGTATTAAATTTGAAAATAAAAAATTATTAATAATAATAATATATATACATATTCCTAATAAATTATCTTGAAATGAAATGTGATTTTTTTTACAAATAATTATTGGTTATTATAATATATTATAACATCGCATAAAAGTATATTTGATTTAGAAATAACTATATATTTTAATGTTAATACTAATAATGAAGGGTGATATTATATTGACACTATTTATAAGGATTGGTTAGTTATTAATTAATAAACAAACCAAAACCTATGGGGATGTAAAACACCAATTTTTTATGAATTATTTTCATGAGTAAACTAAATATCATCAATATAATTAATTACACCCAGAATTGAAATTATATTTTGTTATGTGTATAAACAATTTTATATTTTTTATACATAACACATAGTTTTACATTTGTTATGCACAAAACTGATTTTGGATGAACCATCATACAATATTAAAATATTATTATTTAATATTAAAATTATCATCTTGGATTTAGAATGGAATATATGAATATGATTATATAAATTATGAAAATTTATTGTTTAAATTGTAATATTGGTTTTCAGTTAGTTATAAATGAAAAAAATATAAATGAAAATAAAGAACCTCTTTTTATAGAAATAATTTTTTGTTTGCGCAAAAATGTGTTATATCGCAATTAATTTAATTGATTACTTTTTGATGAATTATTTTAATTTAATTTATATATTATTTATCCAATAAAATGTTTTAACATTCACTTAATGTGTTTTATAGGTTTGATAAGATAATAAATAGAATTTTAGGCTTAAAAACAATATTTATAAAAAAAATTAATACTTTATTCACACTAATTATGAAATAAATTTTTTATCCACATTTATAAAATTTAACAAAAAAATGAAATTTATTTTTGGAATATATATCTGTAATAATATTATATTAAATTTATTTATAATTTTTTGAAAATTTTTACTTTTTATATAAATATTAAAAAATACTACTTTTTTTAAAATATCATTTCTTTTAAAGAAATTACATGTTCCAATTTTTTAAATAAATTAAAAAGATAAAAATAATTCAATAATATAATTATAAATATAATATATTTCATTGTAATCAATTTCATATTAAATTTTTATATTAAATATTTCTATACTTATAATGATTTTCTCTTTAGAAAACTACCTTTTTGTGTTACCTATGAGTTTAATTTTATATTAAATTATACAAATTATATAACATTAATTTCAAAAATTGGATTACATATTTTTAATAATAATAATTAAAATTATCAAATATTATAAAATTAGTTTTTGATGATAATTACTAGTGAAAACATTTAAAATCGATGACCACTGTTATGGTGAAAATGAGCTTATTGGGGGGGGGGGTTATACTAAAAAGACAAGGGTTAAAATGACCAAAACACCTATGAATTCTTTTAGATGAAAATATCAAAAAGATATATATTCTTGGATATATAATGTTACTTTTTCTATTCTTTTTCATGTTAATAATGTGGGTAAACCTTTTTGTTTCAAAAACCCCAATTGTGTCTTCTCCACCACTTATAAAATTCACCACCTCTCCTCTATCCATCACTCTTTATAATAATATTTTATTAGAGAATACATACCCATTTATGTTTTTTCATTTCACAAAAAAAATATTACAACCATTGGTTTTGTATATTTTCCATTCTAGGAAGGATGTTGGTGACAACAAAAAGAGGTTACTCAATGAAGAGGTAATATTCTGAACTAAGAATTTTACATTTTTTTATTCTTCCACATCCTTCAATTATTATTTTACAATGATTATATTATATTATCTACATAATCCATATATTGGAAGCTTTTTTGTCATATTAATTACATATATTAATATTTTCTTCCCTAAAATGGGAAACAAAACTGTTGATCATGTGTACGGTGCACTACCTCCTTACGAAACTACATAATTCATTTTACATCACTCCATCACACATATTGTTATGAAAATGCGTTTAATTTATATATATATATATATAAATTTATGTTATTATACTTCTAGAAATATAATATCACTTATATATTTTTTTACATTCCATTCTGTGGGAGTCATGGTAATGTCCCACGTGTGTAAGATGTACTACAACATCATGAAGCGATGTGATTAATTTTTCCCTTAAATTCTACATAAAATGTAAATTTTGATACATTTAATGATTATATGGGATACATATTTCATCATAATTGTTATTTAGAATGAATTATTGTTTACCTTATTATATTTCTCTCTATTGAGAAATAAAAATAGGGTTTACAAACACATATGCCCAACAGTCTCCTTGGACAGTGTATTTCATTTTTTAGTATCCAAAATATATGGATTAATATAAATATGTACATAATAAATATATAATATAATTATAGAAATATTTAAATTCTATATATCATAGAATGATGATCAATGTTCAATGACTAACACTAAAAAACATAAACATTCATGAAAAATAAAACAGTTTAGACATTAAATGGAAGGTTTTAATAAAGAATTATTAATAAATGGATATTGAAACTTTAACATGTGACAATATAGGATATATTAATTTTTTATATGAATCCATTATATAATAAAAACAAAATTAAATTTATTATAAAAATATCTAGAACACTTTTTATGTCGGACATACATGAGGTAATAAATATTCATCACTATTTTTTAATTTTGGGACATACATGCCATGTTCACGACTTGATCCTTTTGTGTGATGTATATACATCACATGATAGAATCTTATGATGAATTTAATAAAAGATATATAAATTTAATTATCTATATATGGTTCTCCCAGTCATGGGGTTTTGATATGATAGTTTCCTAAGTGGAAAGGGACTTTAGTTACTATCTCATTGTTAATTGAGATTGTTTATGATTATGAATCTAATGTTGTAATTTGATGATATATTTATCCTTATATCGAAATATTTTCTTATCATATAGTTATTTATTTATAATACATGATTTCATTTCATTTTAATCAATTTATGAACTCAATAAATCAAAATTATATTTTTATGAAAAAAACAACATTATTTATCTCCCTAATCAAAAATGTTTTCCTTTCAAATACTTGTTTTCAAGAAATTTTTTAAATTATGTTTTTACGCTTATTCGATGATTTTTTAAAGAATTTGTTTTATAAAATTTTGAATTTTTACCAATTTTTTATATGGAATCTTCATGACATTTTATAAAAAAGGCTTTTATGACTTTTATTGAAAATTTGATGGGAATTTTTGTCTCAACATGGTCGACATAGATGTAATTTTACTATGTTAGGACCAATGATTTTTTTGAATCATCCTTTAGAATTTTTAAGGTTTATTATTAAATGAATATTATTTGGAAAATATTTTATTAATATTAGTCTTAAAAAATAATTTTCATAGAGGATGTACTATTTTCTTCATGAAATGCTCCATGTAATATTTTAAAGTCATTTTTAAAATATGATGACATCCTTTGATGTTACTTATGCTATAATGGTGATATAATCATTGTATATACTAATTATTTCATTTTTGAATGTTTTGTGTTTATTTTGAATAGATTTTTATGAAACCAATTTATCATCCACAGGTTATAACATTTTAAAAAGCATATGAAGCCTTCTTTTCACTAAGGGTCTTCCTGTGATAAAATGATGAAATTTTTATCAAACTCATTTAATTTATATGAGTTATGATGTGACAATATGATGACTATTTTATGAAATTTTGGAATAAAATTATTTGTATTTAATTATTTGAATGTATGAATATATATCTCCCTCTAATGAAGTGGGTAAAGAATTATATCTCATGAGATAATGATTGGAAATAAATCATTGTGCTAGATCAAAAATGGGAAACATGTTGTTGTGATTGATAAATAATGGGAAAAAGTTATGGTGATTGATAGATAATGAGAAATAGATGATGATACATGATCTACCGTTTTTTATGGTCTTGGTTATTTACCCTAACATATGAAATGGTTTCTATTCCAAAGTTTGTGCCACACTTTTATGAAATTAGATTTTTGTTTGTGAATGATTTATGATGATTTATCACTCTTATGTCCCATGTCTTATAAAATTATAATGAGTTTATCCATGACTCATTTTTATGATCTATGAAAGGTTAGGTATGAAAATATTATGTTATGTCCATGATCAAATACTATTCTTCTCATCTTATGACATCAAATGATCATTGATGGATATCTCTTATGTTTAACCATACCAAGAATCTGAGGTCCCCTATTCTTATGTTTCAATCCCACAGCTATGAATAAAGGTTTATGAATGGTATATAATATAGGCTCATTATATTCGAATAAAATTTTATGTTATATTTCATATCATTCATGATGTAATAATATTGTTTTTCTATTCCCTAAATACACTAAAAATAATGGTCCATGGGTGTGGATTTCTGTAATTTAATAAATATTTATTGTATAGCCTGTAATATTTATGTATGAATACACTATTATGTTATAGTAGTAATCATTGAAAATTTTTATTCAATATTTGAATATTAGTATTAGAAACGTTTTTGTGAAGACCCTGATGATGAGTCAAAATATTATATAATAGCCTAATGTTTTTTAAGGATGTAATAATGTGATTTTTCAAAAACTTATGTCCCTTTATGGATACTATAGGTGTATGTGGTTCAATAATATATGTTAAAAGGGGTAGTAACTCTATGAAAGGTGATTCATCATTAAATCGAGTGTCACATGGTTCTTGAAAACAAGCATTATTGCAAACATTTTTTGACACTACTTGGTGTAATGATTTGGTTAACTCACATTTTCTTTACAAAACCTTTTGATAGATTTGATTATATGATGATCACGGGTGACCCTGGATAAAAATAAGGTCACATAGATTGAAAATAATTTTTCTTGACATTGAAATCCTATAATTGGTTTTTCAGTATTCGGTTGTCTCTTACTATTATTATTATTTCTCACATTATGAATTTTTATTTCATTTAATGGATGGAAACCAAAAGATCCTTCTTAATTCTATATGAGATTAAAAATTAAATGATTTTCTCTATAAGAAACCATATTTTACAGGATTTGGGATATTTAATGTAACATCATGATATTTTAAAAGGAAACACTTTTTCTGATAATATTTAATTATGTCACATCAAACATTCAAGACTAATTGAATATTACTATTTTAAAGTGGCCATTATAACCTTGTCATTAAATTAGCAAGGATAAATAGGAATGAATAATTTTTTAAATAAATATAAATGAATTGATCAGTTTTATAGCATTCTTAATTTCATATAATATTATCCCATAATTTTTTTGAAGTCATTTTATTCTTCAAAAAATATGTTTCATAAAAAAATGACATATTTCTTTTTTTGTAAAAATAATATAAAAAATATATTTTTATTTAAAAAATATATATTTTACAAAATGGAATTCATTTTTTAAATCATCATTTATAAAATTCCAATAGTGAAATTATGATAATTTTCTAAAAAGATGGATTATTCAATGAATTTGCAAATATACATATTTTTATTAAAAATTATATTTTTTGAAGTTTTAATAAAGTAAAAATAACATTGGTATTATGGTTAAAATTTTAGTTAGTATATTTTTATATATAATAGTCCAATAATTGTTTTTTAAATGGATTTTAAACATGAAATTAGTAAAAAAAAAATTTAGATTATAATTTTTCGAAAAATTGTTTTTCGTTACGTTTTGCTGATTTAATTTTAAATTAAATTATAAAACATTTTTTTTAATTTGAAAAATATATTCTAGATTTTGATTCATTATGCCTAAATTTAGTATGTTTATACCTTTATTTTTTTTAATATGAATAGTAACATTAGTGATTTTTATTACCACGGTAACCGGTAAATAATGTAATAAAGGGTAAAAAATGGAAATGAAAAGAAAATAAAATTAACACTTTATCAAATTTTATGGGATAAATTATGTTCAACCATAATCATGCAAGGATAAAAAAATTACCTTTTTTAGATATATAGATGAGATTATGACATTTATTAAAAAACATTTAATGAAAAGTCATAGATGACATACTCAAATTTTAAAAACTGTATCATTTTTAAAATAGTGTTATTCGAAGTCATATTCAAATATAAATATTAATTTTGAATATAAAATATTTATATAAATCATTTAAATTTATTTAAAATCCACTGTGATGAAATAATTAACTTAAATACTGACACAACGCCGATGTAGTAGTTATTAAATTAATTGAACACTCAAATAAATGATATTAAAAATATTAAAATAAATTTATAATTAGATAAATAATATCATAAAATAATTTTATATAATTATTTTATATATTATTAATGTAATAATTTTTTTTATAATTTATCCCTTTTTATATTTTATGATATCAATGTATTGAATAGTTTAAAAATTGACATTAATGATATATTAAAATATTTAATATTGTATTGAATGATACAAAATTACCTAAAATATAATTCTATTAAAAATAACTAGGATAAAGTTAAAAATATCATTCATTAATCATTTATACATCTTTTGTAATTTTATAGTAATTATATTAACCCTTAAAGAGTAAAAATCTATGTTGTCACGGTAAAAATCAAGGGAATCAAATAAGGGTTAAAACCAACTGATTTGGGTAAAAATTTAATAAAATAATATAAAAATTTTATTGGATGAAAGGACTTATTCCAAATATAAAATTTCTTTATACATTAATATATTTTGAGGCATTTTAAATGGAAAAGTACTTTATATAAATTTAATTTTATGAAAAACATTAAGAGTTATCATCCTCTCTCTTATAAAAAGTATCATATTTTTATCATTCATTGATGCTTAAAACCCATTTTTAATCAGCCAATATCTTACTAAATCCCTTCAATGAATCTATTCCAAAATTATAGTGTCTATATTGTTTCCATAATACCAACCTTAGTTGTCTTAAGGTGTTAAACACATGATGTTTTTATAAGAAGAGGTATCATTTTTAATCAATTATTTATGTTTCATTTCTTCATCCACCTCAATAAAATATTATTACACACTGATAAAATAATAACTCACTTATATTAAATATAATTAGATGTTATTATGTTTTTTTCATAACCCATATCCATCTCCACTTCCTTGAAATTGAAAAATAATTCAGCGTCTATGTGTACTACGAACTACCACCTCACGAACCCATGTAATTAATTTTCCATCAACTCTATAAAAGATTGTTATAATGATGGAATTAAGACTTATATATGATAAAAATTAAATATAATTAATTATACAGATACAATATATCATTTAAATTCTTAAATTTACATGCAAAAAAATGAAAAAGTTGTTCGTTTCTATGTATGAATTATCATCTCCGCGAAGCGATGTAATTCATTTATCATCACCAAATAACATGAATGATATATATATATATATATATATAAGTATATTAAGAAAATTAAAATTATATTTCTGATATTATTATTATTATTTAAAGAAAAACACATAATTTACTTTTTTTATAAGGATCATTGAAAAATGGAAATGTTACTCATGTGTATATACAAACTATCATCTCCATGACTGTAACATAGTTCATTTTTCACAAAATTATGTAATAGTTGGATTTGAAAGTATAATTTATGAATAAAAGTGATAATTAAGTCCTAATTATTATTTTGGAGATGATTTAATGATGTCCTCTTTGACCAAAGTCGACTTACCGAAGCTATTTTAGACACAGGTACCGAATATTTTCAAAACATCCGATGAAAACTAAAATAATTAAGTAATTATTATAACATGGTATTAATTTATATAAAAGGAATAATAAAATTGAAAATTTGTATCAATAATTTAGAAATTAATTTTTTTTTATTATTAAGAAATATAAATAATGTATTTGATGAGTCAGACTCAGGGTAATAGACCTTTAAACTAAAAAACCCCATTTGTAATGTTTGGATGATTTATTTTATAAACCATTAAATTCTATTTTTAGGGTTTTAAAAATATTTTTATGATTTAATTTTTAAGGATAAAAATGTTTTAGAGATGTAATTTCCTAATTTCATTCAAAAAATTTCTTTATGTAAGGTATTTTTTAAAACAAATTCCACTTTTAATGATTATGTTTTTAAAAAGTCAAAAGGAATGTATTTTAACTTATACAGAATGGAAATATTTTCCTTTTTTCATGACACCAAAATGATTTGAATATTATTCTAAAATCTGACTTGGATATTTTCAATGAAATTTATTTCCATTGTATGTGCACTGCAATTTTTTAAAATAAGTGATTTTATTAATGGAATGTTTTTGTGATACAATATTTCATGTTCTACAATTATGTTATGGTTTATGGTAATTTATTTTCATGATATTTGGTTCCCTTATAAACCAAATATGGGAGGTTTTTTGATAGAACATCAATTCTTTGTTTGTTTTGGCTGTAAAATGTAATGGTAATTCCCTGTATAACTATAATACTTATATCTTAAGGTAGTCTTGAGGGTTTCAATGTAAGTTACCCATGAGTGTTAAAATAATATGGTTGTTCTTAGGGTTACATCATAAGTGTGTTTTATAAGAAAATTATCCCCAAAGTTAGCTATATGTTTTATTTATACTTTCAATGTTTTTGTAGAAATATAATGTTTTAACAAGGTAATTTATTATGTTTCTATTCAGAAGAATGTTTTAGTAATTGCTTTGGTGATAATTATTTCATTAATACCTATTATATACCTAACTATGGTTTTTGTTTTCATCCTTTTTTTTAAAATAATTTTCACAAGATTTAGTAGAGAATATAGATAAGTATGAGATCAAGATCAAATTTGCAAATATATGTCATGAAAAGAAAAAAAGTTTTATTTTAAGTATTTTCTATGATAAAAAAATTTATATTGATTATAAGTCATAGCTTTTAATGAAAGGGTTTACAATATATGAGTTTTTTTTTATTTTATAAAACAATAAACCAAAAATATATATGGCCAAAGAAACTGATTTATCATTTTAATATTACTAGAATATGTGTTGTTTATGTTCGGGTACTTACACATTACCTTATTGATGTGATAACAAAGAATTTTCAATCCATGAACCATGTTGATATTATAAATTATCAAAGGATAGAACAATGTAATGTTGAATACTTCATTAGACATTATCCATATTTTCTTACTAGGTATTTTGATCCACCAGTAGCTGAGTGAGGAATCATAACTATTGTGTAGATAATTTAATTTACCATGTTTTTAAAAAATTAAATGGTCTTATTAGATTTTTAACATTTATAACGTTATGTGGATCATTGGTGAAATATTATTAAGAATATAATTAAAGTGGAAGTAATTGAACCTATGGAATGGGAAGATTTTATAAGATATTTTTTAGTAAGTATATCCCTTTTTATTCTATAAAAAACGATGGCGACTCAATTTCCTGAACTCAAGATGAATGATGATGAATAAATTTTTACCTATAATGCTATATTTAAAATCATTTCATGTTGTGGTGCTGGTTTAGTCATTTTTCCAAAAATACGAATTTATTGATTCTTTTGTGGTTTAAAACCATGTTTTTGAATGAAATTATTTTAAGACACATTATTAGCTATGAAAAAAATATCATTTATGTGAACTCAAGGTAGAAAAGGAAATTAGATATTCCCACCATTAGTTTTTTTGATAGGAATAGAAATTTTGAGTCTCATGATAACTCAAATAAATAAATTTTTAGAAAGAAATTTAAATCACCTACATTCCAGACAAGTTGGAAGAGGAACGTTTGTGAAATTCTAAATGGATCTAGAGGTTATTATATGTGTGGGAAGAAAAACAATCAATAATAAGAGTTTAGAATTTATGTGTAGAGGCTAGATAATGAATTGATATGATAGAGAACTAAACATAATGCACTGCACACACTAAAATGATTCAAATGAAAAAGGTTTATAAATTATGAAAATAAATGCCCTAATCTGTTGGAAAATGTGGTTGATGATTCACAAAAACCACTCATGACAAAGGAAAAAATGTGAATATTATAAAACCACAACAAATGAAATGAATTATGACAATGTCATCATTCTATATTAGAGGATTTCATGTAGGATTTTGTATGAATGATATCTATAAAAATAATATTTTACATACTTAAATTGAAATATATGTGAATATAAGAATGTATTTTCACTATCTATATATATTATTGAATAAGAAATTAATATTTTATTTTTTGAATAAATTTATGATAGATTATTGGAGAAACGAATAAAATATACATGAAATAGATTTTTTTTTCTATGATCAGATCTTCTTTAAGGAATATATGGTAAATTATTTTTCTTGATCATGTATAGTTTATTGTGACCATATTATTGACTTGATTGGGGTATATCATTTCTTATGAGTAATTATGATTAATAAAAATTATATTTATTTTTACCAAGGATAGATATGAGGTTAAATCCTTCTAATCTTTGGGATTCATGCTTAATAAGAAATATTTTGTGGGAACTACAAGGAAATATATTTATAGAATATATTAATATGAAATTTTAATGATATTGGATAAATTATGTGGTCTAATAAGGTTTTGGTATATATTTTTAGGAATATAGAATGAATTAAGGATCATATGATAATTTTAGTGCTTCATCTATGAAAATTTTATCAGGAATATTCATTTCATGATCTAAGTTATAATGTGAACATTTATCAATGAATAACCAAATTATAAAATTCTGCTTATGATATAAAGAAAATTAGAGACCTACGTATATTAGTCCCTTTGATATTCTTGATCAACATGGGATGGATGTTTATCCATTGGAACTTCTGTCAAATCTTTCTCAGGTTTATGGTTTGTTCTATGTATCTCTCATAAAGAATTATATACCCAAACCTTCACATGTTCTAAACATAGAGGTTTTACCAAGGGATAAAGATCAATATTATGAGGAGATTATTATAGAGATTCTGGATTATAGAGAGAAATTTATTCGATAAATGTCCACTCACATGGTAAATTTAATGTATTAAAACCACCAATTTAGTGATTCTATGTGGGAAACTATGGATATGATGAGGTAGAAGTTACCTCATTTTTTGGACTGGAAAGACAAATTTTGAGGTAGATATTGATTTTATGGTCATAGAATGTAACACACTGAGTTTTTATTATTTATTTTTGTCGAATAAATAAATTTTATTATACATATTAAATTACATAAAACACCGAATTAAATATTTTTTATATAATTAATAGGAATTATCTTTTGTTTTATGAAATACTATGCTTAACAAACAATACACGCAACACTGAGTTTTAAAGAACCATGATACATTATTGAAATATTATTATTTAATATTAAAGTTATCTCATATCTATTTCAATATAGGGTATGAATAGGAAAAACTAAATTATGAATGTATATAGTTTATAATTTTATATTGGTTATAACTAAATTTATAATGAAAATAAAAACTAATTCAAAATTGAGAACATCTTTTTCTGGAAAAATATTTTATATCCCCTAAAACTGTTTATCATAGTAAAAACAATAAATCAATTTCTGATGAATAATTTTAATAGAATAAGTATATTTTATATTCGGTCAAATTTTTTATTGTTTTATATTATTTTTTCTTGGTTTTAGTAGAGAATAAATCAGATTTTATGGATAAACCTCATATTTTTCTTAATAATGTTGTTTTATCCCAACTTATACAAAAATTATAAAATTAATTTTCCAACCATATCAAAATTTAATTTTAAAAAATAAATCATATTTTTTAAATAATCATGTATAAATTATATTTGAGATTTTTTTTTTAGAATTTGATGAAAAGATTATTTTTTTGATGAAATGTGAAAAGTACGGATTTTTATTAGATTCCATCATTTATTTTATAGGATTTATAAGTTATAATTTATTTTAAAATGGTCTTTATAGTATCATTAGTAAAATTATATATTTATTAATCCTGTTTAATTCATTATAATAAATTTTATGTTGAATTTTGATACTATAAATTATTATACTTAAGAATGTTTTATCTTTGGAAATTTTTTATGGTTGTGTCTATGGGTTTAATTTAAAATTAAAATTTTAAAATAATGTGATCTTAATTTGATGAAATTAGTTAAATATTTTTAAACATCATAATTAATGTTATATAATATATTGAAAATAGAATTACCCCATAATAGATACGACAACAAGTTAAAATTAGTTATCACAGTTAAGGTAAAAATGATTTTACTGGTATTTAAAATAAAAGTATAATAGAAATAAAGACCTAAAAATATTTAAAATTAAAATTGGACATAAATATATAATCCTCATATATTATAGTATCAATAATAGTCAATTTTAAAACTTTTTTCATGATAAAAAATTTGGGTACTCCATTTTTCTTTTCGAAAATTATAAGTGTGTCTTATCCCACACCTATAATAGGCCACCTAGAGTCCTCTCCTCTTCATACCTCCAAAAATTGTTCGTTTAATTAATTCCTATCAAAATACCTTCCTTACATCACTCCCAAAATTAATGAATCCTTGGTTTTATCAAGAAGTGATCCTAGGAAGGATTTCATTGTATACCTATTGTGGTTACCTGATGAATATGTATCATTCTTAAACAAGAATTTTCATTTATTTCTTATTTAACTTAATAAATTATTATTTATCAATGATCATATAATAAAATCAGTATCAACAATATAATGAGATGGTTTTTATTTTAATGTAATTACTTATATCTCTTTCCTCTTCTCTAAAATTGGAAATGAAACCGTGGATTTTGTGTATGGTAGACTACAACCTCACGAACTAATGTAATTTTTTTCTATCACGACTTCAAAAATATTGTTGTATTAATGATTTTAAAGTATATATATTATATTTTACATATATTAATACTTCTAGAAATATAATATCACATCTACGATTTTGACTTCAATTGTATGGGAGCCATGATAATGTCGCTTGTGTGTGTGGCGTACTACCACCCTGTGTAGTGATGTTATTAAATTTAAACATTTATTTTACATATATAATAATAAGAGATAAATTTAATGAATATATTGTATATATATTTAATAATAATTAATCAATATATTGACTTATTATTTATGTTTCTTTTTTTCCATCCATGGAAACAATGTTCTTAAACACGTATGACATACCGTCTCCCTGAATGATATATTTAATTTTTCAATATATAAAATTTAAATATTACTTTAAGTACATATATAATGAATATATATTATATTTATATCATTATTATTAGTTTAGAAATTATATAATGACAATATATATAAAATTACTGGAACTACCAAACTAAAAGGCTTATGAAAAACGAAAGAGTTAACACCAATAAATTAGGGTTTTAATGAGGATTTATGAATATAAATCTATTGAAACATTTTAATGGAATATTTTAATATATAATTATTATTTATATTAAACTTTTATAGTATAATAATAAATTTTTATTTTTCAAACATGAGGCTAGATCACTGTTGAGTAAAGAATAATTAGAGGTAATAAATTTTCATCTTTTTATTATGTATGAGATCCATGACATATTAACCACTTGTTCCTTTTTTGTGCTGTACATAATCAAAATTAATTACATAAATTGTAATTATAATTAACTTTAGGTGTATTTAAATATCCATATAAGGTTCTAACTTTCATAGTGTTTTTATATGAATATTAACTAAGTCATAAGGTGTTTACATTACAGTCTCATTGTTTTTTTTGAAATTATTTATAGTTGAGTTTCAAAAGATTGGATTTTGTTTTCTATTTATCTATAAATAAATATTTTTTATTCTCTTATGGTTATTTATTTATAAAATAGGATCTCATTTTATTTTACCATCTTTATGTGCCCATGATCTGAAAAATATTTTTTTAAGGAACAATAAACATTATTTATCTCTTCGATCAAAAAAACTTTTATTACATATACATGTTTTATAAAAATGTTTTAAGAAAATATTTAACCTTATACATTTATTGTTTAAGGAACTATTTACCCTTGATTAATTTTTTTTAATAATTATAGAAAATTAATATTCTGGTTTTTTTCCAAACAAGGCTCTTTTGACATTTACTGAAAATGTGAAAGAAATCTTCATCATTAAATATATGAAATGAATAGAATTTTCCACCATCATGATCAAACATTGTTTTAAAGATACCTTTATAATAGAAAAAGGTTCAATTTTCAAGAAAAGTTATATAATTTTTTCGTTTTATTTTTTTTTCAAATTAGACATTTTATTTTCCTAAAAAAATGATCCAAGTGATCATTCAAAAATAATTTTCCATATTAGATGACATACATTGATGTTAATTATAATATAAGGGAGATATAATCCACGTATAACATTAATATTTTTTCTCAAAGTGTAGTATTCTTTTTAAGACCATAATTTCATGAAACTTGTTTCTTTTCCATGGGTTATATAATAGTGAAATTTCTATGAATCCAAATTTTCTCCATGGGTTATCCTATGATGAAATGATAAAATGTTTATGAAAAATTTTTCCTTTTCATTGGTTATAATGTGATGATATGATGAATTTTTTATGATATTTTTGAACCTATTAGTGAGGTTTTTTTTATGTGAGGGGTGGGACATATATCTGCATCCAATTCCATGGGGAGATCATTATATCTTTAGAGAAAATTATGGGAAACAAGTTGTTGGGGTTGATCCACAATTGGAAATAAGTCATTGAGATTGATCCATAATATGAAATAAGTAATTTTTCTTGATTAATAATGGGAAATAAGGGCTGGGGCCTAATCCACATTGTTTTATGGCCTTGGTAGATAACATATGAAATGGTTTCTATTTCTATATTTGTGCCATATTTTAATGCATGTGATTATGGATGGTGATTTATTTTTGATGATTTATCACCCTCATGGACCATATTTCAAAAAATTATAATTCTTTAATCCATGACTCATGTTTATGATCTATGATAGGTTGGGTATGAACATTTCATGTTCTCTATGTCATCACAAAATATAATTCTTATTTTAATCTTTAATATTATCATAATTTGATATCTAATATGTTTATTATGCCTGAGTATATAATCTCACACTTTTAGAAGTTTTTCCCCATGTTATGAATAAAGGATTAAGTAGGTTCTTCCTAAGAGGTTGACTATGTGAGAATATCATTATGGAAGATATTCAATATCCTTCATGAAATAATGATATTGTGTTTTTATTTTAAAATGATATTAAAATATAATAGTCCTTATGAATGTTTTTGTTTAATTTAATGAATATTAATTTAATAATCTGTAATATTTATCTATGAAATAAAAAGTGATTATATGGAAACACATAGGGCCCCCATTTTCATAGATTTCAGTAGTCATAAAAAGTTTTTTAATCATTGTGTGTTAATATTACATCAAACACCAACACCTCCCATAGAATCACTTTTTATTATAATATTACTCACATGAAAGTGATGGTTTCTAGGGGATTTTAACACAATGTATCTCATACTAGACATGTGAACCATTGAATTCTTAGAGAGACATATGACAAGAAGGTTACCAGCAAAGAAGAAAAATAAAATAGTATAAATTATATAAGAAAATAATAAATATTTATAGCCTATATTTTTTTTCATACATTATTCGATCATCGCAATATCATTAATCCATAAATAATATAACCATGATATATTTTAGTATTGATCAACCTAAAGTAAATATAAAATAAGAATATTTTTAAATATATTTTTTATATAAAATTAAAAATATATAAAATAAATTATATATATATATTATTTAATCAACAATAATCATTTATATATTTTATATATTTATACAGAAAATTTTTCAATGAGGTAGCCATGTATCCAAGTCTATTGCACCTATTATCAAAGCCTTTACCAAGTGTTATGAAGTCGAAACCATGAAATACATCTATCTCAGCACTACGTCCTCGACCTTCCCACATTTTGTGGAAAATAACTTCCCCTCCTATATAAAAAATATTATTTGATAAACTCAGTATTCATAGATTCATAATAGAAAATACTCATTAAAACACCATTTCAATGATGAGTTTTCAAACCATGGTTGGAATATGGTTGAATAGGGTGTTATTAAGTGAATATCTTTTTAAAACATTATATATATTAAATAAATTAAAATTTAATTTAATCACTGTAAAAAATTACTAAATGTTTTTAAATGATAATATATATTTAAAGGATAAATTATAAATGTACACTAGTTGAGTGTTTTATAATACATATATTTATATAGTAATAAAATGGTTCAATATTCTATTTGTAACTCTAAAAATATTTTAGACAAAAAAATTATATTTTTATTCTTTACCCAAATTTTGAATCAGTTCAAACTATTATAAAAACATCAATTTTCCAACATGATTTTTCCAAACCACTATGAAATTCCACATATTTATGTTTATACCAGCTTCTCATATTTGGGAATAATTGCACTTGATTAACTATTGGAATAATGTTTTAATTAATATTTTCTTTTTAATATTTCATAATATATATGCTCTTAAAAAATTGAGGAAAAATTTTCTAACTAGTGTTAACCATTTATTTGTATATACATCACCCAAATTAATATATCAAAATAAATATGTTATGAATACATAAAACCCAATTTTAAAATATTGAAGTTCAATAGTGGAACATATTGTAGAAAATTTTAATTTTAGAAATTCAATAAAAACATTATAAAGAACTAGTATATAATCCTTATAATTAATTGATAACTTCTCCATCATTAGTTAAAAAATAATACTAAGTCTGATATATATATATATATCATATACTTTTATAGTTTTGGGAATGGTGAAATCAAATTTTAGACTTATGTATAACTCGGAATTTTTTGGATTCAATAGGTAATTATCAATGTATATAACATGATCAGAATGACCTATGAAAAAAATAATTCCATTGAATAATAAAAAAAATTCATAACCAGGAGATATGATCATTCATGTCTCTTTTATAGTAACTTTATGTACAACAATAATGGTAAACTAAAATCCAAAGATTAATCTTCATTTATGATGTTTAACATCAATCCCAACTAATGTTGTTGTCATTACAATGTGATAAACAATTGTAGATTTTCTATAAAGGTGATCTACACATGCTTCGTATATCTAAAAACAAAAATGATGAAAGGTTGGGTGCTAGTATTGCTGATTGAACTTCTTACATTGTTCACTATGACTGCATAATCTTATTTTAGGATTTAACAAGTTCCACATGTTCTTCTCATTAATGGGAGGAGTAGAAGAGGTGGGATATGTCGATAGAATTTTATTCGGAATAATAATTCACTAATATTAAAAACCCTAAAAAAATAACAATAATCTCTAATTTATAGATTTGGGTTTAGGGATAAAATATTATTTAATTCAGAATTTCCTTCAATAATATATTAAAACCTTAAAATACCTCATTACATGTAATATTAATAATATTATTTTTTTTCATGGCATGTAATAACTGACAAAACCATTAATATTAGTTTATTTTGTTGAGAATAATTATTTATCACCAACAATCATATTTCTCCACTCATCCTCCTCGACATTTATCATATACCTTAATAAATTTTATTATTAAATCATTATTCATCCAATAAATAATTCAATATTAAATTCCAAAAGTTATGAATAAATTATTATTTAATATCCACATAAAAAATAATTTATTTATTAAATAAATAAATAGTTATTTATTATAATGAGAATGACAACATAAAAATAAATATAATACACTCACATAATTCAAAAATTCCCTTGTGAATAAATATTAATTCACAATTTTCTATAATTTAATAAATATTGAATAAATATAAATAATTTGGGCTGGGAATAATATTTATTCCAATAATAAAATATAATTAATATTTAAATGAGAACAACGTAAATACATTGTGTTTGTACCACAAGGCCACTTTATTAGTATAATTAGGGAGAATTTCGTAATTTTAATGGTTAGTGTCTTGAATCCTGTTGAGGAAACCTTATAATAAGATTATCTTTTAAATTGAAAAAAAACATATGAGAAATCATTGTGAGATATAATACCAATGTTGTGATATCTCATCAATCGCGTTATAAAACAGTTTCATTGACCTATATGCATTATATTTAATTCTTTAACAATCTGACATAAACTCACCATTACACCAAGGCCATGTAAATTAATCTGATGGATTCATTTCAATCAATGGGTTGCGATAAAACTTCCATAATGTTAAAAGTAAAAAACCTTCCATAACTTGTTGATTGATTGTATATCATTCATAACACACTGAATGTAGACATATACACTGTGATCATCTGTCACTATTCTTTACGACTATACATCAATGAGCGTGATTCATGATATACATTACTAAAAATAATTATGTCTAACACATGCTCACATATAAGGATTTCCAATGACACATCAACATGTGATATACCTATAGGTAATCCTATTCTCATAATATTTGGTCATGGTAATAACCATTGTAAACATAATTAGATCAAGTGTCATCCATATAGGATTACTCACAAATTGTACTCAAATTGTTATGTGTCTAATAATATTATTTTATCCATCCAAATAACAATGTTTAAGAATATTTCTGGGATATTTCATGGTTTTTATCATAGTGGGGAACTATAATTTATTTTTCAATTTTATAGATACTCTATGAAATTATTTATTTTTTTGGAACATGGTTTATTATCGGTGCTATTTTTTAAGGATATGTATCCCTAGAAGAACAATAAAAGATGTTCATGGACCGTAATTTATCTCTCTCTCCCAATCATGAAATTCTTTGTCCTTTCACACAAAAAATTTCATTGAGGTGTATAAGGTTGAATGATATAGGATAAATCCTAAAATACCAAAAGCATTCCATGGGGTCTGGATTAAGATATTATCTACCATAGTCTGATCAAAGTTTCATAATTTTATTTACCAAGTTGTTTCAACATTATTTTTTATTACCTAAATATGTTATAAAAATTTTACTTATCCCTCATTATGTATACATACCAATATCAACTATAATAAAATGTAAAAGTTATGATGTATGGGTAACCACCTATTGATTCAACTTGAAATGATCCCCACCTCAAAAATCATTATATCCCATTAAAATTTTAAAAACAAATAGGCCTATGATTAATTTTCTTTATAAACAAGTAAGACATACACAAATTTTTTTAGTTCAAATGATTCCAAATATCAATCTTAATTTAATCTAGTCAAACTCTTTTGTTTACATAACATAATTTGTAATTCCATAATTGGGTGTGGTATGAGTCTGGTGGAAATATTTCATTATCAAATTCTTTAATATGGGTCATGTAATAAAGAACACAACAATTATTAAAAAATAATCATTTCCATTACAAAAATTATTTTTTATTAAAAGAATTATTTTTTCAAAAATTGAAAAATTCCACATATATCATGTATGTAGAATGAAATGTTATTTTTGGTGACTGAAGGTAAATAAAAGAAATATTTTAGAGTTAATTTATTCAAGTAGTCAATGTGAGGTGGTCGTCCTCAGTACCCATAAAAAAACAACTGGCTCCATTCACTACATGTAGATATTCCTCACATATAGAATCTATTGAAATCTATATAGATCCAATATTTTAATACACATTCAAGAACAAAAAATTGAATAAAAAAACAATCATTAGAAATTTATAAATTAACTTTAATAACAAATGCACCTAAATATTCCCCTTACTTTTTTCTTTAGTTCAATTTTTCTTCTAGTGGCCCTTCCCACCATGAGAAAAAAAATATCATCATGTTATTTATTTTTTCCTTAGGATCATACTTTTCATGAATGGGAATTATGAGGAAGCATTATAATTGGATTTATTAATGGATGTATACTCACAAAATTCTCTTTTATTCACCATAAGGAAAAAAATACATTTTGTGCTTGACATCCTTGTCAAATTAAAGAATTGGAGTAAAAACTCATAAAATGACTTATTTATGTTTTTTTGGATAAAACATGAAATTTCTATTAGAGTAGATATAAAGGAGTGTTGAAATAATGTGATTATTGGGCAGTTATTTAGTCAGATTAAAAACAATAACCTTTAGATGATTATTATATAAAATAAGGTTAGCAACATTTGGTGTGGATAAAATATATTCTGTAAACATTTGGTTATTATTTCCATGGATATGTCAAATAATTTATATCATTATATTTCTAGATAAAGGCATTAGAGATTATATATAATTATATATAAACCCATTTATTTACTATACTTCATTAATATTCATGATTTGGATGACAATAGTTAATATTGAGCAAGTATTCCTTTGTTTAGTTTTTTATAAACAAAATAATTAGCATTTGTGCCCTTCATACATCATAAAAAGAGGATGAGTGATTATGGGTTTATCACATAAGAAAATTATTCATGGAACACCACTCACTATCTTCATCTAAAATATTCCTCATGATTTTTTTTAAGTTTTGAGAGGGCATCTCTACAAAATTGGCCACATGGATAAGATGTTTGATGAACCTTCCATAATTATACAATAAAAAGGTAGATTTTGAGTATATTACATGATATCAATTTATGTTAGTCATAAAAAATTTAATTATTATCTTTATTAATACCCCATCTATTTTCTCAATTATTAGTGAACCTCAACATTGAACTCAAAATTTCGCATCACTTTATACATTCTTTTAGAAAATATTTATATTTACCTCGTTATAATACAGGAAAAGGAAATAAAAATTTTACGATGGGTTTTAGGTAATAATATTATTCTAAATAATTTATTACTACTCATTGTTCCATTGAATAACCACTCTAATCCAATAATACATTCTCAGAATTAAACAATGTGTACCAATAAAATATGTATTGAATAATCATAGTCCTAAAATTAAAAAAAAATGGTTATGTCGACCCATAATCCATGTTCTGAATTCTAGACACTTAAATGTGTCTCAGACAAAGGCTTGAACTAAATCTTTATCTATGGATCAATCTAAAATATGATAATTGAAGGTGTAATCACTAAATATAAACTTTATGGATTTTTTCATTTTGTGTAAATATTCCAATTTTATATTATATATATATTTTTTTAAATAAAATATGGATTTTAATTTGGTGATGAACAATATTTTGATAATATATATATATATACCATTTATTTTAATTTTATCATTGATTATTTAAAATATTATAATGGTATTTTAATCATGAATCTATAAAATAAATCATGCATAAGTCAAAAATAAAATAAATTAATAAAAAAACATGATCATGTATTTAACTAAAGAATTATTTATTTAGGATAAAATTAATTGACCTATAACCCTTGGGGAAACTCCTTGTTCTATTCATGGAAACGGTTGAATTATTCCACATATACACGTATGTATCACCTAGTTTAGTTTCACTTTGGTTCTATTGGGAACAACCTCATGCTCTCTCCTACCTTGAAACAACTTTTTCACAGCTCTTCCTTGAACTCACTTTAGTCACTTATAGATGCATGTTCTATTACATTTCTCAAAAGTGAGTAAAACATATGTATTTATTTAATGAAATTACATAAAACAACCTCATACAATTAGGTACAACAAAATAAAAGAGGGAATGATGAAATAAATTACAGTATATTTAATTTAACTATAAAAATTTAAAACCCACACAATAAATTAAATTAAATAAAACCAAAACATAATAGTTCGATTGAAATCACATGATTTTTCATACATATGTAACATATTTAAATTTAAAATAATATTCAATAATCTAATTAAATTAATTCATTGATAAGATGAAACTTACGTGAATTAATATTATTAGTTATCTTGTCAGTCAATTGAATATTTTTATACGATTACATAAAGCATACAAAGAGTTTCCCATCTGAAATTAATTTTTAATAAAATAAATACATTAATTTATTCAAAATTTAATAAAAACTAAAAACATATTTATAGAAAGAAGAAATCCAATTATTACCTATTCAAAACACACAATATGATATTTTTTGAATACAGTATACTAATATTACATATTATATTCATGATGTGGGTCAAAATTTCATTATTTTTACTATGAAATTAATTACATGTGAAAAAAATGAAAATTATGATTCCTAAAAGATTTAAGGAATTGTGATTCATTAGTATTCAACAATCATACATGACTAATAGCTTCAAATATTGTGATAAATAAATTCCACAATTAGTATATTATAAAAAGTATGGACCAATGTGTACTATCAATTTAATGACTCACTAAACTTAGTTTGATGGTCTATATTAGAGTAATTAATTATATATTACATTTCTCTGTAAATTTTTAATGTATACAGTTTATGTAGGCTAACTACACAATCTGTAGTTTGATTCTTATTAAGTCTAGAATACATGGAAAGGGTCTTGGTGTGTATTACATTATATATTTATCAAGTACATGAATTACTGGAATGTTGAACTATGTATACTATAAGTATCACTATTTCCTACCTATACACATCTTATATTAAATACCTCTAGTGTATTAATTACATTACATGTCTTGAACACATTTTTTTCATCCCTAAAAATACATGGACTATAGGGTGGTGGGAAATTTATATTACATATAATCCAAAAAAGTATGTTCCATTATATCTGGTTTACACAATGTTAATTTAATTAATATGGACTATATTAAATACATGATGAACATGATTCCAAGATAGTGTCCTGGTGAATGAATTGGGATACACAATGTACGACTAAGGTTAAAATTTCCTATGATCATATTCTATCCATCCAAGGTTCATGGAACCTATAGATGAATTCATTGGATGTGTTATTCATTAATAGTTAACTGATTGTGGTTATAGGAGAATAAAACAAATATAATGAAGAAGAGATCCCTAGGATCAAATAAAGAACAATTAATACATTATGTTAAATAAAAAAATTAAATGTGTGATGATAAAAAATATAATAACTAAATAAAAATTTGTACATAACCAGAGAAAGACACAACCTTATGGTTCCAAGCACAACTAATGTTTGTGTTGGGCCTATGGATATCTCAACCTTTTCCAGATTCAATGGATCAATTTCAATATAAATGACCTTAACATAAAGGCAATAAAATTATTTTCCATTTTATATTGAAAAACTATTTATTATAATCAATATAGAAGATCTTTCATTTCAATTTTAATATTATTTTAAGAATATGTAGAAAGTATTCCTCGATCTTGATATCCTTATTTTTTTAGCAAGTTAGTATTCTATCACAATCGATGTTATTTTAATTAAGCTATGATTAACCAAAGTAGATCCCCTCTAGCAGTTTTCTAAATATACTCCTTAAATATCTAAAAAACATCGTTGAACGGTCATATGTTAACATGGTAATTGATCATCATGCGTAGTTCTCCAGGATTTATTTATTCTATTTTAGACATAAATTGGAATTGATCATTAATCACATTATTTATAGGAATAGAGGGCATCTAACATAATGTGTGGTGATTGTTAAGCCCCACAAATATTCTATTCGATCAACCCCAACAAAATAGATATCTCAAAAAATTTATAGGGTAGGGACAAGGGTGAAAATATTATTTACATTCCTAAATACTATCAGTAATATATTAAACACCTAAAATACACTATTTTCTGTAATAATATTATTATAATTATTATTTTTCATGATGTAATGGCTTGGACCCTCCTAGTCATGTACTTTCACAAAATATGGGTCCCATCAAATGGTTCCACCGAAATAGTGGCACCGACCACAGTGGAACCCAGATGGTCACACCATGGTGGTTTCACCATCACAATCACTCAATAAAACAGTGGCACCATGATAGTGGCACTGTGAGGGAGGCATCATGAGGGTGGCACCGTGAGGGTGGCACCGTGACTGTGGCATTGTTATGGTGCCTCACCAAACGGTGTCCCACCCTTGTTCCATTTTTCCAGTTTTTGAATTTTTCTGCTCCTGTAACTTATCTTTTAATGTAAAAGATTTTTTATACCCCTTTAAAATCCATTAAAACCCCATAAATGATATCTAAAATCAACCAAGAGTTAGGAGACCCCTGACTTACCTAAACTTGTGACTTTTTCCATGGTTCCACACCCATTTTACCCTACTTCCAGTTCTTCCCCAATTTCACATTTTCCTCTATTTAGAGGAAACCCCTTTAACACAATGTCTTTTTGGCCACCTATTCGATGAGAATTATTAAATAACAATTATTTCCATCATGCGTAACAGTCTAACCACGTTTTGAAACAACGAGCCTCCTTTAATGTGTTTCAAGATTTTATATCCTGTAACTTTCGGATCATACATTTTATCACAAGAGGATTCATCATTCTTCATGGATATTCTCCCTTCCCTTCCATGTTTCATTTATAGTCCCCCATCCCATGGTTAGTGGTGCACCGGTGTTGGAGCCTTTCCTTCTCACTCTTGGAGTCCTCAGAGTTCTTCCCCTATAAGTCCCACATTCCCAGTTCTTGGTGCGTGGAGAAAAACATTGATCATTGATCATCTAGGTAGGGTTCTTCTTTATTCTCTCTTTAGTGTGTATCATACGTTGTGGGTATGATAGTGTTCCAATGGGGTTGGATGAAACCAAACCATAATGAAGATAATAAACATACTTTTAAAGAATTAAGGGGTATGTTTGATAATGATGTTGTACTCTTTTACCTTTGTTTACATGTTGTGAATTATACGGGATTATGTCCACTGAAAATCATTGTCGTTGGTGGTATTTCCTTGCACACTAATGGACCCATATATTTTGTGATGATTGAAAGGATATAACATCTAAATTGGTTAATCAATCAAACTCTGTTGATTAAATGGACGTACAGTGAAAAAGAATCCTTGTGTGATCACCCCGGTTAACCAAATGAAAAGAAGGAACTCAATGAATGGTGTGATAGAATATGAAAACATCATTATCTATCTTGTTAATATCTGTGGTTGTTCTACTTTATTCTTGTAGGGTGGAATGGATGGGGATGGAACCCCTATTGTGGTGGATTAGTTGGGTTGTGGATCTGAGGTCATGTGGGGCTGTATGGTGGGGCTTGTTTTGGTTCTAGTACTTCTAGGGATTTCATGGATCCCTATCATTGATGTTACATTACAAGAGAACCAGGTGTGCATTCTTAATTTTTTGTTTGGTTGTTTTTTCTTCCTTTGCTTATGTCTATTCCTGTTCATTTACTGGTAGTGAGGAATTATTTAAATGGAACCACTTGAATGTGATAACAAGAATGGTTTCAATGGGGAATCTTTTCTGGGATTAAGTTGTTACATTGTTGTGGTTATTGTGCTTCTTATAGATGAATATTAAGAAGTGTGTTTGTCTATGGGCTGGTTTTGGAACCCCTAGGTTGGGATGAGTGCTTGATTACCTATATGTATAACTTAGTTCTTATGTTTTTTATTTGTACCCCACCCAAGTTGAGAACTATGTGCCAAAAACCCCCATTTTAGGGGGAAGGGTGTTTTTTCCAACACTCCTATGAGTGGCTGGTTATTAACACATTTTCTTCTATATTTCCGCAGTATCCCAAGATACTTATGGTAGGATTTGATGGAATGGGGCCCGTTATAGCCCAAGAATCTTCGGGAACGGTATGTTGTGGTGGTTAGACCAAGTATATGTGAGAAGGTTGTTTCTAAAGTGTCTTCGGGCGTGGAAGTAGTTGTTCAACCCTAGGAGTTTGTGGGCGTGGTTACATGTGGTTGTTGTGGCCCAGGAGTTTTCAGGTGGGATGTGTGGCTGTGGTAGCCCAGGTGTGTGTAATTGGGGGATATTAGTGAGATTGCAGTGAGAATGGTGGGGGAGTTCTGATGTGTTGGATGTATTCAATAACCAGCGGTAAAGTGGCACATGGTACCCAAACATCAATGTGTTATTACTATTACTTTATTTGGCATGCATTATTTGGGGAGTGTACCTTAGTAAAGATTGGTGGATAGGGTCCTTGGCAGGTTCTATGGTTATCTCTTTTTCTCACGGGGCATTAAAATGTCTCCCCACTTGTGCACGAGAGCTTTTTGTTTTCCCTTATGAGTATACCTATATGCTTACCCTATGTATATGAAATTGCTTTCAAGTTTCCAGGATGATTTCATGTAATGTTCTAGACCCTATTTTCTCGAACTCCGAGACCATTGATGTTGTTGTTTTTATTTTCGTTTCGTACTTCCCTTTAGAGTTTTATATTACTTATATCACTTTATTATTAGAACATGCATATGAGAATGGATTGTTTTTTCTTTAATTTTACTTCCACTTTTGGTTTTGTTGGTATTTACTATCTTATCTAACTATACTTATAAATAAAAAGGGAATGCCTCATATTTTATGTGTGATTATATACCCTTGGTTCTAGTCACCACTCTGGGGCCTATTAAAGGCGGGTCTCTGGGGTCATTATCTCTCCTTAAACTTGAGGAAGGAAGGGATTGGAAATATTTTGTCCCTTCGCACATTTTAGTGAAGGCGGGTCGTGATAGAATGATATCAGAGAAAAAGATTGAGATATATGAGGTATTTTATAGTTTAGAATAGTAATGATTTCATGGGATGGTAGGGAAATAGTGTTATGAAATCATGGGGAATAAAATAGCCTCGGGAACATTGGTTAGGACATGGGATTTTAGGGCCCCCCATGATCCAACGCAAGGACTCGAGACCTACCGAATGTCCAAGTGAGGCTAGGCTGATTGCAGGGTAGAGAAAATCGGAAATGTAATTCATTATAATGACTTGTGTTCTTGTGTTTCATGGATATTTTGGGGATTTAAAATAAATAAAATGTATATGAAAAATTTAAAATCTATAATCTACACTACCCGAGTTTAGTCATTCCTTATTTACCTTGTAGTTATGGAACCCGGACGATGACCACAGGTAGTACAGGAAATCGAGGCCCATGAGGCTGATTTAGCTAATTAGAAGAGGGCTGATCGAGAGGTTGAGGAAGACCAATGGTAGAGGGTACTTCATACCTTTCAGTGGTATACCCTCAATAATTACTTGGGTAATGTCTCATAGATGGAGATAGAGAGATGGCTCAAGGAGCTGGTGATAACATTCATCTTGATTCAGGCTCCGACGGAGTACTGGGTTCCTCTGGATGTAAGCTAGATGTGGGGAGTGGTGCGTCAGTGGTGGACACTCTATCATTGGGAGAAGAGGGAAGCTTAGGTTATGTGGTCTGACTTCGAGATGGAGTTCCATGTGGAATTCCTCTCTTCCATGATGAAGACGATGAAGAGGCAGGAGCTAATCTCCCTTCAGTAGGGGGCATGTTAGTGAGGGAGTTTGGGATCATGTTCAAGGATCTCCTTCTCCTTGCTCTGGACCTCTTTCCAGATGAGGAGTCTCATGTGACATATTTAGAGGAGGCACTCTGACCTTCTCTTCAGTATGCTATTACTCCCTTCACTCTATCGACATATTTGGAAGTCCAGAAGATGGCTGAAGTGGTGGATAGGATGCACATGTTGGGAGGTGTGCTGCGAGAGAGGAGCCAGTTGGGCTCGTCAACGAGAATGGTCATCAGTAGTAGGCCTCCAAGGTCAGGGCCTTCTAGGTTTCAACCAGTGTAGAGTAATCGCAAGTAGTCCTAGTTTCGATCTCTTGGTCCTTGCCACTTCTTTGCGGGCCCAAGACAGAGATGCTTCATCTATGGATGTTGTGGGAATCTTCCGAATCAGTGCCCGAACTGAGTGTTGTATGGTGGGGGCGGGGAGGTTTGTCACCCACCTTAGCAGTAGCAGTTTCCATCCAAGCCTTTTCAGTAGTAGCAGTTGGGACAGTAAGCGCCTGCTCCTATGGGAACAAACATTGCAGGAGGAGGCTAGCCTCAGGGAGCTCTTCAGGGACCTGGACCCGGGCATGGTCAGGGAGGTGGCCAATAGCCGAGGGGAAAAGGAGCTGAGCATGGGTAGTTGCACACCACATATATAGTTGTCCCAATATGTCCATTAGTCTTTCGAGGTACGATCGTCTTGTTTAGCACTCTTGTCTATACCTTGTTTGATTCAGGAGCTTCACACTCTTTTGTTGCACCCAGTCTAGCCCATTCTCTAGGTCCAGACACTAATACATCTCATACCCCTGGTTTTGAGCATTCCATTCGGAGGTCAGACCAGCTTGTCTCATGTTTGTAAAGGATATATATAGATGTTGGGACCACATTAGTCCAGTGGGGACCTTCGCTTGCTGCGGATGCAGCCATATGATGTCATTTTAGTCATAGAATGGTTGTTTTCTCTATGTGCTGTGGTTGACTGCTTTCGAAGAAGGACCATGTTTTCCTATATGGGTGGCCAGCTTGTATCTTTCATTGGTGAACAGGGCTGCTAGGAGGGCAGCTAGCGAGTGGATCCCCTTATTTCCTTGTTAGCTGAGCTATTAGTAGAGTCAGTGGACTCAAGGATGGTGGAAGCTTTAAGAATTATGAATGAGTTCATGTAAGTATACCCTAAAAAGGTGAGGACTTTACCCCCTCGATCAGATGTTGAGTTCGGGATAGACTTGCAACCCAGTTCCCATCCGATTTCAGTGGCTCCTGATCCGATGACACATTATGAGTTGCAGGAGTTATGGATTTAGATAGATTATCTGATGAAGAATGGTTTTTTTCGACAAAGCACATCGCCACGGGGTGCTCCAATCTTGTTCGCAAGGAAGGAAAATGGCGCACTCATGCTGTCTATATACTACTGAAGGCTGAACCAGGTGACGTTCAGGAACTGTTACCCCCTCCTGAGGATCGACAACCTTTTTGATCTCCAAGAATAACCTGCGGTCAAGATATCACCAATTTATAGTTAAGGAGGGTGACATGTCGAAAAATGCATTTAGGTGCAGATATGGGAACTTTGAATTCATGGTCATGTCGTTCAACATTACGAACGCACCATCCGTGTTCATGGGGCTCATGAACTCTATCTTCAAGAAATATCTGGCGTAGTTTGTAGTCGTGTTTATTAATGACATCCTGATCTACTCAAGATTAGAGGATGATCATGCTGAGCATCTGAGAATTGTTTTAGAGGTCCTATGAGAGCACCAGATCTACGGATAGTTGTGAAAGTGCAAGTTTTGGACATGAGAGGTGCACAACCTTAGACATGGGATGTCTAAGTAGGGAATAGTAGTGGAGCCATTGAATGTTGGAGCAATGGTTTCATAGGAAATACCCATGAACATGGAAGATGTTCATGGTTTCCTAGGTCTAGCAGGTTACTACCAGAGGTTCATGCTGAACTTCTCTAGAGTTTCAGCACCTTTAACAGCCTTGACCAAGAATGAACAAACTTTTATATAGAGTGAGCAGTGCCATTAAGCCATCAGATATCGGAAGGGGAAGCTGGTTAGTTCCCTAGTACTGAGGTTTCTAGAAGAAGGGCTGACGTTTGAGGTATTTTCTGATCATTCATGACATGTCAGGGGGAGTGTGTGGATGCTACAGGATGGGGTGATCTCTTATGGGTCTAGGTAGATACATCACCATGAGTGTATCTATGTCACCCACAACTTGGAGCAAATATCGGTTGTGTTCAAACTAAATTTTTGGTGGAACTACCTCATCAGAGAATGCTTTGTGGTCTTCAAAGATCACAAGAGCATGAGGTATATCTTCCCTCAGCGATACCAGAACGTATGGCAGTGGAGTTAGATGAATTTTCTTTAGGACTACAACTTCGAAGTTTCCTACACGTCAGGAATGGGGAACATGGTTCCTGATGCATTGAGCTGGAAGTCATAGTGGGATGTTTTTCAATAATTGGAATATTATTAGGGAGCGATGGGGGACTTGGTTTCCCTACACCAGAATGAAAGGGAGGAGGATGGAAGAGTCTATCTATTCAAGATGAAAGTGCAGTCCTCTCTATTGCAGTAGGTGGAGGAGTCTCAGTGGGGGGACTTAGAGGCTGAAGTGATGTGTGATCATGTTAGCCAGGGCAATGCTCCAAAATGATGATCATAAGATGGAAAAAATTGGATGTATTTTCATTTAAAGATGTTCAACCCCATGGAAATGCTCAAGAGAGTTCTTGATGTGTTCCAAAACTCACCCCTACTAGTTCACCCATGAGTTTCCAAGATGTATCGAGGCTTGTTGGGAAAATTTTGGTGGCTCGGGGTGAAGCGGAAAATGGAGGTGTTTGTGTTAAGGTGCCTCGTGTGTCGGTATGTGAAGACTGAACACCACATACCATAAGGATTGTTTCATCCTTTAGATTATCCCTATTGGATGTGGGACGACATCTCGATGGATTTCATCATATGAATAACCATGGTTCAAGGAATCTATGATGCTATCTGGGTATTGGTGGATCAACTGACGAAATTAGCTAACATCCTGGAATGCAAGGAGTAATGTGTGGTGGATGCCTTAGCATAGAGGTACGTAGATGAGGTGGTGTGGTTTCATGGAGATCTGAGGTCCACAGTCTCCTATTGGGATACCCAGTTTTCCTCACAGGTCTTGAAAGGATTGCAACACGCATTTGGAAACCAGCCATTCCCCAGCATTACATTCCACCCCTAGACAAAAGGGCAGATAGATTTCACCATCCATGCATTGGAGGACATGCTACGAGCCTATATTTTGGACATTGGGGGATCGTGGGTACGACACGTACCTCTATTAGAGTTTTCCTACAAAAATATCTATCACTCTAGTATTCGAATGGATACGTTTGAAGCTTTGTATGAGAGGCCATGTTGCTCACCCATGTGTAAGGAAGAGGTTAGGGAACCAGGTGTTCTTGGACCAGAGGTAGTGCAGAGCACAACAGAGAATGTTCAGATTATATGAGAGAGGATGGTGGTGGATCAGTGCTGGAAGAAGTTGTATGCCGATCATAGGAGGAGACCCTTGGAGTTTGAGTTTGGGGACCATTTGTTCTTAAAGGTCTCCCCTCAGCGTGGGAAATGGAGGTTCAGTAGGGAGAGTAATATTTCTCCGAGGTTCATCGGACCCTTCGAGGTGTTACGGTGGGTCGGCGAAGTGTCTTATCAGTTGGTTCTACCACTGCCGCTACTGAGAGTACATGATGTCTTCCATGTGTCTCAACTCTATCGGTATCTATATGGTTATTCGCATGTCCTCAACTGGGGGGAGATAGATATTGAGGATGATGCAACAATTTTAGAGAGATCTGTGCGGATCAAGGATTGTGAGGGGATGGTGCTTTGTGGATGAACCATTCCCTTGGTTTGTGTGTTATGGAGGCATGGTGGCCTCAAGGAGACTACATGGGAATGGGAGGCATAGATATGCGCCCAGTACCCAGAACTATTTTGAGTTTTGTTCTGTTTTGTTTTTTACTTATTTGGGATGAAGTTCTTGACCTTGTTAACTATGAGATGGTCCATTTTCCTTATTCTATGGATGTGTGTGAAGAGTCCGGACAGTGGGGAGGGGAGGACCTGATCCCTAATCGATACGTATTAAGGTGGATGTGATTAAACTCATACGGGCAAGGTAGTGCCACCCAATGTGGATAATATCTCTACATATGGGAAAGGGGATCCATAATCCATATGACTAGATAGTGGTACCTTTATATGTTTTTTTGGTTACTTGAGGGAGATGCGTTTCTAGATTTTCGATGAGGTTTACTCTTGAGAGGTATCTTCAGGTGGTTGTTCAGAACCCTTTCTTTTCTTTGGGTTAATCCTTGAATTATCAAGGATGAGAGTAATTTGAAAGGTATATGATGTAATTTCCTAGACCCTCCTAGTCCAGTACTTTGCTAATATCTCACTCCCATCAAATGGTTCCACCAAAACAGTGGCACCATGACGGTGGAACTGGTCATGGTGGCACCATGGCAGTCGCACTGTCACAGTCACTCAATGAAACAGTGGAACCATGATGGGGGAACCGTGAGGGTGGCACCGTGAAGGTGGCAGCGTGACCATGGCACCATTACAGTGTCTCACTGAACAGTGTCCCACCCTTTTTCCTTTTTTCCAGTTTCCGACTTTTTCCACTCCTGTAATATATTTTTTTGACATAAAAGTGTTTTTATACCCCTTTCAAATCCATTAAAATCCCATAAATGATATCTAAAATCCCCCAAGAGTTGGGAGACCCTTGGATTACCTAAAAGTGTGGATTTTTCCTTGGCACCGCACACTTTTTTCACGTACTTCTAGTTCCACCAATATTATATGTTTTACTCTATTTAAAGGAAACCCCTATAACTCACAATCGTTATGGCCACCTCTGTAATGAGAATTATTTAATAACAATTAATTACATCATGTGTAAACATCCAACCATGTGGTGAAACCATGATCAACCTTTAAATCCATTCCAGATTTCATATCCCGTGACTCCAATATCTTACCTTTTATCACACAGGGATTATTTCTTCTTCTTAGCTAGTCTCCCTTCCTTTCCATAGTGCATTTGGAGTCCCCCTTCCTGAGGCTTGTGGTGCGCCAGTGTTGGAACCTTTCCTGCTCACTCTTGGAGTCCTTGGAGTTCCTCTCCGGCAAGTCATGCATTCCCATAGAGTGTGGAGAAAAATATTGACTGTTAATCATCCAGGTAGGGTTATTCCTTCTTCTCACTTTACTATGTATCATGCGGGGTGGATATGATAATGTTCTTACAGGGATGGATGAAACCAATCCTTAATGAAGATAATAAACATACTTTAAAAGAATTAAGGGGTGTCTTTGATGATAATTCTGTACTCTTTTACCATTTCGTACATGTTGTGAATAGTATGGGCTTATGCCCACTGTAAATCATGGTCGTTGTTGGTCTTTACTTGTGAAGTAATGAAACCCTATCTTCTATGAAGATTGAATTCGTGTGACATGTAAATTGGTAAATCACAACAACTCAGTTGACTAAATGGATGTCTAGTAAACAAGAATATTTTAGTGTTCACCCCAGCTAACCAATTGAAAATAATGAACTCAATGAATGGTGTGATATAATATGGAAACTCCATTTACATGTCTTTGTAATACGTGTGGTTGTTTTGCATGATTCTTGTGGGGTGACATGGATGGGGACGAAACTCCTATTGTGGTGCATTTGTTGGTTTGTGGATCTCAATTAATATGGGGATATATGGTGGGGATTTGTTTTGTTCCCGTATTTAGAGGGATACCATAGATCCCTTTTGTTGTTGTGACTTTAAAAGGGGACTGGGTGTGAATGCTTAATTTGAAGATTGGTTGTTTTTCCTTCCATGGTTTGTAACTATGCCTGTTAGTTTCCTTGGAGTGAAGAATTTTTAAAATGGAACCACTTAAATGTGATAACAATAATTGGTTCAATGGGAAATTGTTTTCAGATATTGAGTTGTGACTTAGTTGTGGCTTTGGTGCTTCTTATGAAAGAATTGTAACAACAATGTTTTGGAATGTGATGGTTTTGAAACCTCTAGGTTGGGATGAGTGCTTGTTTACCTATATGTATAATTTATTTCTTATGTTTCTATTTTGTGCCCCACTGAAGAAGACCACTTCATGCCGAACACCCCCATTTCATGGGGGAGGGTTTTTTTTGCCATCACTCCTATGAGTGGATGGTTATTATCTCCTTTTCTGCTCCCTTTCCTAAGTATCCCAAGACTCTTTGGGTAGGATTTTATGGCCAGAGGTCCATTGTTGATGTAGACTCTTTAATAAGGCTATGTTTTGGTGTTTGGACCATGTGTGTGTGGGTAGTTTGTATCCCAAGTGTCTTCGGGATGAGGCCCAAGTTTCTTCAGGCATGGCAGTGGTTGTTCAGAACCTGGTGTTTGCGGTCATGGTTACATGTGGTTGTTGTGTAATATCTATTTCTGGGTGGGATGTGTGGTTGTGGTAGACTAGGTTTCTACGGGTAGGGGATGGCAGTGGGACTGCGGTTAGAATAGAGGAGGAGGTCTGATGCAAAGGCTGTCTTCAATAACTAGTGGAAAAGTGGTGCGGGGTACCCAAACATCGACATGTTATTACTATTACATTACATGACTTGAGTTATTTGGGGAGTGTTCCTTGGTGAGGTTGGGTGTATAGGGAATTTTCTAAGTGCTCTGGTTATATCCTTTTCTCATGGGGCATAAGAATGCCTCCCCACTTATGCATGAGAGCTTTTGGTTTTCCCTACCGAGTATACCTGTATGCCCACCCTACATATATAAAACTGATTTCAGGATTTGATGAGGATTTTGAGTACTATGTCGGACCCTATTATATCAGACGCTGTGACCATTGATGTTTCTATTTTTATTTTCTTTTGGTACTTCTCTTTGTATTTTTCTTGTACTTGTAGAACTTTATTAATGGAACATGCATATGGGAATGAATTTTTTTCGTTACTTTTACATCCACTTTTGGTGTTGTTGGGATTTAATATCTTATCTCCCAATCCTACTAAATAAAAAGAGTAATTCCTTCTATTTTATGTGTATTTATATACCCTTGTTGTTAGTCGCCACTCTGGGCCCTATTGAAGGCAGGTCTCGGGGGGTCATTATCTCTCCTTCAACCTGAGGAAGGATGGTTTGGGAAATCTTTTGTCCCTTTCTCATCTTGGTGAAGGTGGGTTATGAAACATGATGTGAGAAAAAATATGGAATAAGAAGTATTATTTCATATTCATGAAAATTAATATTTATAATTGAACATCCACTTAGTATACTCTTCTTTCATAGTATTTTTGATGTTCATAAATAATAAAGATTATTAAATATTTATACATCTATTTACTAAAAAAATATTATATTCGAAGACTGAATAATACATATTTATTTAATATATACCAAAAAAATAATTTATATATTTAGTAGATAAATTATTTATTACATAGGGAATAATAATAGATGATAAAATTTTATATATTACCATAATTGAACTATTAACTTATGAATAAATATTTATTTAATATTTTTGATCATATAATAAATCATGAATAAATATAATATCTTAATATGAATAATAATATTTATCCAAATAATTAAATAAAAATAATATATACATGAGATCACTAGAAACACTTTCTGTGTGAACCACTAAGACACATCCTCAGTGGAATTAGGATGATCTGGTTAAAATTCCACATTTTATAAATGTGTCAAGGCATCCGCCAAACACAATTATATTTAGGAATGATAAAACCACATATGAAAGACCACTATGTAATATAATCCATTTTTATTGATATATCATTAATATGATTTCAAATAATTCCACAAACTTATATCCTTAATATGTCATTATTTTACTATTAGAAATAAATTTTTCAACACACCATAGACATAGAATTTATTGTGACGTTTTCATTTTAATAAAGGGGCGATACATCTACGTATATTCTGATGGAATGTAAAAATACACCCTAAACTTATTTAATGATAAGATAATGACCTCGAACACATTATACCAGAGATGGTTCCTTACTTTGTTACATTGATAAAAGATATAAGAGATCACATCCCGAAGGGATGAATATTTTAATCCTCATCGAAAACTAAATAGACACATGAAACCCATTTTACATTGGGGATATAAAATAAAATATAAAAAGGAAAGTGTTTTTCATTCTTGGACTCATTAAATGATCTATTATCCATAACCTTAGAAAATTAAGAAAATAAGGGTTATCTCAAATTATCATTAAGGGTTAAATATGTTGGAATAAATAATGATTAAATGAGAGTAGTCAGGATGGAAAGTAAAATAACTAATAACACATTTATTTTTTTGAAACGACCAGAGACATGAACTGGTCACCCAGCCCATATCCCCAATAATTTAATTAAATAAAAAGGAATAATAGTGTACAAATGAAGTGTAATGAGCTTACACTAACTAGAAATTAAATGGGAAAATAGCAATCAATCGTACACACATTAGTGAAATAACCCAAACTAAATATTGCCAATTAGCATGCGCTGTTGTTCACCATTCCATCATCCAAAAGCAAGATTTGATGATGTAACCCCCTCCTTGTGTGAAGCGTGACTGATGTCATTAACAACCACGCACCGTTGGTGCTCCTTGTCACCCTTATTCTTACTCCTCGATGAAGCCCTGATCAATTGGACTACCAAGTGTTGTCTCAAGCTTGCAGCAAATGTTGGTATCAGCAAAATAGCCCATTTGTGAAAGAATATCTTCCCAAGCAAGCATAACAGCGAAATAACTGCACTTTGATCAGTGTTAAGACAGAAGAAGACTTTATCTTAAAAGTCCCATCACATCAATCCAATTTCATCTACATATAACTGATAAAAAAATTCTTGGACAACACCATGATGTATAACAATCACCATCCATCATAAAATATGATTTTCAGCAAATAGAGCAGCCATTATAAGGTAGAAACCCAGAGAAAAAAGGACGTAAAATGTAACACCCTGAGAGTTTATGAAAAATATTCTTTTAATTTCATTAATGTCTTGTGTTGTATTCTACACCAAGATTACCTTGCGCTATACGCAACACCGTATTAGCTTGCAGTATACACAACACTATTCTTGGATCGTGTTACACACAATTTTGATAATATTTTTTCTACGCAACATTGAGTATATATATATATATATATTCAATGTATAAATGAAATTTTGTTGGATTCTGATATACGAAACAATGAAGGATTCTTTCACAACATGCAACCCTGACTTGGCTTGCATTACACGCAATCACGACCTTCCTCGATAGCGTGTGTTGTACGCAATACTGGGTTTTAATAAACAATGATATATTATTATAATATTGTCATGAACTAGCCGTTATGAATAGTGTTAACTAAAATTTTAATTTTATAACATTATTATTTATCTTACACATTTCCTTGAACATGGTATAAGAACAAAATAAATTATTCGGTTAAACTAAGTATTTTTCAAAAAAATGCAGTTTTGCCACCTTTTGATGGTGCACCCACATTAAATATAGTTTTTGACATGTTTATAAGTTCAATTTGACAAAATAAAATTCTTCTTTTGAATCATGATATAATAATTTATATTAGATAATGTTTTGATATTTTTCCGATAACTTTCATATTTTAATGAATAGTAAAAACACGCTATATTTTAATTAAAAACAACTTTTTTCATCGTAATATCTTATGTTGTTAAATTATAATATTTAATCGTTTTAAAGTATAAATATAATATATTTTTACCATTTAATATAATTTATGTCATTTTCATTGATTTTACCTTGAATTCGTAGGTTAAATCAATTCAATCTTTTGCAATGTTTTAAAGAAAAACCTGTTTTCTTTCGACAACGGGATTAATTTTAATTTAATATCTGCGTCTTTTGTGTATTGAATTTGGAAAAATGGATTCCATATTTGCAATCAGTGGGTCCAAATTATGTTAATAAGCTACTTTTTATTTTTGGGCTTTGTGAATAGTAACTACGGTAAATTTTATTTATTATAGTTAAAGGTAAATCGGGTAATTAAGGGTAAATATAAGATTATAAAATTACCCTAACACTTGGAAAAATCCTATTGGATGGCTAAAAGTAGACCCATATAACCTAAGGGTCGGATTATATTAATTTTATGGACTTTTTCCATGAAAATAATTTAATTATTATTAAAACCAAAGAACGTGACAACATGTAACTTTCTTAAATTTTATAAGTATAATAATTTTAATCTAGTGATAAACTTCATAAAACATCGAAAATGAATAGTATACAGAAATCTAATACAATTATATACATCATATTAATTTATTTATAATTTTTAGGGATTAAATAATTATCATTTATTATGACACAAAGATGATGCAGTAATTGTCTTATTAATGAAATATTGACATAATTGATGTTATAAATGCCCAAATAAATGTAATTTGAGACTTTTTATGACTTAAACTAATTTTCTAGGTTATTATGACATGTTATTGTTGATTTAATTAACTTTTTTCTTACTTATCATTCTGTTATGAATTTCATAAAAATCATGTACCAAATACTGTCAAAATTGACATAAAATAGTTTTTAAAACAAATATTATATTATTAATTGTTATTTTATTCCTAAAAATCTAAGGTTTGGCAAAATGACTTAGATAATATTATATATATTAATAATAAAAAACTTGGGGTTCTTTAAGCTTGATATAGTATGTTTATTAACCATATAGTGTAAGAAAACAAAAAGACACGGTAAAAGTTAAATTATTTAACTTAGAGTTAAATCTAATTGATAAGGTTAAAATAATAACCTAAACTTGTATAAATCCTATTGGATTAGAGGATTTCGACCCATCCCCACCTTATCCTCTAAATAAATCAATTTGGAGTTATTTAAAACCGAACTTGACTTTATAATAAAATAATATTTTTAGTTATTCAAAAGGTGCCCCTCTCCTCCCTTATAAAAGGGCACCTCCTCCCTCTCTTCCTCACACAACATTGAGCCTTCAAGCTCGGCAAACCCCTGCCAAAATATCTTCTCCACTTCCCCAGGTACATCCTAGAGGTTTTTTTCTTCTTCAAAGACCCATTTTAGTGCCCTAAAAGGAGGTCTCAAAGAATCACTTTAAAGAAGAGGTAATGTCCGTTACCGATTCTTTCATCTTTATTTCTTCTTCCACTTCTTCTTAGGTTGTTTAATTATGAAGTAATAAAATAAGTATCACTCATATAATTATATTTTATTATAAGTATGAAACAATCCTATTTCACCATCTATCCATCCTACGGAAAAATCGAAATCACTGTGCGTGCGTACGTACGGAATACCGTCTCCACGCCGTGGTGAAATCTATTTTCCACCACCACATTAATTGGATGGGTATAATGGTGTAATGAGTAACTATATATGATTATTATAATGTGATATTGATACTGAAATAGTATAAATACACTTCAACACATGTTCAGGATAATGAGAACTATATCATCGCTCGTGCGTACGTACGGACTACCGTCTCCACGACGCGATGAGATTCATTCTCTACATTAACCATTCATGAATGATTATAAACTATATATAATGAATAATAATGAAATATATGAAATGTTAAATCTACTGGATTTATGTATATATATATATATATGTATGTCATCCACTTACTTCCATTTAAGACAATAAGGAAAGGAAAACAGCGTTCATGCGTACGTACGGACTACCGTCTCCATGAACGGTGTATTTCTTTCCATTTATCGATCCATTATATATATGTATATTATGATTATATATTATATATAAATCATGTTTTACATTATGTATTTAAGTAATCATGATCTATGTAATCATATGAATAATTATAAGATAAAACACGAACGACAAATGAGACGATTTTACCCAAAACGCTACATTAACATTAATTTAAAAAAGAACGGGTAATATAAAGTCATAAGTGAACCAGATATGATATAATAACAATGAATATGATTCTGTAATAAGTCAATGACATTACTTAAATCATTATAAAGTAGGTTCGTACACTTACGAAGCGAATCGGGCCTAAGGTAAGGGAAAATATCACAATCTCATTTTTATCCGAGATTGTTTTTACTTTGGCATTTACTGGGGTGTATTTTATCATCCACATCCATGGTCCCTCAATATGTAATATTGTTTCCATCCACTTACAATAGTTTAAATCCAATTTTACCCTTCGGTGAATTTTTAGTAAAAGATAAGAAAGGAATCTTTTGTCGTTTTTCGTACGAGGTACTTTTTGACTTTTCCGACAAAAGTATGAAGAATGTTTTTTTTAACTTATACGACATGAATGGATTTTTAAAAACTTATTTCCAAGAAGCTTCCTTTACATGTTTTCAAGTTTATTTTTAATCAACTTCTTTTAGTTTAAATTTGTATGACATGTTATGAAAGGAAAATGTTTTTGAAGAAGAAAGGATATTTTCCTCAAAAATGGAGTTCAAGTGTTTTATCAAAATTATTTTCCATCTAAGATAATAAAGGGTTCTGTTTCTATCCCTATTATTACATTGATTTGACTATGTTGTGATGGAATTATTTTTATGAATTCATTTATCTTATATGAATTGTTTTATGATGTCATGATGATTAAGATTCCCATTTTTATTACAAGGGTTATGTTATGATGTATGGTTTATGATTTTGTGGAACACATAAGAATGGTATCATTATGAGATGAGTGGGACCTATATCTCCCTCCAATGCATTGGGTAAAGACATTATATCTCATGAGATAGACATAGCCGGAACGGTAGGTTATACCGGTTCAGTGAAACATGACTGAAACGAGGGTGACTCGGTTCAGAAAAGGACTTTGTCCACTAAGATAGTCTTGGCAATGAGTCTTGACTGACAAGAAATGATTCTTTATGATTATGTGTATACGCCACAATGTTTCATGTTTTAAGTTATGATTATTGTGATTACATTTCACTTCCATCATTTATCCTATGTTATGAAATTATTCTCTCTTTTTCAGGATAAGATTTTCAAAATGTTATGTTCTTATGATGTGATTGATATTTCTTTTGTTTACCCTTACTGATAAATTGAGGTCACCCTTTTATTTTTTCTTTCCCCCAAGATATAAAGAAAGGTTTTAGGTAAAAAAAAAATAGAATATCTTTATGGGAGATGTTGAAGATCTTTCAACAGGATTAGAAGATTATATTCTGAGTTTCCGAAGACACTAAACTATTACGATCCTTATGTGTGTGTTTTTTTTATGTACTATGTATTCCGCAAATGTAATTTAATGTCAATGTATGGAAAGCTTTGGGTCTCTACAGTTGGTATTAGAGGAAAGTTTTAGTCAACCTTTGGAAACTAGGATGCGAAAACGTTAGTGAGATCCCTAGAGATATTTCTAAGGTATGTCTAAGTCTAGGGATGTACCTAAGGTTAAGTATATGTATAGGTTATAGTACTAGAATTACGCTAACGATCATAGAATTAAACCTAAGATGTTAGATATTGAAGGTACTCCCCCTTTATTATGTTGTTTTCCCTAGCATGATTTTTGCCTCTCACACTATTCTTTTCGGGTTTTAGACGATGGCTGGAACCCGAAGGAACCGTGTTGATCAATGCAATGGAAAATGAAATGATTTCCCTCCTGAACAAACAAATGTTATGTGAGATGGAGTGAAAAATCTTATTGTTATACTTACACAAGCTATGAATCATTCTGGACTTCCAAATGAGCAGAGAAGGGAACAATATTCTATTGAGTCCTTCATGAGGCAACGTCCACCTTCTATCAGTGGGTCTTCCGATCCACTTGTTGCTGAACAATGGATCAGTACCACTGAAAAGATATTTTCAGTTCTTAAATGTTCTGAGCATGATAAAGTCATCTTAGCAGTATATCGTTTGGAAGGTGAAGCTGATCAATGGTGGAATCTTATCAAGAATACGAGGCCAAGAGATGAAATTGAGTCCATGGAATGGGACGAGTTCAAGAACTTGTTTTTCAGTAAGTACTTCCCTCGTATTCTTCGAACAAATATGGAAAAAGAGTTTATTGAGCTGAAGCAGAAGGATGATGAATCTGTTGGTATATACGAAGTGAATTTTACAAGATATGCAAGGTATGCATCAGGAATTATCATCTAACCTGAATGTAAAGTTGATTGAATTTTCAGTGGCTTAAAACCAAGTCTTCAAAGGGAATTAGCTATAAGAGACTTCAGTAGCTATGAAGAAATTGTGCGTTGTGCTATCAAGGTAGAAATGGAAGTTGGTGTTACATATCCCTCTCATGGTTTTGACAAGAAACGAAAGATGGAGTTCAAGGAGAAATCTCATAATAATGGTGAAAAGAAGATAAATGTTTGCTTATGCACAAAGTGTGGAATGAAGCATGGTGGAGATTGTCTTAAAGGGACTAGAAAATGTTTTGAGTGTGGAAAAGAAGGTCATCGAGCAGCTGAGTGTCGAAGTAATGGAAAAAGGGTTTCTAATGATGTGAATAAAGCAAACACTACACAGAACGCACCACCAACACTTCAATGCTTCAAGTGCAAGGAAATGGGGCATTATGCTAATAAATTCCCTAATCCAAGGGTTAGTGATGATCGACATGAGCAACCGCTTAAGGCAAAAGACAAAGGGAAGTCACATGCGATCACTATTGGTGATGTTGAATATGACAACGATGTGGTGGAATGATTAAGTGTTTATGTAATAGGATTCCAAAATTATGTTGTATAATAAAGTATTGGAATATTTATGTATTGGCCTAATGTGGTATTCAAAGTGATTGAGATATTTTTGGAAATAAGATGATATGCACATAATGAAGGGAAAACGAGAAAATGAAATGTTTAACAGTATTCATGAGCTCATGATTGATATAAGGACTAAGTGATATCATGGTTTGAGTATATAGAATTTTGAGGATTTTGGTATGTGGAAAGAGTTAACGTTTAACAGCACTCATGTTTTCAATAAGGTTCAATGGGTATTCAAGTGAGTACAAGATTAAGGCCTTTGAATGTTTGGAATGTGACCAACATGATATACCTTATGATATGTGGGGATCAACGATGGTATTAAATATCTAAGAGTGGACTGCAGTGTTATGGATAAGCCTAAATATTGGAATGGATTATGTTGGACATAAGTTAGTATTGTTTTTTTTCAATATTATTGATGGGATGTTATAGTAATATAGATTTAAAAAAAGGACAACCTGCAGGACGGGTGACAGCCCATCGCGTCAGACAAGGCTGTGGGAATCGAACTCACAACCGAAGTGCGACTAGCCTTTATCGCCTACCACTGACCTACAGGAAGTCCCTGTTTAGTAGAAACTAGTTTTATTATATTACGCAGTATGATATATGAAATACAAGTCCATGTTAGGAACCCTATATGATGAATCTCACTATATATGGACTTATGTATTTTTTGATAAATTTTCTAACCTTTTGTTTGAGGTAGATGGAATGACCCATCATTCTATCACATGATCTGCTAACACATCACAAATGACAAATTCAACTTCATTTCTTTAAGAGATGAAGTGGAAATTGTCCAAAGAATGACAAACGGTGAGACTATACCAAAATCACGAAAGTATTTCTTCTAATTCCAATTTCATCAACTTTAGGGAAATGATCTTGAAAACCAAAAATGGTGTCCTAGTGCTCTTATATCTAATGAATCAGATGGTACCTTAGATCATCACAAATTTATGGATTTTTGATTTCTGGCTTTTCCATAGCCATGTTCTCTACCACTCTCCATTAGAACATGATGGTTAGATTTCTCTTCCATATCCATATTTTAACCTATGTGGAAACCCAGTGATTATTTTATTTGGGTAACCATTAAGTTTCATACTTTTGTTTTTAAAGATTGGTTTTGGTATTCCTTTTTACGATGTGGGTTTCTATTAAAGAAAATTTCGAATAGTAAACCATTTATAACCCCAACGAATTTCGAGGGCGAAATTAATTTTAAGGGGGGTAGAATGTAACACCCCAAGATTTTATGAAAAATATTTTTTTAATTTCATTAATGTCTTGTGTTGTATTCTACACCAAGATTACCTTGCGCTATACGCAACACCGTATTAGCTTGCAGTATACGCAACACTATTCTTGGATAGTGTTACACACAATTTTGATAATAGTTATTCTACGCAACATTTAGTATATATATATATATATATTCAATGTATAAATGAAATTTGGTTGGATTCTATTATACTAAACAATGAAGGATTCTTTCACAACACGCAACCCTGACTTGGCTTGCATTACACGCAATCGCGACCTTCCTCGATAGCGTGTGTTGTATGCAATACTGGGTTTTAATAAACAACGATATATTATTATAATATTGTCAAGAACTAGACGTTATGAATAGTGTTAACTAAATTTTTAATTTTATAACATTATTATTCATCTTACACATTTCTAGAACATGGTATAAGAACAAAATAAATTTTTCGGGTAAAATAAGTATTTTTAAAAAAATGCAGTTTTGCCGCCTTTTGATGGCGCACCCACATTAAATATAGTTTTTGACATGTTTATAAGTTAAATTTAACAAAATAAAATTCTTCTTTTGAATCAGGATATAAAAATTTACATTAGATAATGTTTTGATATTTTTCTGATAACATTCATATTTTAATGAATAGTAAAAACACGCTATATTTTAACTAAAAAAAACTTTTTTCATCGTAATATCTTATGTGGTTAAATTATAATATTTAATTGTTTTAAAGTATAAATAGAATATCTTTTTACCATTTAATATAATGTATGTCATTATCATCGATTTTACCTTGAATTCTAGGTTAAATCAATTCAATCTTTTGCAATGTTTTAAAGAAAACCCTGTTTTCTTTCGACAACGGGATTAATTTTAATTCAATTTCTGCATCTTTTGTGTATTGAATTTTGAAAAATGGATATCATATTTGGAATCAGTGGGTCCAAATTATGTTAATAAGCTAATTTTTATTTTTTGGCATTGTGAATAGTAACTACGGTAAATTTTATTTACTCTAGTTAAAGGTAAATCAGGTAATTAAGGGTAAATATAAGATTATAAAATTACCCTAACACATGAAAAAATCCTATTGGATGGCTAAAAGTAGACCCATATAACCTAAGGGTCGGATTAGATTCATTTTATGGACATTTTTCTATGAAAATAATTTAATTATTATTAAAACCAAAGAATGTGACAACATGTCACTTTCTTAAATCTTATAAGTATAATAATTTTAATCTAGTGATAAACTTCATAAAACATAAAACATGAAAAGTGTCCAGAAATCTAATACAATTATCTATATCATAGGAATTTATTTAGAATTTTTAGGGATTAAATAATTATCATTTATTATGACACAAAGATGATGCAGTAATTGTCTTATTAATGAAATATTGACATAATTGATGTTATAAATGCCCAAATAAATGTAATTTGAGACTTTTTATGACTTACACTAATTTCATAGGTTAATATGACATGTTATTTTTGATTTAAGGAACTTATTTGGAACTTATCATTCTGTTATGAATTTCATAAAAATCATGTACCAAATAGTGTCAAAATTGACATAAAATAGTTTTTAAAACAAATATTATATTATTAATTGTTATTTTATTCCTAAAAATCTAAGGATCGGCCAAATGACTTAGATAAGATTATATATATTAATAATAAACAACTTGAGTTTCTTTTGGCTTGGTATAGTAAGTTTATTAACCATATAGTGTAAGAAAACAAAAAGACACGGTAAAAGTTAAATTATTTAACTTAGAGTTAAATATAATTTATAAGGTTAAAATAATAAACTAAACTTGTCTAAATCCTATTTTATGAGATGATTAAGACCCATACCAACCTTATCCTCTAAATAAATCAATTTGGAGTTATTTAAAACCGAACTTGACTTTATAATAAAATAATATTTTTATTTATTCCAAAGGTGCCCCTCTCATCCCTTATAAAAGGGCACCTCCTCCCTCTCTTCCTCACACAACATTGAGCCTTAAAGCTTGGCCAAACACTGCAAAAATCTCTTCTACACTTCCCTAGAAACATCCTAGAGGTTCTGGTCTTCTTCAAAGACCCATTTTAGTGCCCTAAAAGGAGGTCTTAAAGAAGCACTTCAAAGAAGAGGTAATGTCCGTTACCGATTCTTTCATCTTTATTTCTTCTTCCACTTCTTCTTCTTAGGTTGTTTCATTATGAAGTAATAACATCAGTATCACTCATATACCTATATGTTATTATAAGTATGAAACAATCCTATTTCACCATCTATCCATCCTACGGAACAAAGGAAATCACCGCGCGTGCGTACGTACGGAATACCGTCTCCACGCCGTGGTGAAATCTATATTCCACCACCACCTTAATTGGATGGGTATAATGGTGTAATAAGTAACTATATATGATTATTATAATGTGATATTGATACTGAAATAGTATATATACACTTAAACACATGTTCACGATAATGAGAATGATATCATCGCTCGTGCGTACGTACGGACTACCGTCTCCACGACGCGATGAGATTCATTCTCCACATTAACCATTCATGAATGATTATAAAGTATATATAATGAATAATAATGAAATATATGACATGTTAAATCTACTGGATTTATGTATATATATATGTATGCCATCTACTTACTTCCATTCAAGACAATAAGGAAAGGAAAACAGCGTTCATGCGTACGTACGGACTACCGTCTCCATGAACAGTGTATTTCTTTCCATTTATCGACCCATTATATATATGTATATTCTGAATATATATTATATATAAATCATTTTTTACATTCTGGAATTAATTAATCATGATCTATGTAATCATATGAATAATTACAAGATAAAACACGAACGACAAATGAGACGATTTTACCCAAAACGCTACTTTAACATTAATTTCAAAAAGAACGGGAAATATAAAGTCATAAGTGAACCATATATGATATAATAAAAATGAATATGATTCTTTAATAAGTAAATGACATTACATAAATTATTATACAGGAGGATCGTACACTTACAAAGCGAATCGGACCTAAGGTAAGGGAAAATATCACAATCTCATTTTTATCCGAGATTGTTTTTACTTTGGCATTTACTGGGGTGTATTTTATCATCCACATCCATGTTCCCTCAATATGTAATATTGTTTCCATCCACTTACAATAGTTTAAATCCAATTTTACCCTTCGGTGAATTTTTAGTAAATGATAAGAAAGGAATCTTTTGTCGTTTTTCATACGAGGTACTTTTTGACTTTTCTGACAAAAGTATGAAGAGTGTTCTTTTAACTTATATGACATGAATGGATTTTTAAAACATTATTTTCAAGAATCTTCCTTTACAAGTTTTCAAGTTTATTTTTAATCAACTTCTTTTAGTTTAAAATTGTATGACATGTTAAGAAAGGAAAATGTTTTTGAAGAAGAAAGGATATTTTCCTCAAGAATGGAGTTCAAGTGTTTTATCAAAATTATTTTCCATATAAAATAATAAAGGGTTCTGTTTCTATCACTCTTATTACATTGATTTGACTATGTTGTGATGGAATTATTTTTATGAATTCATTTATCTTATATGAATTTTTTTATGATGTCATGATGTTTATGATTCCCATTTTAATTTCAAGGGTTATGATATGATGTATGGTTTAAGATTTTGTGGCACACATAAGAATGGTATCATTATGAGATGGGTGGGACATATATATACCTCCAATGCATTGGGTAACGATTTTATATCTCATGAGATAGACATGGCCGGAATGGTAGGTTATACTGGTTCAGTGAAACTGGACTGAAACGAGGGTGACTCGGTTCAGAAAGGGACTTTGTCCCCTAAGATAGTCTTGGAAATGAGTCTTGATTAACAAGAAATGATTCTTTATTATTATGTGTGTATGCCACAATGTTTCATGTTTTATGTTATGATTATTGTGATTACATTTCACTGCCATGATTTATCCCATGTTATGAAATTATGCTCTCTTTTGCAGGATAAGATTTTCAAAATGTTATGTTCTTCTGATGTGATTGATATTTCTTTTGTTTACCCTTACTGAGCATTTGAGCTCACCCTTTTATGTTTTCTTTACCCTAGGATATAAAGAAAGGTTTTAGTTATAAAAAAGGAATATCTTTATGGGAGATGTTGAAGATCATTCAACAGGATTTGAAGATTATATTCCGAGTTTCCAAAGACACTAAACTATTATGATCCTTGTGTGTGTGTTTTTGTTATATACTAAGTATTCCGCAAATGTAATGTAATTTCAATGTACGGAAAGCTTTGGGTCTCTACATAAAACCATCAGAACAGAGCAGAAAAACAAATAAAATAACCAGAGTTGTTCAGAAGAAATGCAGTTCAACTGAAGCCTGTGAAGGCAAAACTATTCATCCAGAAAGAATCTAGGTAGAACAAGGAAGCATCTAACAAGATGCAGAATACTTGGGTAGAGCATCTTAGAGCAGAACCAAAAGCCCAAAAAGATCAACAGAAATGTAAAGGCTAACAAAACCAGACAGGTTAGAAAAATCATGAATAGATAACCTTTAAAATATAATCAAGATCCAAAAACCGTCTCACTGACATTCATCTTCCAGTTTAGATCAATAGGTACCCGAAACCTTACCAATAAACACTAAACAAATATTTCTCGAGTAGTAACATATGATCATAACATGAAAATGAGAAAAAAATGATCAAGGAGTGTGCATGGACATCTTCATTTTTTCTAATGAAGATATATCGCTTATCCTTAAGGCAATTCTCTGTAGTAATTTCTTCTTCCTGAAGTTTTTGATAAGCAGTTTATTATTGTAATTCAATGTAGGTATCCCTGTCTTGAGGTTCTTCTGCTGAACATTGCTGTGAAGTCTCATCCTTTGTTTTATCAACCAAAGGTTTTTATTGAATAGGTATGGTCACTTCTTTCCTATCAGAATCATGTGATCGTGTCACAATTTTTCTTTCAAGATGAGAGTAATCCATATGCTATCTTGTTTTCCAATGATTTGGAGTGACAAATCCATCATCATCCACAACGGGTTTTTTACCCTTCTTGGCCATTGATCTCAAATAGGACACTTCCATTTGTCTGGTTTGGTCAGCCTCCTCAATTGAGGAACTGGAGTCTGAATTTTCCTCATGATCTTTATCTCCCTCCTCTTGTGACTATATATCTTTTCTTTTCTCTTCAATAAGAGAGTTTGGAGTGGGGTAGACCTTTATTTCCATAGCATTTGAACGGGGGAGATGATGATGAGTGGAAAATTCCTTCACGGATGGAGGATTGTTAGCCATGGCCTCAAATACAACGTTCACATAATTAGATATTTGATTTTGATTGCCATGTTTTTCCATCATAAAATCCTGATTTTCCATTAAGGGAGAAGGGATCATAGTAGAGTTCTCAACAGTGACAAGGTTCCATTTATTTGCAACTATCATATGACTATCCAAAGAAGAATATGATGGACCAGCCTTAGTGCAAGCCTCAATATTTATGTGATCCTATTTTCCCTTTTCAACCCAAATAACTTTTCTAGAAACCGAAGTTGAATTTTTGAAGCTACAATCTTTCAAATGATGTTCGAGTATCAAACAAGAAGTGCAGTAATCTGTTAAGTTTTCATAAACAACCTCCTGAAAGTAACCATAAGAGACATTTTGAATCCAAATTTGGTTAAAAATATCATGGGAGACATCAACTTCTACACATATTCTAGCCTCTGATGGTCATGAGAGTTTTTCTGTAGCCAAGTCAAGTTTCAGGTGCTTTCCAATGAGCATTGAGATTGGAAAAAGAGTTGGCTACTTAACCAAATGCAGTGGAAGACCCAGGAAGCCAATCAATATGGGGACTATAGGCGATTCAAAAAAGGGGTCAATGTCAGGGGTCCATTTGAGTACTGTCATCGCACAACCCCCAAAATACCAAGTGCATTTAGCCTAAAGCTTATAATAGTATTCATGAGAAGAAAAATGGAAGATGACATTCGATGCATTAAAGAGCCCGATATGGAAACCTGAAAAACCAATAACTTCTTGGGAGATTCTTAGGAACTTTAAAGCAAGATGATGCGAAACAAATTTTCAAAAAAGAACATAGCACAAATCGGAAGTTAAGATCAAAAACTCATCAGCATTGAAGGACGTCACTGGTTTCCCACAGTGACGGAGAATGTAAGGTTTGATGCAAGCATCCATGGAAGAAGCTCCTTCGCAGGGCCCGGTGTCTTCGTTGTTTCTCCCCGCAACTACATCAGTGAAGGATCTGGAATTCAGATTTCATGCATCTGTGTTAGGGTTCCACGCTCCCTCACCAATGTTCAGGTTTCTCGGCACTGCCAACTTCTTCCACAACTAATAACACATTTCATTTAACCAATAAATTGAGAATGAATTTCATACCTAGATTTTTTTTTTCATATTAAAAAATCTCTAGAAAATAATAACTAAATTATGAATACCAGAAATTCTTAATTACTGGACTTCATGTATCTAGAACATTAACCAGAATCATCAAGACCTTCCATAAGACTATTTAATATATAGGTAAAAACCGATTTAATTTAATCTAAACTAATTTTCCCCATGTGATTACTAATGAATTATAGGAAAATCTATAACTAGGAACCACCTATGTCTTCTGGTCTAAATCAATCCTCATATATCAAATAATAAACTTAATTAATAATAAATGTTTCGTAAAAATATCTATATTGAATAAAAGAAATGGATTTATAAATATTTCCAAAATTAAACAAATAACATTAAATGTAATCACTGTGTGTAAAAAATGGAATAACGTTTTGGCTATAATAATATCCATCATAGAATATTATAGATATTTAAGAGAAATGTAATCTCCAATGAAATATGATTATAATAAATTTATTATTTCGAGGGAATGTTAATAACCAAAAAACCTAGTGATATTGTATAATAACTTTTATCACTTTATAATTTTCAATTCAAGTCCAATTGAATGGAATAATTCAAATTAAACATAAAATAGAATGATTAATGATCAAATAATCATTTAAAATTTTATGGGGACAATATATACAAAAAATAGAATTGAATTGGTGCATAATCAAAATTAAGCCTCAATTGAATGCAAATTGTTACAGAATCCTTTACAAATTTGTAATTAGTTGAATCGTATGCACCATAAAAATAATAATAATCAAATGAAAAATTGAATATGGTGAATAAATGTTAATTCATGATATGATATATGGATGATCATTATATATACACCACACACAATAAATAATTGGTGAATAGGGTGTATATCTCACAGAAGTAAAAGTGATATGGGAAATTATTACCTAACTCTTCCCTTTAGTGATTCCTATATTAAGCTCTTATATAATGGTATAAATAATCTTATTAAATAACTAAAAACTATATTAATATTTATACCACCTTATTTGATGATTATATAACTTCTTATGATCCATTTCACTAATAAAATATCTTTATTTTCAGGGTGCAGGTGCGTTTGTTTCATGCTTTCTTCATCTGTTCTAATGAGTATAATTATGGATGTTCATGTAAAATTAGAATAAATCCCTAGAAGTTGGATGAATTAGTATTAATTAAATTAAATAATTTTCAATGGAACCATTTATCATTTTTCTTTCCTACATTTGGAGGATTCATTTAGTAAAATGTGCAACATAAATGTATGGTTTATTTTAATTGTTTTTATGAATGCCACAAACTTATTTCATTTTATTTTATATTATGAGAATATATTAGTTATTGAACATTAAAAAAGTTATAATATTCCTATTATAATATTATTAACAATAATAATAATTTTGTGACCAACCATGAAGTATCTAATGGAAAACATATAAAATCCTTATTCACAGAGATGATTAACCAACATAATTTGAAAAATAGTTTAGTTTTTTTAATATGCGTAAGTAATAAGATATTTTGATATAATATATAACATTATAAACCCAAAATTACTATATTTTCATGATCTTAAAATTATTCTTCCTTTATGGATGAAATAAATTAGGTGAATGTAGAAGACTTAATGAAAATAAGAGAGGTGTTTTGAGAAAACGACCTCTTGAATATAACCTCCGTAAATGATCCAATGAGGGCCTTATATTTGCTATTTTGTTGATACCAGTAGCACCTGGTTGTTAGGATACATTTTAGGAGAGTATTTTTTAGATATTTAAGTATCTTAAAGTCTTCTGAGTCGAAATGGGGTGGTATTTACACTTGAGGAGAGGTGGGTTTATGTTTTTAAATAATGATTATTTTATTATTAAAGCCACCCACATTGAGGAATAATTAATTTACATGAATTTGGATGATCATTACTACTTCAAATCATGTTTACGGTTTATAAATACCTCAAAAACCCATTAATTATTGCAGTTTTAGTTTTTTTAAGCCTTTACCTTTTAGCTTTAACTCCTCTTATTATATTACAAATAGGGAATTAAATAATTTTTTAACAAAATAAATTGTTTATGCAAGAAAATGAGAATGAAATTACAATATAATTTAGAGTTTAATATTCTAAATATGGATTCCATTTTACCAAACTAAATTTACATAATTGTTATAAATATATTTGAAATTGACCTCACAGATGTAATAGAAATGTGATTTTTTAAAGTGAAAAAGTTCATAACATTGAAATGTTTTTATATCCAAAATTAATGTGAAATAGAATAAAATAATATAAATTAGATTTATATATGTATAATTTCACTATGTATTCTTTAAACCCAATTTTATATGCAGTTTTTCTTTATAAAGTATTTATATGAAAACTCAGTTTCCAATTAAAAGACATAATTTTTCACTTTTTATCAATAATTAAAATTATTTGTAAAATAAAAAACTGATAAACCCCAAAAAAATTATACCCCTATTTTAAAAATGATTATCAACTTTTAAAATTATATTTATAATAGTGCAACTATTTAGTATTAAAATAGATACTCCATTAAAAGGAAGCAATATTGCCTTTTAGAAAAATATAGCTTTTATACTTAAGATTGGTTTTATTCTTATCTTCAGCCTATCAACTTTATGGGATGAATTTTAAAACATTTGATTTAACATATATAATTTAAATTTCATTATGATATTTTTAACATTAGTTGTTAATTTAATATCTTAAGATAAAAATCCCGTTTTGGGTATAAAAATAGTTTTTTATAAAAACATATCATTCAGGATCAATTGGTTTTTTATTCTGTTATAAATAATTGATAACCAATGTGTTGATTTTATAAAAAAAATAAAATATATTTTTATAATTTAGTTAATATTTATAATTCAAGTCATTCAAACAACTATTTTGATAACTATCTAAATAAAATAATAAATTTTAGTCATTTATTTTCTCTTGTTGTTCTGTGTAACATGAGATAGTAAAGAGATTGAATTTAAAAATATACCTACCCTATAATCAAGGTGTTCTACATTCTCCGGACATTTAATAAATTTCATCTTAAACATTATAACATTCAATTAGAAAATAAAAGCATTAAAATTCAAAAAACGTTTTTTGAAAACCCACATCATAAATAGGGTTTATAAAACATTTCCATAATATGAAGGAAAGTTAAATGTGTTGGTTGATACAAAATTATGATTTAGAAATGGATAAAATTATTGTTTCGTAAAAACGGGACATGGAATAGAAATATAACCATCATGTTTTAATGGAAAATGATAAAAGACATGTTCAGTAGAAACGTAACCATCACAAAACAATAAATCTAGTGATCAATTAAAAGATCATTTATTTATTAATAATAAAAATAAGTAGATAATGTTTTCGTTACAAAATCATTTTCCAAGAGTTGAGGAATTATTTTACTATAAATATAAGAACATGGAAAATAAACAACCATGATTTAATCACATGGAATAATAATGACATTATCCTTCAGTTGTTCTTTGATCTATTTCCACATCATTTTATATACAATGAAATAGATATTCAAGATGAGTTTTTATGCATCAATCACTTTTAATCAATCATGAGATCCATAATTTATTTCACTTGTCTTGAAATATTTTACAAAATATAATTGGTCAGAACCTTTAATCCGGTAAATATTACATTAACTGAAAATAATAATTTTTATTGATCAACATAATCCATTCCACAGATAGTTGAACTTAAAAACAATCAAAAATAAGCCAATCAAAATTCACAGTCCAAAAATTTATAATAAATCTTGCACGATTTACAAAATCTACATTACATTACCCAAAAAACATAATGTAACTCTCATTTCCACATACCAAATATTTTATTACCTTTATCACCTTAAATCCTTAATTAAAATTACAATTCTTCCAAAAATAAAATATTATGTTGTTGAATATATTCCATAAATCCAAACATTTAGTAGAACCATAAATGTTTACACAAACCATAAAACCAATAACCACTATATTGGTCACCAATACTATCCTATAAAAGTACCTTTATCTCAACATCAATAAAATGCTTAGGTTATCTTCCCAAAATAATGTGTTTTAAAAAAAATCAACATTCCACTGATTCAATTCTCTTGGTTTCTGGTTTTGGTCAATATTCTCTTTTAAATCCTTGATAAAAATTACTATATTATAATCCTTGTGAATTCATAATACATATAAATAGTATATCGTTGATAATATACTCTTAAAACATTATTAAATGATCCAAATAAAAGAGAAAATCAATCATTCCACTTCATCTATATCGATAAAATAAGATTGACCATCTCATTGTAGCCTATTATACAGTATATTCTCTTGACAAATGGGGTATTTGTTTGTGTAATGCCCCATCTAATTGAATTTTTAACACCAAATAGTATCCTTTTTATCCTTAAATTTTCATTATTTTTCTCTGTGACCCTTATCTCCAAACTTATAAAAAAAACTCATAATCCCTTCTTGTATTTCCTAAGGTGACTCTTTCCATAATGATCACATATGGTAAAATCTTTCTTTCTCTTATTCCATTTATTCGTATTTTTCTCGGTCATCCTATTCTTCTCTTTTATACATTATAATCCATATAACATGGAGAATTATTTCTTATTTTTGATAGTACATACAACTATTTTTTCATATGAAGAAAATGGTTGTGAGACCAGGGTTCTTCAATGAATTAGATTAAACCCTTCAAATGAATGGTCAATATTTTACTCTATATTTTGTATATAATCTATGTCATAATTACATAATCTTGTAAATTTATCTCAATGCTCTTTAAAATAATCATATTCATTTTTATTTGAAATATGGATCATTATCTTTATTTTAATTTGGTCTCTGTGAGGTAAATGTTTGTTGAATAATGTAACCTTAAAATAATTCCATTCCATAAGTTATATTTCCTCTTCCTCCTTAGTATTTTGGATCAGTGACTGCCAATGTTCAGAATCATCTTTGAGGAAATATACTGTAATTGTGACTATTTCCTTTTTACCACATCACAAATATGAAAATAACTTCTCCAAATATTTAATCCATTTCTCAGTTGTAATCATATTAGTGGTCCCTCTAATGTATGGGTACTTCAGTCACAAAAAAGTGATCCTACATAGAAACAAATCATTAGGGAATATGTTTCACCATCCATGAAAGGTCACTTTTCATAAAATAATTAATATTCCCTAAATTAGACATAATTTGATCTGTTAAAATAAATCATTTATTGGTTCACTCTATAAATAAATATCTACATTATTCATGAGTATTGATACCATTCTTATCTCCATGGTCCATTTCTAAACAATTGTATATACTGGATTAGATCATATCATTATGAAACATAATATATAATTCCAAATCTAGTGAAACACTTACCATAAATTGTCATTATATGTGTTACTAGTCTCTAAATAAAAAAATGGTTTATCTAAGAATATTATCAATGTTTATTATTAGGTAATGTTCCCCTAATACATGTTTAACTAAAATTAGTTCCCATGGATTCTATTAACTTCCTATGATTCCCACTTTAACTACCCCAAATCAAGTATCTCGAATTTGGTGCAATAATTTATTAATTTTCATTAGATAAAAAAAATTCACATCCCGATGGTCTGAATAGTTTATTTGTATTCGTAAACTATATACATATACGAAACCCAATATAAATTTGGAATATAAAATAATACATAAAAAATGAAAGTAATATTCATTCATAAATTCATTCAAAGATATCTTCTTTATTACCTGTAGAATGAAAAAAAAGTGTGACCTCAAATGATCATTAAGGGTTATATATTATTGAAGAAATAATGAATCAATGAACATAATCAATATTGGAAGCTAAATAACTGAAAACACATTCCATTTAAATAATCAACTAAGAATAAAATGCATTCATAGATTTTTTTCATAGTGAAAATACTATAGATAATAACGACTAAATTATGAATTCAGGAAATAATTATTTATTAGTCATCATGTATCTTCCAAATGAATCACTTCAATCAAGACCATTCACAAGATGGTATAATCAACTAGTAGAAACATGTTTAACGATAGATATAGTGATTCTTCACATGAGAATAATCATGCATCAAGGGTCTTTTAATAATCGGGCCCCACCCATGTCTTCCTATCTAAAAAATTACTCATAAATAAAATGATATATGTTATTAATAAATAATATTTCTTAACATAAAATATTTGTATTGAATAAAAGATACATATTTATCAATATTTCCAAAATTAATCAAATAACATTCAAAGTAATCACCATATGAAAAAATCAATTTGATTTAGTATATAATCCTATCCATCATACAAGAATATGGATATTTAATAGAAATTTAACTTCTAATGAAAAATTATTACAATAAAGTAATTATTTCAATAGAAAGATTATTGTCACAAGATAAAGGGATTTTATACAATAACTTTTTATCACTTGGTAATTTTCATGTCAAATCCACTTGGATGAAATAATTGAAAGTGAAACATAAAATACTATAACAGATGAAGAAATAATGATATAAAATTTCAATGGGATGGTATATATAGAACATATAAATGAATTGGTTTATAATACCAAATAAGTCTCAATGAAAAGTAAATTGATATGGAATCTCTTACCACATTGTAATCAGAAAAATCATATGCCCCAAAAAATTAATAATCATAAAATTTAACATTTAATTCCATAAAGATAAATTTATTCATGATATGATTTATCCAATTTAATAATATATACACCACACATAATAAATAAAAGTTCAATACGGAATATATCTCATAGTAGTAAAAGTTATATGAGAAACCCTTACCTCACGCTTCCCTTTAATGGTGTCTACATTAACCTCATGATTAATGGTTTAAATAATGTTATTAACTCATTCCATAACTTTATTATTATTTATAATACATTATATGATTATTTTGTAACATTTTATCACCCATTTTATGAATAAGTTTTATTATTTTCATGGTTTTGGGTGTGTTTGCTCATAGTTTCAGGATTGGTTCTCATGAGTTTAATTATGGATGGTCTTGTATAAAGGGGAATATGACACCAGTGGTATAATTAAATAGTATTATTTCACTTAAAAATGTTTAAATGGTCCCATTTATCATTTTTATATATATGGGTATGATTCATTTGATAAAAAGTTAATGATTAATGTTTAGTATATTATTGTGGTATTTTTGAACATTGTAAACTTATTTCCTTTTATTTTCTATTATGAGTACATTTTAATTTCAAGAACATAAATAGGATATAATATATCTATTAAAATCATTTTTAACCAGAATAATATTTTTATGACCAGTAATGAAAATGGTAATGGACAAAAATAAGATCATTATTCACAGAGACAATTAACCGTAATAATTTGGAAAATAGTTTGGTTTATTTTTTTATTATGTGGAGGAAATAAAATTTTTTAATATAAGATTTTACATTAGAAACATAAAATTATATTATTTACATGATTTACGAATTAATATTCCTTGATAAATGGAATATTTTATGAGAAAGTAGAATATTAAAAGAAAATAAGGGTGGTGTTTTTTGAAAATTTCTTCTTAAATATCGCCTCCTGGACTAACCCCTTGAGGACCTTTAATTTCATCTTATGGTGATACCAGCTGCACATGAACATGGGGAGAGAGGATATGAGAATATTTTTCAGATATTTTAGGAGATTCTAGGATTTTTAATTGAAATGGTGTGGTGAAGGGTGATATTTATACTGGAGGATATGTGGGTTTAAGTGACTAAAAAATAGTTATTCTATGCTTAAAACAAATATAATTTAGGTGTCATTAGTTTCCATGAATTTGGATGATAATTAATGTTTTAAATTAATTTTAAGGTCAATAAATGACTAAATATCCAAATAAATGGTCTAGTTTTTTAGTTATTTTAAACCTTTAATGGATTCTAAGATATTTTGAAAAGTATTTTGGCTACATAACATCAATGTGTCTAATTCATGGAATGGGTATATTATCCTAATATATTTCTTTTGAGATTACAATGTAAAAACTTCATGATGTGATGCCTCATCATCTTACAAGTACTTTGATATGATAGTCATCATTCCATCTGATTTAACATGGAATGGTACTTGAATGTATAAGAATTATTAAGATTATTATTAGTTATTTTCAAGGTTCTCTTCATTGAAGAAAAAATCATTGACCTTTTCTATGTGAAGGAAACACTATATCATTTTTTCTTTAAACTCTTAAAAAATAATTAATGATATTTAATACAATATTAATTTTCGCATCTTTGAATATTCATTAAATTTAATTTATAAATAATTTTTTCCAGGACCCCAATAATAAAAGACACCCTCTTGAACTAAATTCAACAACTAATGTTTTTAGTATACGAGATATCATATGAATTTCATGTTTCTATTAAGTGACGGGATGATTTATGTGTTCCTCCAAGTTTTCTTCCATTAAAAAAACATCTAATAGGGAAATTACCCACTAATGAAAATACCATAGGATAAGATGCTTTTGAAGTATGTTTTTCATCCACTGATGTGACCTTGTATTCTTTTCAAGAAACACTTCTATAGTATTCTCAAAATAAAGTGTGATGGTTTTATTACTTCTAGGAACCATATAAAATTCTTTGATGATGTTATTTATCAAAAATACTTCTCATGTTACCATATAATCCATAATATTTTCTCATTAGGCTGCATAATTGGTGACCATTCATTTCTTTGAGCTCTTCATGCTCACAAAAACTACATTGATAGTGGAGATATATCTTGACTGTGATCACAGGTAATCTTGATGTGTTTGAAAGTAATAATATACCTATCTCTTGATGACCCATTACTGATATCTTCTATATACTAGGAACATATCCTTAGTTTATCATAGATACTTAATTATAGTTTTAAAATCTATCTAATTGAGTTCAAATAGTAATTCTTAATAACATAACACTTTTATAATGAAATAGGCTATATCTTACCTGATAAATATAATAACATTAAATATATACACAATCTCTAATTTTGATAGAATACTTTTCATTTTGGGTCTTTATATATGTGTATATTGATAGAATTTCTAGGAATGATGAATGACATATGAAACTAGAAAAAATACACCAATATATTGTTTCATAATGAATCTCTTCAGTATCATAACATTTTTGTACTTTGAAATAGTCCAAGAATCCTCTTATATATATCATGATGGATCTCAATCCCAAAAAATATAATAATTCAACTATTTCACTCATAGAGAACCATGTATTCATTTAGGCTTTAACAGACTATATGGCTTGTCTTTTGTTTCCAATGAGTTGTATTTCATTGACATAAACTATTAGAAAAAGGGCCACACATTAGATAATCCTTTTATAGGTAAAAGACTCATATTTGTTTTTATAAAACCAAATTTCATTATATATTTATCGAAATTAATGTTTTATGACCTTGATTCTTACATTAATATATATATTGATCATTACTGTCACGACCCACCCTCGGGGTCCGTGCCGTGACTACCCCAAGCCCGCCTTCCATAGGCCAGGGGCTGGCGACTAGCACCAAGGCGTAAATCCCGGTAAAAAGGGAAGGCATTGCCTTTGTAAAGTAAACAAACACCACAGAGTAAGCAAGCGGAAAGTAAATACTAAGCAAAAGCAGAGTACAACTGAAAGTGCGGAAAAGTAAATGGGCCAGTATAAAAACTCAAACTGAAAGTAAAGTACAACTCGAAAGGGAAAACAGCAACTGAAAAGTAAAAGCCGCTACACCGAGCTGTCCACTGGAAATCCCACCTGAAGGGTGGGTACAGATAGCTCCACTGCTCCACGGGTCCCGCCGTCCTCTCCGAGCACGTCTCGCCCAGTGATCCTCCTCCAGGTACCGTCCTGCTCTGCAAGCCTCAACTAAGATTAACGATGTCCGTCGTCTGCAACCAACACAACGTAGTGCGGGCAAATCCCGTGCAGGGGTGAGTATAAGCTACTCAGTAGGGACCCCGAGACCCTTGAAGGTCTCCCAAAATCCACAAAGGATAAACCACAAAGAAAGGTACAATCACGAAGTAACAACCGACACTGCTTAGGTATATGCCCATACATATACCTAAGTCACCAATTTCAAATACGCTCCAACCTCCGAGCCCAAGTACAACTCAGTCCACACAGGAAAGTAAACGTACTCCACATAGGAATGCAAAACGTAATCCACACAGGATTGCACAACACAATCCACACAGGAAAGCAATAGGCTTCAGCACACAGGATTTTCATTATCAAAAACGTAACTACTGAAGAGCCCCATCTCTAAAGTGTACAGTGTCCTGTCACGACTCTGAGATACTGCTCACTAACCTAAGACTGCTGAGGTACTCCTCCTGTCGAGTACCGCGGGTCTGCCGCCAACTACCGGGCGCTCCGTCCGCTGAGGGTCTGCTGCCAAATACCGGGCGCTCACCCAAATAGCCTACAGAGGTACTCCTCCAGTCGATTACCGCGGGTCTGCTGCCAACTACCAGGTGCTCCGTCCGCCGTGGGTCTGCCGGAAAATACCGGGACCTCCGTCCATTGGGCTAGTCGACTCACTCCAAGTCGAGTCGGTCGAGCAGTCTTCAGGTCTCAGCCGGCTACACGGTCTCCGTACTCCGTACGCTCGTCTCCAGTATCGCGGGTCTACCGCTACAACCAAGCGCACCACCTCTATCGAGTAAAATAGAAGATTCAGCTCACATAGGTATACTTCTTCGGATGCCGTTAAAGATGATAAAAGAACCATCTAAGTCATCGGAACCACGAAGGATCGATAGGTACTAACCCCCGCAGTGACCTACATAGGATCGGACCCACACAGGATCGGGCCCACGCAGGACCTGTAGCACTGATCCACGTAGGATCGCTGAGTGCAGTAGTCGTCGTCGTCGAATCCACACAGGATCTCTGTACTGTTGTCGTCGCAGTCACAGTAGCAGTAGCAGTAGCAGTCACAGTAACTGTCGCAGCCAGCACTAGGGTTCCCGCACACAGCAAGGTCGTTCGGAGGATCCGCTCCACGAGCCGAGAGGATGATACATCAACTGTCACAAGTCCAGAGTTGATGTATCCAAAAGTTCCGTATCGTAAACAGGAACTCAACGCATCAGACGGCGCGTCGATCCGACGCCCGGTCTGAGCGTTATTAGCATTTTCGTCCCCGGGGCCCGGTTGGTTTTTAAGGCAAAACCAACCCGACCGTACTCCACCTGCGTCCAAACCTCGGGCGGGTATGCCAAAATAACCGTCGCGTTAATCATACTATAACCACGAACAAGAATAATAATTTAACAAAAATCAACAACCCCTACCTTGAAAGATTGACGTCGCACGTCGGTTATCGCGGAGAAAGGCATCGCGGCGTCGGACGTAGATTCTGTGGACGTCGGGGTGCGTCTGAGGAGGAAACGACGTCTCTTCACTTGTCGCTATGACGAAGAAGGGAGGTACGTTGTCGTTGGCGATGATCACCACGGTCGGCGACTTCTCCCTTGTCGAGGAGGAAGATGAAGATGGAAGAACCTGGGACGCCGAATCTCGAAGGTCGTGGGATCGATGTTCTTTGTCGGAGAAGAACTGTTCTTCACGTTCTTCGTCGAAGACGAAGAAGATCTTCAATTCTCTCAACGATTCTCCCAATCCTCTCAAGTAACAAAGGAACTAACCCAAAAATAAATTAAGCTTACTCTTAATTTATTAACACAACCCAACCTTTGAAATTCAAGAGTTTGAATTTCAAAAACTCAAAAATTAAACTCACTTATTTATTATACATGAGTTGTATAATTAAATAAATGTTAAGTTGACAAGCCTTTAAGAGGGAGAGAGGAAAGTTAGGGAATTTGAAAAGGTGGGGCTCGTGTGGTCCCCTCCTCACCTTAATCCTCTCTTAGGTAGTTAAACCACCCAACTTCCAACAAAAGATTATAACCACTTTTAAGATATAAAATAAATATTGTATAACAAATTTATTTTACTCTTCATTTCATCGAAAAAATTAAACATCTCTTCCTAGGCAAACGCATCTTCGGAAAAGGTCCCCTTAAGCGAATATCGGCGCTGCGAGTTCATCGATGCCCTCGGATTTCAATTCCGAGCACCGGATCAAAAGTTAGAAATTCCCGCTCGTTCGTTCACTGAACGTACCCGAGCCAAACTTCGGAAATTGATTCCGGGCACTCCGGGCCTCGGAATCAGGTGCCGTCAGAAACCACGCTCTTGTAAAATTCTAAAGAAAATTTAGAAAAAAATTACCCTTGAATTTTACGGGTCTTTACATTAATCCCATCTCAGGGGTTTACGTCCCCGTAAAGTTACATAAAAACAAGGGAAACAAATGTGGGTACTGAGCACGCATCTGAGCGTCCCGCTCCCATGTGATCTCCTAGAGATTCCCATGCTGCCTTCTGATGCGCACAAGAGGAATCGATCGCCCACACAGGACCCGCTCTTGTCGATCCTCTATCTCCACCGGGACCTCCGTAAAAGTCGCCCCATCGTCAACGTCAAGCTCCCCATGGTCAATGATGTGTGTCGGGTTGTGCACGTATCTCCTCAGCTGAGACACGTGGAAGACGTCGTGCACCCGGTGCAACTGAGGTGGTAGAGCCAGGCGATAAGCCACCTCGCCAACCCTGTTGAGGACCTGAATGGGTCCGATGAAGCACGGAGATAACTTGCTGCCTCGGCCAAATCTCTGAATACCACGTCGAGGTGAGACCCGCAAGAAGACGTGGTCGCCATCCTCAAACTCTAGTGTCCTCCGCCTCCTATCAGCGTAAGGCTTCTACCGGCTCTAAGCTGTACTCATCCGCTCCTGGATGACCTGGACCTTCTCTGTCGTGGCCTGGACCATCTCCGGTCCCACCAGAGCTGCAAGATTTCTTCTTTGCCGATAAGAGAAATCTGGTCCCATCCCCTGGATGAACCACATTCTTTGCCTAAAACAGTCAATCCTAACATGGATGATACTAATCCATACCAAGGATGACGTCGTAAGGCCTCGACTCTACTACTAAGAGATTCAACTGTTACTCTCGCCTCCAAGGGTTGAGTCACACTGTCGGCATCAGTGTGTGGTAACTGGGTCTCCTCCAGTAGATGTCTCACAAATGAGGGTCAAGTCAACAGCCGAAACTGGAACCTCTTAGTAACATCACGAAAGAGGACAAGAACGAAAATATCACAAAGGTATGCGTCTTTTATTATTGCAGCTCATAATACAAGACGCTACACAAATGCAACAAGGAACCAGAAGTACAAAGGATGTATCCACTAGTTCTGCTCCTGTCCATCGGCTCCCAGAGCTCCATGATCGAAGGCCTCGGTTGCCTGAAGTTGAGCTCTCGCATGTTCACCTACTCCCTGTGGTCGGGGTGGACCTCCTGGTGGTGGTGTTGGAAGAGCCTCAAAGCATCGCCCACCACCGGCTGCTCGTCCAGCTCCTCTGCCTCGTCCGCCTCCTCCCTGCGGACCGCCACGGTTGAACCTCTGCCTCTGCCTAGGAGGTTCTTCACTTAACTGCTGATCATCAGCATGGCGAGTCGGACAGTCACAAGCCATGTGACCAATCCCGCCACAGGAGTAACACTGCCCACTCTCGGCACGCCTGGCTCTGACTCCACCCCGGCTTCCCCGTACAACTGAGCCTGAGTCGTGCAGTCGGCCACCGGTAGGTCTGGTCTGCCTGGAACCCTGAGTCATCCGTCGGCTACCTGTTGCCGAAGACTCCGCTATCTGCCGCCCTGCGGTAGGTCTCGCTGTGGACTCATCAAGGAAACACTCGATCATGAGGGCTCGCTCCAGTACTCCTGTCTGAGTCGGTATGCTGAGGGAGATCAGCGATGCCCTGATCTCATGTCTCAAACCCTGCTCGAAGCTCTGGGGCCGGATGAATGGTTCCCGTACCATGTCGGTTGAGTAGCGCGAGAGATCGGTAAATCTCGCTGAGTACTGAGCGACCGTCATGCTGCCCTGCCGCAGCTGAAGAAGCTCCTGGATACGCACCGCACGAAGGGTGGCTGGGACGAACTCCGAGCGAAAAAGGCTCTCAAAGTCCGTCCAAAGTAGAGATGCCTGATCGTGCACCTGGATCATAAAGCTCCACCATCGTCCTGCTGCTGAGTGTAGTAGGAACGCAGCGAGGATCACCATGAGGTCTGCTGGTGTCCTCACTAGCCTAAACACTCGTACCACTGCCTCCAGCCAGTCCTCTGCTGCCTGGGGATCCGTCTCCCCGCGAAACCCGGGTGGTCGCTGGCGCTGAAACTCATGCAGTGCGCTGAGGTGACGTGCATCGTCAGCGGCTGGTGCTGGAAGTATCGGGGGCTCGGCGAGTAGTGCTACCGCCAGTTCCACTGCTGACAAAGGGCCCTGCACCGAGGCCTCATCGCTCGGTGGGCTGTCGTCACGCTCAACTCTCGGAACCCTAGCTGGCTGCCGTCGTGGGGCCATCCTGAAAAGGAAACAGGTGCGCCACGGTCAGAACAGTATACCTGGTGAGCTGATTTAAGTAATCACAAAGAAAACTTTGAAACACACACGCAATCAATGTTTTCATGCATTAAGTCGGAAATCAGAAGTCAGGGTCCTGGTGTACGGATACGTCGGCCGCCGCACCAACACTGGACTCCTTGGACTGATAACCACACTCAATACGCTAAACATTATTCTTCACATAGAAAAGATCAGAGTTCGCGGTAGAACCGAACTCCTCTGATACCAATTTGTCACGACCTGCCCTCGGGGTCCGTGCCGTGACTACCCCATGCCCGCCTTCCATTGGCCAGGGGCTGGCGACTAGCACCAAGGCGTAAATCCCGGTAAAAAGGGAAGGCATTGCCTTTGTCAAGTAAACAAACACCACAGAGTAAGCAAGCGGAAAGTAAATACTAAGCAAAAGCAGAGTACAACTGAAAGTGCGGAAAAGTAAATGGGCCAGTATACAAACCCAAACTGAAAGTAAAGTACAACTCGAAAGGGAAAACAGCAACTGAAAAGTAAAAGCCGCTACACCGAGCTATCCACTAGAAATCCCACCTGAAGGGTGGGTACAGATAGCTCCACTGCTCCACAGGTCCCGCCGTCCGCTCCGAGCACGTCTCGCCCAGTGATCCTCCTCTAGGTACCGTCCTGCTCTGCAAGCCTCAGCTAAGATCAACGCTGTCCGTCGTCTGCAACCAACACAACGTAGTGCGGGCAAAGCCAGTGTAGGGGTGAGTATAAGCTACTCAGTAGGGACCCCGAGAACCCTGAAGGTCTCCCAAAATCCACAAAGGATAAATCACAAAGAAAGGTACAATCACGAAGTAACAACCGACACTGCTTAGGTATATGCCCATACATATACCTATGTCACCAATTTCAAATACGCTCCAACCTCCGAGCCCAAGTACAACTCAGTCCACACAAGAAAGTAAACGTATTCCACACAGGAAAGCAAAACGTAATCCACACAGGATTGCACAACACAATCCACACAGGAAAGCAATAGGCTTCAGCTCACACAGGATTTTCATTATCAAAAACGTAACTACTGAAGAGCCCCATCTCTGAAGTGTACAATGTCCTGTCACGACTCTGAGATACTGCTCACTAACCTAAGACTGCTGAGGTACTCCTCCTGTCGAGTATCGCGGGTCTGCCGCCAACTACCGGGCGCTCCGTCCGCTGAGGGTCTGCTGCCAAATACCGGGCGCTCACCCAAATAGCCTAAAGAGGTACTCCTCCAGTCGAGTACCGCGGGTCTGTTGCCAACTACCAGGCGCTCCGTCCGCCGTGGTTCTTCCACCAAATACTGGGCGCTCCGTCCACTGGGCTAGTCGACTCACTCCAAGTCGAGTCGGTCGAGCAGTCTTCAGGTCTCAGCCGGCTACACGGTCTCCGTACTCCGTACGCTCGTCTCCAGTATCGCGGGTCTGCCGCTAAAACCAGGCGCACCACCTCTATCGAGAAAAACAGAAGATTCAGCTCACACAGGTATACTTCTTCGGATGCCGTTAAAGATGATCAAAGAACCATCTAAGTCGTCTGACCCACGAAGGATCGATAGGTACTAACCCCCGCAGTGACCTACACAGGATCGGACCCACACAGGATCGGGCCCACGCATGACCTGTAGCACTGATCCACGTAGGATCGCTGAGTGCAGTAGTCGTCACCGTCGAATCCACACAGGATCTCTGTACTGTTGTCGTCGCAGTCACAGTAGCAGTAGCAGTAGCAGTCACAGTAACAGTCGCAGCCAGCACTAGGGTTCCCGTACACAGCAAGCTCGTTCGGAGGATCCGCTCCACGAGCCGAGAGGATGATACATCAACTGTCACAAGTCCATAGTTGATGTATCCAAATGTTTTGTATCGTCAACAAGAACTCAACGCATCAGACGGCGCGTCGATCGGACGCCCGGTCTGAGAGTTATTGGCATTTTCGTCCCCGGGGCCCGGTTGGTTTTTAAGGCAAAACCAACCCGACCGTACTCCACCTGCGTCCAAACCTCGGGCGGGTATGCCAAAAGAACCGTCTCACTAAGAGGAACACAACAAAGCTGACGGCACATCAATCAGACGTCCGTAGCTTAAGATATTAGCGTTTCCGCTCCAAGGGCCCGGTTGGTTTCGTGAACGAACCAACCCGTCCAAAGTCAAAGTATTCCAAAACCCTGAGTGCGATATACCGAATAGACCGTCTCGATCAAAGGATCGCGTTGCCGCAGACGGTTCGTCATTCGGAGGTCCGTGGCTCAAGTTATGGCCAAAAGACAGAAACTGATTCGAAACGGGGGGGTCCGGGTCCGGGCCGACCCGGCCCGACCCCCCCTGGGTCGGCCCGAACCGGGTCGACCCGACCCGGGTCCGACCCGGCCCGGCCGGCTGGCGGCGCGGCGGCCTGGCGACGGCGGCGCGGCGGCCTGGCGGCGGCGGCGCGGCAGCCTGGCGGCGCGGCGGCCTGGCGGCGGCGGCGCGGCAGCCTGGCGGCGCGGCGGCCTGGCGCCGCACGGAGGCAGCGCGCGGAGGGGCAAGGCCCCCCGCTTCTTGGAGTGGCGGCGCGACAATCAGGTCGCGCCCCTTTGTCATCAACGGCCCCCCTCATGGGGGCCTGCTTCTTGGAAAAACCGGGGGGCCGCCTGCCCCCCCCCCCCCCTTAAGGAAACCGCCCCCCTCTTAAATGAGGGGGGTTTTGAGCTTGCCGGGGGAATTTATTTCCCCCGGCCTTTGACCTTCCGGCCGGCCAACTTCTGGCCGGTTTTCTCCAACGGGACCGGAAAATCTGGTCCCCTTTTCGGCTTCCGACACCGGCGGCCCGGCCGCCGGTCTCCTCGTCCTGCCGCGGCCCGGAACCGGCCGCGGTGTTCATCGTCCGGCGCGGTGCGACGGCACCGCGCCCCTCCGCCGCGCCTTCGATTCCCCTTGACGCGGCGCGACGGTGTCACGTTCTTGAGGATTCTTCCACGGCGCGGCGCGACGGCGCCGCGCAATATAATCGCACGATTAACCGCGTGGTGCGACGGCACCACTCCACCTTGTTTCCACCCGCAAGGTAAATCAACAAGAACGATGGAGGGGGTTCGGCCGTGTTCATGCGGTCCGGCCCCCTCACGTTAAATGATAACTTAACTTAAATATCATTTCGTTAATCATACTAGAACCAAGAACAAGAATAATAATTTAACAAAAATCAACAACCCCTACCTTGAAAAATTGACGTCGCACGTCAGTTATCGCGGAGAAAGGCGTCGCGGCGTCGGACGTATATTCCGTGGACGTCGGGGTGCGTCCGAGGAGGAAACGACGTCTCTTCACTTGTCGCTATGACGAAGAAGGGAGGTACGTTGTCTTTGGCGATGATCACCATGGTCGGCGACTTCCCCCTTGTTGAGGAGGAAGATGAAGATGGAAGAACCCGGGACGCCGAGTCTCGAAGGTCGTGGGATCGATGTTCTTTGTCGGAGAAGAACCGTTCTTCACGTTCTTCGTCGAAGACGAAGAAGATCTTCAAGTCTCTCAACGATTCTCCCAATCCTCTGAAGTAACAAAGGAACTAACCCAAAAATAAATTAAGCTTACTCTTAATTTATTAACACAACCCAACCTTTGAAATTCAAGAGTTTGAATTTCAAAAACTCAAAAATTAAACTCACTTATTTATTATACATGAGTTGTATAATTAAATAAATGTTAAGTTGACAAGCCTTTAAGAGGGAGAGAGGGGATTTAGGGAATTTGAAAAGGTGGGGCTCGTGTGGGCCCCTCCTCACCTTAATCCTCTCTTAGGTAGTTAAACCACCCAACTTCCAACAAAATATTATAACCACTTTTAAGATATAAAATAAATATTGTATAACAAATTTATTTTACTCTTCATTTCATCTAGAAAATTAAACATCTCTTCCTAGGCAAACACAACTTCGGAAAAGGTCCCCTTAAGCGAATATCGGCGCTGCGAGTTCATCGGTGCCCTCGGATTTCAATTCCGAGCACCGGATCAAAAGTTAGAAATTCCCGCTCGTTCGTTCACTGAACGTACCCGAGCCAATCTTCGGAAATTGATTCCGGGCACTCCGGGCCTCGGAATCAGGTGCCGTCAGAAACCACGCTCTTGTAAAATTCTAAAGAAAATTTAGAAAAAAAATTCCCTTGAATTTTACGGGTCATTACAATTACAACTTGCATATTTTGTTGCCATCCATTTGAGTAAAAAAAACATTGAGGTTTTCCATATATGAATCTTCTTAAAGGTTCCGATTAGGGAAATATATATTGACATACATCATCCAAATCTCATAGTCATGGAAATATTATATATAAAATTGAATTCTGATTAATTTTTTTAATGAAATTGGGGAATAGACTTCATCACAGTCAATGTCTTAACACTATTTTATTCATGTTCTAAACATTCATGCATTATAAGTACTATCATATCCATATATATCCAATTTATTTTTCGATTCCCATTTTCAACCAATAGGATTTACTTCTAATAGAGTATCTACCCAAATCCAAACATGTTTTTCGTACAATGAATCTAAAAGAAAACTCTTTCTTTCTCTCCATTTTTCATATATTTTTCAATGAACTACTTCTAAATCATATCTTGTAATCCTTTGTTGTCTTTATTTCTCATGAATATCCTCCTACCTGGGAAATTGTGGAATTTGTTGGTATATTAACACTTATGTATCATGATCCTAAACAATTATATCTCTCACCTATTATATAAATTAGAGTTTTAATGATTTCATTAATGGTTTTGTGCTATTTAAAACAGATTTTTATCTTATTGAATTTATATCTAATATCCCATTGTATCCTTAAAGTATTGTATTAAGATACACACAGTGACTTAGGATGCAAGTTTGTCTCCAGAAGCAGCTTTAAAAAATTATTTAAAAACTAATAGTAATAAATTTTATATAGATGGTTTCACTAAAAATCATTTTTCATATATAATGTGGTTTGGTGCATTATTTGTAACTTATTTTTGTATAAGAACATAAATTTGTAATGTGTATCCCAATTAAGATGGTATAATACATGCATGACTCATAGTTGATATCACTGCGTTTAAAAGGGTGTAGTTCATACTTTCGGATTCACCATTACATTGAGGTGTGTAAGGAGGAGTGATCTAAGATAAAATTTCATACTATTTTAATTTTTCAATGAGATCATGACTAATTTATTCTTCTATAAGGTCTAATAGAGGTATTTTAATATTTTTTCTAAGATGTTTCACAAATTCATTCTAATAATTTTTTAATCTTTTAAAATAATATGGCTTACGCTTCAATAAGTAGACTGAACCATATATAATAATATAATGAGTAAAATATATGAATTATTAATATCCATCCTTGTATTCATGTTGAATCTTTCAACACACATCAATATGTACCAACTAAAACATCTCTATATCCTTTTTATATATTACATTAAATATCACCTTTTCTTTTCTTCTTCTGATCAAGAAACACACATGCACTAAGTGGTTTCAGTTAAAATGATTCTAAATATATATATATATATGTTTAATATTTTCATTCACATTTAATTTATATAACAAATCCATTTTTTGTATAGTTGGGTGTGGTATGATTCATGTGTAAATTTTTTTTATTGATTTCCATTATATAGTCCAAGTAATCTAACACATAAAAACCATTACCTAAATACTCCTTACCATAAAAAATTCATTCTATACAGAAGATAAATATTTTATTTCAAAATTTTATAATTAAAACATCTATATTAATTTTGGACATATAAATGATTTTTTTGGGAGAAAATAAACATGATAACAATCATATAAAATAATGATCACTCTAGAAGAAAATGTAATGTTGTAGTTCCAAATATCCATAATATTGTGAATGAATTTCTTATAAACTCATATATCTACATAAACTCAATAATAAATCCAAACCAACATTTTTCATGTATTTGAATACATATATGGCCACCACAATATATATCTTATACCAAATATGTAAAATTTGGTAGATTACACTTGAATAAAAATTCACATAAAACATCTCATCACTTATTTTCAATGGTGTTTTTTTATTCACGGGCCCTTCTATACACATGCGAAGAAGATACCATCATATTCCATTTCATTCCCATTAATCATCCTCCTCTGGGAACCATGTTGTGAAGGATCTCTAGACATGGATTTGGTTGCGGAGCTCATCTCCTGACCATTCCTTTTATTTACCAAAAGTAAAAAAAAGTTTGATCATGCTTCATTTCCTTATGAAATTAGAGAATTATATTTATAAGATATGGGATTCACTTGTCAATGTTTCTCATGTTTAAATTGATAACAAAACAATAGATGTTCTGTGAGAGTGGCGAATGATTGAGACAGATGTGGAGTTTCTTGGGTAAATTAAACCCAGGAAGCTCTTCAATCTCAATTTAACCAAAATGTTTGACTATGTTAGGCATATCATGTAAAAATTGTCTAATAATGTTTTTTAATAGTTCCGTAGAGATTAAAATAACTTAGGCCCTTCTCTACCCGACTAATGATCATAAGGATATTAGATTATCCTGTAGGAATTTATTTTTTCACCATACTACATGATTTTTTTAGAAATTCATGAGATAATTAAGTATTTAATGTCGCATGAATCGTTCAGGTGTTTTTTATATACAAAAAAGTCTCCTCACACTACTCATTTATAATTTGATCATGGATTTATGATTATCTCCATTAATACTTCCACTCATGGAACAACATTATCAATAGGCATCTAAAACATTCATGGAAGATATATCTATTTTGAAGATTTTTATTCTCTAGAGTTGATCCCATATATAATGTGTTCGATGACCATTTCTATATTATATAATAATGAAATAATTATTATTGAAAATTTACTAGATTGAAATTTATGTGAGGAAAAATAAATTATTTTTTATTTTTACTAAGATTAACATTATTTTACCATTTTCAACCTCTCTTACCATTAAACGCAGAATGTACCATAGATATTGATATTTTTTACTCATGGATCGATAATTATAGAATTATAATCCAGATAATTTCCACCAAAATTATAAGATGCTTTCTAGGTGAAAAATATTTCCAAAAATGGGCTTGTATCTTATTATTCTATTTTGTGGACTCCCCATCCCTAAAATCCCAACATTAATTTCCAAAATACATACCTATTCTATTTTTACAAATTTTACAAATAACAATAAATTCAACACTTGTTTAGTTATGTTGACTCTTTATCTTAGTTCATATTCCTTGACGATTAAAAGTGCTCCCAATAAAGACCTAAAAGGACACTTCAATTATGGGAAAATCAAAACACATATAATTAAAGGTGTAATTGCTTAATATTTATGTGAGCTATATATTTTATTTGTTATTCATAATTTTATCTTTTATATATTATATGTCTTCTTGATATGAAGATTATTTTACTTTTGAGACTAACCAAATAATAATGAGTTACATCACTCACCCTTGCCACCTAAGTATCACCAATGTTAGTCTCCCTGTGATTGTTTTTGGAACTGTATCCACCTTAGATATATCCTAAAATGACTCCACCTTAGTTCCACCTTGAAAATAATCCATGTATCTTCACATGATCCTTTTCTATCATTAGTTTCATAACTCACACACATGTGAGGAAAACCAAATGATTGGTTTAGATGAATTCATAAAACACCCATACACACATAGGGATAACATAATAAAAAAGGATTGTATTACATAGATGCCATTAAATTAAATTTTATAACATTCCATTGAAAATCCATATAAAATGTTAAATTAAATGATACCAAATTATAAATAGGTCTTTTCAGTGATCTTGATTAGTCCTAAATATTCTATTACTATGTATTTAAAATAACAAGTTATAACTCATTTCAATTCGTTCTCTGATTAGAGAAAACACCCATGAATTAATATTATTAATTTCCAAATTTATCATTTACTTCATTGTATATTATTCCATCAAATTATCCTATAGATTCCTATCTGTTGTGATTGTTAAATATAATAAATAATTTATTTTAATTATTAATCAATAAAAATAGTACACATCTTTTTACATAGTAGAGACTCAATTATTTCCATCAAGAACTACTTAGTATGATTATTTTTTCATACAGTTCACCCCTACATATTGTATACCATAGATGTTTAATATTTTCACTAAAATTATAATCAAATTAATTAAATAAGAGACACATGAAAATTATGTTTACAATAATATTTAATTCAGAGTGATTCTTTAGTATACAATATCAATACATGATATGTAGTTTGAAATATTGTACACAATAAATTCAGCATATAATATAATATAAAACCCAATGACCAGTCATTACTATCATTTTAAATTAATAAGGAACTGTGGTCGATGATTTTTATTGGTGTAATTAAATAAAATTTATATTTAAACGTGAATAGGTAAAGTATATGATGTTTCTAGGCTATCCAGATGATTTTGAATTTTCTTCTCTTGATGTTTGTAGTACATGACTAGGCTTTTGGTTGGTATTTCATGTGGGAATTTGTGATCTAAAAAGTGTAATGTATGGATACATGTAATATACTTCATTTGATAAGTATTTCATCCTATAAAAGTTGTTATTATATACACACAGTATAGTAATTACACAAAATGTGTGCAACGAGGATTTTGGATACAAAAACACATGGACTACACAACATGTATGCAATGTAAAATTCATGTAGTCTGGATAAAAATTTATTCAACATTTTCTAGTCAATACATTGTGAAACTAATTCAGGTGGCATGTGTTCCTTACACAATGACCTAGAGTCCATGTGGGGTCATGGTTCAATGAATACTGATACACAGTGTGTGACTAAGGAGTTAACACCTTGTAATCCTCAAGTATCCCACCAGAGTTCTTAGCACATCTTGATGGGTTCTTCATATGATATCAACATCAACTATTAACTAATCATGGTTATGTGACAAATAAATGAAGAGGAAGAAGAAGTTATCTTAATTATTTGATGAATGAAAATTAAAATATCACAGTAAATATGATATATCAATGAGTAATGATCAGCAACCAAATAAATAAATATAAATATAAACAGACATGACCCTAATACCAATTGATCAATATAGGAACTGGGAAAGTGATGGTTGGGCCTTTCCCTAACACATATTTTTCATATTAAATGGATCATTCAAAATTTATATGATGTGAACATTTTGAAAATTTTAATTTTATCCCATTAAATATTGAAAAATTATTTGATGAATCTAAGAGAGAGGATCATTCACATCAATTATATAATTAATTTATTCATAAGCATAAAGGGTACCATGATATTTATATATTTCTTCAATAAATATTTTTATCTTTGTTCCCAGCCTTTGTTTTGATCTTTATTAGAGATGACTCAATATAAATCCCCTCTATTTGTGATCCACACATAATCCATTGATTATAAAACAACATGGATGAATTAATAGGTACTAGTGTGACTGCCTCATCATATTTCATTATTCACCTTGACTTTTTCACATTCCTTGGGGATTGATAGGGTTTATATTGTCTTATCTATGTTTACAAGAATATAAGAGATGACATATTTTTTGAGGCGATTATTGAGCTAAAAAATTCCTGAATTTGATAAATCATTGCACATTGTACATAGATTTCTATTTATAGAGTCTGGGTTACATTAAAATATTATTTAATTTCACAAAGGTCCTCATTAATATATTAAAATATTAAAATAAACCAAGCCATGTTAAGATAATATTATTATAATTTTTCATGGTGTTCACTTCCTAACACAATGATAAATATTATTTTGTAGCCATTAAAATTAAAATTAATCATCAGAACACGTCGTAGAATTCTCATCATTCTCAACATTTATCGAATACCCGAATAAATATTATTATAATATATTTATCCATTCATTAATTAAATAAATATTATATTCATATATTGGTTAATAATTTTTTATTTAATATCTTCATATCAAAATAAAGTATTTATTTAATCCATAACAAACATCTATTATTGTTTTAATTACTAGTATCAAATGTATATTATATGTTCATGTAAATAAATAATTTACTTGTGAATAGATATTTACGGAATATTTGTAATCATTAAAATAATAATGAATAAATATTAGATCTTAATTTTTTGAATAATATTTTTTCAAAATATAAATTTATTTAATATTTAACATATAAAAAAGGAAATTTTGTGTGTGTGGAAACCGAGGAATATCCCTCTATGGAATTTAGGGGGATTTCCTAATGGCTACTATTTCAATCCAGAAACTAGACAAGGAACACACATAGAGTGATTAAATTTTATAATGGAAAAATCATACATGATCTCTCACTATAAAATACAATCCCTTTTTCTCAATATATAATCAAGATGTTTCATACATATGTCATCAACCTATATTCTTGATACATCATTCACTGTCTATCTGAAATAAACTCGTCAATACATGATGGGAATGTATTTTAAGACTAAAATTTCATTTCAATCAAATGACTGAAATAAAAACATCCATAATGATAGAAAGGACAAATCCTTACAAGACTTACTCATTAGTAACATTTAATTCATGACATAATCAATGTACCCAACTTCAATAAAATTATATATTCTAATTTTTTTTTGGAAACACATAAAATTGTGTGTCATTACACTGATTTATATTAATATTAAAGTCTAAATATCAATACATATACATATAGAAAGAAATATTCATGACATATAATCATGTGGAAATCTTATAGGTGATTATGTTATCATAATATCTTATCTTGTATATTTCCATGTGTCAAATTCATGAGTTGATGATTCACCTTATTATTAGTACATTCAGATGGTAGTCAACTTGATTTGTGTCCTATAATAGAATCACATCCAACCTTATAAATATGGTAAAGAATATTGTCTTATTATTTCAATTCTCTTATCATAGTGGGGAAGTTATTTTTCCATTACAATGAGAATGATACTCTTTGACATTATTAAATTAATGTCATATAGAAGTATAATGATATGTAATAAGATATTTATATTAAATTATTTAAATATTCATGAAATATAATGTACAAGCAGATGGTTCTAGGACACTAACTCTAACATTATTTTTATATTAGATGTTGTATATAAACATTGAGGTCAGACACTCATTACGAAAAAAAATTCCTATGGACGGATAATTTTAAGACATTTTTAATGTTATAAGGCATCATGGAAGCTCCTATGAATGTAGTATGAAAGTTATAATATTATATTTTAAATACTAACAAAACAGTAATCATGGGAATTTAATGTGTAAAACATTAAACATATGAATAAATCAATAATTATTTCACCTATATATGGAAAATATCATTAATAGGACCCCATATATATATAAAGGGTTAGTTCATTGAAATCAAAATCTAGATCGTCAATAATTTCTAATATTTGAATAATTATTTCTCTTATATCATTAATTTACTTTGACAATATTTATTAAAATATTGTTCAAAGAAAATCATATTCATTATTTTGTAGTAAACAAAACTATGAATCATATAATTAATGGATTTTCTAAATATAATTTTACAAATATTATATATATTTTTGGATATATTTTTTATTATTCAGTGAATAGGATTCATCTACCTCAATAGATATATGAAAATGATATGACATTGATTATTAGAGGATATTTGAATTATAATTGAACACCTTAGGAGGGGTTCTAAATGGATCATTGGTCAGGGGAAGAATTGTTAGAAGGAATATAAAAAAATTATAATATATTAAATTTATTATGATGAAGTGGATTGGGGACATAAGAACATGATGTTAAATTTTTATTTCATATAGATTATTTTTATATCTCATTGACGCAAAATTGATGTAAATTATGTAATTTTTTTGGAAATTAACATATAAACATTACTTCAGCTAATGTGAGTGTTTTGGGGGAAATATATTAATGATTAATATATCACATCGAATGATAATAATGAGTTTAAATATTAAATTTAAATTATATAAAGACGATACAAGAAATAGTTATCTCTATATTAGTCAAACACATGTGTTGACATGTCAATTATTATGATTTTACAACTTCACATAGCTAAAAGAGTCAACTTGGTTCTGTACTCATTTTTAAATAAATTTGGTGGAAAATATATAGACTCGGTAGTAAACCCATATTAAACTCATTGACTCATAGTAAACCCATGAAAACTAACCACTAGATATTTTTATCAAAAAATTTAAATTTAAGTATACTTATCTAATAGTCAAACATGTCAATGTAAACTCTTACAATTTTACAAGTATAGTGTATGTATAGAGTGATTTTGGGTCGAATGAGTCTATGTAGACCCTTTAGTTTGATGACCATTGTTATTATATGATAAACCAAAACATTGTTTTTCATTTTCTATGATCCGATTTAAGGGTTGTCAGTACCCCAATACATGTATCCAAACCGCACAGTCCAAACATCCACAACATCACACTTTAAAATTAAAAATTCACCATTAAAAAAAACACTGCTCACCACCTCGAGCCACAAACCCATGCCGCGCCCTCGAAGCATGGGAGCCCTTGATTCCTGCAACACCTCGAAACATGGTCAGCCTCAAAACCCACCCGAGATGATTGGAGAATCCTCAAAAGAAATCACAGACGAGCTTCACCGGCATACATCATCACTGTCACAGAGGGAGGGATTTAGTCCTCATCTGAAGTGGCCAACAAAAGATAAACCACAAACACAATCTCAAACATCAAACCACCACGCCAGAGAGAATCAAAATCCGCAGATCCAAAATCAAAATCAGTGAAATAAATACAAAAAATCAAAAGATCAAAAGAAAAATCATTCTGCAGCCTTGGATCCATGGATTCCAACCGCACATCATCTTTTAACCATCTCCAAACAACAGAAACGAGAAGTACATTGCCAGAATAGAAACCTGTCGACCAACCAGAACCAAAATCCTGTCGCTGCCAAATCAATCACTCAATCAAACATGGTTATCCGCCCTCACACACAACTGAGGGGTAGCAGAAAATCCTCAAACTGTGAAAGTAGGAAACTCGACTGCTCGGTCAGCACCGTGCCACCAGGAAGCCCTATCCAGCATATGAGAGTTGAGTGAGGAATAGGTCAACAGTGATGAGAAACGCCAAGACAACCGATCCCATGAAACGCCACCGATAATTGGTTATGTAATATATTATACCATCATATAATCCTTATCCTTGAATAGAATCTAATGACATGCAAGGAAGAAAACTATAATATTAATTGTATTTAAGTGTAGTTTTTACTATAGGTATACAAAAATACCGCTAAATAGTATCAATTTATTAACCAATTTTTTTTTCTAAACTATCAAAAAAAATTGATGAATAAAAAATAATATCACTTTTTTCTACTATATAAGATCCCAATTTCCCAAAGTTGTTCCTTTACCCCCAATATATATTTCCCAATGATAATGTGTGAGTTTTTTGGTGAGGTGTGTGATGTCTAGTATTATGGGAGCTCTTCTATTCTATGTGTCCATGGTCCCATAAAGTTATTTACCTAGTTATTTTTTATCACTTTGTTAGTTAAAGATATAATTAATTTTCAAATATACATAACTACTTTGTTTTATACTCACAACAGCCAACATTCAACTTCTAGATCTAAAACCTCTACTAGATGAAATTATATATCATATCTAGTCATTTATTTTATGAATCTAATTTATCATGGCCAACTTATTCACATTCACAATGTTTTCTTATGATTATGAATTATATGACATGAATATTTATTTGGAATTTTAATGAAAAATATTGAATATTATTTATTGCATGAAAAAATACTATTTATTAAATTAACTTATATATAGAAAAATCATCATTAATAATTGTGATCTTCAATAAACTTCCTTGGGATGTCATTAAATATACAAAACCCATAATTTTGTAACAACACAGGGAAATGATATTCACTAGAATAATGTTATATACAATAGAAAATTATTTTCCTTCCTTACCAAAAAATTATTTCATGAAAAAATAATGTGTTTTATATCTTTTATTTTAGATATCATAATTCATTAACATTATATATAATATATATTGTATCTTTTGTTATTCCCACTAACCCAAACTTAACATAAAATGAATGTTATGTGGGATTCATAAGTGAGTTATATAAATTTAGAACATATGTTTTTTGGTGTCTAAAGAGGTTTCTAAGCATTATATCATTAAATATCACATCATAAATAAATATTCCATTAGTTAAACACATTTCACATATGTAAGAAATGTATATTTAAAATCATGTAAAAATTGTTTTGTTTTCTACGTCAAATTATTTTGTGCAATTTAACATTAATGTTTTTTCTGTTTAAATTATCTTCAAAACTAAATCGCTATTGGAAATACTGAATTCATATTCATTCAATAATTATAGTAAAAAAATTATTAAAAAAATATGTGTGTTTTCTTGAATTCTTTTAAAACAAATTTTTTATAAGAATGAATATACCTCTGTTCTAATACAATATGTATAAATTTTTTATTTGACATTCTTGTTATATGTCCAGTGTTTTACTAATATTCAAATATCATAAAAAAGTCACATATTATTCATAATTAAAATATAACTTGGGATTATTATATTTATTCATAAATACCTAATATTTAAATCACAATATACAAAAAATATATATATCATGTCTTTAAGGTTTACAATAATTTTATTGGAAACTAATTATATAGAGTCATATCTTGATGTAACAACAATTTATAAATATATGTTCTAATATGATTTTTGATTGATTTATTTATTTAAATTTTGATCATCAAATGTTAGAGTGATAATTTTCAATCAGTGGATTATGGCCAATCCTCTATATACACATTATTTATATTTCTAACTAATTCTATACATACTATATTAGGTAAGAACTATAGATTCCATTTGGTGGTATATGAATCACCCATTCCTTCTCCATGTATGGCATCTAGAATGGACTTTTTCTCCCTCCCAAAAGTTTCTAGTAGACTTCCTACAGATACAACTACTGCATTAGTGTGTGATTGTAATCTAGGATGTGTGAGAAATTGATGTTTCCAAATATGGATGGTCATTGAGAGGGTTTGGGGTGAAAAAATGATTTCTTTTTCTTTAATGAGATATTTATTTGAAACCCATCCTCTTGAACTGGTTAATATTATAAATCCAGTCAACATTATCTCAAAGTCCCACATAATATATAGTAATGGTGAAATAAATAATAATAAATAGTATAAAAAATTATAACAATAAAATTCATCTCATTTTCATATCTTTTAGACCCCATAATAATGAATATTCGTTATAATTGAAATTTTTAATAACTAGTTAGACCCCCAAGATACTCTCCATTAAAATTTGGTTCGAATCCCCAATTTCACTCCTTCGATTATTTGTTTGAAACCCGAGTTGGAGGCCTAAATTGATTAGTTAGACATCCAATTAAGTGTTACATAATTAACTTGATAATATTTTAAAAATACATCCTTGTGATCATGGAATCTTTTGTGCCACTTGTTATTTTATCACTCCAAAAAAATAGGATGGATTAACTATTTTTCTTCTCTAATATTCATCAATATTATGAACTACTAATTGAAATAAATTTATTTTTCTCTAAATTTTTAGTGATCTAGTTCTTACTATTCTATGAATAATATTTATATTATTATTTCTTTATTGTATAATTACCCCCACTTAAAATAATTATACCTCCTTTATATTATTTTGTACTAGTCTGTCAAAAATCTATCCCAAAGAGTTTTTGAGTAATCAATCTCGTGAATAAATTTTCCTCATGAATGCATCGATACATAAATAATAGATTTATAGTCACAAAATGTAATCCCAAATAATATCTCCCTTTTTTTGAATATGTAATCTCTATGATCTCTGGATTTATATATGATCTTATCAATTAATATGGTCAAATATATTTCTAAATTATTCATTAATAAATTTCCCATTTAAATATCCATTTAAACTTCTCAAGTTCTCATGATATTTATGTCTTTAATCTACAAATTAAACTCTATTCATTAGTGTCATTTAAATCCTCACATAATGGGATTCATGATTCACATGAAATTCATTTATCAATATAACTAGTATATATAACTCTCAAATTTTTAATTTTAAATTCATGAATATCAGGTGGTTCACATATAACATCTTTCATTAATCATGGAGAGAATGATTTTTTTGAATTATCATTTGGACATACTTTCATTACACAATCAACTATTAACAAAAACCACTCATGTATTATAAAATATCTTTTTATATGTATAACTGTAGAATATATATATCATGTATTCATTGTTTATGGAAATTAATTCTTCAATATCAAATCACATGAGTTATGTAATTAAGTCTCATTTATATCTCTTTATATGATCATAAAGATCTTTAGATGATGGAAGCATTATTGGATATGAATTATGAGGATCACAAGTTTTGAATACATGGTTGTTGAGTGTTTTTTTTATGAAATTCCACCATGTCCTGGAAACTAATGAATTATAGTGTATCTTTGGTCTAAAATACATAAAATGAACTTTGGTACAAAAAAAGAAAATTTATTTTTTCAACTATAACATCGATCATATGTTGAATCTAATGAGCATGAATGGATCAATCAATACACCTTGGAAGTTACTCACGATTGATCCCCATAATTAAAGAAATACCAATGGGGAATGATATCAATGATTTATTGAGAATTCACTTAAAAAATTATTCATGATAATAAAAGGTATGTATTGTTCACATGGATGAAGAGTTTTACACTTGTTGATTCATATACTAACAGAAGATTATTGATCATCATTATAAATTTTTGTGTCGACTGCTAATGCTCATATTCATAGAAGTTATGTGTTTTCATTATTGACTATCTCAGTATGTGTTCCTTGCATTCTTCATCCGGAAAAGTTACTTCATACACATTTTAATGTTATAAAACATCATATGTCACCTAGAAAAATAGGAATACATTTTTCTAGAAATTCAATCAATAAATCTATATATCTTCTTCAAAAACCTGTTTGGATTCATCATCATCACTATGTTGTAATCATCATATTCAAAATCATCTAATATAAAATATATCCATGTTATTGTAAATATTAATTCTTTATAAACCACACATTTACCACATGTTTTAGAGAAATATCATATGTTAAAGAATCATCAGGTATAATTTTAGGATATATACATAATAATCCAATAATAAACACCACTTCTTGAACCAAAAAATTATTGAAATATTGAAAACAAATGAGTCCAATAACATTATGTTAAAAACCATATCTACCATTTTTTGTTTTCATTATCACCTCACATCCTAAAATAAATATGTGGGCTATTTAATTTCTCCCCCATTATAGAAATTCAAATAAAAATTGATAATATAGTGGTATTATTAACTTTTTTTTATTCTAAAAAGACTTTAGTCTCATCAAAACTAGTTTCATGAAACAAATGTTAGAGGAATGATATCACATGTTCACTTAGTAAAGATACACTAGAATTTATACTATTTTTCTTTATGGGAAACTAGTATAGAAATTAATAGAGAGTAATCAAAGGTGTTATATTGTGTCTACATAATTAAGTAAATTTTATAATATACTTATAAGTTTTACAATTCTCATCCATTGGAATTAAAAAACATGTCTATAATGAAATATATGATCCCAAAAAAAATTAAAACACATTATATTGGTTCATGTTAATGATAGGTAATTGCATCTTTTTTCATTTTTTTAGAATAAAAACTCCCCATTTATAAATATATTTATTATTATCAAAATGAAGGGATTCTATTATTATTGAGAGATTCAGTCTTCTATATTTCTATATTAATCTAAAAAATCTTATATTCAAACAAATTTTGAATTAGTAATCTCTTTATTAGGTCCCCCCTCAAGGGATGTAATTCTATTCATATTTATCGTTGTAAAATTTCAACTATGAAACCTAATCTATTTGATTTTATCAAGTGATATCCATAATATTATTTATTAGTTACCGAGATGTTAGTTTGAATAACTTAATATAATATGGTACAATAATAGACATCTTTGTGTCTTAGAAACAATATTTTAGTTAAGATATTTCTCTCAAGTTTTTCTTCTTCTTATTCATTAAAATTTTATAAATATTTTTATATTTCCTTTATTCATGGTTTTTAAATGAATTCATAAAATTATATGTTAAGGATTACCGAATTTTTGTTACCTTTTTCATCCACATAATACTTTCTTCTTCGGCTGGTAGGATAGTATTACAGTACTTTGAACCATTCTAATAATTCTTACATCTTTCACCTTTCATCTCGATCATTTTTTCAACTCTGTAGAATGAATCATCATATTTCTTGACCATATTCTCTTGAATATTTTACATAAATTTATCATTATATAATATTTTAGAGTACTATAATTTTTTATCCAATATTTTTTTATCTATCCAAATAAATTGGAACTATTTCTTAACATTCTCACCCTCTATAATGTTTCAATCTAACTTCTTTGTAGTTTTAGAAGATAATAACATATTTCATCTTTCCATCTGATCCTATTTCATATTCATGAAATTATGAACTTTTAATAAAATATTAGTCATATAGATATCATCATTTTGACCTTCATGACCTTATCATCAATAAATTTATCCCAAGAAATAAATTCTTTTGTATTTAAATAGTTTTAGTGTGGCTCCAATTAAAAATGGTTACTTCTAGAACATTGAACAAATTTTCTCACAATAGCATCCAATTTTATCTTAACTGAATCCAATTAGTTAAATATTTAACAATGAAGAGTAATTCTTGTGTAAATACTTTAAAAAAATATCCCTAGAATTGTGATCTTCAGACTTATCAATAATCCTTTCAGGAGAAATTTTGAGGTTGTATTCCTACACATTTTTGCCTTGTTTTCCCTAAGTAATTTTGGAAATCCTTTCATATTTACTTAGTCATTATGTGTAATTTATTCATACTCATTTATTTTTTTCAAAATATTTATAGATTCTTATATGAAACTTTCTCTATTAGGTATATAAGAATATTTTTGATATTTTTAAAAATCATCTCTTATATGATTGTTTGAGTACTTCAAATCAAAATGATAAAAAGATTAATCATTGTGTTCTATTTATTTTTTGAATTTTTCTATAGCCATTTTATACCCATGTTCACTATTACAATGATATCCTATGTCTGAAATATTTTCTCCACTTTAGTTGTTATCTTTTATTCAATATCACATTCCATAATTTCTTTCATAGCCGCCATCAACTTGGTTTTTCTGATCTCATCAATATTAGTTTTTTCCCAATTTTTATGCTCTTCCTTTTATTAAATGACTTTATTTTTCATCTTTAGTTACTTTTTTCTTTATCAATATTTTTAGTCTCTATAATATATGATTCATATTCATACAACAATTTCCCCCATCATTTGATGTTCTACTTGATGATGAATCATCTTTCTCATGATTTCTCATCAATGTAATTTTCTATATTATAGAATATTTCCTCTTATTGTTATCATATTTGTATTATTTAATATTCTTTTTCTCCTTGTAATATTTTTATTATTTTCACTTTTTCGTTGTATAATCCTTGTCAATGTGTCCAAATCTATCCCAAATCTTGCACATTTTTTTATTTTTTTACCTTAAACTTTTTTATTCCCACACTTTTTTAAATGAGAGAAATGGTATTGTTGAAGTAATATTCACCTTTATAATCTTTTGAACCAATTGATTCAAAAACATCTTCTTATTTAATATTTAGTATCATCATTACTTTAATGGCCATATCATATTTTTCTATAAATGATTTAATTTTTATCATCTTATAGGCTACGAGTATTTTGTGTAACTTAACTAATTTCAAATCCAATATTTCTTTTAAGGTTGATATTTTTTAAAAAAATATTTCTATAAATTCCTCTTTAATTTCTAACAATGATTCAATCTTCTTTAATCTCACCAAAACCATGATTATTTCTCACTACTACATTGATCCTTGTAAATTATTCATAAATGAAATCATCATAAACCAAGTTTATGTCCTTGAATTAGATAATTCATACTTTTAGTTTGGATTATTTAATTTAAATATGACCATTATAGGAACATTAAATTTATTTCTTATATCCCCATAGTAGTATGGTGACTTATGAACATCATGTATTCAATCATTCATATGGACATAGGGAAGACATTTTGTGATATACTATCTAACTCAATATTTATCTTATATGTTTTATTAGTAAAACGATCCTGAATGATTGTTGGAAAACCAAATATTATATAATCTATTACTTCCAATACATGTCATTTAAAATATGGTATCTTAGTATTAATCTATAAGTGAAATTAATTCCTATAAAATGAGGGAACAACTTATATGTTGAGTGAATTTTGATTTTACTTATTTGAAAATTATTTATGGATCATTATAGGGGAATTAATATGATACCAATGAATGTTACTAGATCAGGATAGATTTGTTAGAAGTCTAGGGTGTGAGATATGGATGTATTTTTTTTGAGTTATTCTATTAAAATTCATAATCCTGGCCTCATTAATAATTTCCATCATATATATGTTATCTCAAATTCTCAAGTAGCATATAGTAGTAGAGAAATATGTGACAAAAATAATTTATTGATCAATATACAATCAAACACCATTTAATTTAGGTTAGACACAACCGAAATAGATTCCCAACTATAGTCACGAGTGGTTACAAGTGGTTACACATATTAGTTATAATTCTCCTAAATTTAATTAACACCTCAATTATTCCCCTCCTTAGATTGGTTAAAAACATAAATTAAAAGAATCAATGAATTTTTAGACACCTTAATCACATGTTCATTATTTTTTAACTTGATCTAAATGTAAATATATTATCATATAATTCTAGTGTCTTATGTCCTACTTCTAATTTTATCTCTCTAAGCCAAAATTATGGGGAAACTGGTCTTCTTGTGTAAAATTATTCAGGATCATTTAAAACCCTTTGAATTTGATTTATTTTTCTTGAATAAATATTTATATATTCACTGATATATTTCTTATCAAACAATTAAAACATGTGAAATTTTGATATCACATTAGTAGAATTACCCAAGATCAAATCCTTCTTTCTCCTCGATATATTAACATATCGGGCTCTCAACAACCTCTCACAAAACGTTTTAAAGTTCTCTATCTCAATTAAAATATTTATTTATAAAATCTTCAGTGAATTAATAATTTATTTATAATCATAAGATATAATTATGGATATCATCTCCCATATTTTTAAAATGGAAATTCCAAGATCTTCATATATAGATACAATAATCGTACTTCTTTGGTTCAAGGATATTTTCTAATTATACCTCATTTAAATTACCATTTAAGTATCCATTTAAATTACCAAAATAATATAGGTATTTAGTTATTTTACCTCAATAAAAACCATAATTTCATTAAAATTTAATTCTTTATGTGTATAGTTTCATACTTCACATAGAATTTTGTTATCATTACTACCCGTACATTAAAAATAATCAATATATATGCATGGTAACATAAATATCATTTTTCTTACATATAAAATATTTCATGAAATGAATTTATTTAATTATCCTTAATAAATCATTCTGTTACATGGTTAATGGTTAACCAAAACCATTCATTTATTTTAGGAATTATTTTTTCATACATAATCGTTGAATATGTAGAATATATCCATTATGTTTGGATTTTAATGTTTGAGTCTCGGGTCTCATGATAAATTTTAGAAAATATTATATATTACATCATAGATGGTCACCATGATCTATTGGTTATGTCAATATCATAGGAGATGAATCATAATCTCATTAACATATACATGCATATATTTTACATTCATGTTTCTTGAATTTTACCATTCTATATGAACTGTTGATTTATAACATATAACTAGCTACATATAATTCACATGATGTTCGAAACAGAAGTAATTTAATTTTTATTTTACAATATTTAAATCAGTTATATGTTTATTCATTCATGCATTAGGATATTAATAAACATACCATGGATTTTACTCATGTTCGTCATCATACTTGATTGAATATCTATAGAGTATTATTATAGATGAACCATTTATGTTCCTCATATGCATAGATGATCCAATATTATAGAAGCTCTATGATATAAATATCGAATCATGACCTTACTCTAGATGATTGTAATGATCTCCTATGATCTATGCTCTTCATGAAGATGTTTTGTATTGACTATCAATGATCATATACATGGAAGGAACCATTTTACATAGTCAATTATATATGTATGTGTTCCTCACATTAATCATTATCATGAAGCATTCCATCATCATCATTTAAAAGTTCCCATAATTATCATTAGTTCATGAAAATATAATTTTTTTCATGGATTCACTCTCAAGATCTCAATATATCTTCTTTAAAAGTAATCTTAGATTGTTCATAATAATTAATAAATCATTAACATATTTGACATTATCCATGTTTATATATTTCCATCTTATTGTAAATGGATTCTGAAACACTACACCTTTAGCACATTTCTTTGATAAATGTTATTACTTAAATAATTATAATATATAATTTTTGGATGTATCTATAATAATCCTCCAAAAATGCAAACTTCTTTAACAAAACACAAATTTGAATACTTAAAAAAATTTCCACAAAAAATGGTGGGCACAATAGAAATCATCATTCATAGATGGAGCAAGCTAGCACCATAATTTCCTCGCAATGATATTAGAGGATCATGATCTTTTGTATAAATTTTAATGTCAAACTAATATGTTTTTTTAACATTAGAAACATAATTTTTTGCACAAAAAGATATATATAATAATGATTGATTGAAAAAAATTTATAGCTAGAAAATAAAAATCTAAAGTATTTGCCATAAGTCAATCAATTTATTAGTTTTGGGGTTCCAATAGAGGTTTATGGTAAATTATTAATCTATATCATTTGTTAGTTGTCTTATCATACAGAGACACTTATAATTTTTTATATTGGAGAAACATTCCATATTCTTTGAAAATGAGGTATCTGATTAACTAATAATGTTAATTTCAATAAATTAATACTAACTTATTAAATTCAATGTTCTTATGTATGAAATTTCAAACAATTACAAACAACTTTTTATTTATATTCATTGTTTCATTTTCCTGAATTATAAAACATCAACGATATTAAAAAAAATGGTAAAAATTGGATAGATTTTAAATGGAGATTGTTGAATGATTTATATTATATATTACTAACTACTTAATATATTTATGATAAGGTACGTAATGGTATACCTAAAGACCAGGGTATGTTTTTCCAATAGTCATCACCATGAAAATCATATGCTATTGAATAATATATTATCATATTAATAATATTTTATCCATTAGTACACAAATATTATAAAATTACAAGTCATTGATTTCATGAAGTATCCAAGAAAAATATAGTGAGTGGGGAGAAATAGTTCATCCCTTTCACAATAGGTACAATATCCTTCAGAGAAAAATTCAAATATTCTTGTGAATTCATGAATTCCATTATTTAAATGCTAAATATTTTATATTACATATACCAAAATATTTATTTTGGTATTATATATATATAATGAAGTTAGTAAAGAAGTTTTTTGAATAGATGTTTGGTTAAATGACCATAAAAAATTTAATCATAGATTCGTGAATATCCCTTCAAAATTAATTTCTAAGAAAAAATTTATATTTCAATTTAATTTTTTTCCAATTTTATATTAGATTTAATTGAAAATTTTGTTTTCATATGAAAAATAAGAAAATTGTGGGATAAAAATCATGTATAGACCTGTTAAGCCTCCTAGAGTGATCATGTTGGTTAGTTTATGATGAAGTATAATCTTGGTCATTTACGTGATATGTTTTCTAGAATATCCATATATTAAATCTTTGGATGTTGATTTGTCACATTTTTTATGACAACATTTATCCCACATAGCGGTGCTTCTCTTCCTCCATAATATCAATAGTAATCGAAAATTTCAAATAATACAATATTAGATTATTGGAACATTCTACTAGAATAAGGAATACATCTACATATTTAGGATGTGAAGGTATTCCCTTTAAAACATGAATTGGATGATGTATATCTAAAGAAAACTATTAATGTCCCCTATGAGGTTTCTTCAATTTTTTGACATAGTTTGTAGTTAAATTTGCAATATCATTATCATTTGGGGCATAAATATTTATTACATGATTATTATAAGAATACATAGATATGTAAACACATATGATCATTTAATTTTGAAAAAATTCTAATGAACATGATATGATTAAGGAGTGGATATGGAGATATTCACACTTTTTCGTTGGGATGGAATCAAAATGAGGATTGATATAGAACACATTGTTATTGATGTTGTTGTACAACCATAATTGAGTAATTTTATATTGTTCCTTATAAATAGAGGTGTAAATATCCTTTGGTTTTTATTTTATTGTCCCTATATAATCTTCTCTAACAGTTATTTATATATTTTTATTGTATATCCATCTCTAAAATGTATACATGATAGCCCTTGTACTTGTTTAGATTTATATAATATATAAATAAGGCTTTATAACTTTATATATTGGTTTTATTAAAGATAGACCATGATCATGTTTTCTTTTGTGGTGGTCCGGTTCTACAATTGGTAATTTAGGACTAATAGTTTCTTAACTTTTTACATGGATTCCATGATATAGAATAGGTGGATAAATTATTTTGAAAAAGAGTTATAATTTTTAAATGTTTCATAAAATTATTTTAAAGAGATATTGGTTATCATACTAAATTTTATAGTCTTTTATTTAATTATATTACAAAGTACAATACTTTAATTCCATTAAGTTAAAAAATTATTAAAGTATACTGTTAAAATATTAATGGATGTTTTTCATTGTAATTTTATAAAATTTAGTAAAATTTATCTTCAATGATGATATCACATAATCATTAAAATCAATTTCTGTTAGTCTAAATATTTTATATCTTTTTATACATTCATGTATGAGTAAATATTTTATGGTAACATGGTTTTACATGGATTTTTAATAGTTTGATTGATTTATTCATAAATTATGAAAAATAGATATTTATTATGTCAGATTAGTTTTCTCACAACCTTCAATAAATTTAATCGGTACCACAATAATTTAAATTAATAAATAAACTTATAGTTGATTTTTAAAATAAAAAAATCCTTATATAAAATTTTATATGGTTATGAAATAAAAATAAGTGGTTTTTTCTCTAGTTCCACCTAATATAATTATCTAATTTTGGAATACAACTCAAAATATATTTTTTTATTTTGTACTTGTTATGAAAAAATATGTTAATTGGTCACATTTACATTATGCCTTTTGGTACTCACATAATTTATATAATTATTTCATGAAATAAATTTTAATGGTGTTAAAACTCTTTTATTCCATTAAATAATGTGTTGAACATTGATTAGGTTATATAACCCAAAATAGTTTCAAAAAACTACTCTTACATTGAAAAATTATTTCAATGAATTGTGTTTCAAAATAATCATTGATTTAGAAAATTATAATTTTATTTGATTAATAAATTTTTGGTTGAGAACGTAACCCAAAAAATGTACTTCCAATTTATAAATAGTAGTTATCTCTACTTGTGTAAGTTTTTTGTATAAGATATGGTCTAAAATAGATTAAAAAACATAATATAGGTTAATTGCAGGTCAGACTTTATTAAGTATGGTATCATCTATAGATTGAATCATAAACTCGTTATATAATATTACAACCCACTTATTATGAAATTATAATCTTATATTTATTGTATATGACTTTATATATTTTTTTTATAATTTTTACCAAGTATTTATTGAGTATAAATTTTTTTTATTGATACTAATAGGAATAGGGCATTTGCATACATTATTTCTTTTAATGTATGTTTTTATACAATTATGATTTCATTTTTACTTATAGAATGTCTTATGCCTTGTTAATATTGTTATAAAAACGTTTTTTGTTGGTAATGTCATATCTTTTTTATTGATTAAATTTTACACATGGATTACTTAATTATGTCCATTGTATACCATGTGAACAAATTAATTTATAACATATACTATTCTAATTCATAATTTTATTTTTTATATGTATGTTAATGGGTTGTTTTATCTTTTTAATATCTTTATGTTTTGGAGGTTCTGTTTAAATGTTTTATTAACTATAGTAAGTGATAATTTTATTAAAACCATTTAAACCACCATTATATAATGACCAGATTTAGTAGATGCTAAAATAATTTTTTTCATTCCAAAATTAAAATTTATAGTCACTATAAATTACCATATAACCATTGTAAAATATTTTTTTTATTAATTATGAAACGAATGAATACTTAGAATCAACTTAATTAAATATTCAATGGACCAAAATTATAGTGTATTTTTTTTTGATAAAATTGATGATTTTATTACATTTTAATGTACTGCTAAACCAAATCAAATAGCCACTAATGATCCATTTTTTCTATGTTGAATTGATATATTCTAATTTTTTTAAAAATACTATTATAGACTAAGGTCTACATCAAATATAATTATAGAGATTACTTTAATTGTGTGACTCAAGAAAAGTTGGAGAGAATTATACATCGAAGGATATCACATTTAATGGATTGTTTATATTGAAGTAGAATTTTGAGGGGTCCATTTGTTTATAATCCTGAAAAATGTAGTTGATGAAAGAGATAAAATAGGTAGAAATATTGGTGATGTGTGTATTATGATACATATGAAAGGAGATATTTCATATAGTGACTTGCGATATCATTTGTAACAATATGGTACATGGTTATCGACATAGAGTTAAAAACACTAACATGTGGACTAAAATAGTTATTTTTTGTAACATAACATATGAAAGGTGATGGAAGAAAATATAGATGATTTCTAAAGGATAATGTAGAAAAACAAAATGTATAATATTAGTTTTTTCTATTGCACACCAATATATTGCAAAGAGAAATGTATTATATCGCTAAACATAATGAAATGGTTTATGAAACTTCACTATGGTCATTTATTATTAACAAAATTATAGGTTATTCAAATGGTTGTTTAAAAGTATATATTTTATAAATCAAAGAAAGAGACTAAGTGAGGTGAAAAGTAATATTATGTGTTTTTTATGTAGTGATTACAATTTTAATAATGCGTTTTCCTATGTAAATAGATTTCATACATAGATGTAACCATCATGGTTGATGAATAATGATTAATTATGAAAAGTTTGAATAATAATCATGATAAAGATAGTAAATATAAAAATTTGATGTTGTGTGGATTAAGTGATTCATTGAGAAGAAACTATATATCTATAAACCCCATGAAATGTGAGGAATATATAATCTATATTTATCTATATACAATATCATGTACTAATGATAATAATAGACCACACATTTATAACTAAGATGAATTTCAAACAAATATGGGAATGTTCCTAAATTAAAAGAAATATAATAATGGTAAACGGAACCTATATTGACAGTGATCTATATTTTTATGATATTTAATTAACTAATATATATCCCAAGTGACCATACATCTAATAAATAATATCACAACCATATAAATTCAAGTAAATCATATATATTGAGGGATATTGGTCACTGTAATGTATCTATAAAGTCTAATAAATTCAATGAAACCAAGGAAAATGAGTTTATGAAATAGTTATAAGATTATTTTGACCTAGTATTACTTGTTTGGAAGTTTTGAACTCTCCACACACTTTGTATTATACCCATGTAATTGATAACCAATTAAAAACTGGTGTGGAAATTTCTTTATCTATATGTATTTATAGTAGAACATGAACAAAATTATTTGATAAAGTGTGTTATATCTAATTTTATTAAATGGGGTTGATGTTGGATAAAACCATATTTACTAAAAGTACTTTCTTTGTTAATCAAAACATGAAGGTAAGTGTGTTATGTAATATTTATCGTAGTGTGAATCATTGATAATATTAGAGAAGGAGTGGAATAGTTTGAAGAAGATTTTGATGAAGTGATATCACACCCCACTATAGTAGTGTTATAATGATTTCATTAAGATCTGAATGATAATTTAATAAGTATGTGTTCATGGAGAAATAATATTTATTTGTACATTTCGTTATGACTATACGATGATAGTAAGTTTTATAGATGAGGGTATATTGAAGTGACAAATTGAGAGATATGAATTTGTTATATAATTTATATGGAGGTTCCTGGATCATGACCATGGTGTTTGAATTTGAAATAAGGATCATATTTGAACAATTATATACCACATGGCATGGTCTTTTGAAAAATCATTATAAGACATGGGAAGGTCCAAAATGGGTTTTATTGATCTCATAACAGAGATTGAAGCTAAAGGAAAAAATAACTTGAACTCATTGATTATCCACTAAATGAGGATAATATTCATGGTTAATATATATAATATTCATGTTCTTTATTATTCATAAACACCATTTTAGTGAATTTTACACTTTGAACATTAATTCACATTATGATTGTAATTCCCTCTTCAAATGCACTATTACATGGTAAATTTTTGAACACTACCAAAATTAATAAGTGGTCTATATTTTTTCATATTTTATTTTCAAGTATCCCATTATATACGGAACAATTAATTATTTTTGAGCACTTGAATATTCATATTGGAAGACCACAAAAATGGGATTTCATGCCAATACATTCTGGGAAAAGTATACAGGACATCAACACAATAAAGAGACTGTAGAGTTCAAGACACAAGACCAATTATTATCAAAATTTATATGTATATATATAAAATCAAGGGGAACATTTCATCAAACCTTGACAAGAGATAATTCATACGTTTTAATGTAATTCTAGGTGACCCAAGTGGACGATGAAATTCTGGGCCAAATTCTGTGACCCAGAAAAACAGCTCACCAATGTAATCATATCTCAAAAACCACTAATTATTTTGGGCACAAATATTACAAAGAGACATAATACATCCATATAATAATGTTTCTATTCTATGTCCCACTCCAATTTGTCCATATAGAAGGTAATCTATGTGCTTCTATTTAGTGGATGCAAGATGGCTGCAACTTCAGGTCAAGGGTTGAAAAGACTCCTCTCCCTTACTTTCCACCACCCTAGGCCTACCACCATTAATTTAAGAGATTTGGACATATGGGGTATTAACCTAAGGCTCCAAAAAATTTATTCAATGAATTTTTATTGGAGGATTTAATCATCTTGTGTTTTTAATTTCATTGTAGTGTTATGCGGCCACTTTGTGTTTATAATCGCATTTCATTCTCATGTAAGTTGTTCAATTCACCATAGTTATTAATAATGGTTATTCCTTTCCTATTATTATGTTCATATAAATATCACATTGATATAGTTTCCTAAATGTGTGAATTTATTCAAACCATACCTTGTGAATTTTATCACACAACGGTGGATTAATCATTATTTTGTTGTTTTTACTTCTTCAATTCCACAGTCATAAGTCTGCTTCCCGCTTCCATTGAGAACATATCATAAATGAAGAGATAACACTTTTATGGGTTTATCCATGGGAGTAGCAAGGTGCTGGATTGAATTTTATTTCTCACTCTCCAAATGAAAATTAACTTATTTTATTTGAGATTCTTTTATTCAATGAGTTTCTCTCTTCCTCTTCAATATTGAATTAATTCACCCCACTTTAATGAGATAATAAGATCCTTTACCTTGGAGTGCTCATGAAAATTATCATATAAGTGTATAGGTGATTATCATTTTTTTGAAGGTTTTTATCCAGTAAGTGATTTGGTTAGTTTGAATTCATTGAATGAATCCATCTCGAGTAAATGAAATTGAAATCATTAAAAAAGGAATTCATTCAATCCACCCCAAGTGATAACCTAGGATTAACACAATATTTTAAATTGAATTAACTTATGACTCTTAGTTTTAATTTCAACCCATATAAAATCAACCTAATGATGGCCACTTCAGATCTAATAACTGTCTATAGAATGTACGTGTCTACAAGATTCTTCACAGGTCTCTGTAGATTCGACAACCCAAGATAAACTACAAGAGACTGCTTAAACCTAATTTTTTGGGTAAATTTGGCTGAGCCCAAATTTAGGCACTATTTCCAGGCACCTATGTAAGTTATCATAGACAGTAAGATCTTATTTTTCATCCCACTTCTCTATTCTCACCCCTCACTCCTATTAAAGGAAATTTTGAACAAATCCCATCATGGGGAACCTATCCCTATTTTGATCACCCAACCCCATGTATGATGTATGATGACCATCCTAATTTATATGGGTGGTATCATCAACAACCAAATGAACCACAATTTTTTAACTTCTATGATCCAAAAAACATTATAACATATAATCAGTTTTAATCCCCACAAAGCCAATATAAACACCCTCATGTGCAATTACATAAACATAATTATCCACCTAGAATAAACCATTTTTCACAACCCCTTATCCCTATTGATCCAAATCCATTACTGGAAAAACTATGTCAACAAATTGATAAAATTAATTTTAAGGTTACAACATTGAGATTAGAACTACAAAACTTTGAGATAGTTATGGAACCCATTCTCACTCATGAAATCTCTTCCTCATCATATATAGAAGACTATTTTATCCCATAAACCTCTCATATATTTATTGAAGAATCGACATTTGGATTTTGGATAGATAGAGAAGATAAAGGAATTATTTAAGGGTTTTTAAATCAAGAATAAATTGATTTTTTGGATTCAAAAGAGGAGAATTTGACTTCATCGATTGAGTGCCCCTATTATAGCTCCATTGCTAATTTTTCAGAAACACAGATCACTGAAACATTATGAGAAATCACAATCATTGAGTCCATACCCATTACTAACACCTATCTATCCACTTTTTTGGTTTAATATTTTGTTCAAAAGGATCCAATTCTATTGAGAAATTTAGAAAATGAAACTGAGTTGGATTTAAAATCTCAAACTGTGTCTGAATTTCCTATCCAAACAGAGATCAAAATTATTATTCTTCCTTCCCCACTCAAGTATACCTTAATATGTTATAATCATGAAATTGTAGTTGGAATTATTTCTTCTATTGAAGAAAACAATTTTGGAATGATCACTAATATCTTAGGAAAGACAACATAGAAAACTGGATAAACCATTTATGATATTCCTTGGATTTTCCGACTCATTATAGAACATAGGTTTGTGGATGAAACAAATAATAAACATAGAGTGGATCTCAACCTATTATAAGTGTAGAAACATGCTCCTCTTAAAATTGTTAAAGTTGTTATTGGGTATGGTGAGAGGTTCGAGTTGAGATAGCGATGATAAACAAAAGCGCTGCACGGGAGACAACCCGTGGTTTTCATGCTTTAAATATTTTTGAATCATATTTATTTTTCAAATAGGATTAATGATTCATTTTGATATTTAAGAAATATTTAATGTTGACCTGTTATTCTATTATGAGTATTGATGGGTATGAAGGGGGGGTTCCATATTCATCTGTGTCACGTGGTATGATCCTTGAGTAATACCTTATCGAGAAATTTAAAAAAAGACAATGTATCATCAGTTCATTTTATTTTTATGTGTTTATATGTAAAACATATATATATATAAATTAAAAGGAAAATTCATAGGTCATAGGGCAAACCTCGTCACAACTGGAGAAGCCGTGGGGACTCGAACCTGAGACCGAAGGGAGACAGGGGTGCACGCTTTCCACTGACCTTCGGCTTATAGTGCTTCCTTATTCTATTATTTTTGTATATATACGTATATTTTAATTTTTTGTTATATGAATAATTATATATATCTATATATATTTTATTTTTTTTGTTTGTTTGTTTTTCCCTTTTTCCATTAGGGAACTCTACAAGTGACATGGATATCAAAGGGCTAAATTAGAAAAACAAGAACTTCAACTTCAACCACCAGGTGACTTCATTCATTATCATTATATTGAAAAATCCTTTTATAACTCCTGTCATCTACCTCTACTCCCTTAATATTTTTATTCTCTTTAAACACTTGGATAATGTTATTCTATGTTGGGGGTGAAAATAAATAGAAAACAATTAATTTTTGTGCATAAAAAATTTTATTGATGGAAAATTTTCTTCAACCTTGAACATGATAATACACATTGCACGCTTTGAAACTGAACAAAAAAATAATTTAACATGCCTTGATTCTGATTTTAATCCATGTATAATTTCATGAGCATTGATTTTGAAAAGTGTGTCTGTCTAATGTTAAATTTCAATGTTTATATTTTCAACCAAATAAAAAAAGATCACAATGCACGTCCTTTGGATAGTGGGGTATTATTTTGGGTTCATGGGGTCCCACAAATAAATATCATAGGTTTGGTGATCAGTTTATTCTTAATATAATTATTCAATAAAAAATAAAAAAACAATAAATTCATATAGATCAATAAAATAACCTAATGTGTGGCTTTCGGTACATGGGGATCGTGACTCCATAGTTTTCTGTTCCAAATATAGTAATTTTATCTCTACTAGTGGTAATTTGGATTTTCTTTTTACTAAGTTAACTCTATATGATGCCCGAGTATGTGGGCTTCACTTGGTTCCCTAAGGTCTTTGAGCCTGGGAGTCATCAGCAATGTCTCGCTACATGGATTGACCCTATTGAGTGAATTTTCAATTACATTGGAAAAATAGAAAAAAAAACAATAAAAAAATATAATAATAATAATAATAATAATAAATTGAATACTCATCTTAATATTTAAATGTGATTCCACCTAGAACATCCATCATTTTCCCCTTGAATAAAAATGAATCCCCATGTCTTTTGTGACACACAACACATTATTTACTTTATTGAAATTCGATGAAATGCGACGATGAATTTGAACAAAGGAACAACCTTGGGATTGGGATATTCTATTGAATATATCTTGTATTAATATATTTTTATGGGTTTCATGATATTTTGGTATAAGGTTTATTGGTTATCAATGTATATAAAAATGGTTTTGGAAAAGGGAATTCAAATTTCATATTGTTGAGATACATTTTGATCGGGACTAGAAAAAATCATGTTGGGGTATGTGATTAGCCACTTAATGAGGATAATATTCATTATTAATAAATATAATATTAATGTGATTTATTATTCATAAAAATAATTTTAGTACATTTTACACATTGAAAATTAATTCACATTGTGATTGTAATTCCATCTTAAAATGCACTATTACATGGTACAATTTTGAAGACCTCCTAAAATAAAAAATAATCATAATTTTATTTTCATATTTTATTTTCATTTATCCCATTATTTAAGGAAAAATTATTTATTTTGTAGCACTTGAATATTCACATTTATAGAGCACCAAAATGGGATTTCATCCCAACACATTATGGGAAAAGTAAACTGGAAATCACCCCAATAAAAAGACTATAGAGTACAAGATAGAATCCCAATTATTCTAAAACGTTAACTGAAGATATATAACATCATGGGGAATATTTAACAAAATAGTAAAAAGATCTCATTCAGATGTTGTAATAGATTTCTAGGAGGCCCAAGTGGAAAATGAAATTTTGGGCCATATTCTGTGGCCCATCAAAATAGCCCAAAAATTTAATCCTATCTTGGAAACCAAAAAATATTTTTGGATTCCAATTTACATATATTTAGAAAACATAAGGAGATTAATTTTTCTATTATATGTACCACTAAAATTCTACCATTTTGAAGGTCATCTAGGTGCCGCTGTTCGGTGGATGCAAGTTTTCTGCAACTTCGGGTCAAGGGTGGAAAAGTCTCATCTCCCTTACTTTCGACAACCCTCGGCCTACCACCATTAATTTAGGAGAGTTTGAAAGATGGTGGATCTAAAAAAGGCTCCAAAAATTCATATTTAAGGAAGTGGTGTTGGAGGATTTAATAATCATGGGTTGTTAATTTCATTGTAGTGTTATGTTGCCGCTTTGTGTTTGTAATCACATTTCTTTCTCATGTAAGTTATTCAATTCACTATAGTTATTTATAAATGTTCTTTCTATCCTATTATTCTATTATTATACATACCATTTTTATACCATTTGATAAAGGTGTGAATTTATCCACACTATACTTGTGAAATTTATCACACAACGGCGGAGTGATCATTATTTTGTTGTTTTTACTTCTTGAATTCCACCCTTGTAAGTCTTCTTCCCACTTCTATTGAGAAAATGTCATCAATGGATAACTAACTATGTTATGGGTTGATCTAAGGGAGTAGTAAGTGGATGGATTGAATGTTCTTTCTCATCCTCTAAATGATTATTAACATCTTTTATTTGAGTTTCTTTTATTCTATTGTTTTCTATCTTCCTCTTCCTTGTTGAATTTATTCAACCCACTTTTTTGTGTTAATAAGATCCTTTACCTTGGAGTGCAAATGAAAATGATCCTATAAGTGTATAGTTTATTAAAATGTGTTTTTGAAGGTGTTTAACCAGTAAGTGATGAGGTTAGTTTGAATTCATTGAATGAATCCTTCTCAAGTTAATGAAATTGAAATCATTAAAAAAGGAATTCATCTAATCAACCCAAATTAATAACCTTGGATCAACTCATTATTTTAAATTTATTCACATAAAACTCTTAGTTTTCACTTAACCACATATAAAATCAACCCAAATATGGCCACTTTATAGGAAAGATCATTTGATAGAATGTATGTGTTTGTAGGTTTCTTTTTAGGTTTCTGAGGATTCGACAACCCAAGGAAAACTACAAGCGACCACTTAAACCAAAAACTTTGGTTAAATTTGTGGGAGACAAAATTTTGGAACTGTTTCCAAGAACCTAAGTATGTTATGTTAGACACTAACATCTTTTTTTCTCACCCCACTTCTCTGTTCTCACCCCCTCACTCCTATGAAAGGAAATTTTGAACAATGCCAAACATGGGGAACCTATCCCTACATTGATCACCCAACCCCATGTGTGATATACAATAACCATCCTAATTTATACTGGTGTTATTATCGAAAAACTAATGAAATACAATTTTTTAACTCCTATGATCCAAAAAACATTACAATATATAATGAGTTTCAATCCCCACAAATCCAATATGGACACCCTCATGTGCAATTCCAACAACTTTATTATCCGACTGGACTAAACCATTTGGCACAACCCCTTATCCCCCTGGATACACATCTATTACATGAAAAACTATGTCAAAAAATGGATATATTGAGTTTTTATGTTTCATCATTGATATTAGAACTACAAAACATTGAGACGGTTATGGATCTCATTCCCACTCATGCTATCACTTCCTCTTCATTGATAGAAGCCTTTTTTCTCCCAAAAACCTAAAATAAATTTATCGAATAACCAACCTTTGGAATTTGGATATATTGAGAAGATAAATGAATTATTGAAGAGTCTTCAAATCAAGATGAAATTGATTTTTTTATTCAAAATAAAATAATTTGACCTCATCGATTGAGTGCCCCTATTATAGCTCCGTTGATGATTTTTTAGAATCACAAATCACAGAAACATTAGGATAAATCACAAATATTGAGTCCATGCCCATTCATAACACCAATCATTCCAATTTTTTGGTTGAATATATTTTCCAATAAGAACTAATTCTTTTGAGAAATTTAAAAAATAAAACCGAGTTGGATTCAAAATCTCAACTTGTGTCTGAATTTCCTATCCAACCCAAGATCAAAATTATTAAGCTTCCTTCCCCACTCAAGTATCCCTTGATAGGGTATATCCATGACCGTTTAGTTGGAATTAATTCTTCTATTGAATCCAACAATTTAGGAATGATCATTGATTTCTTAGGCAAGACAACAATGGAAACTTGATCAACCATTTCTGATATTACATGGATTTTCCCACTAATTTTATAACATAGGATTGGGCATGAAACATTTTCTAAACATAGAATTAATCTCAACCTAGTATATGGGGAGAAACATATTCTCCTTAAAATTTTTAATTTTGGTATTGGGTATGTTTAGAGGTTTGTGCCGAGATGGAGACATTAAACAAAAGAGTTTCACAGGAGGAAACCCGTGGTTTCAATGTTTCCAATCTTTTTGAATCATCTTTATTTTTCAAATAAGATTAATGAATCATTTTTATATTTAAAAAAATGGACTGTTGACATTTTCTTCTATTATTAGTATGGAAGGGTATGAAAGGGGAGCACCATATTAATCTATGTCATGTGGTGTGATCCTTGAGTAATACCGTACCCATAACTTTATAAAGAAGACAATGTATCATCAGTTCATTTTATTTTTATGAGTTTGTAGGTAAAAATAAAAAAAATTATAAAATAAATAGAATGACACGTTGTAGGTCATGGGGAAAACCCTGTCACAACTGGCGAATCCACGGTGACTTGAACCCGGGACTGAAGGGAGACAGGGGTGCACTTTTACCACTGACCTACAATGTATAATACTTATTTATTCTATAATTTTTGTATATATACTTATATTTTATTTTTTTGTTATATAAATAAATATATACTTATATATATTGTATTGTTTTCTTTCTTTGTTTGTTTTTTCCTTTTTCCACTAGAAAACTCTGTAAGTGACACGGATATCAAAGGACTAAATTGGATCAGCAAGCACTTCGACTTCAAAAACTAGGTGACTTCATTCCATGATCCTTATATTTCAAATTCCTTTTATAAATCTTGTCATCTACCTCTACCCCCTTCTCAATTTTATTGTCTTTAAACACTGGGGAATTTTTGATTCTAAGTTGGGGGTGAAAAGAAAAAAAATAATTAGTTTTGTGTGCATAAAAAATTGTGTGGAAGGAAAATTTTCTTTAACCTTGAACATTATAATATACATTTTACACATTTAAACTGAATATCAAATAATTTATCATATCCTGATTATGATTTTAATCAATGTATAATTTCATGAGCAAAGATTTTGGAAATTGTGGCTGTCTAATGTGAAATTTCATAATTTATATTTTCATCCAAATAAAAAAAGATCACAACGCACTTCCTTTGGATAGTGGGGTATTAGTTTTTTTCATGGGGTCCCCAAAATAAATATATTAGGTTTGTTAATATTTTTTTTAATATGAGTATTCAATAAAAAAATAAAAAAACAATAAATTTTCCCATAGAGCAGTGAATGACCTAATGTGTGACTTTCGGCACTTGGGGGGTCATGAATCCATAGTTTCCTGGCCTAGATTTAGTAATTTTATCTATACTTATGGTAATTTGAATTTGTTTTTGACTGAGTTAACTCGATATTATTTCCAAGTATGTGGGATTCACTTGGTTCCCTATGGTCTTTTTTCCTAGGAGTAATCGGCAAAGTCTCACTACATGGGTTGACTCTATTGAGTGAAATTTCAATTACCATGGAAAAATTGAAAAAACAATAAAAAATATAATAATAATAAAATTTAATACTCATCTTAATATTGAAATTTTATTCCACCTAGCACTTCCATAATTTTTCCCTTGAGTAAAAATGAACCCCCATGTCTTTTTTGACACACAACACATCATCATACTTTATTGAAATTGGATGAAATGCGGCGATGAATTTTAAAATAATAATGGGCTTGGGATTGGAATATTCTTATGAATCTATATTGTATTAAAATATTTTTATGGGTTTTATGATTTTTTGGTATAAGGGTTCTTGGTGATCAATGTATATTAAAAAGTTTTATGAAAAGGGAATTCGAATTTCATATTGTTGAGATACATTTTGCTCCGGAAAAGAAAAACTCATGTTGGGGGGTGTTTTTAGCCACTGAATAAGGTTAATATTAATTGTTAATATATATAATATTCATGTTCTTTATTATTCATAAACATTATTTTAGTGAATTTTAAACTTTGAACATTAATTTACATATTGATTTTAATTCCCTCTTAAAATGCACTATTACATGGTACATTTTTGAACACCTCCAAAAATTAAAAATGGCCATGATTTTATTTTCAAATTTTATTTTTAGTTATAACATTTGTATAAGGAACAATTAATTACTTTGGATCACATGAAGATTCACATTGAAAGACCACACAAATGAGATTTTATGCCAGCACATTATGGGAGAAGTAAACTGAACATCAGCCCAATAAAGAGACTCTAGCATCCAATATACTAGCCCTATGATTTTCAAAATTTTTCTAAAGATATATAAAAACATTGGGAACATTTACTCAGACAGTGAAAATAGCTAATTCATATTTTTTTAATGCCATTTTAGGTGGCCCAAGTGGAAGATGAAATTTTAGGCCAGATTCCGTGGCCCGGAAAAATAGCCCACAATTTAATCATATCTCGTAAACCATAGATTCTTTTGGGCGGATATTTTATTTATAGTTAGAATAAATATGGTTCTTAATTTTTATATTCTATGGCCCAATCCAATTGGGCCACTAGAGGGACATCTAGGAACCTATGTTCGATGGATGCAAGCTAGATTCAATTTATGGCCTAGGGTGGAAAAGTCTCCACTCCCTTACATTCCACCACCCTAGGATTACCACCATTTATTAAGGTGAATTGTAAAAATGGGGGCTTGAACCAAGGATCCTAAAATTAATATTTAAGGCAGTGGTGTTGGAGGATTTAATCATCTTGGGTGCTTAATTCAATTATAGGTTTATGTTGTCGCTTTGTGTTTGTAATCACATTTCTTTCTCATGTATGTTGTTCAATTCACTTTAGTTCTTAATAAAAGTTTTTCCTTTTGTCTTATTCTATTCTTCTAAATATCACGTTGATATTGTTTCCTAATGGTTTGAATTTATTCACACCATACTATCTGAAATTTATCACACAATGATGGAGTTATCGTTATTTTTTTTTATTTACTTCTTCAATTCTACCCTCGTAAGTCTGCTTCCCGCTTCCATTGAGAATATGTCATCAATGGATAGCAAAATATTTTATGGGTTTATACGAGGGAGTAGCAAGGGGATGGATTTAATGTTATTTCTCACCCTCTAAATAATTATTAACTTCTTTTATTTGAGTTTCTTTTATTCAATGATTTTCTATCCTCCTCTTCCATATTGAATTTATTCACCCCACTTTTATTTTCTAATAAGATCCTTTAACTTGGAGTGCCCATGAAAATGATATTATATGTGTATAGGTGATTATCATGTGTTTCTGAATGTGTTTAACCATTATGTGAGGAGGTTAGTTTGAATTAATTGAATTAATCCTTCTCAAGTTAATTAAATTGAAATCATTAAAAAATGAATTAATCCAATCCACCCCTAGTGATAATCTAGGACAAACTCATTATTTTAAATTTAATTCACATAAGACTCTTTGTGTTAACTTAAACCCCTATAAAATCAACCCAAATATGGCCATTTCATAGCCATGAATTGTCCATAGAATGTAAGTGCCTATAGGTATCTTCTTAGGTCTCTTAGTATTCGACAACCGAAGCTAAATTACAAGAAACCTATTAAACCTAAAATCTCGTGTAAATTTGGGTGAGACCACTCATGCATAACATATTCTTTAACATTATTATATATTCATTTACAATATTCAATTGGAAATGAGAAGAAATACATGAATTAATCCAAGGTGAAAATTATTGTACCCAGAGATGGATTATACCATGGTTAGAAGATATTTATACTACAGTGGTTTGAGATAAGTATTGATTTCCAAAAACGAAAATTTCATTTTTAATATTTAATTTAAAATGAGGATATAATGGTTAACAGAATTTGGGATAATTTTTATATATAGAATATTTTGTTGTGGAGTTGGCCATGCCAATATGGACAGTAAAATATAAAAATATATGACCTTAGAGGATCTAGATATATGAATTAAAATTAAAAATATTGATGAAGTTAAATATTATGTCATGTAAAAATTTATGGAAAAATAATTAGATGAGACATGGATTTTAATGGAATAAAAATTTGGATTTTCAAATTTTAGATGTTTGAGAAGGATGTAGAAAGAATAAGAAGTTTCATTATTTTTAGAAGTTAGAAATTATTGGATCAATATTATTCATTAATAGAAGAGGATTTTAATAATGATGTCTAAGATCACTCTTTGATAAAATAGATTTGAGCTCAAGTAAAACAACATCATTATGTATCATTGTGTATTTTATGGATATAAATTTTAAATGACATTTACGCTAAATTTTTTTTGTATACTGTTCTAATGTAGTGTGTGGATAGGGATGTTGAGGGAGGGTCCCATGGATAAATAGTGAAACAGAATAGAACTAAAGAAGTCATAACTATGATAGGGCATCCCTTCTTTTTATTTCATAACTTTTCATTACATTTTACAAACATATGATCTTTAAAGTGTAGTGTCTTGGAAATTAGAAACATAATAAATGAAAACAACATAAAGAATTACTTTAAACCACTCGCAAGGATTAATTATAGGTTCATCCTATGTAAAATTACTGCATCTTCTATCCTGGAGACATACATCAATGAAAATGTTGAGTAGAAGACTCAATAAGGAAATCAAGTGAAACAGTTGACATGTGATATTGAGCAATATAAATAAGAACATAATAAAAATTATAAATATGTGAGAAATGGAAGAATAGGAATATCATTACAAAATGAACATTAATCATAACATGAATATGTTTCTAAACCATTTCATTTAGACATCCATGAACATATCACCAAGGTTTATCCTCGAGGTGTCGTAAAAAAAACCAAGGTTATTCACCAAGGTATCGTGAAACTCTTCATCTCTAGAGATTAATTCATTACCCAATGCATTGGAAAACTATTAGGGAAAAACCTTAATATGTCCTTTTTCATGTGATCCACATATATCATAATCAAACCTTTCATAAATAACCCAATGAGAGTAAAATAAATGGGTTTCACTTCAAAATCGTGACGTATTAAAAGTGCTTGAAAATAAGATAGTTATGTTATTTATTACACATGGAATGGGAGAGAGGGTTACATGTAGGTCAATTCCAGAATCAAATATATAATTTTATTGTATCTATGAACATGCATATAAAATAAATAGGTATGGGTATTCACGTAAATAAAACAAGATAATTCCTTGAGAAAAAGAGAGTGAAATTTTGAGACAAATTTTCTACAGCATAATGGCTAAATAACATGGTTTTAGAAAATAATATAAAGAGAGGGTACAAGGTTCTCCCATAAATAAATGAATAATTTTACAGTATAGGTACAAAATATAATGAAACAAGATCATGGTGTTTGTAATTTAATTACACACCACATGAAAAGGAAACTTGCAAAGAAAGAGAAAGCGTGATTTCTTTTAGGAAAATTCGGCAGCCTAACGGCGTCACATAAAAACTCAGAAAATCAATTGGTGAGAGTGGAAAGGGTCTCTAATCATTTGTAAATGTAATGGAAATTATTAAATATATATAAGAACAATCCACATAATAATAAAATGGAACTATAAGACATATCATAAAGTAAGTCTTGACTTAAAAGAAGATGGTGAACGGTTCCCTTACCTTGAATAGTAACTTCGAAAGCATGAAGTTTGGGTCCTTGGGAGGCTTTAGGGAACCTTGGTAGGACTCTTTGGGAGGTAAAGGGACCAGAAATTCATTGAGGAGGATTTTGGAATGAAATTATTGAGCTAAATGGCTTGGTATTTTTAGGAAAAGTGAGGGAATAAATTATTAATTTCCAAGGGACACCTCATTGGTGGTATTTGAAAAAACATGGGCTTTCACATGGTATTTTCCCATTGTATTGGCAACATGGGACACCTAACAGAATATATCACTATTTATAATTCGAATAGAACGATTACATCATTAATGATGTCATGAAACACCTAAAACTCAAAACTGTATTTTTACTATTCAACGAAAATTCAACTGTTTCAGAAAAATCCCAAAACATTACCCTAACCTAATATCGATGATCTGATTTAAAAAATGAAATCCATTTTATGAAAATATTTTTCTAAATATTTTTATTTTATTTTTTAAATAAAATAATTATTTCTTCCAAAAATACAACTTTAAAACTATAACTCATTTTGTAACACCATAAAAATTTAATCAAGGACCCGTAAAATTATCATATAACCATAATACAAGAAAGTAAATTTTTTTTATTAAATTCTATGAAAAGATATTTCCATTTTAATTATTAAATTATTTATAAAATTGTAAATAAAATATTTATGACATACAAAAATACCAAAACTTATAAAATGATCGTTCTTTCACTTTTAAGATGTTTAAATTGTATTTATACAATCATGGGTGAAGTTTCTATTTTTTGGCCAATTTACTATTCAATATTATTCATTACTATTCATATTTAACTATTCACTAAAAATCAAGTTGAACTTATTAGACTCTAAAATTCTTGCTGATCACAACTATAGAAGACCATATTTTGAAAATCATTTCACATTATTAATTATTTAAAGAATACAAAACACTACTGGAAAACTAACTTATACCAACAGTTTTGAACTGTTGGTATTGGCCTCCAAAGAGTTGGTATAGCCTATACCAACGGTTTGGAGAACTGTTGCCATGTAAGTCATTGGGATAGGTCTATACCAACGGTTTTCCCAAAATCATTGGTATAGACCTATCCCAACGGTTTTGGAAACCCTTGGTATAAGTAATATGAAAATCTATACCAACAGTTATGGAACTGTTGGTATATGTATTTCAAAAAAAATATTCACTGGTATTTGATCCCAGGACCCCTAGTTTAACATTGAATGACCTAACCACTAAACTAACATTACTTTTGTGAACATAATTACATAAATATATATATGTATTCTCATAATTATTTTAAATTTTGATTTATATAATTTTCTCGCTAAGAAGAACTGATAAAAAATCAAAGGATCTATACCAATGGTTGTCAAAACCATTGGTATAAACCTATACCAATGGTTTTCACAACCTTTGGTATAGATTTTGATTCTGGATTTCGATTCTGGGTTGAAGGTTGATTGATGGGGGACCTTTCCCAACGGTTTGGCCAAACCGTTGGAAAAGTGACATAACAAATTTACGTGCATATGTTTTATCAAATAATGAGTATTTTTTAATGTTTTTAGATGATAAAACCCATGTATTTCATTTTTATATAAAAATAATGGGTAATTTTAGTTTTATAATGAAAAGGAGAAAAATTGTGAAAAAGGCTAATTTTAGTTTTTTGACAGATTTTTACGTCATGGGTATTTTGGTAATTTACTGAAAAATATATTTTAACATTTTCTGATTAAAATTTTCATAGAATACCAATTTGTTTTCCTTCATTTTGGTCTTTTGGATCAGGAGCTCATTCGGAAATCTAGATGGTCTAAAAATTCATTGAAGTTGGACATTTTTCGGGCAGACAGCGCGGAACATGCCACTATAACAGAACTCAAACGTGGTCTAAATATATCCAAATGCGGTTCTTCCACCTAGGATAGAACATGGATAGAGAGGGACGACCCTACACCAAATTTTGTGGAGTTTTAAAGTTATTAAGGCGGCCATTTAATGACATAATTTTGGAGGAACCTTCCTGGATGCTTCGTCCAGAATCAGAAGCCTTTAATGAAAAATTCGTAACTCCTTCATCCTATGTACAAATGCACTTTAATTTGGAGGGTGAACAGAAAAGACATTTATGAAAAATATTGAAGAATTTTTACACATGTGAATTGGTAATTTATGAGTCCAACAACGTGCAAACTTTCAGAGGACAGAATGATGCCGATAAAAGGAGGCCCTCCCCTCCTTCCAAAATCATCATCTCGACACCCAAAGCCAATGAGGGATCCCACCGGGGCACGTACCACTACAACTCTTATCTTCCCCCCTAATTTCTTCTTTTATTTTTATTTTCATTTTAGTATTTTTTTCATTTTATTTCTGTTTTAATTTATTTTATTTTTAGTTTTATTAATCCATACATCTATGTTTCTCCATCCACTTTTCATCTTTTATTTCTTTATCTCTCTCTCTCCCTCTCTCAATATTTCTATATTCCTACACCCAATCCACAAAGTAATATCATACTCTCAGAATTGAGAGGCTAACTCGAGACTTGGATTGGGGGAGGTCAAGAAGTTCATGAGTTTTCTTTAATGTTTATTCTAAATTTGTGATAGATTTGAGTTGTATTCATGGGCGAGACGAATGTCCCCAATTGGGTGACGGTCCCCAATGACATGCAACTCAATCTATTTATATTATGGAAACGAATAGTAAAGAAAAACATGAGATTTCATGTTTGATTTATCAAAATTGAATCAAAAATATAAAGGAGAATAATGATTGAATCCCGGGCTGAACCCCAAACCAAGTTCTTTCTTCATTAACTCATTCTGTTTATAATTGCATAATAGTTTATATTTTTCATATCAAAAACAAAAAAAAATATTCTTTTCACTTCCATTTAAATAAAAAAATATAAAATAGAGATAGATTAGGTGAATTTGATAATTTAAGTGAACCAATTTGAGAAGTCTCTTCAAGAGAGACGACCCTGGTCCCCTCCTTGGCTTTGGGTGTCGAGCTGATGATTTTGGAAAGAGGGGAGGGCCTCCTTTTATAGACAACATTCTATCCTTCAAAATCTTGCACATTGTTGGACTCATAAATTTCTGATTCATGAATGTAACCATACTTAAATATTGTTCATAAATTTCTTGGCTGTTCACCCTCCAAATTATAGCGCATTTGGACATCGGATGAAGGAGTTATGAATTTTTCATTGAAGGCTTCTGTTTCTGGACGAAGCATCCAGGAAAGTTCCTCCAAAAATATGTCGTTAAATGGCTGCCGTAATGAATTTAAAACTATAAAAAATTTGGTGTATGGTCGTCCCTCCCTATTCTTATTCTATCCCAGGCAGAAGAACTGCATTTGGATATATTTATGCCGCGTTTGAGTTCCGTTACCGTGGTGTGGTCCACACTGTCTGCCCGGAAAAATGTCCCACTTCAATGAATTTTAGAACCTCTAGATGGCCAAATCAGCTTCTAGTCCAGAAGACAAAAATTATGGAAATAAAATAGGTATTCTATGAAAATTTGAATCAGAAAATTTGGAACTGTATTTTTTGAAAAATGACCAAAATACCCTTGACGTAGAAATCTGTCAAAAATCCAGAATTAGCCATTTTCACAATTTTTCTCCTTTTCATTCTAAAACTAAAATTAACCATTATTTTTATAAAACAATGAAATACATGGGTTTTATCATCTAAAAACATTAAATAATAGTCATTATTTGATAAAAAATATGCACGTAAATTTGTCCTGTCAGAAAGACATACCTTTTCCCAACAGTTTGGCCAAACCGTTGGGAAAGCTGGCTTCAAAGTGGGCTTTCCCAACGTTTTGGCCAAACCATTGGGAAAGGGAACCTATACCAATGGTTTTTACAAACCGTTGGTATAGAAGCATTGGGAAAGATCAGATTTATAGTAGTGAAAATATTTTAAATTACCCCTTTTTTCCTAAATTCATCAATAATACACATCCTATATTTATACAGATATTTGAAATTCACAAATTTTCCATAATAAGAAATTACAATTTTATTTATATAAAAGGATCAAAAAAAGTAGTTAAGGTCACATTATATAGCCCCTTATAACACCAGTATAAGATCTTAGTGTAACGTGTGCTATCATGATAGAATCTTGGGGTGGATCACATAACATTTCCCAAGTGGTGATTTATATAAGCTTGACCTTCTCCCTTGGGTGATTCCGTTCATGCATCATATGTTGAAGTTTGGCTTGAGCATGGTCTAGAACAATGCCCAGTGATGCTACCTCATTCCAATGCTCCGAGAGATGGGCTTTATATGGCCCGTGTCTACTGGATTAGGCCATTTAATCATCTTTCTATAATAATTAACCAATATAACTATATTTATAAAAACACAACATTAAAATTATAATTTCCAATGGTCATATTGACAAATATTCATATAATATTCGAATATCAATGGTCCCATTTTAATTATACCCCCTTTATTATTTAAAGGATATAGTTTTGTTGGGTATCAAATAGAATAACACACAAATTTAGGAAGCGAATATAATTAAATTGTTTAGGTCATTACATTCTTCCACTCTTAGGAAATTTCATCACTGAAATTTTATCTCATACCCTCTGATGAGAAATGGTGTGGGTACTTCTGTCTCATAGACTCCTTTGGTTCCCATGTGGCTTCTTCACATTCGTGGTTCCTCCACAACACCTTAACAAGGGGGTAGTCTTGTTGTGTATAACCTTGTCTCTACGATCCATGATCACCACTGGCTGCTCCTCCTAAGAGAGGTCATGTTCCAGTTGTACCACTTTTGGATTTAGTATAAGTGAAGGGTCAGGTATGTACTTCCTCAAGAGGAAAACATGGAAGACCTCATGAACATGTGCTAGATTTTGAGGAAGTGCAAGCCAATATGACACTACTCCAACTCGGTCAAGGATTTCATAGGGGCCAATGAACCTAGGGCTAAGCTTCCATTTCTTCCCAAACCTCATGACTCTCTTCTAAGGTAAAATTAGAAGAAAGGATTTTTCACCAACATCAAACTCCACGTCCCTTAAAAGGTTTTTAGCATAGCTCTTCTACCGACTCTAAGCAGCCTTAATGTGTTTCTGGATGGCATGAACTTTTTCTATCATCTCTTTCACAAGATCAGGCCCAAGAAGCTTTCCCTCACCAGCTTCATCCAAACAAGTCAGAGTTCTACATCGCATCCCATATAGAGCTTCATAGGGTGCCATTTGAATGAATGAGTGGAAGTTGTTGTTATAATAGAACTCAAATAAAATGAGAGGTTGATCCCATCCACCTTCAAATTCCATTGATCTTGTTCTTAGGATGTCATTGAGTGTTTGAATAGTTCTTTTAGATTGGCAATCTGTTTGGGGGTGATAGGCCGCACTGAAGTTCAATTCAGTGATCATAGTTTGTTGAAGACTTCTCTAGAATGTTGATGTAAACCTTGGATCACAATTTGATACAATAGAAATTGGAACTCCATGTAGCCTTAACACTTCCTTCCCAAAAATCCTGGCAACTTGATCAAGAGAGAAATCTTCTCGGATAGAGATAAAATGGGAATTCTTGGTGAGAGGGTCCAAAATAACCCATATCACATTGTTTATTTTGGATGTTCTTGGGAGACCAATGACAAATTCCATAGTGATATTGTCTCACTTCCATCCTAGTATGGGTAGTGGTAGCAATACACATTTATGAAGTTGTTGCTCTGCCTTCACTTGCTGACATACCAGAAACCTTGATGTGTAGTCAACAATCTCTCTTTTCTTATTATCCCACCAATAATGATCACAATGGTCCCTATATATTTTCATGATACCAGGATTTATTGAGAATGTAGAGATATGATCTTCATCCATCAGCTCCTTCATTATTTCTAGAATAGATGGAACACATATCCTTTTATGAAATTTCAGTACACCTTCTTGATCATTATTGAACTCAGGAAACTTCCCATCCTTTATAGCCTCAAACTTCTTCTGTAACAAAGTATATTCTTTCTGAGCTTTATTGATATTATCTAGTAGTGACTATTGGGTAATAATTTGGGTTAGGGTTGATGAGGTCCCTTCCTTTATAATTCCCATGTCTAGTTTTACTAGGTCATTGATCAAATGATCTCTTTGAATCCTCATAATGGATAGAACAACTGGGTATTTCCTTCTTAATGCATCAAAAACTTTGTTTTCTCTTTTAGGATGATAATTAATTGATCAATCGTAGCCTTTATGGATTTCCAACTATCTCCTTTGCCTCATCTTCAATTCCTTTTGTGTGAAAATATACTTCATGCTTTGATGGTATGTGTATATACCGCATTTCTCACCATAAAGATAGTGCCTCAAAATCTTCATAGAAAAAATGATCATAGCCTGCTCCATATCATTCGTAGGATAGTTCTTCTCACGATTCTTCAACTGTCGAGATGCATAAGCAATGACCTTGTCATTTTTTCATGAGGATGCACCCAAGCCCCTTCAGAGACACATCGCTAAAAATAACGAATCCTTCTCCACTTGAGGGCCTAATTAACATAGGTGATTTAACCAATCTCTTCTTTAGCTCTTGGAAACAATCCTCACACACCTTTTTCTGGATGAACATTACCCATTTTCATGTTAACCTGGTTAATGGATTAGAAATTCATGAAATGTTTTTTCACAAATCTTCTATGATATCCCACTAATCCAAGGAAACTAAGAATCTCAATTGTTGTTTTTGGTTGATGCCACTCCTCTACAACGTTTTTCTTTGCAGGGTCAACTATGATTCCTTCATTACTAACAATGATACCCAAGAAAGTTACTTGTTGTTACTAGAATTCACATTTACTAAACATTCCAAAAAGTCTCTCCTTCCATAGAGTTTTTAATATAACCCTTTGATGATCCTCATGCTCCTCATGACATTTGAAAAATATCAAAATATTATCAATAAAAACTACCACAAAGTTATCATGGTAGTTCTTATAACCCTATTCATCAAATCCATAAAAATTAAATTTGAAATAGTCAGTCCGAAGGGAATAAGAACAAACTCATAATGCCCATATCTTGATCAGAAGACAGTTTTTGGAATATATTCTTTCTTCACTCACAATTGATGATAACAAGATCAAAGATCAATCTTAGAGAAGAAATGAGCCCCATGAAGTTGGTCAAATATGTCCTCAATTCTTGGAAGAGGGTATTTGTTCTTTACCGTGATCCCATTTAGTTCTCTATAATCAATTCATAGCTGCATCAATCCATCCTTCTTCTTCTTCCCAAAGAGAATAGGTGCTCCCCACGGAGATGCACTCGGTCGGATAAAGCCCTTCTCCAAAAGATCATGGATTTGTTTCTTTAATTTCTTCAGCTTTATATTTACTGTCCTATAAAGGGTCTTTGATATCAGATGAGATCCAAGTATGAGTTCAATGGAGAAATCTACCTCTCTTTCTGTGGGAGGTCCGGGTAACTCCTCGGGAAATACGTCAACGTATTCCAAGACGATAGGCACATTTTCTATCCCCGAACTCTGATTTTCTTCTTCTTCTTCACCGATTAATTCCATAAAGAGGGATATAGGGGGTTCTTCTAGACAAAGATCAGGTTGAGATATCACTCCTTAGAAAATAACTATATGTATTACATTCAAGACTACTAAGATTTCATTACATCTGCATTTGATCTTAGAATTATACATTGAGCGCCAGTCCATCCTAAGTATAATGTCGAATTCCATCGTGGGAATGACTACTAGATTTGTGATAAGATTTTTCTCACCAAAGTTAATACTAGAGTTTCTTAACAATGACAATGCTTGGATAATCCCACCAGGATTATTGAATGATAACTCTACTTTTAGAAAGTCTGGGGTTGATTCCAAATTATTTGCTAACTTGGAGATAATAAATGGAATGCATAGAACCAAAATCAAACAAAGTACTTACTAGCTTTGAGAGAACAACAAGTGTACCTACTACCACATCATTTGGAGCTTCAACTTCAGGTATCGTGATAGAAAAAGAACAACCTTGATCCCTTGGCCATTTTTGAGGTGGATGGTGGTTCCCCTCCACTGCCCCCAGATTTGGAGATTGATTGGAAAAGTTCCCAATTTTCCCACACATAAAGCACTAGACATCAGGTAGGGCCAGAACCATCTCCCCCTTGTTTTTAGTGTTTGGGAGTTGAGGTTTCACATCACTACAACAATTCCTCATAATATGGCTATCTCTTCTACACTTTTAGAATTTTCCACTCCTGAGAAATCAGATCCCTAAATGCTTCTTCCCACATTTATTACGCATGGGACATTGCACTTTCTTCCCTCCTCTTCCCTGCTGAAATTTCCACCCTAATATGGGCTCTGTTGATCTCTTTTTTCGTTTGATTTATGAGGCCACTAAGTCTCACTAAACTCTAGTTTTACTTTCATTACACTCCGTACAATCTCATCATATCCATCATAGTCTCAGTTGGCTAGATTCTTCTGCAGATGAGGACTCAGTCCACTGAAGAATCTATCAACCTTACCATTTTCATCCATGAAAAATTTATAGGTGTAACTTGAATGCCTGGTAAAGATCATCTCATAGCTTCCAATAGATTATTTCTCCTTCTGCTTCAGCTCGAGAAACTGCTTCTCCATTCTTGTTCTAATGGAACGAGGGAAACACTTACTGAAAATATCCCTCTAAACTCTTCCCACTCCATAGCTTCAACTTCCAATATTGTCCTTTTGTTTTTAATCCGTTCCCACCATTTATTAGATTCAACTTCTAAGTGATAGACAGTCAGGGTGACCTTCTCTTACTCTGAATTGCGGGGCATAGAAAAGATATTCTCTATAGAGCAGATCCACTATTCATCAATCAACGAGTCAGTCGATCCACTAATGGTTGGTGGAAGTTGACGCATAAAAGACTCAACAAAAAGTTTTTCCCTTCGTGGTGAGAGAAGTCTCTCAACTTGATTCAAGTTATTTCCCATAACTTGAGTTAGTTGGTTCATCATTCACATGAATGCTTCCATTCCAGCTTCCTTCAGAGGGTCGTTAGTGCATGGTCCATTGTGGTTACCATCTTCATGGTTCCTTCTATTTCCCTCCATATCTAAATGAATAAAACCTTAGTGAGAAACTTATTTCATTTACGAATCTTTTCAAAATAATGAATTTTATGTCTTAGAACTTCTTTGAACAATTATATTTCTCTATAAATCCTTCATAATGATTCATAAAAGTCTTATGATTAACCAAACAAATCCCCTAGAAGTGTTCTAACCAAGAGTGCAGCAAGGCCCTCCGTCGAGTACCAGATCCCGTTTGAGTCTAGCTCGAAGTGGTGTTTTTTAGTTTTACCCCTATGTACATCTATGTCCGAGCCGCATATACATGCTCGTATCCAGACATGGATGCATTTGTTTGATAAACCACTTACTGAATAATCACCAAAATACCATGAATTTTTCATATATTTAAACTTTTATATATGATTCTTCATAATTTTTTCATATCCCAATTTCCAAAAATAACTAAACTATCCTTTTACACCATCTATTGAATCCCGCCTTTTTATTTCATAAATTTTCATTACATTTTACAAACAGAGGATCTTTAAAGTCTAGTGTCTTGGAAATCAGGAACATAATACATGAAAATAACCAAAAGAATTCTCTTAAACCACCCATAAGGCTTATTCATTGTTTTATCCTATGTAAAATTACTGCATCTCATATCCTGGAGACATACATCAATGAAATGGGTGAGCATAAGGATCAGTAAAGAAAACAAATGAAACAGTTGACATGTGATCTTGAGCAATATTAATAAGAACATGATACAAAAAAATAAATCCATGAGCAATGGAAGAATAATAATATCATGATTAAAATAACATGATTCATAACTTGAGTATGTGGCTATAACATTTCATTTAGACATTCAAGAACATATCACCAAGGTTTATCCCCGAGGTGTCATAAAAATTACCAAGTTTATTCACCAAGGTATCATGAAACATTTCATCTCTAGAGATTAATTTAGTACCCAATTCATTGAAGTGATATCAGGGAACACCCTTGATATTTATTTATTTTCATGTGAGCCACATAGATCATAACAAAATATTTCATAAATAACCCAAAGTGAGTAAAAGAAATGGGTTTCACTTCAAAATCGTGACGTTTTAAAAGTGCTTAAAAATAAGATCGTTATGTTCTTTATAACCCATGGAAAGGGAGTGAGGGTTAAATGAATGTCAATTATAGAATCAAATATATCATTTTTTTGTATCTTTGAACACCCATAAAAATGAAATAGTTCTAGGCTTTCACATAAATAAAACAATATAATTCCTTGAGAAAAAGAGAGAGAAAATTTGAGAAGAAATTTTGACAACATACGGCTATATAACATGGTTTTAAAAGATTATATAAAGAGAGGGGAAAAGGGTATCCCATAAATGAATGAATCATTTTATAGTAGAGTTATAGAATACAAAGAAATAAGATCATGGTGTGGACAATTGAATAACACACCACATGAAAAGGAAACTTGCAAGGAAAGAGAAAGCACGATTTCTTTTACAAAAATTTAGCAGCCTAACGGCGTCACATAAAAATTCAGAAAATCAATTGATGAGAGAGGAAATGGTATCTCATAATTTGTAAATGAAATGGATAGCAGTAAATATATATAATAACAATACCCACATAATAAAATGGAACTATAAGGAATAACATAACGGAAGTCATGTCTAAAAAACGATGGTGAAAGGTTCCCATACCATGAAGAGTAACTTTGAATTCTTGAAGGTCGTGAACTTGGGAGGACTCCTTGGGAGGTAAGGAGACCAGAACATCATTGATGAGGATTTTGTAATGAAATTAATGAGGTAAATGGCTTGGTATTTATAGAAAAAGTGAGGGAATAAATTATTAATTTCTAAGGGACACCTCATCAGTGGTATTTGCAAAACCATGTGCTTGCCCATGGTATTGGCCACTTAAGACACCTTATAGAATATATCACTATTCATAAGTCAGCCAGAAATCTTACATCATTATTACATCATTACTTATGTCATTAAACACCCGAAACTCAAAATTGTATTTTTACTATTCACCGATAATTATATTGTTTCAGAAAAATCCCAAAAATTCACCCTAACCTAATATTGTTGCTCTGAATTCAAAAATGATATCCATTTTATGAAAATAATTTTCTAAATATTTTTAATTTTATTTTTATATAAAATCATAATTTATTCCAAAAATACAACATTAAAACAATAACAAATTTTGTAACACCATAAAAAAGTAATCAATGTCCCATAAAATTATCATATAACCATAATACAATAAAGTAACAATTTATGATTACATTTTATGAAAATATATTTCCAATTTTAAATTTTAAATTAATTACAAAATTGTAAATAAAAAATTTATGACATACAAAAATACCAAAAATTATACTATGATCGTTTTTTTACTTTTAAGATGTTTAAATTGTATTTATACATTCATGTGTAAAGTTTATATTTTTTTGGCCAATTTACTATTCATTACTATTCATACGGGTATGTTACTATTCATACTTAACTATTCACTAAAAATCAAGTTGATCTTATTAGGCTCTAAAATTTTATCTGATCACAACTGTAGAAGAAAATTTTCTGAAAATCATTTCACATTGTTAATTATTTAAAGAATACAAACATATTTTAAAATACCACTTTTTTCTAAACTCATCAATAATACACATCCTATATTTATCTGGATATTTGAAATTTAAAAATTTTTCCATAATAAGAAATAAAAATTTTATTTATATAAAAGGATTACACAAAGCAGCTAAGGTCTCGTTACATACCCATTATAACACCAGCATAGTACCTAAGTGTAAGGTGTGCTATGGTGATAGAATCTTGGGGTGGCTCGGACAATATTGCATGAGTGGTGATTTCCATTAGCTTGAACATCTCCCTTAGTCGATTCCATTCAAGATTCATATGTTGAAGTTCGTCTTGGGCTTGGTCTAGAGCAAAGCCCAGTGATGCTAACTCCTTCCCAAGCTCCGATAGATGGGCTTCATATGGCCCGAGTATACTAGTTGAGGCCATTCAATCTTATTTTTGTATTAATTAACCAAATAACTTAATTTATAAAAACACAATGTTATGATTATAGTTTCCAATGATCTTATTGACCAATAGTCATATAACAGTCGAAAACCAAAAATCTCATTTTTAATATACCCACTTTACTAATTAAAGGATATAATTCTGTTGAGTATAAAATAATATAACACACAAATTTTGGAAACAAATATAATTAAAATGTCCAGGCCGTTACATTCTTCCCCGATTAAGAAATTTTGTCCCAGAAATTTTATCTCGTACCATTTTATGAGAAAAAGGTGTGGGTACTTCTATCTTATAGACTCCTCTGGTTTCCATGTTTCTTCTTCAAATCTGTGGATCCTCGACAATAGCTTAACAAGGTGGGTAGTCTTGTTGCATAGAACCATGTCTCTACAATCCAATATCTCCACCGGCTGCTCCTCATAAGAGAGGACATGTTCCAGTTTCACCACCTATGGATCTAGTACATGTGAAGGGTCGGGTATGTACTTCCTCAAGAGGAATAAATGGAAGACACATGAACTTGTGCTAGATTTGGTGTAAGTGCAAGTTGTTAGGCCACTGATCTTATGGGATCAAGGATTTCATAGGGTCTAATGTACCTAGGGATGAGCTTCCCTTTCTTCCCAAACCTCATGACTCTCTTCTAAGGTGAAATTCAATGAATGTCTTTATCCCCAACATCAAACTCAAAGTCTCTTCAACGGTTGTTGGCATTTCTCTTCTGCCGACTCTGAGCTGCCTTAATGTGTTGCTAGATGGAATGGACTTTTTCTGTCATCTCTTGCACAAGATTAGGGCCAAGAAGCTTTCTCTCCCCAGCTTCATCCCAACAAGTAGGAGTTCTACATCGCTTCCCATATAGTGATTTATAGGGTTCCATTTTAATTCTTGAGTGGAAGTTGTTGTTGTATGAGAACTCAACTAAAGGGAGTTGTTTGTCCCATCCACCTTAAAATTCTATTGGTCATGTTCTTAGCATTTCCTCGAGTGGTTGAATAGTTCATTCAGATTGTCCATCAGTTTGGGGGTGATAGGCCATGATAAAATTCAATTCAGTGCTCAGAGATTGTTGAAGACTTCTCTAGAAGTTTGATGTGAACCATGGATCATGATCAGATACGATATAAAGGAGAACTCCATGCATCCTTACCGCTTCCTTTACATAAATCTTAGAAAGTTGATCAAGAGAGAAATCTTCTTGGATAGTGATAAAATGGGAAGTCTTGGTGAGATGGTCCACAATAACCCATATCGAGTTGTTTCCTTTGGAAGTTCTCGGGAGACCAGTGACAGAGTCCGTTGTGATATTTTCCCACTTCCATGATGGTACAGGTAGTGGATGCAATCCCCATTTAGAAAGTTGTCACTATGCCTTCACTTGTTGACATACCAGGTACCTTGGCGTGTAGTCAGTAATCTCCCTTTTCATATAATCCCACCAATAATGATCACGAAGGTCCTTATACATTTTTGTGCTACCAAGATATATATAGAAAGTAGAGTTATGAGCTTCATCCATCAGCTCCTTCTGTGTCTCTCAAATTGATGAAACATATAGCCTTGTACAAAATTTCAATACACCTTCTTGATCAGTATTTAACTCATTAAACTTCCCATCCTTCACAGTCTCAAACTTCTTCTATAACAAAGGATCTTCTTTCTGAGCTTTATTGATCTTCTCCAGTAATTACGGTTGATAAATAATTTTTATTAGGGTTGATGATGTCTCTTCATTTATAATTCCCATGTCCAGTTTTACTAGTTCATTGATCAAAGGATATATTTGAATCCCCATAATGGATAGAACAACTGGGTCTTTCCTGGTTAATGCATCAGCAACTTTGTTTTCTCTTTCGGGATGATAATGAATTGACCAATCATTGTCTTTAAGGAGTTCCAACCATCTCCTTTGTCTCATGTTCAGTTCCTTTTGTGTGAAAATATACATCACACTATATAACACATTTCTCTGTATAAAGATAGTGCCTCTATATCTTTTGTGAAAAAATGACCGCAGCTATCTCTAGATCATGCGTAGGATAGTTCTTCTCATGATTATTCAACTATCGAGATCCATAAGAAATGAACATGTAATTTTTCATGTGGATTCACAGAAGCCCTTTCAGAGACGCATCGCTAAAAATAACAAATCCTTATCCACTTGATGGCATAGTTAACATGGGTGCTGTAACCAATCTCTTCTATAGATTTTTGAAACATTCCTCACACACCTTTGTCCAGATGACCTTTTCCCCTTTTTGAGATAACATTTTTAATTGATTAGAAAGTCATGAAAAGTTTTTTACAAACCTCCTATAATACCCCACTAATGCAAGGAAACTAAGAATCTCAGTTATTTTTGTAGGATGAGGCCACTCCTCTACAACTTTTTTCTTTGCAGGGTCAACTATGATTCCTTCATTTTTAACAATGTGCCCTAAGAAAGAAACTTTTTGTAACTAGAATTCCCATTTACTGAACATTCCAAAATTCCTATCCTTCTGTAGGGTTTGCAAAATATCCCTTAAATGACCCTCATGAACAACATGACTTTTAGAATATATCAGAACATCATCAATAAAAACTACCCAAAAGTTTTCAATGTAGTCCTTAAAGACTCTATGAATCAAATCCATAAAATTTTCTAGTACATTAGTCAGTCTGAAGGGCATAACAAGAAACTCATAATGCCTATATATTGATCGAAAGGTAGATTTTGGAATATATTCTTATTCACCCTCATTTTATGATAACCAGATCAAAGATCAATCTTAGAGAAGAATTGAGGCCCATGAAGTTGGTCAAATAAGTAATCAATTCGTGGAAGAGGGTATTTTTTCTTTACTGTGATCCCATTCAGTTCTCTATAATCAATGCATAGCTGCATCGATCCATCCTTCTTCTTCACAAAGAGAACAGGTGCTCCCCAAGGAGACACACTCGGTCGTATAAACCCCTTCTCCAAAAGATCTTGGAGTTGTTTCTTTAATTCCTCCAGCTCCATATTTTCCATCCTATATGGGGTATTTGATATCGGATGAGATCTAGGTATGAGTTCAATGGATAACTATACCTATCTTTTTGGGGGAGGTATGGGTAACTCCTAAAGAAATCCGTCAACGTATTCCTGGACGATGGGGACATTTTCTGTCCTCAAACTCTCATTTCCACCAGCTTCTTCACTGATTAATTCCATAATGAAGGATATAGGGGCTCTTCTAGACAAAGATCAGGTTGATATGTCTCTCCTTGGAAGATAATTTTAGGTTTTCCATTTAATACTACTGATATTTCCTTACTTCTGCGTTTGATAGTAGCATTATACATTGAGATCTAGTCCATACCTAGTATAATGTCGAATTTCATAAGGGGAATGACTACTATATTTGTGATAATATTTTTCTCACCAAAGTAAATACAAGGGTTTCTAAAAACTGATGATTCTTGGATAATCCCACGAGGAGTCTTGACTAATAACTCTACTTTTAGAAAGTCATGGGTTGATTCCAAAATCTTTGAAAACATGAAGGAAATAAAGGAATGCATAGAACGAGAATCAAACAGTATACTTGCTATCTTTGAGCTAACAACAAGAGTACCTACTACTACATCATTTGGAGCTTCAAATTTAGTTGTCGTGATAGCAAAATTAAGACCTTGCTCCCTTGACCTTTGCTGAGGCTGATGGTGGTTCCCTTCCACTGCCCTCGGATTTGGACATTGAGTTGAAAAGTTCCCAAGTTGTACACACTTAAAGCACTGGACATCATGTAGGTCCTACACCATCTTTACCTTGTCATTAGTGTTTGGAAGTTTAGGTTTCACCTCACTACGACAAAACCTCTCAATATGGCCAACAATTCAACAATTGTAGCATTTCCTGCTCCCAAGAAAGCAGTTCCCCGAATTCTTCTTCCCGCATTTATTACACGTGGGACATTGCACTTTCTTGACTCCTCTTATCTGATCAAAGGTCATTCTTAATATAGGCTCCATCAATATATTTTTTTCATTTGATTTATGAGACCACTGCACCACACTGAACTTCAGTTCAACTTTCATTTCACTTTGTACGATCTCTTCAGAGCTATCATATTCTGGGTTGGCTAGATTCTTCCGCAGATGAGTTCTCAGTCCACCGAAGAATATATCAACCATAATATTTGGATCCATGACAAAGCTAGAGGTGTTACATGAATTCCCGGTGATGTTCATCTCATAGCTTCCGACAGATTCGTTCTCCTTCAAATTCAGCTCAAGAAACTCCTTATCTATTCATATTCTCATGGAATGAGGGAAATACTTATTGAAAAATATCCCTATGAACTCTTCCCACTACATTTAATCAACTTCCACTCTTGTCCATTTGTTTTTAATCAGTTCCCACCACTGATCAGCATCTAATTCTAAGTTATAGACAACCAGGGTGAACCTATCTTTCTCTAAATAGCTGAGCATAGAAAAGATCTTCTCTATAGAGATGATACACTATTCAACTATCAATGGGTCAGTCGATCCACTAATGTTTGGTGGTCGTTAATTAATAAAGGACTCAATATAATGTTGTTCCCTTCGCATTGAGATTAGTCTCTCAGATTGATTCAAGTTATTTCCCGTAACATGAGTCAGTTGGTTCGTTATTCACATGAATATTTCCATTCCATCTTCCATCGGAGGGTCTTTAGTGCATGGTCCATTGTGGTCACAATTTTCACGATTCCTCATACTTCCTTCCATTTCTAAAATAATAAAACGTTAGTGAGAAACTTCTTTAAACAATTACAATTCTCTATAAATCCTTCATTATGATTCATAAAAAGATTTTGATTGACCAAACATATACAATGTGAGTTTCATAACCAAGAGTGCAGCAATGCCCATGTTCTTGCACCAGTTCCCTTTTGATTCTAGCTCAAATTGGTATTTTCGGGTTTTACACCTATGTACATCTGTGTCCGAGCCACCTCTAACTGCTAATATCCAGACATGGAAGTATTTTTTGATAAACCACTTACTCAATACTCACAAAAATACTATGGAGTTTTCCTATATTTAAACATTTCCTTAGTATTATTCCTAAAGTATTCATAGGCTAACTTCCATAAAAAACTAAACTATCCTCTGATACCAATTATTGCATCTCGCCTTTTTTATTTCATAACTTTTCATTACATTTTACAAACAGATGATCTTTAAAGTCTATTGTCATTGAAATCAGGAACATAATACATGAAAAAATATATAAAATTCTTCTAAACCACTTGTAAGGCTTCATAATATGTTCATCCTATGTGCAATTACTGCATCTCATATCTTGTATACATTCATCAAAGAAAAGGGTGATCATAAGGCTCAGTAAGGAAAACAAGTGAAACAGTTGACATGTGATCTTGAGAAATATTAAAATGAACTTGATAAAAATCATAAAGACATGAGGAATGGAATAATGGGAATATCATGATAAATATAACATGAATAATAACTTGAATTCGTGGCTAAAAAATTTCATTTAGCCATTAATGAACATATCACCAAGGTTTATCCCCGAGGTGTCATAAAAATTACCAAGGTTATTGACCAAGGTACCGTGAAACTTGTCATCTATAGAGATTAATTATTTACCCAATGCATTGGAGCACTATCAGGGAGTACCCTTAATATGTTTTTATTTTCATGTGATCTACATATATGATAATCAAATATTTCATAAATAACCCAAATAGAGTAAAATAAATGGGTTTCACTTCAAAATTGTGACGTTTTAAAAGTGGTCAAAAATAAGATCGTTATGTTATTTATAACCCATGGAAAGAGAGTGAGGGATACAATTATTTCAATTCCAGAATAAAATATATCATTTCTCGGTATCAATAAACACCCATAGAAACTAAATAGTTTTTTATTCACATAAATAAAACAATAGAAAAAAAAGAATAATTTGGAGATGAAATTTTTCTGTAGCATAACGGCTATATAAAATGGTTTTAGAAAATAATATAAAGAAAGGGGACACAATTATCCCATAAATAAATGAATTATTTTACAATAGAAATATATAATAAAAATAAATAAGATCATGATGTGGAAAATTGAATGATAAACCACATGAAAGGGAAACATGAAAGGAAAGAGAAAGCGTGATTTCTTCTACGAAAATTCGGCAGCCTAAAAACGTCACATAAAAATTAAAAAAATAAATTGATGAGAGAGGAAAGGATATATAATAAATTGGAAGTAAAATGGATAGTAGTAAAATTATAGAATAATAATCCCCCTCATTATAAAATGGAACTATATGATATAACACAAAGTAAGTCATGACTTTAAAGAGGAGGGTGAAAAGTACCCTTTCCTTGATTTTTAATTTAAAAGCTTGAAGTTCAGGACCTTGTGAGGCATGAGAGGACCTTTTAAGGACTCCTTGGGAGGTAAGTAGACCATAACTTCATTTAAGAGAATTTTGGAATGAAATGAATGAGGGAAATGGCTTGGTATTTATAGGAAAAATGAAGGAAGAAATTATTAATTTCCAATGGACACCTCATAAGTGGTATTTGCAAAACCATGGACCTGCCAATGGTATTGACCACATGGGGAACCTCATAGAATATATGAGTATTCATAAGTCGACCAAAAATACTAAATCATTATTACATCATTATTGATTTCATCACACACCTGAAACTCAAAACTGTATTTTTACTGTTCACCGAAAATTCAACTATTTTAGAAAAATCCAAAAAATTCACCCTAACTTAATATAGATGCTATGAATTAAAAAATGAACTTCACTTTGTGAAAAGTATTTTTAAAATTTCTTGAAGTTAATTTTTAAATATAAATATTATTTATTCCAAAAAATACAACTTTGAAACTATAACTCATTTTTTAACACCTAAAAAAGTAATCAAGGTCCCATAAAATTATCATATAACCATAATACAATAAATTAACAATTTATGATTACATTTTATGAAAATATATTTCCAATTTAAATTATTAAATTAATTTTAAAATTGTAAAGAAAATATTTTTGACATACAAAAATACCAAAACTTATACTATGATCTTTTTTTCACTTTTAAGATGTTTAAATTGTATATATTAATTCATGGGTGAAGTTTCTATTTTTTTTTCTAATTTACTATTCATTACTATTCATTACTATTCATACAGGTATGTTACTATTTATAGTTAACTATTCATTGAAAATAATGTTGATCTTATTAGACTCTAAAATTCTCAATGATCACAACTATAGAAGAACACGTTTTGAAAATCATTTCACATTATCACTTATTTAATGAATACAATTTTTTTTTAAAATACCCCCTTTTCCCCTATATTTATCAATAATACACATCCAATATTTATCCGAATATTTGAAATTCAAAAACTTTTCCATAATAAGAAATAAATATTTTTTTATATAAATGGATTACATAATGCAGGTAATGCCTTGTTACATATCCCCTTATAACAACAGTATATGACCTATGTGTAAGGTGTACTATGGTGATAGAATCTTGGGATGGCTCGGACAACATTGCCCGAGTGGTGATTTCTATCAGCTTGAACATCTCCCTTAGGGAATTTCATTCAAGCTTCATATATTAATGTTTATCTTGGGCTTGGTTTAAAGAAAATCCCAGTGATGATACCTCCTTCCCATGCTCCGACAGATGGGCTTCATATGGACCGAGTCTACTGGATCTCACACCCGTTTTTTAGTCATTTTATATATTTTATTTCTCTTGGCGTCGGGTGGTTTTTAAATAAGTGCGAGTGAATCTTGGTTTAAAATTTTAATTTTGGGTTGAGTTTATGGTTTGTGATAGTGCGCGAACACCGTAGGTTTAAGATGTATTGTCCGCTTGGGTACCGTACGGTTCACAAATACTACTCGGTCATCCATTTTTAACGTTGTGTGAATATATATATAATGTATGTGTATATATTTTTATAAGTGTATATATATATACACATATTTTTATAAATAAATATGTTTTAACGTTATATGCTTATGGGTATACATGTTTATACATATGTTCATATATGTTTATATGTTTATATATGTTATATATATGTTTACATATATATATATATATGTATATATATATATATCTATTTTTATATATGTTTATATATATTTATATATGTATATATGTTTATAATAACGATTATTATTATTATTATTTTCATTTGATTAGAATTATTATTATTATTATTGTTTGTTATTTGGGTATAATTATTATTTTTCTTAAAGTTTGTTAAATTAATAATAACAATATTATTAATAAGATGAAATAAAAAGAAAACAAGAAACCCTAAGCTACCCCCCCTTCTTCCCCGCGCGAGCCCCCCTCCCCCCTTCTTTATGTTCGTCGCCAACCCCCCCCCCCCCCCCCCCCGGCCGGTTTTCCTATACCCCTGACGCGCCGTCCCCGCCGGCTCCCCCTCCGCTCTTGCCGGCCGACCACACAGTCGCACCCTCCCGGTGTTCTGGCCCTCTATCGCACCTCTGCACCCCTCCCCGGCTACGACTCCCCATCCAGCCCCTTTTCCGCTGCCCGGAAACCGCCGACGCCTCCGCCACTGCCCTCCACCGGCGCCACCGTCCGGCTCCCTATCCCGCTACCTAGGAACCGCTTCCGGCCCTACCCCGGCACTGCCCCACTGCCCTACACCAGCCTAGCACCCGCTGTCCGAACCCGACCCCCTTCCCAGCACGATTCCGGTGAGCCCATCCCCATTTCCGGCATGTTTCTGGTGAACACAGCATTTCGCAGCGCCTCCGCATTGCTCCAGCGTGGCCAATAATCCCCTCGTCGGGTTTGTGAAGGGTTTCTTGGGTCATGCCGGACCACGTCTTGTCCACCTCCACCGAAGGCGAAGCGATTCAGATCATTTCAGACTGCTCGCCGATTTTTGGGTAAGGATATTTTTTATATATACTCTGTTATATTTTCTTACGCAAATTTTAGTGTGAAATTGAGTTGCGGACCCTTGAGGTCTTTATCTGGTCCAGAGTCGGATTTACCTGAATTTTATTTTTAGAAATTTCTCGCTTTGCCACTATTGTTTCGGGTAAGATTTTATACCAGTTTATTTGTTTTGCACTACTTGATTTATTTGTTTTTGTGTCCCAAGTTTTCTTTTGGTTTTGCGTTGGTCTTCGTCGCACTGACATTGGGTGTCGACTATTTTGTTAAGGTGCGGCGAAGTTGTTTTTTAGTGTGTGCGCTTCTGTGGGAGTGCGTATACGTCAGCAGGTGGCCATGTGAGTTTGAAAGCGTTGGATCGGCCAATTCTTCGAGGTAGGTATTCCAACCATTTTCCTTTATTGATTCAAAACCTAAGCACTTGAATGTTTTCAATTAATCCTTTTATATCGTTTTCATTTCTATCGTATTTATGAAAAACATTTGGCATAGTAATATTGCTGTTTAAAATTCCAGAAAGTTTCTTTTGATGTTGGTTTAGATGAAATGCATAGGTTTTTGGTAATGTTAAATCAATTTCATTGTGATTTGCATGGTTTCAATTGATAGTGATTGTGTTTTGGAAATGAAAAATTTCTTTGGTGTGTTTATTTAACAAAAATACCAACCAATGAGTTGTTTTAGAAACGTTTTGGAAATGGTGGCTTGTTTGAGATATGAAATTGGTTTTTATAATGTGTTGTGAAATAATTTGAGTTTGGTTTCAATGCTAAAGTGTTTTATGAAAGATGGCTTTTAAGGCGATTCTTCTAAAAACTAAATGTACCATTGGATGTTGGAACATCCATGGGAGCACTAGGTGCTCACATGGATGTGCCTCCAAATGAAAATGACACATTTATGATATGTTTTCTTAAAACTAGGTTTCAGAGAAAATAATGTGTTGTTTCAAAGGTAATTGAAAGAAGCTGGCCCTGGTGGCTTTTGGTGTGAGTTAGATGTTCATTTTTCTTAAAGGCATATTTGGATCTTACAACTAAATTGTAACATTTGTGTTCAATCATTGATAATAAGGTTTTTTCACTGACTTTTGGGAAATGTGTGTGTGCCCAATTGGAATCTTAACTCATTTATGAAATTTTTTGAAACTGTGCTTGTTGTGAAGGCCCAGTTGGCACCTTGTTGAATGTGAAAGAATTTCATATACATATTTCTGGGAATCTTTATAGGGGGACTTCCCTTCGAGGATTGTCATGCAGTGGTGTCCGTGTAAGGGGTTGGCTACTGCGGTGAGATGAGTCACATGTGCGAGGGCCTCCCACTTACACAATATTATTAAAACCAAGGTGGGTTCCTGGGCGTCTTTTAGAGAATCGAGTGAAGGTTTCTGTAAAACCCCGATTAGACGGGTTAGTCCACCCTTGGTAGGTAGGCCTTGTGGGGCGTTCCATTGGTTGGCTATTAGGGCAGCCAGTTGGTTATTGACTTTGGAGTACCATGACGGAAGGTAGTTTGAACCCGAGTGCATCCATGGGTTTTCTAGGGATGTTTAGGATCACCCACGATTATTGCTTATATCTATTTGATTACTATTACTTGCACTTGGTTTCCATCATTTACTTATTACCTATTATTCTTTTGCAAAATTGTGATAAACATAAATTTTAAATTTCAGTTTTCAAGAAATGAATTGTTTTGGGGAAAACGGGTTGTGGCGTGTGTTGGTTTTTGAGATGGTAAAACGGGATCCTTTTTTCCTTTAAAATATGAAAACCCTATTCTTTATATCATTGTATGTGCAAACTTGTGTTTTGGGATTGTTTTTGGAAAGTGGTTTTTCATGGATTATATGGTTTACATTGGCATCCCTATTGAGCATTTTTAATGCTCACGCCTATCTTTTATCATTTCAGTCGCAGGTTTCCCTTGTTCTGGTTTTCTTGGCTGCGTTTCTCATTTTGGGAGCAATGTTGGCCTTGGTTGGGAGCTGAACAAGGGGTCACATGGAGGTATGTCTGCTATTTGGGTTTTTTTTCTTTTCACTGCTAGAGTTTAGTGCTTTTGTTCTGTTTAATCTTATTTACTTATATATCTTTTTTTGGGCCAAATCATTCCCAACGTTTTAATTTTTATGCCTGACACTGGTTGCCATCCCGGGGGGATCGGGAACGCCCCTCATGACTTACCGTGGACCAGCTCAGGTGACCGGTTGAGGGTCGACCCGGGTTGGTTCGTGACAAAATGGAATCAGAGCGAAGGTTCTTGTTATTTGGGGTGTCTGGTAGAAGAATATTAAGACTGTCAGGGCTCAAGAGTTAAGTTACGGGTTATGCCTGATCACTACTATTCACAACGAGACCTGAGTTACCAGGGTTATTCAGGGATTTAAGCCTTTTTTCTTTGGTTATTTTGGATTGAGGGATGACAATGGGAGAGAATCGGTTCACATTGCGGCCTCACGTGGGTTGGTGACCCATGTGGAGTCCATGTACCCAGTTTAAGGTCCTCTTACAGTTATGTCTTACTTGTGGAATGGATCACCACTATGTTGCCGGGTTAAGCATAGACAGTAGTCCCTCATTCTGATGGTTTATAGTTAGTTTTGTTTCTTTTTGAACTCGGTGTCTGTGTGTGTGTATTGAAAATGAAAGTGATTTCAATATGAAAAAAGGGTTTCTTCCAAAAAATATTTTGAAATTAGTAAAGTGAGTTTTTAAGGAGAAAGTGTGTTGGTTTGGAACAATATGGTATGTGTTTGGATTTGGTAAGGAAATAAGTGTTTGAACCTTGGAACTCCTTATGGAGGGTCACACGTGCGTGGGTATGTACGGAGACTGCATAGGGGCACTTGTTGGCAGATGATGTGAGTGAGATTGAATGAACGCACATGTGATGGTTCATAGGGTTCCATAGGTGGGTTTTAAAATTATCAAAGAAATGATGGTTTTGGAAAGTGATTTATGCTTGTGTTTGTATATGTTTGGATTATTCGCCTATTTAACTTGGCTTGTGTTGTTGCCTTGATTGAATTTTGGTTTGATGTCGGTTTCAACGATGTTTCATGTGTTTTCATGAGTATCATGCCCAGAAAGGTCGCTAAAGTTACTAATGAGTCATGCCCAGTTTTCAGTTCTTTTTTCATGTTGCCTATCGATCAAAGAAATAAAAGTCTGTGAGGGGTAGTTTTGTGGGTGTGGAATTGGAGTGGGTCTTCAGGTTTTTGGGAACTCCAATGGTTGTTAGGGTGTATACCATCTCAGGTTTATTTGAGGGTTCAATTTTAGACTAGTAAATATGAGATGTCTCATCGTTGTTTGAGTTTTGGGTGTGATTAACGGTGGTCGACTTCCAAAAAGGTTCCCCACCTGGCAAGGAGTGTGGGCCAGTGGAACCTGTATCCAAGAAACCATCATCGTCGGTACTGGCCCATAGTTCATCAGACTTCTCTCTTGTGTGCCACCAATATGGCATGTCCAGACATTCTAAGTCACCTTGCCGCATCCCTTTGAAATCATGCTACCATGTGGATGTTCGGGCCACTGGTGAGAGTTATGGAAGATGTTTTGTTCGATAGGAAGGAGCTGGGGACCAGAGGATGCAAATGCATGACTGTGAGGGAGAGGATTCTTCAGCCATCAGAGCCCCAACCACAGGTCTTAGGGTGAAGCTCGTGCATAGTCATGAGTTACCGAGGGTGTGTAGAACCTCGCTTCGGATTATGTTTTCAGCTTTCTGAAGGGAAATACCCAAATTTTATTTTTTCTACTCTTGTCACCATTTTAATATCATCATAGTTGTGGTGATCTGATGAAATTGTTCTACCGCAGTCTAATCCTTCTTATCTGTTCTCAGTGTGTTCTCAAATCATTCGGATTTCCTTGAAGGTTGTTGGGCCCGCGAATAAATGGGTCGTTCTAATTTTGAGTTGGTTCTCAACTGTGTGCGTTAGGGGGATGTTTGGTTTTGTGAAATTAACGTGTGGTGTTTCAAGGTCCTTTGTGAGTTTGGCATAGAAATTCCCTAGTGTCTGTTTGTGGTGAGGATTTTATTCGGTCGGTGTGTGAGTGGTTGAGTTAATTCATTATTCTTGGGTTGTTGGGTCATTTCGTAGAAATATTTCTATTTACGTCTCTTAATGCTGTTTGGTCTATGGGGTGAAATTAAATGCGTTCAGTTTGGGAGTTCCCGTGTTGCCCCCCCCCCCCCTCAGGGGTGGTGTGTTCGAGTTTCAATGTCTCCTTGTTAGTAAATTTCTGTGGTGGGGAAAACCCTCCCGTGTTCTCCCCTCAAACTCGAAAAATGATTGTACTCGAGTTGGTTGGGTGTGACTTCTGTTGGTAATGGTCACCTCGAGCCTCTTAGTTTCTTCGAGTTTTTCCTGGGCACGGACTCGAGTTATGCTAACTGTTGTCTTGGTGACTTTCTAGGGGCAGAAAGTGTTTGTGGTGGGGAGAATTGTCACACCTGTTTTTTTAGTCATTTTATCTATTTTATTTATCTTGGCGTCAGGTGGTTTTTGCGTAAGTGCGGGTGCGTCCCGGTTTAAAATTTTAATTTTGGGTTGAGTTTATGGTTTGGGATAGTGTACGAACACCGTACATTTAAGACGTACTATCTGCTTGGGTATAGTACGGTGCACAAATACCGCACGGTCATCCGGTTTTAACATTGTGTGAATATATATATAATGTTTGTATATATATGTTTATACTTGTATATATATATATACATATATGTTTATAAATAAATATGTTTTAAAGTTATATTCTTATGGTTATACATGTTTATACATATGTTCATATATGTTTATATGTTTATATATGTTATATATATGTTTACATATAAATATATGTATATATGTATCTATGTTAATATATGTTTATATATGTTTATATATATTTATATATGTATATATGTTTATAATAATTATTAATATATTATTATTATTTGATTAGAATTATTATTATTGTTATTGTTTGTTATTTGGGTATAATTATTATTTTTATTAATGTTAGTTAAATTATTAATATTATTATTTTTATTAAGATGAAAAAAATAAAAAGAAAGAAAAAATAAACCCTAAGCTACATCCCCCCCATTCTTCCCCACGCGATCCCCCCTCCCCCCGGCCAGTTTTTCCTCTCCCGCTGTCGCGCCGTCCCCACCGGCTCCCCCTCCGCTCTCCTCGGCCGACCGCACAACCGCGCCCTCCCGGCGTTCTGGCCCCCCGCACCCCTCCCCGGCTCCGGCTCCCCGTCCGGCCCCATTTCCGCTGCCCGGAAACCACCAGCGCCTCCGACGCTCCCCTCCGCCAGCACCCCCTTCCAGCTCCCTATCCCACTGCCTAGAAACCGCCACCGACCCTTCCCCGGTGCTACCCTGCTGCACTACACCCACCTAGCACCTGCTGTCTGAACTCGACCCCCTTCCTGGTGTGATTCCGGCGAGCCTAGCCCCCTTTCCGGCGCGTTTCTAGCGAACGTGGCATTCCTCAGCGCCTCTGTGTTGCTCTCACGTGGCCAAGAATCCCCTCGACGGGTTTGCGAAGGGTTTCCCGGGTCATGCCGGATTGTGTCCCATCCACCGCTGCCGAAGGCGAAGCGATTCAGATCATTTCAAACTGCTCGCCAATTTTAGGGTAAGGATATTTTTTTTATATAATTTTTTATATTTTCTTACGCCAATTTAACTGTGAAACTTATTTGCGGACCCTTGAGGTCTTTATCTGGTCCAGAGTTGGCTTTACCCGAATTTTTATTTTCCCAAATGTCTCTCTTTGCCGCTGTTTTTTCAGGTAAGAGTTTATACCAGTTGATTTGTTTTTCACTGCTTGATTTAGTTGTTTTTGAGTCCCAAGTTTTCTTTTGGTTGTACGTTGGTCTTCTTCGCAGTGACTTCGGATGACGACTGTTTTGTTAATGTGTGGCGAATTTGTTTTCTAGTGCGGGTGCTTCTGTGGGAGTGCGTGTATGTGAGCAGCTGGCCGTGTGAGTTTGAAAGCGTTGGCTTGGCCAATTCTTTGAGGTAGGTGTTCCAACCATTTTCTATTTTTGATTCAAACCTTGAGCACTTTAATGATTTCAATTAACCCTTTTATATCATTTTCATTTCTATCGTATTTATGAAAAGCATTTGGCTTAGTTATATTGCTTTTTAAAATTTTTGAAAGTGGATTTTGATGTGGGTTTATATGAAATTCAAATGTTCTTGGTAAAGTTAAATCAATTTCTTTGTGATGTTTTTGGTTGCAATTGATAGTGATTGTGTTTTGGTAATGTAAAATTTCTTTGCTGTGTTTGTTTAACAAAAATACGAACTAATGATTTGTTTTAGAAATGTTTTGGAAATGGTGGCTGGTTTGAGAGATGAAATTGGTTTTTATAAAGTGTTGTGAAAGAATTTGAGTTTTCTTTCAACGATAAAGTGTTTTATGAAAGATGGGATTTAAGGCGATTCTTCTAAAAACTAAATTTTCCATTGGATGTTGGCAGATCCATGGGATCACTAGGTGCTCACATGGATGGGCCTCCAAATAAAGATGACCCATTAAGGCTATGTTTTCTTAAAACTAGGTTTTAGAGAAAATAATGTGTTGTTTCAAAGGGAATTGAAAGAATATGGCCCGGGTTTCTTTTGGTGTGACTTAGATGGTCATTTTTCTTAAAGGCCCATTTGGTTCTTCCAACTCAATCATAATATTTGTGTTGACTCTTTGAAAATAAGGCATTTGCACTAACTTTTGGGAAAAGTGTGTGTGCCCGATTGGCAACTTAACACATTTACGAAATGTTTTGAAACTGGGCATGTAGTGAAGGCCTGGTTGGCACCTTGTTGAATGTGTAAGAATTTCATATACATATTTGTGGGGAATCTCTACAGGGGGACTTCCCTTCGAGGATTTTCGTGTAGTGGTGTCCCTGTAAGGGGTTGTCAAGTGCAGTGAGATGAGTCACTCATGCGAGGGCCTCCCACTTACACAATATTATTAAAACCACTATGGGTAATTTGGAGACTTTTAGTGAATCGATTTACAGTTGTTGGCTAACCCCGATTAGACGGGTTAGTGTAACACCCCAGGTAAATAAAGAATATTAAATTTTCATATTTATCCATATTTGTGAATAAAATATTAATATGACTTTAAAGGGGATGCTATGCTCGATGGCGTACCCAACACGCAACAACGAGTTTCTTGGAAATCTTATGTTGCACTCTAATAATAAAATAATATTATTTTAAATGGCAGTTAACATGTAGCCATTGTATTGGCAGGAATGGATATAAATAACTAAAATATGAATATATATGTTTTATTACATCTATCCAAAGGCTTAAAATACGGAAAGAATTCAATTTTAGGCTTTTATAGCCTAATTTTCACTAAAGGTTCACTTATCGCCTTCTGATGGCGAACTGTCATTAAATATAGTTTTGATCACTCTTATACATTCATTTGTACCAAATAAAACTCTTCTTTAGAATCGGGACATCAAATTTTACTTTGTGTAAATTTTTGGTATCTTTCCGATAAAGTTCATTTTTTTAATGAATAGTGTAAAATGTTGTATTTTAATTCAAAACCACTTTTTAATCTAATTTATTTATATGATTAGATTATATTTTGAATTGGTTTTAAAGTGAAATTAGAAAATATTTTTACTATTAAATCCAATAGTGGTCGTTGGAATCAGTTTCACTTTGAAATCAGACTTAAACTAGTGTCAATCTTTTGATACTTATTGTTTCATAAAACACGCTATTTGTCATGACAGTGGGAATTATTTATTAAATTAATTAATGTGACTTATATGTTTTGAATTTTATAAAACGGACTTCATTTTTGAATTCAGAATATCAAATATAGCTTAGGGAGAATTTTTGGGATTTTAATGAAAAACTTCAATTTTTGATGAATAGTGAAACCACTAAGTGGTACTTATAAAAACTGATTTTCCGTTTAAAAGAAAATTTTTCCATCATTGTGTTTTGATTTTCAAAGATCCGACATACATGTTTGTCATTAAGTAGTAAAATGTGGTTCAATTAGATTAAAATAATTTTTGGTGAATAGTTACTTATTATGCTTTTAATCGCGATTAGTGGTAATTAGTGTAGTTTAAGGTAAAAATAATGCTTTAATAAAATGAGATGAGCTTGAAACATGTCATACCCACATTGGTTGTATCATGTCCGACCAAGACAAGCCATGGGTAAACTTGGGGAACCCATGGATCCACCTTGGTTGGGAAATGACATAAATAACATTTTATTTAATGTAAAAGTAAAATTGACACAAACATGATATGTTTTACTAAAACAATTTTTAAGTGGAGTTATACAAGTCATCATTTTGATTATAAATATGCATTGGAAAGATAAAAAGATTTCCTACATCATTGTATTTTTTTTATAATTTTTAGACATTAAATAAATTAAATTATTTATGACATAATAATGATAAAGCGATGACATCATTATTTGACGATTTAAATAAAATGGAAAGATAATGTAAAATATATGAACTAAACATGTCCAAAACTTATTGGATGAGTGTATTTCGAAGACTCATCACCTTATCAACGAATTATATCAATGTGGGACCTTTTGAAACCGAAACACATTTTCAAATAAAGTAATATTTCTTTACTTTCCAAAAGTGCCCCTCCTCTCCTCTTATAAAAGGCCCCCACCTCTACCTCATTTCACACACTCCTCAAGCCTTTGTCTCGGCCAAACCCTACTCATTTACTCTCTCCACATCCCTATACTCATCCTAGAGGATTCCCTTTTGGAATAATCTTTTCAAAGGAAGCCCTTAGGCTCAAATCAAAAGAAGATACACTTTTAAAGGTAATTCATTCTCTCATGTTCATTTGTTTTATTTTTCTTCTCCAACCCCCTAAACTCTTTTTATTTACTTATTTTGTAACAACACAAGTATATTAAATATACTAGGATGTTGTTATAATATTTATTCGAGCTACACTCTCACACAACTACATCAAATGGTTAAAGAACATACGGTTTCCGTGGATGGCGAAATTCTGCCTCCCGAAACGATGATTGTTCAATACTCATTTAACACCTTCAATGGTGGCCATTATGATGTAACTATTTTTATATATGATATATAATATGTTTATGATTTCATTAAGCTTCTTTTTATTTCATTTTGGGCATACCTTTATGGTTTCCATTATGGGTAAACGCGATATCTTCATTTAAGGAAGTGCGGACTACCGCCCCCACAAAGTGATTTGATTCGTTAAATACCACATGTGGGACGTATAAAGGATGGAACTATGATATTATATATGATATTATACTGTAATTATAATATACCTTTATATAATTATTATTCCATTCTATAAAATGTGAAATAGAAATGAAAGTAGCGTTCATGCGTACGCACGGTTTACCGTCTCCATGAACGGTGAATTTCATTTCTTACCTCTAAATGATTATGTAATGTTATAAATGCATGCATTTACTGTATATATATGACATATATGATATCCAAATCATGAATATGATTCTGGATATAATAAAAATTTGACCACACGAACAACATGTAATGGTAAGAAGTCCACTTTCGACTTAAGAACCAAATATCGACAAAACAAACATTATTAACTTAAATGTTTACATAATGTTTACAACATGGAAATAAGTGATCTAATAGGAATAATGAACTAGAAAAAGGTTATTAATAAATTGGAAATTAACTCAAGTTTATTATTCAGGACGTTAAAGAACGATCGAGTCAAGTCAGACCCGAGGTAAGGGATCCTACTCCTCTCTTTCTTTTTAAGTACACACTTTTATGTCATTCCTTTTAAAACTCATATTTCTTGTTATTGGGATGATATTTTATATTAAACATACTGTAATTTTTATGTTCATGTGATGAGATATTCCATTCTCTCTCATGAATCCATTTTGGATGTTTTGAGTGGCGTCGTGAGGCTGCCGAACTTTCGTAAGAGATCTAACCTCTCTCTTTCTTTTTAAGTACTCTCTTTTATGTCACTTCTTTTAAACTCCTCCTTGAAATGATGGGGGATTTTATTTTATATTCCAATTGCTGTAAATTCTATTTTAATATGATGGGATACTCTATTTTATCTCATCAATCCATATTTGGAAGTTTTATGTGGCGCCGTTAGGCTGCCGAGTTTTCGTAAGGGATTTTTCATCTCACTTTTATTCCCGTGAGATTTATGCTACATTTTCCACAAATTCCATTGAGTGGTGTATGTACTGCCCATTATTCTACTATTTGTGTAATATACTTTCGTTTATGAGTATTTACATCAATGACCTATTGTCTTTCTTTCATGGGGTGTATGTTTTGAAAGATACCCAAGTCGGTAAGGGAACCTTTCACCCTCCTCTTTTTTAAAAGACTTCGTTTATTGGGACTTTTAATTTACATATTTTTATGTTGGGATATGTTCTCATACATCTTTATTGATGTAAAGTTTATGTCCAAGTGATGAGATACACTTTTTATCTCTCCTCAACTCATTTTTATGTGATGCCGTTAGGCTGTCAAGGGAACTTTTTAACCCAATTTTGATTTCTTTGGGTTCAACTTGTAGTCATTGAATATGTCATCCATTGAATATGTGTGAATGACCTTTTATTGTTTTACACTGAATATCCACTTATATTGGGTGTATATATATTTTTCACACATATTTTTGAGATTTATTTGTCCTTAATTTAAGGATACCTTCTTTATAAGGGATTTCATCACATTTGACATTTCTATTGAGGGCTCATTGTTGTTATGCACCAATTCACTCTTATATGGTGTATATACTGTCATTTGGAGTATTATATCATGAATCCTTTTATTCTCATGATATTAAAAAATTCTGACTAAATGTTATTCCTCGATTATTGTATTCAAGTGTCACTAATTTTGGTAAAACCCCTTTAACCAAAATATCGTTTTAAATGTTTTAATTATTTGTTCTTATTAATATCCATGTTTTCAAAATGGTTTTAAGGATTTATTTATATGGATAATAATGGTTTAAAATGTTAAAAGCTTCATGGTGGTATGGGACACTTTGATTCAAAAATCTTTTTATTAAATGTTTTAAATGGTTTTGGAAATGGTTTCTTTTTGAATGGATTCATTATTTCAATATCCTAAAATGTTATATTGTGATTTAAATGTGGAAATGTTATGTTTCATTTATTCATGTTTATGTGATACGATTATGTTATGGTTCATGGGCATTGTTATGATGAACGGGTGGTTCCGCGATAAACTAAGGGTGGGTGAGCCCGATATAGCTCTCCAATGAATTGGGTAACGCGAAGGAGTGAAACGTTAAGGTTTCTCCGAAGAGATTTAGGGAATATACTGTGATGGGTATTCCAAACGTAACCAAGAGGGTTACTCCCTACGTAATAATGTTATGAATGACTCAAGTTACCTTTATGTCTTATGTTTTCTATGATTTATTCATGATTTGATATGCCTATGTTTTATGGGTAAAGTATGATTTCATTCTTATGTATATATGAACTCATGTTTCCTTTCCATATTTTTATAACCCTTACTGAGCTTTTTATGATCATCCCATGTTTTTGAAATGTTTTTCACAGGTCAAGGGAAAGGTACATGATGTGATGATAGTGTCAAGGATGTGTCAAGAAAGAATCCGTGTTTTATTTTAAATAGGTTTCCGTTGATGGGAAGAATGAATATTGTCTTTTATGTAACCACTTTGTTTAAATGTGGAATGTAATGCAAGTTTCATGATCTAATTCTCTAAAACTCTAAACCTGAAAAGATCCTCAATGTGTAATCTTGTAATAACTCAAGATTAAGTAAGGTTTAAGGCTGGGGCCTTATAGTTGGTATCAAAGGTCGGTTTAGATAACTTTAGAGGTTAGGGTATTCTTTAAGCATAATTGACAATTACCATAATGGTTAGGATTTCAGAAAGAGTCTTAGTTTTAGATAAAGTGAATGAGTAAGTATATCTTATTGTCTATCTTACTCATTAGTACATGATGGTTTTGTTGATATACTCACACTGACCTTTTTGGTTTTAGTAAATGGCTGGATCTAGCAGGCACCAAAGTAACAGTGGATGTGAAGGAAACTGTGACAGTTTTTTGAGCAAGCAACTAAATGATATGGGAGCTGCAATGAGAACTCTTTTGATTATCCTCAACCAACTATCTAGTGTCATGATTGACCACCTAAACCTTGGATATTTCTCTAAGTCATCATATATGTAAGAAAAAAATCCCTAAGGAAGTACAGGTAATAATCATAAAGGTAGGTGTGTTCAAAAACCTATGTGTCAAAGATGTGGAAAGAAACACCTAGGAAAATGTTTCAAAGGAACAGAAATATGCTATAGATGTGGAAATGAAGGTCATAAAGCACGAACCTGCCATGGAAAAAGGAAGCATCCAGTTGACTCGAGGAAAGGGAAAGAAGTTCTTTCTGAGGGATCAATTGAATGTTTTAAATGTGGTGTGAATGGTCATTATGCAAAAACATGTCCTATGAAGAAGTTTCGTGAATGGGGTCACCAAGAGCGTACCAATATTCGTTTACCAATACCTAATGACATTCCAATTGAGGATGAAGAAACTGACAATGACCAATCAAAGGTATGTACTATTTCATGACTATTGTTTTCTTATTTTGGAATCTTAGGATATGATTCATGATTTTGTTTGTAGGAAAAAGGTATATCGGAATAAGTTGGAAAGGAATGGATAATGGATCATGAAGAATGTTGAATGAGTAAGATGTCAACATATGATGGCTTCAAGAGTTAGGGTGAAATTCTTAAGAGTATTATGTCTCTTTTGATGATGGGGTTACATTAGAAGACTTTTTATATTATGTGTAACCCTGAAGTTTAATATAGGAAAATTTTAGGCTTTTATAGCCTAATTTTCACTAAAGGTTCACTTTTCGCCTTCTGATGGTGAACTGTCATTAAATATAGTTTTGATCACTCTTATACATTCATTTGTACCAAATAAAACTCTTCTTTATAATCGGGACATCAAATTTTACTTTGTGTAAATTTTTGGTATTTTTCCGATAAAGTTCATTTTTTTAATGAATAGTGTAAAATGTTGTATTTTAATTCAAAACCACTTTTTAATCTAATTTATTTATATGATTAGATTATATTTTGAATTGGTTTTAAAGTGAAATTAGAAAATATTTTTACCATTAAATCCAATAGTGGTCGTTGGAATCAATTTCACTTTGAAATCAGACTTAAACTAGTGTCAATCTTTTGATACGTATTGTTTCATAAAACATGCTATTTGTCATGACAGCGGGAATTATTTATTAAATTAATTAATTTTACTTATATGTTTTGAATTTTGTAAAACTGACTTCATTTTTGAATTCAGAATATCAAATATAGCTTAGGGTGAATTTTTGGGATTTTTATGAAAAACTTCAATTTTTGATGAATAGTGAAACCACTAAGTGGTACTTATAAAAACTGATTTTCCGTTTAAATGAAATTTTTCCATCATTGTGTTTTGATTTTCAAAAATCCGACATACATGGTTGTCATTAAGAATTAAAATGTGGTTCAATGAGATTAAAATAATTTTTGGTGAATAGTAACTTATTAAGTTTTTAATCGCGATTAGTGGTAATTAGTGTAGTTTAAGGTAAAAACTGTAACGCCCCGACCCCAGCTACCAAGAGTCGGTGCATTACGTCGTAACATTGGCATGATCACAAAAGATCAAGTCTCGAAAGACCGATTAGTTTAGTAGCCTTGGAAACACTAGATACATTCGTAAACGTTACATTACATCATAAAGTGAAAAACTACAATAACAAAGTCTCCATAGTCCACACTCATATCCTCTTCTGACTATCCCTGCAGGTCATTAATAAAATACTTCTTCACATCCTGGAAAATATTAAAACATTGAAAGGGGTGAGCTCAGATGCTCAGTAAGGATAACAATAATGCGGAAGCTTTCATAAATAATCATTAACAATTAAGGCAATGTATAAATAAAACAAAAGCCTTTTAAACATGAACTTCAACATAATATGGCAAAAGTAAAATGAGATAATGCCATTCACTTCTTCACATGGATATTCTACTGGTCGAATAATCACATGCAATAACAATAACCACTTTCATAATGATGGAATGCATACTGCCAGACTATCATAACCACGTAGCCAAGGCCTCGTGCCAAGACCACAAATAAGATTTTGTCAAGGCCTCGTGCCAAGACACTAGTTTGTCTCATGAGACCTGCCGATGCATCGAGGAGCTATAGCGGGCTCCACCCGTCACTTATTAAGTCCAATGCATTCCTCATATGAATAGGTTTAAACATATCATAAACCATAACATAATCATATCACATAAAACATGCATAAAGGAAACATAACATTTCCACATTTCAATCACAAGATATAAATACAACACATTGATATAATAAAAATGCTTTCAAAACCATTTTCAATACCAAAATAAAGGAAAGTTAAAACTTTGTATTTATTTTTCATTAAAAAAAATGATGGCTTGTAGAGGAAGCCGAATCTCAAATAATGGTCACGGAGGCGGAGAAGTCGTTGTCGCCGCATAAGTACGGAAAGAAAAACATTCCCTTTTGTCATTTAGTAAAACGCTTCGTATAAAAAAGATTCCTTTTGAATAAACGTAAAAGTCAAAGGGGTTTATACACCGTATAAAAGAAAGTTGTGTATAAAACCAAATATGCCTCAATGAAAGGAGATTGAGACGAAGTCCTTAAAAAGATCATTTTTAAAATAAAATAGATCTATTATGTGTATTCATTATAGGTACACATAAAGAAAGTAAAAATACAAAATAATACATTATAATATCATGACATAATTGGAAAGTAGGAGATTAACCCAAAGAATGGAAGTTGGGTTAAGAAGTTCCCTTACCTCGTGTCTGACTTGACTCAACCGTTCTTTAACCTCCTGAATAATAAACTAGAGTTAATATATACCTTATTAAGAACCATTTTTAATTTCATTATCCTTATAATATCACTTATTACAATGATATGAACATTATGTAATTATTTAAGTTAATAACGGTCGTTTTGTCGATCTTTGGTACTTGAGTCAACAATAAGCTTCTTATATTTACAAGTTGTTTATGTGGTAAAATATCCATTTTATCCAGAATTATATTCATGATTTAGATGTCATATATATCTTATATATCCAGTATATACATTCATTTATAATATTACGTAACATTTAGAGGTAAGAAATGAAATGCACCGTTCATGGAGACGGTAAGCCGTACGTACGCATGAACGCTACTTTCATTTGAATTTCATATTTAATGGAACTAAATCATAATGATATAAATGTATAATATAATTCCAGTATAATATGGTGTATAATACCATTTACTCCATCCTTTATACATCCCACATATGGCATTAACGATTCAAATCACTTTGAGGGGGCGATAGTCCGCACTTCCTAAAATGAAGATATCGCGTATACCCATAATGGAAGCCATAAAGGTAAGACACAAATGAAAAATAAAGAATCATAAGTAAAACATAAACACATTATATATCATATATAAATATAGTGACATCTTAATGGCCACCTTTGAAGGTGTTATATGAGTGTTGAACAATCATCGTTTCGTGAGGCAGAAATTCACCATCCACAGAAACCGTATGTTCTTTAACCATTAGATGTAGGTGTGTGTAAGTGTAGCTCGAATACTTATTATAACAACATCCTAGTATATTGAGGATACTGGTGTTGTTACAAAAGAAATGAATAAAAAGAGTTTAGGGGGTTGGAGAAGAAAAATAAAACAAAACAACATTATAAAAGACATTACCTCAAAATCGGGTAACTCTTTTTGATTTGAGCCAAAGGCTTCCTTGGGAAGAGTTCTGCCCAAAGTGAGGATTCTAGGAGTAAGAGGGGGAAGTTGGAAGAGTATTTGGGCAGAGGTTGGCCAAGCCAAATGGCTTGAAAGTGTAAATGAGGTGGGAGAGGTGGGGGCCTTTTATAAGTGGAGAGGAGGGGCACTTTTGGAAAGATTGAAATGTTACATTATTTCACAATGCTTTTCGGATTATAAAGGTCCCACACTTATATAATTCGAGGATAAGGTGATAAGGGTTCGAAATCTCCTCATCCAATTGGCTTTGGACAAGTGTAAGCCTTGGATTTTGCATTATCTTCCCATTTTATTTAAATCGTTAAATAATGAGGTAATCACTACATCATCATGATGTCATAAATAATTTAATTTATATAATGTCTAAAAATTATAAGAAAAATACTATGATGTAGGAAATATTTTTATCTTTCTAATGAATATTTATAATCAAAATTTTGACTTGTGTAACCCCACTTAAAAATTGTTTTAGTAAAACATTTTATGTTTGTGTCATTTTTTTACTTTAACATTAAATAAAAGTTATTTATGTCATTTTCTAACTAAAGTGGCTCCATGGGGTCCCCAAGTTGACCCATGGGTTGTCTTGGTCGGCCATGACTCATCCAATAGGAGTAGGACAAGTGTCAAGCTCATATCATAGTAATAAAACATTGTTTTTACCTTAAACTACACTAATTACCTCTAATCGCGATTAAGAACTTAAAAGTTACTATTCACCAAAAAATTATTTTGATCTCATTGAACCACATTTTACTTCTTAATGACAACCATGTATGTCGGATTTTTGAAAATCAAATCACAGAAGTGGTAATATTTCATTTAAACGAAAAATCAGTTATTTAACAACCACTTAGTGGTTTCACTATTCATCAAAAATTGAAGTTTTTCAGAACAAGGCCAAAATTTCACCCTAAGCTATAATTGATATTACGAATTCGAAAATGATGTCTATTTTACAAAATTCCAAACATTTTAGTTGCATTAATTAATTTTATAATTAATTCCCGCTGTCACAACAAATAGCGTGTTTTTAAGAAACAATTTATATCAAAAGATTGGCAATTGTTTATGTCCAATTTCAATGTTAAATTAATTCTAATGACCACCATTGGATAAAATGGTAAAAATATATTCTAATTATACTTTAAAACCACTCAATAGTATAATTTATCACTATGAATTATTTTGATTAAAAAAGTTGTTTTTAAGTATTATTCACTATTCATAAAAATTTTGAAGTTCTCAGAAAATTACAAAAAATTAAACATAGGCTAATTTCAATATTAGGAATACAAAAATGAAGTCCATTTTGAAATATAAAATTTATATAATTTTAAAAAGTGGTTATTACTATTCATAACGGCTATTTTGATTAGTTGCGGTGTGTTAGAACTCGAACTTGCGTACAATGCAAGCTATTGCATTATTGAATGAGAAGCGTATCGTGGAAGCTCGGGGTGTTACATTCTCCCCTCCTTCAATAAATTGCGTCCTCGCAATTTGAAATTTTTCTTTGATAATAAAAGGCTGAAAATAGAAAATACCTTTGTGGAAAACCCACATCGGAAATAAGGTTAATAGAATTTAGTCTTAATAAGAGGGAAAGGGAAATGAAAAAGTCACCACCCAATTATGATCTCGATTAGGAGAACATTGGTGGCAATTAAAGACATATAATTGGAGGAAAAACGCAAATATTTGTAGGGAGTGATTGAGGTCATCAATCACAATCAACTGTCAAATTGAGGGCCTCAAAGCCTTCAATCTATGTTGATTTAAAATATCATCAGTTCAACAAGACATAAGGTATTAGGATAACACATTTTTTTTATTTTAATATCCCTTTACTAAAGTTTAAGAATTAATTTATTCATTGAATAAGAGATATGTATATATATATTTATGTTTGACAATTAGAGTTTCAACCTTCAACTCATCTTTCACTCAAAAGATAATAGAACTCAAAAATATTATACTTATCCTAATTGTATAAGGTTCCAAATGTTAACACATACCATTTAGATTAGTAAAATTATTTTGTAATAACCAGGGACTTCCTGTAGGCTAGTGGTAGGAAATAAAGGCTTGTCGCACTATGGTTGTGGGTTCGATTCCTGTAGCTTTTTCCGACGCGACGGGTTATGCCCCACCCTGCAGGTTGTCCTTTTCCTAAAACTATAGTATCATAATATTCCAAAAATAATCTTCATAAATTTTTTAACCTTAAACAATACTATCCATGGTTCAACTTAATCCATTCCAACCTTAATAGTTATCCAAAATACTTCTGTCCAACTCACAGTCCATATTTTATAAGGAAGGTAAACATAATGAAGATCCTTTATCCCACGTAACAACATGTGAACACCTTCATCATGTATTATTTTTAAACATACTGAATTACCATGATCCCTTATTCCTTATAGAATACTAGATATACTCCTTCTATCCAAAAATGTATACAAAACATCAATCAGTTTCAAGGAAGTTAAGTATATCCAATATAATTTATCCAAATCAATCACGTCTAATTCCAAAATCACAATCTCAGTATCAAAACCATATTATGGTTTATCTTTCTCTCAACCATATATTTTCCAAAAATTTAACCTACTGTGGAGTCACTTTTCTTGGTTCCACACAATCTCAAGTCCTTGATGAAATAGTACTGCAGTACAATCCTTATATACTCCATAATTATTATGACCAGTACATCATTGATACAACACTCAAATTAAAAAAAATCTTTAATAAAAACATAAGAACTCTAATCATTACTCCTCATCTGTGGTAGTATCATAACTTGATTATTATCCAATAACATCATTTGGGGCATGCTCTGATGATTTGGACATTGGTTTGCGTAGTGTCCCCAATCCTTGCAGAAGAAGCATTGTATATTTGAAACCATTTTCTTACCCTTGCAGTCACGCACTTTGTGTCCTTTTTCTCTACACTTATAACAAACTCCCATTCCCTTTAAGCAAGTTCCATGATGTTTCTTCCCACAATTACCACATATTGGAAAATTCTTCTTTCCCCTCATCCCTTTATCCATCATTCTCTCTTCCATCCCTTTCGTTTCTTGCTTCGCTTCAAAGCCATAGGACTCAGAGAATTCTTTACTTATCCTATTAACACATGATACTATTTCTTCATATGTTGAGAACATATGGGAGACTATTTCCCTTCGAAATGTTGTCTTAATACCGTGAAAGATACTATCCTTCTTACTCTTTGGATCATACGTACTGCTGGAGTTCACATTCCTTCTACTGGGCTTCATTTCTATACAACGGCATAAACTAGGTTAGTTTATGAATCAAAATACATAATTCCATACTTATAAAACACTTAACATAAATTGAACTATTTATGGATATAATCCATAATCATAAAAAGAAATGTTTTCTTTGAGAAAGTATATACTCATAACCCTTCATAGTGGTTTGTATATAAAATGAGAATTATCCTAAGCATATCCCCCGGGAGTGTCGTAACCAAGAGTGCAGCAAGGCCCGTTGTCGTGCACCAGTTCTCGTTCGAGTCTAGCTCAAAGCGGTGTTTTCGGGTTTTACCCCTAGGTACATCTGTGCCAGAGCCGCCTCTACCTGCTCGTATCCAGACAGGGATGTATTGCTCGGAAAACTCATAACATCTCTATAATACCAAAATTCTAGGAAGTTCTTCTATACTAATCCTCAAAGTCTATCTTTGGGCTATGTGCTCTAATCAGAGTTTATCTAAATATAGCTTCCAAGGTTAGTACTAAACTGCCTCTGATACCAACTGTAACGCCCCGACCCCAGCTACCCAGAGTCGGTGCATTACTTCGTAACATTGGCATGATAAAAAAAGATCAAGTCTCGAAAGACCGATTAGTTTAGTAGCCTTGGAAACACTAGATACATTCGTAAACGTTACATTACATCATAAAGTGAAAAACTACAATAACAAAGTCTCCATAGTCCACACTCATATCCTCTTCTGACTATCCCTGCCGGTCATTCATAAAATACTTCTTCACATCCTGGAAAATATTAAAACATTGAAAGGGGTGAGCTCAGATGCTCAGTAAGGATAACAATAATGCGGAAGCTTTCATAAATAATCATTAACAATTAAGGCAATGTATAAATAAAACAAAAGCCTTTTAAACATGAACTTCAACATAATATGGAAAAAGTAAAATGAGATAATGCCATTCACTTCTTCACATGGATATTCTACTGGTCGAATAATCACATGCAATAACAATAACCACTTTCATAATGATGGAATGCATAATGCCAGACTATCATAACCACGTAGCCAAGGCCTCGTGCCAAGACCACAAATAAGATTTTGTCAAGGCCTCGTGCCAAGACACTAGTTTGTCTCATGAGACATGCCGATGCATCGAGGAGCTATAGCGGGCTCCACCCGTCACTTATTAAGTCCAATGCATTCCTCATATGAATAGGTTTAAACATATCATAAACCATAACATAATCATATCACATAAAACATGCATAAAGGAAACATAAAATTTCCACATTTCAATCACAAGATATAAATACAACACATTGATATAATAAAAATGCTTTCAAAACCATTTTCAATACCAAAATAAAAGAAAGTTAAAACTTTGTATTTATTTTTCATTAAAAAAAATGATGGCTTGTAGAGGAAGCCGAATCTCAAATAATGGTCACGGAGGCGGAGAAGTCATTGTCGCCGCATAAGTACGGAAAGAAAAACATTCCCTTTTGTCATTTAGTAAAACGCTTCGTATAAAAAAGATTCCTTTTGAATAAACGTAAAATTCAAAGGGGTTTATACACCGTATAAAAGAAAGTTGTGTATAAAACCAAATATGCCTCAATGAAAGGAGATTGAGACGAAGTCCTTAAAAAGATCATTTTTAAAATAAAATAGATCTATTATGTGTATTCATTATAGGTACACATAAAGAAAGTAAAAATACAAAATAATACATTATAATATCATGACATAATTGGAAAGTAGGAGATTAACCCAAAGAATGGAAGTTGGGTTAAGAAGTTCCCTTACCTCGTGTCTGACTTGACTCAACCGTTCTTTAACCTCCTAAATAATAAACTAGAGTTAATATATACCTTATTAAGAACCATTTTTAATTTCATTATCCTTATTATATCACTTATTACAATGATATGAACATTATGTAATTATTTAAGTTAATAACGGTCGTTTTGTCGATCTTTGGTACTTGAGTCAACAATAAGCTTCTTATAATTACAAGTTGTTTATGTGGTGAAATATCCATTATATCCAGAATTATATTCATGATTTAGATGTCATATATATCTTATATATCCAGTATATACATTCATTTATAATATTACGTAACATTTAGAGGTAAGAAATGAAATGCACCGTTCATGGAGACGGTAAGCCGTACGTACGCATGAATGCTACTTTCATTTGAATTTCATATTTAATGGAACTAAATCATAATGATATAAATGTATAATATAATTCCAGTATAATATAGTGTATAATACCATTTACTCCATCCTTTATACATCCCACATATGGCATTAACGATTCAAATCACTTTGAGGGGGCGGTAGTCCGCACTTCCTAAAATGAAGATATCGCGTATACCCATAATGGAAGCCATAAAGGTAAGACACAAATGAAAAATAAAGAATCATAAGTAAAACATAAACACATTATATATCATATATAAATATAGTTACATCTTAATGGCCACCTTTGAAGGTGTTATATGAGTGTTGAACAGTCATCGTTTCGTGAGGCAGAAATTCGCCATCCACAGAAACCGTATGTTCTTTAACCATTAGATGTAGGTGTGTGTAAGTGTAGCTCGAATCCTTATTATAACAACATACTAGTATATTGAGGATACTGGTGTTGTTACAAAAGAAATGAATAAAAAGAGTTTAGGGGGTTGGAGAAGAAAAATAAAACAAAACAACATTATAAAAGACATTACCTCAAAATCGGGTAACTCTTTTTGATTTGAGCCAAAGGCTTCCTTGGGAAGAGTTCTGCCCAAAGTGAGGATTCTAGGAGTAAGAGGGGGAAGTTGGAAGAGTATTTGGGCAGAGGTTGGCCGAGACAAATGGCTTGAAAGTGTAAATGAGGTGGGAGAGGTGGGGGCCTTTTATAAGTGGAGAGGAGGGGAACTTTTGGAAAGATTGAAATGTTACATTATTTCACAATGATTTTCGGATTCTAAAGGTCCCACACTTATATAATTCGAGGCTAAGGTGATAAGGGTTCGAAATGTCCTCATCCAATTGGCTTTGGACAAGTGTAAGCCTTGGATTTTGCATTATCTTCCCATTTTATTTAAATCGTTAAATAATGAGGTAATCACTACATCATCATGATGTCATAAATAATTTAATTTATTTAATGTCTAAAAATTATAAGAAAAATACTATTATGTAGGAAATCTTTTTAGCTTTCTAATGAATATTTATAATCAAAAGTTGGACTTGTGTAACCCCACTTAAAAATTGTTTTAGTAAAACATTTTATGTTTGTGTCATTTTTTTACTTTAACATTAAATAAAAGTTATTTATGTCATTTTCTAACTAAAGTGGCTCCATGGGGTCCCCAAGTTGACCCATGGGTTGTCTTGGTCGGCCATGACTCATCCAATAGGAGTAGGACAAGTGTCAAGCTCATATCATATTAATAAAACATTGTTTTTACCTTAAACTACACTAATTACCTCTAATCGCGATTAAGAACTTAAAAGTTACTATTCACCAAAAAATTATTTTGATCTCATTGAACCACATTTTACTTCTTAATGACAACCATGTATGTCGGATTTTTGAAAATCAAATCACATAAGTGGTAATATTTCATTTAAACGAAAAATCAGTTATTTAACAACCACTTAGTGGTTTCACTATTCATCAAAAATTGAAGTTTTTCAGAACAAGGCCAAAATTTCACCCTAAGCTATAATTGATATTACGAATTCGAAAATGATGTCTATTTTACAAAATTCCAAACATATTAGTTTCATTAATTAATTTTATAATTAATTCCCGCTGTCACAACAAATAGCGTGTTTTTAAGAAACAATTTATATCAAAAGATTGGCAATTGTTTATGTCCAATTTCAATGTTAAATTAATTCTAATGACCACCGTTGGATAAAATGGTAAAAATATATTCTAATTATACTTTAAAACCACTCAATAGTATAATTTATCACTATGAATTATTTTGATTAAAAAAGTTGTTTTTAAGTATTTTTCACTATTCATAAAAATTTTGAAGTTCTGAGAAAATTACAATAAATTCAACATAGGCTAATTTCAATATTAGGAATACAAAAATGAAGTCCATTTTGAAATATAAAATTTATATAATTTTAAAAATTGGTTATTACTATTCATAACGGCTATTTTGATTAGTTGCGGTGTGTTAGAACTCGAACTTGCGTACAATGCAAGCTATTGAATTATTGAATGAGAAGTGTATCGTGGAAGCTCGGGGTGTTACAAAAAAAATGCTTTAATAAAATTAGATGAGCTTGAAACATGTCTTACCCTCATTGGTTGTATCATGGCCGACCAAGACAAGACATGGGTCAACTTGGGGACCCCATGGATCCACTTTGGTTGGGAAATGACATAAATAACATTTTATTTAATGTAAAAGTAAAATTGACACAAACATGATATGTTTTACTAAAACAATTTTTAAGTGGGGTTATAAAAGTAATATTTTTTATTATAAATATTCATTGGAAATCTAAAGAGATTTCATACATCATAGTATTTTTTTATAATTTTTAGACATTAAATAAATTAAATTATTTATGACATAATAATGATGAAGCGATGACATCATTATTTGACGATTTAAATAAAATGGAAAGATAATTTAACATATATGAACTACACATGTCCAAAACTTTTTAGATGAGTGGATTTAGAAGCCTTATCACCTTATCCACGAATTATATCAATTTGGGACCTTTTGAAACTGAAACACATTTTCAAATAAAGTAATATTTCTTTACTTTCCAAAAGTGCCCCTCCTCTCCTCTTATAAAAGGCCCCCCACCTCTACCTCATTTCACACACTCCTCAAGCCTTTGGATCGGCCAAACCCTGCCCATTTACTCTCTCCACATCCCTATCATCATCCTATAGGATTCCCTTTTGGCAGAATCCTTTCAAAGGAAGCCTTTAGGCTCAAATCAAAAGAAGATACACTTTTAAAGGTAATTCATTCTCTCATGTTCATTTGTTTTATTTTGCTTCTCCAACCCCCTAAACTCTTTTTATTTACTTATTTTGTAACAACAACAGTATATTAAATATACTAGGATGTTGTTATATGATTTATTCGAGCTACACTCTCACACAACTACATCAAATGGTTAAAGAACATACGGTTTCCGTGGATGGGGAAATTCTGCCTCCCGAAACGATGATTGTTCAATACTCATTTAACACCTTCAAAGGTGGCCATTATGATGTCACTGTTTTTATATATGATATATAATATGTTTATGTTTTCCTTAAGCTTCTGTTTTTTTTCATTTTGGGCATACCTTTATGGTTTCCATTATGGGTAAACGCGATATCTTCATTTAAGGAAGTGCGGACTACCGCCTCGTCAAAGTGATTTGATTCGTTAAATACCATATGTGGGACGTATAAAGGATGGAACTATGATATTATATATGAAATTATACTGTAATTATAATATAAATTTATATCATTATTATTCCATTCGATAAAATATGAAATAGAAATGAAAGTAGCGTTCATGCGTACGTACGGCTTACCGTCTCCATGAACGGTGCATTTCATTTCTTACCTCTAAATGATTATGTAATGTTATAAATGCATGCATGTACTGGATATATATGACATATATGATATCCAAATCATGAATATGATTCTGGATATAATAAAAATTTGACCACACGAACAACATGTAATGGTAAGAAATCCACTTTCGACTTAAGAACCAAATATCGACAAAACAAACATTATTAACTTAAATGTTTACATAATGTTTATAACATGGAAATAAGTGATCTAATAGGAATAATGAACTAGAAAAAGGTTCTTAATAAAGTGGAAATTAACTCATATTTATTATTTAGGACGTTAAAGAACGATCGAGTCATGTCGGACCCGAGGTAAGGGATCCTACTCCTCTCTTTCTTTTTAAGTACACACTTTTATGTCATTCCTTTTAAAGCTCATCTTTCTTGTTATTGGGATGATATTTTATATTACACTTACTGTAATTTTTATGTTCATGTGATGAGATACCCCATTCTCTCTCATCAATCCATTTTGGAAGTTTTGAGTGGCGTCTTGAGGCTGCCGAACTTTCGTAAGAGATCTAACCTCTCTCTTTCTTTTTAAGTACTCTCTTTTATGTCACTTCTTTTAAACACCTCCTTGCAATGTTGGGGGATTTTCTTTTATATTAAACTTTCTGTAAATTATATTGTAATATGATGGGATACTCTATTTGATCTCATCAATCCATATTTGGAAGTTTTATGTGGCGCCGTTAGGCTGCCGAGTTTTCGTAAGGGATTTTTCATCTCACTTTTATTCCCGTGAGATTTATGCTACATTTGCCACAAATTCCATTGAGTGGTGTATGTACATCCCATTATTCTACTCTTTGTGTAATATAATTTCGTTTATGAGTATTTACATCAATGACCTATTGTCTTTCTTTCATGGGGTGTATGTTTTGAAAGATACCCAAGTCGGTAAGGGAACCTTTCACCCTCCTCTTTTTTAAAAGACTTCTTTTATTGGGTCTTTTAATTTACATATTTTTATGTTGGGATATGTTCTCATACATCCTTATTGATGTAAATATTATGTCCAAGTGATGAGATACACTTTTTATCTCTCATCAACTCATTTTGATGTGATGCCATTAGGCTGTGAAGGGAACTTTTTAACCCAATTTCGATTTCTTTGGGTTCAACTTGTAGTCATTGAATATGTCATCCATTGAATATGTGTGAATGACCTTTTATTGTTTTACACTTAATATCCACTTATATTGGGTGTATATATATTTTTCATACATATTTTTGAGATTTATTTGTCCTTAATTTAAGGATACCTTCTTTATAAGGAATTTCATCACATTTGACATTTCTATTGAGGGCTCATTGTTGTTATGCACCAATTCACTCTTATATGGTGTATATAATGTCATTTGGAGTATTATATCATGAATCCTTTTATTCTCAGGATATTATAAAATTCTGACTAAATGTTATTCCTCGATTATTGTATTCAAGTGTCTCTAATTTTGGAAAAACCCCTTTAACCAAAATATCGTTTTAAATGTTTTAATTATTTGTTCTTATTAATATCCATGTTTTCAAAATGGGTTTAAGGATTTATTTATATGGATATTAATGGTTTAAAATTTTAAAAGATTCAAGGTGGTATGGGACACTTTGATTCAAAAATCTCTTTATTAAATGTTTTAAATGGTTTTGGAAATGGTTTCTTTTTGAATGGATTCATTATTTCAATATCCTAAAATGTTATATTGTGATTGAAATGTGGAAATGTTATGTTTCCTTTATTCATGTTTATGTGATATGATTATGTTATGGTTCTTGGGCATTGTTATGAAGAACGGGTGGTTACGTGATAAACTAAGGGTGGGTGAGCCCGATATAGCTCTCCAATGCATTGGGTAACGCGAAGGAGTGAAACGTTAAGGTTTCTCCGAAGAGATTTAGGGAATATATTGTGATGGGTATTCCAAACGTAACCAAGAGGGTTACTCCCTACGTAAGAATGTTATGAATGACTCTAGTTACCTTTATGTCTTATGTTTTCTATGATTTATTCATGATTTGATATGCCTATGTTTTATGGGTAAAGTATGATTTCATTATTATGTATATATGAACTCATGTTTCCTTTCCATATTTTTATAACCCTTACTGAGCTTTTTATGCTCATCCCAAGTTTTTGAAATGTTTTTCACAGGTCAAGGGAAAGGTACATGATGTGATGATAGTGTCAAGGATGTGTTAAGAAAGAATCCGTGTTTTATTTTAAATAGGTTACCGTTGATGGAAATAATGAATATTGTCTTTTATGTAACCACTTTGTTTAAATGTGGAATGTAATGCAAGTTTCATGATCTAATTCTCTAAAACTCTAAACCTGAAAAGATCCTCAATGTGTAATCTTGTAATAACTCAAGATTAAGTAAGGTTTAAGGCTGGGGCCTTATAGTTAGTCTCCCCTTGGTAGGTAGGTCTTGTGGGGTGTGCCATTGGTTGGCTGTTAGGGCGGCCAATTGGTTATTGACTGTTGAGTACCATGCTGGCAGGTAGTCTGAACCAGAGTGCTTCCAGGGGTTTTCTAGGGATGTTTAGGATCACCCATGGGTATTGCTTATATTTTCTTGATTACTTTTACTTGCACTTGGTTTCCAGAATTTACTTATTACTTGTTCTTCTTTTGCACAAATGTGATAAACATAAATTTGAAATTTCAGTTTTCAAGAAATGCATTGTTTTGGGGAAAACGGGTTTTGGTGTGTGTTGGTTTTTGAGATGGTAAAACGGGATCCTTTTTCCTTTAAAATTTGAAAAACCTATTTTTCTATCTTTGTATGTGCAAACTAGTGTTTTGGGATTGTTTCTGGAATGTGGTTTTGGCTGGATTCTATGGTTTACTTTGGTATCCCTACTGAGCATTTTTAATGCTCACGCCTATCTTTTATCATTTCAGTCGCATGATTCCCTTGTTCAGGTGTTCTTGGCTGAGTTTCACATTTTGGGAGCAATGTTGGCCTTGGTTGGGAGCTGACCCAAGGGTCACATTGTGGTACGTCTGCTGTTTGGTTTTTTTTCATTCCACTACAAGAGTTTAGTGATTTTGTTCTGTTTATTCTTATTTACTTATCTATCTTTTTTGGGGCCAAATCGTTCCCAACGTTCTAAATTTGATACCTGACACTAGTTTCTATCCTGGGGGGATCGGGAATGCCCCTCGAGACTTGCCGCAGACCGGCTCGGGTGACCGGTTTAGGGTCGACCCTTGTTGGATTGTGATAATGGATGAATCCATTTAATCTTCTTCTTGTATTAATTAACAAAAATAATTGTATATATAAAAATGCGACATTAATATTATAGTTTCTAGTGGTCATTTTGACCAACGGTCATATAACAGTAAAAACCCAATGGTATCATTTTAATTATACCAACTTTATTAATTAAAGGATATAGTTATGTAGAGTATAAAATAAAATAACACGCAAATTTTGGAAACAAACATAATTAAAAATTTTAGGTCGTTACATATGATGATAGATTCCTATAATACAACAAAAAATTATTTATATATTATCCCTAGAGTGGAATTTAATATTGAACCATAAAAAAATTTCAACACCCATAGATTATCTAAAATATTTTTTTAAAAAATAATTTAATCATTTTAATAATTTTCAATTCACACAACACTAAAAATAGTTTATTTTATATTAAAGCACTATGTATGGATTATGTCATATAGATAATCAATTTAATCATGCATTATAGGAAACACAGACATGGAATATGTTAAACGCAACACTAAATTGGGGTATATTACATGAAACATTTACTTATCATACATTACACACAACACCGATGTTTCTACGAAAAATCATTTTATTGTTATAATTATTTAAATTAGATAATTATAATATAACCATTAAAATTTATTTATTAAAAGTAATAAAATATTTTAAAATATATTTTATAATATTTATATATAAATAAAACATTTATATAATGAATTATATAATTTTTTGTAATGTCTTTATATGTTTAAAAATAAATTTTCTGAAATGAACTACTTTTAATGACCTTAAATAAAAAATAACAAAATTAATTTTAGTAACATTTAGAAATTTAATTTTATAAATAAAAATTCATTTTTCATTTTATAAGTTCAAAATTATCTTATAGAGAATTTTTGGGAATTTTCTAATTAACATTTTGGGAAAAATAGTGAAAAATATCTGATTTTAATTTAATACTGCCTTTTAGTATAATTAATTTATAAAGATAATTTAGAATTTAAATTAGTTCAAAAGATTTATTATATTATATTTTTATCAATTAATTCAATTTAGGTCATTTTAATCAATTTCATATTGATATTGGGTATAAAAATTTAGCAAACCTTTGAACGTTTTTACTTTATAGTCCAACAGTGTTGTCCTATTAGTGGGATTATTTTAAAATTAATTTCTTCCAATTATTTAATTTGTATTTTTAAAATTTGATTCCATATTTATAATAATAATAATTTCTAATTTCTAATAATTTCATATTATTTTGTTTGACTATAAATATTAGTGAAAGTGATTAAAATTAATTACAATGATTATGAGAAAAATTTGTTAAGAAATGACAAATTGATAAATTTAAGACCCAAAATGACTTACAAACTTTTAAAACATCAATTTAATGGAAACAATAGGCCATGAAACATACATTATTTAGTTTTTTTGGTTTTATATGACTTATTTTGGGTAAAACATGGGTACACCAAACTGGTTTAAAAAATTGCCAAGTGTGTCCTTTCCCTGCCCTATTAAAAGCCACCACCACACTTACTTATCAAAACCACTAAATCCAATTATGGTTGGAAAATATCTACCCAATACACTTCCAAAAATCCCTATCATCCATCCAGAAGCCTCCCCCAGGGTAGAAATAAATCCAAGGAATGCTTTTATCACAGATCAAAAGGAGACACCCGGTTAAGAGGTAATGTCTTCTCCCATGCTCCTTTATTTTATTTTTTTCTCCAAACCATCCACTATATTTATTACATGATTGTATAAAAAATATTATCCTAAATATACTAGTATTTTTGTATTCTAATATTTCAACTTACACTTACACACACCTCTATATAATTAGTAATGAACATATTGTTTACGAGTATGGTGAACTACCGCCTCATGAAAAGATTATGGTTCATTTTTTATTTACCACCTATCATGATATAAATTAGGATGGAAACTATTTTTATATATTTTATATATTATATTTATTATTAATTTATGATTTATTAATCTTTTTACAATACATAACATTATAATTTCCATTTTGTGTTAATTGGATAATTTCATTTGAGGTTGTGTGGACTACCGACCCCTCAAAGTAATGTGATTCTTGGACACGCTAGATGGAAGTTATTAATGATTTGTTTAGTGAAACTATGTGATATATATAACATAATAATTCTTCTTTAATGATGTTATATACATATACATGTATTTCATTTATTTACATTCTTTCACTACGTCAATAAAACAGATAAAATTTCCATGCGTACGTCCAGCCTTCCATCTCCATAAACAATGAATTTTGTTTAATTCATATATAAATTATTATAATTAAAATATAATAAATATTATTGATATTTTTATCATGTTTAACATTCTGTAAATCATTATATAATCATAATGACCAATTTTATGAAAAATTATTACACATTAGAAAAACAAAGTGATTATTACCTGAAGCAAAACTTTAACATAGAATGGTTAACAAGAGGGTGGTATAAGGTCATAATAAAAAAATATATGTAATTGGATATAAAAAATATATTTCTGTAAAATAATTATAATAAACTTACATTTTTTATATAGGTGGTTCTTAATAGTGAGAATAAATTAAAGACACAAGGTAAAGGAATTTAATCTCACTTTATATTTCTGTGAGATACATGATTTATTCTCTATCATTTCTTTTATTGTGGTGTGTATACATCCCATGGAAGATTTTTATTATTTTTATAATTAAAATTATGGGTGTTTACATATCCATTTTAGGATATTTCTTTACTAGGGTTTATGTTTTACAATTTACCGAAGAAGTAAAGTAATTTGGTCTCAATTTTCCTTCTTTAAGGAACATTCATGTTTATGAACCTGTATTTTACATGAGGTGTATACGATTCCTTTTAAAATTATATATCATGAATCTCAAAATTTTAATGATATTTTAAATTTCATGTAATGTCATGTGTTGCATGGTTTAAATTCACCAAGTGGTAAGAGTTTATTGAAACAATCCCATCACTTTTCGTGATAGTTTATGATTACGATTCTTTTGATAAAACCTTATGATCCATCTCACCATAAAACGCATTAAATTTGTTCACATCTGGTTATTCATGATATAATCATATATTGATACTTCTTTTCCCACTCATTAGCCTCTAATATAGTTAATAATTTGTTTTTCAGAAAACATGTCTTTACCCTCTCTTCGGTTGGATATCATTATTCACAAAATCCTAGTTTTCAAAAAAGATAAGCTCCCAAAAAAATTATTCTATTATTATCCATAAAAAAAATTTCACATGTTTTAATTTTTAAATAAAAAGGTTCCATTTAATGAAAATATTTTTCTTGTCGTGTTCTGGTTAATACAATTTTGTAACATTATTACAATGAAAAAGGAATGTTTGGTGTGTATTGATTTACCCACCATCATGACTGAAATTCACTGGTAGCTTCCATTACAATATTAAAAACTTATTCTTTTTAAAATCAATCATTTTCCTAATATGCTCAATATTTATTAATTTTAAAGTGTTTTTCCTTGAAAAATTGTTTCCAAAAATAATATATTTTAAAATTTATTAAAAATGATCCAAATATTTATTGAAAAGTTTTCAGATTATTTTCGATGAATTTTTTTTTAAAAAGGAATTATTTTTAATGGTATATTTTCAAGTAGAAAGGATATTTTCCTAAATAAGTTTTTTAAAATACATTTTATAATTATTTCCCATATAATACAATATATTTTGATGTTTCTAATTCCTTTTAAGAAAATTATCCAAAGGTTCCATTAAAATTATTTCTCATAATGGTTTAGGTTTTGATTGAATAATGATTATAAAAACCCAGTTCTCTATCATGGGCTATATGTCTATGAAACCCATTCCACCTCCATGGGATGTATGTTTATGAAACATGTTTCTTTAAATAGGTTATATGATTATGAAACCCATTTCTATTCAATGAGTTATAAAATGATAAATTCTTATGAAACCTGCTTCCTTTCATGTGTTATTCCTGGATTAAATGAATATGAAACCTATATATTTTCCATATTTTATGTTATGATTTTTATGGGTAATGTTATTATGATAGTTTTATTATCTTGTGGAACATGTAAGTGTGATTTTAATTATTTTTTGGGTGGTACCTATAACAACATCTAATCTATTGGGTAATGATGGATGTCTCACGAGTATAAACATTATGCGTAAACCTAATTAAATGTTCAAGATGTTATGAATTGATCATGTTGAATGTCCCTAAGTTTAACTGTGAACCTGATTATTTGTTCACAATGATTTTATTGGACCTTATTATGTGTCTATACTATTATGTGTGAACCAAATTACATGTTCAAAATGTTATGTGTGGATCTGGTCTCTTGTCCATAAGTTAATGTCTAAACCTGATTGTGTGTTCACTAAGATATTCTTGAACCTGATTTCACATTCATAATATTATGTTTGATCTATTTTTCATGTCTATAAGTCTATAATAGGGCCTAATTTTATTTTCTTAATATAATGTTTGAACCTTTTTATATATATATATGTTCATGATGATATAAATTTATGTGTACGATACAATTCAATGTCCTATTAATATGTTATGCTTTAATGAATTATGTTATTAATTATCTTTTGATTCATAACTTATGAATTGTTAATATTTATTCCATGATTCATCTTTACAAGCTATGATATATAGGGTATTATATTATAATGATATTGTCATGTTCTTTTACCCCTATGTTCATACTATGCCTACGAGTTTATTTTATTTACCCTTTCTAAGAATTCGAGATCATCTATTTCTAATGTTTCATTTCACTATGTTATAGAGAATGGTTTTTAAATAAAATTACTAAGGGGGGGATCTTTGTGGGAAACATTGAAGACTTTTAACTCAATTAGAAGACTTTGGTTCCAAGTTTCCAATTTATCTAAACTAATACGGTCCTTGGGAATATATTTTTGTAATGTATTAAGTGTTATAAAAATTTTATTTAATTTATATTTACATTAATAATAGGTCTTTATAGTTGGTATCAGAGAAAATATTTAGTCATCCATTGGAAACAAAAATGAGAAAACCATTCTGAGGACTCTAACTACATGTCTAAGGACATATCTAAGGATAATAAAATGTATAAAAATGTCATAGAAATTTGGTAGTGTATAGAGTGAGTGGTTTCCTAAGAATAAATTTTTATCTGGATAATACAAGTGGATGTAGTACTGGAACAGTTTTACCTAGGCATAACAACTCTGAGAATATGTCATGGGCCTGACTCAGGGTAATCCAGAAAATGAAAATGACCCTATCTACACACCTAGTTTGACTCTCCTAGTGGATATGCTTTGGGAATTCAAAAAATCATTAAGAACCATGATGATGGATTTAAATAGATGTTGGCAATGAATAACCTATGATAATCATAAGGTGTTATAGATTAAGAAAGGTTTCATAATTTATACATTCTATAAGTGGATTTTAATTATTATGAGGTTAATCAATATGATAACTATTTCATAATCTAAGATCTTGGTTTTATTCAATAGAAAACACTCGAATGAGCAGCATTAATGGTTAAAGTAATGTAAAATGAAATGATAATTATCTTGATAATTCTATTGTTGTGGGATCTATAATGAAAAACCTCATTTCTATTTTACCACATCTTTCTCAAGATATAAACCAAGATGATATTACTAATTATAAAAGGTTAGAAGAACATTATTTTTGAGTCCTTCATTAGGAAAGGTCCACTTTCTTTTAGTGGGACATCTGATCCACTTTTTGATGAACACTGGAACAGTACCACTAAAAATATATTCTCTATATCCAGTGTTTAGATCATGAGAAATTTATTCTGGCTGTTTATTGGTTAGAATTTGAAGCAGACTAGTGTTGGACTCTAATCATGAATACTAGGAAGTAAGATAAGATTGAATCCATAGATTGGGATGAGTTCAACAACATATTGTTCAATAATTAAATTCCATATTTTGTTTGTACGAATATGGAAAATGAGTTCCTTGAGTTAAATAAAATGGATGATGAATCTATCAGTACCTATGTGGATAATTTCATATGACATGTGAATTACTATAATAGTATTATCATCTAAACCCAAAAGTAAAGTTGATGGGTTATTTAGTGGTTTCAATCCATGTCTCATAAGGGTATTTTCCATAATATACTATAGTAACTATAAAGAGATTGTGCATTGGTTAATCAATGTTGAAAGGGAGGATGAAGTTACATATCACTTTCGTGGTTTTAACCTGAAAAAATTTGATGGAGTTCAAAGTAAAGCTTAAAAACTAAGAGGAGAAGAAAAAGATTCAAATTCATATGTTCAAATACCATGGGAAAGAGCACTATGAGAGTACCTGAATGGGAAAAGAAATTTTTTCAAGTGTAGGAATCCTGGAAACTGAGAAAAATAATGTGTAAGTGTCTAGAAGAGGAAATTCAGTGAAATGAATGGAGAGAAAGTTCAAAAAAATGAACCACCCACACTTTAGTGTTTCAAGTTAATAGACTTTTGTCATTATGGGAATTAATACCCCAATCCATGGGATAATTATGATAATAAGACAAATCAACCTCTATAGAAAAAAGGATAAATGGAAATCTTATGAAATCACAATTGATGAAGTGAATGATGAAAATTAGGGAAAACATATACTTTTACCCATAATTGGGAAGTTCATTGTTGATTTTTTATTAACAATTCATTTTAAAATCTTATTGATCATCATTTAGAGATTTTTCATGTGAATATAACCCTTACATAGATGTTGGATTAATAAAATGACATTTAATGATCTATTAGTGAAAATATGGACCCAAATATCCAATAAAAATCTTTTTAGTATAAAATAAGATCAAACGTAAGAAAGAAAGGGTGAATTATATTTTCGATGGGTTATATGGTTAATAATTTATTTTATTTTTAATTTAAAGTTTGAATGGATTTTTTGAGATTAAATTATTATCTCGTCGTATGAGGGTTTATGCATTTTGGATAACTTGTTCTAACAACATAGTGTTTATGGTAACTAAAGATAGATCAGATGACTTATCATGGATCTCTTGATCTATTATTCCTTCAGGAATTAAACATTATCCTTAATTTCTTAGGGAAACAGATTTAGTATAAATCTATAAAGACATAACCAAAGGGTGATATTGGTCATAAGAAATGAAATAAAATCAAGTAAGTATATATTAATGTAAATGTTATTCAACTTTAGGAAAATTATCATGAACAAAAAAATGTTATCCTAGTACCTTTCTTTATGAGTGATCATATGGTTCATTATGATATTACAGATTTATGGCTTTGTGATTGTTAATGTTCTCCTAAACAAGTTCTATATCAATCTCCTCCAGAACGTGATAGTTGAATTTCTCTTCCATTTTCATGTTTTCACTTTCCAAATATGATCTCCTATATAAAAACTCGGCTATGTTTTCCTCTAGGTAACAGTTATGGTTCCAAATTTGTTTTTTAAAGAAGGTTTTTTATTCATTTTAATTATGTGGGTTTCAATTAAATTAACATAAAATTATTAAAACATTGATTACCCAGATGAATTTCAATGGTGAAATTCATTTTAAGGGGGAATAATTTAATCCCATAATATTTGTTGAAATGTTTTCTATGATATAATTTAATATTTTTGATAATTTTAATTTCCTACAACTATAAAAATATTTTATGTTATATTAAAGACCTATGTTTGGCTTTATTAATATGAAAAAACATGTCAATAATTAATTACATGAAATATTGACTTAGGGTATGTTTCATAAAACATTGACATGGCGTACGTTACACACAACACTAATGTTTCCACGGTACATCATTTTATTATTATAAATATTTAAATGGGATAATTATAACCTATCTATTAAACATACCAATATGAATAGTAATGAATAATTTAAAAATATTTTTAAAATTTTTTACATATATAAAACACATTGATAATGAAAGATATAATTTTTCTTAATGTGCGTATATGATCAAAAATGCTATTTTCTCAAATGAACTATATTTAATGTTCGTTTGTAAAAAATAATAAAATTAATTTTAGAGCCATTTTTAAATCTAATTTGATAAAATACACTACATGTTTTATTTTAAAATGTTGAAATTATCTTAGGAAAAGTTTTCAGAATTATTCTGAGTAATTTCTTTTTTGGATGAATAGTGAAACAATATTAGATTTTTATTCAAAACTACCTCTTCATCTAATTAATTTATAAGTATAAATATATTTTTATTCTGTTTAAAAGTATAATTTTATCATATTTTTGTTAATTATTCCAATATAGGACATTGAATTGAATTTCACTTTGAAATTAGGTATAAAAACATAGCAAACTTGTAGAGGGGTTTTACTTTAAAACCATACAGTGTCGTCCCATCAGCAGGATCATTTTTAAATTAATTTCCTCATCTTATGTGATTATAATATAAAAATAATGGATTCCATACAAGAAATAGTAATAATTTATAATGAATAATAAGGTTAACATTGTTTTTTACCAAAAATATTAGTGAATGTGATTAAAATTAATTACATTTATTAAGAGAAAAATTATGTTAATAGAGTATTAAACCATAAATATAATACCCAAAAAGTCTTTTAAAATTATAAATAACCCTTTTTATGGCCATAATAATTCTATTAAACTTACATTATTTGGTTCTTGTTTGTTTTTTATGACATTTTTTATGTAAAAACGTGCCTATACCTAACTTGTTTTATAAAATGCCAAGTTTGTCCTTTCCCTTCCCTATAAAAGGAAACCACCTCTCCCTATTCTTCACACCTATCAAAAAACATAGGTTCAGACAATATTTGCCAAATAAAATTCCCAAAATCAATCCATTCTTCTTAAAAGTCACACCTTGGGCATAATGCAACCTAATGAATCATTTCGCACAAACATAAAGGAGTTACCTGATTAAGAGGTAACATCTTCTCTCAAGTTAATTTATTTTATTTTCTTTTTCTTCCTCCAATCCAATAACATTATTAGATTCTTGTTTGAAAAACCCAGTATCCTAAATATAATAGAATTTTATTATTATAAGGGTTAAACCTACACTTACACACACCCCCATCTTATGGGTAACAAACATATTATTTACGTGTGTGGTGAACTACCACCTCATGAAATAATGATTGTTCATTTTTCCTTTACCACCTCTCATGGTGAAAATTATGATGTAAAATATATTTATATATGTTATATTATATTTATTATGTCTTTAATTTTATTTAATCCTTTTACAACAGTTATCTCTTTACCTCCATTTTGTGTAAATAATATAATTTCATTTGCGGAAGTGTGGACTACCGCCCCCTCAAAGTGATGTGATTTGTTCACACACTATGTGGAATATATTAATAAAATTCTTAGTGACCCTATATGATATATGTGAAATAATAATTTTTATTTAATTATATTATATACATATATAGATATACATATATTTCATTTACTTACATTCTTTCAATAGATCAATAAATGGGAAGTAGCGTTCATGTGTATGTACAACCTACCATCTACTTGAATGGTGTATTCCATTTCAAACATAAATAGATTATTATAACACTCATATACTGAATACTAATTATATTTATATTAGTTTTTACATTCTATAAATTATTATATAATTATAAGGACCAATGATATGGAAAATTAAGACACACCTGAAAAACAAAGCTAATATTACCCGAAGCATAACCATAAAATATAATTTTTAACAAGAAGGTAATATAAAGTAATAATAAAACCATATACGGAATTATATATAAGAATATAGTTCTGAAAAATGTGTATAATAAACTTATGTTCATTATAGAGGATGTTCTTAAGAGTTCGAAGAAAGTCAAGACACAAGGTATGGGAATTTCATCTAACCTTTTATTTCTGAGAGATACTTGTTTTATTTACAAATAATTTCTTTTTTGTGGTTTGTATACTTCCCGTGTATGATTTATAGGATTCTTATAATTAAAATTATTGGTATTTACTAATCATTTTTATGATATTTCCTTCATGTGTATTATGTTTTAAAAGTTACTATATTGGTAAATTATTTTCATCTAAACTTTCCTTCTTTGAGGCACATGCCATGTTATGAACCTATAATTTATATGAGGTGTATATAATTCCTTTTAAATGTAATATCCTGAATATCATTCTTTTCATGATATTTTAATCTTCATTTAATTTCATGAGGATTATGGTTTAAAGACAATAAGTGGTAAGACTTTATTGAAACAATCTCAATGCATTTTGAGATTGTTCATGATAAGGCTTCTTTTGATAAAACCATATGATCTATCTCTCTATAACTATCATAAAATTAGTTATCCTCTTATTATTTAGGATATAATCATTTATTGGAACCATTTTTCCAATATTTTGTTCTTATGATAGTTAAGATAGTAATTTTTAGAAAACCCTAATTTACCCTATCTTCGGTCATAAATATATTTTCCCTGAAGGCATGTTTTCATAAATGAAAACATTGAAACTAATAATAATATTATACTAAGATGATTAAGATAAATTTATACCCATGTTTTAATTCATAAAAATGTATCTTTTCAAATAAAGGGAAATTAAATTTTTTTGATAGAGGAACTTTTCTAACCTTTTTACTGTGAAAAAGGAATGTTCGATGTGTATAGATTTAACCACCTTCATAACCAAAATTCCATTGAAGATTCTTTTATGATATTAAAATGTTATTCTTTTTAAAAAATCATAATATTCGTAATATTCATTATTTCTTAAAGTGGTTTTCAATGAAAAAGGATTTCAAAATAATTTTTTGTTTTAAATTGTATTTTATATGTTTTAATTATTTCTTTATAAGTTTTAAAAGTATTTTAAATAAAAATGGTTTTCAATGTGATTTATATTTTAAAGTTAAATTTTCAAATATGAATTTATATTTTACTTAATAAATGTTTTAAAATAAATTTCAATATTATTTATAATTTTAGACAATATCTACTGATGTTGCAGATTCCTTTATAGAAAATTATCCAAAGATTCCATTCATATTATTTCTATTAATTGATTAGGTTTTTATGGAATGAAGCTTATGAAAACCAGTTTCTCATTCATTAAATACATTTCTATGAAACCCATTCATATTCCATGGGTTAAATGTTTTTGAAACCTATTTCTCTTCCACATGTTATATGATTGTGAAACACATGTCTATTCAAAAGGTATACCGTGATAAATTCTTATGAATCCCTCTTCCTTTGATAGGTTATTCTAGGATGAAATGAATATTAAACCTATATATTTTCCATATTTTGTGACATGATATATTTTTATTTGTCCTAATATTATAAAATTTTTAATATCCTCTAGCACAAGTATAAGTGAATTTAATTATGTGATGGGTCGGACCTATACCTCCCAATAATGAACTGGGTAATGATGTACGACTAATGAGTGTAAAAATTATGGGTCTACCTAATTATATGTTCAAAATATTATGGATGGACCTGGTTTTGTGTCCATAAGTTTATGCTTCAACCTAATTACATGTTCACAATGTTATCTACAAAACTTATTATGTTTTCATAATGTTATCAGTGAACTTGATTACATGTAAAGAATGATATTCATGGACCTAGTTTCATGTCCATATGTTTTTTCATGAACCTGATTACATGTTCACAATGTTATGCATGAACCTGATTGAATGTTCACAACATTATGCATAGACCTGGTTTCATGTTCATAACTCTAGGATATGATCTGATTTCATGTCCTTAACATAATGTGTGAACCAGTTTATACGTATACATGCTCATGATGTTATATGTTGATGTGTATTCTATTACTCCATGTCTTATTAATATGTTATGCTTTAATAACTTATGTTCCTGATTATCTTGTGATTAATATCTATGAACTACTGTTATTTATGCCATGATTCAAGTTTGTGATTTTTGATATGAATGGTATGATATTATAATGACACGGTTATATTCTCATACCCTTATGTTCATGTTATGCTTATGAGTTTATTTTATTTTCCCATACTGAGTATTGGAGATCACCCATTTTTTAGGTTTTCTTTCCCTGGGTTATGAATAAATGTTTTAAATATTATTAATATTGGGGATCCTTGTGGGAAACATAAAATATTTTTCACTCTGTTATATGTTTTTTATTACATGTTTTAATAACACTAAACTATTACAGTATTTAGGCATCTATTTTTTTAACGTATTATGTATTCCGAAAAAGGTTATGTAATTTATATGTACATTAAGACTGTTTTGTTATATAATTATTATACTTTGAAATTTTAATTTTAATACATGTATATAAGGTATGTGTGACTATTATAAACTATTTTATAAAATAATGTTCCATATGATAAAAATATTTATTTTTTAAAAATGACAAAATTGTCACACTATAATTCCCTTGGAGTGTTTGGGACCATTGGTTGCAAAAAATAAAAATAAAAACATATGACTAAAATAAAAATATAAATATTAAAATAACTATGATCTAGTTGGAAACTATAAGTTAAAAAATAATGTTGATTAAAATTAAAGTTCTATTTCACATTATAATTATAAAATCACTCATCTATTATAGATATTATTACATGATTTTAATCATAAAGATCCATCAAATAGAAACCTAGGATCATAAATTCTTTTGTCATTGGATAATTAAATACATGATTAAAAAGCATAAATCCAAAATAAAAAACAACTTTTATTTAATCTCATTAAAGAGATACTAACTTCTATTTATCTCTTACATCTACATAGGAAATACTTGTTAATACAGGAACATAGTGATGATATAAAAATCCCAATAAATGAATAGACATAGGAATAAAGCATAACACATGGGTTAGATGGAAAGAAATTATGACATAAAAAACATGGGTCCGGAATAAAAATAATGAATCATATCATGTATAACATTGGATCAGGTAATAATGAAATCATAGGAATGCGTAAACAACCTAAAAATTTATTGAAGAATGGATCAAGGATACTTGCAATGATGATTGCAAATGGGACACAAGGTCCTATAAAGGATTCAGTTTCACTCCATATTACAACATGTAATCTCATGAGACTAAACATTACCCAATTCATTATAGCTCTATTTGGATTCACACATCATAATATGTTAATGAATGTGTTTTCCACATGAATAACAAAACATAAACATTGGGATTTCCCATGGAAGAAAGAGAGTATCGTAATCATGTCATAAATCATAGAAAAGGGAATATAATAAATATATCTATGAAAAAATGGATTTAAACTCTAAATAGAAATTAATAAGGAAAAATAGACATATATCTTGATAATTTATGTAAAATTTAAGTGAAAACATGTAATATATGGGTTTATCAACTTTAAAAATGATCCACTTTGGTGACGATAAGGAGAACATTTTAATGATTCTTTAAAAAAGAAAAGGTATAATTGTTTGTATAAGACCACAAATGAACAAAGATAGTTTTTCATGATAAAATTATTTATTTTATAACAATAATTTTTCATTAAAATTTATTATATAGTTCACTATAAAATTGGTATTAAATTTGTAATTTCCCTTTAATGAGGCTTTCTTATCGAGAATAATTGAGAAGGGAACATTATAAAACATGTATTTTCACATAAAAGAAATAATAATTTGGAATATATAAACAAGTTTTTAACCTAAAAATTTATAATTGGAGGAGTGAATAATAATAATTTAGATTTAAATTGGTTTAAGGAGAGAGAATTAGTAACTTGAAGGAAATAATTGAGGTTCAGATAGAATCCCATACAATGTATTGTAAAGTGTTCGGAACTTGATCTTAATATCTTGGATAATAAAATTAAATATAATAATTAAATAATTCATAACCTTATCTACATTTATTTTTTATATTAATATTTTATTAAGTTAATGTATGGCCTTTTTATAGAGTTATAAGATATAATTTTTTTGTTTGGGAGTGTTCGTCTCCTTGGTTTTCATGCTCATTTTACTTTTTTAGATGTGTAGTAAATCAAGTAAAATGAGAATTGTTTTCCAGAATTGAAATAAAATGTTATTAAAAAAAATAAAAAATATTAACTGGTCTTATATTTCATTTTTCCTTCGTGTTAGGATGCATTGTTATATGAAACATTAATGATAATAGTTTAGATTTTTTTTGGCATTTTTTGATCATCATGAACTAGTCTTGCCTTATTAATTAATATTATTAATATAAAATAGTTATATATCATTAAATAAGTTTTAATAAATATATTATAATATTTTTAACCATAAAAATAGTTTTATGACAAACCTTTAAAGAGGTAATTAAAATTGAAAACGCGTCGTCCTTGATTATGATATATCAACACATCATGAACAATGTTTTAATATTAAGAACAAAAAGAGAGGGGAAGAGAAATGATTATGGGTTGCTCTATTAAAACAATAAAATTCCATTAAATAAAATATAATGAATTTATCATATCAATTGGATAATTTTGGGTGAGTAGATAAAAAGAAAAGAAACGAAATTGGAAAGAAATTAAAAGAAAAAGAAAGAGGTTTGCACCTCATGAATTCTTCTCCTTGAAAACCTCCTTGAGGAAATTGAGTTTGAAATTTTATTAAGACCAAAGGATCATAGATGTGGGGATGATAATTGGGAATATTATTGGGTATAAGTTTTACAAGATTCAAGTCTTTATAGGTGTGAGAAGAAGTGGTGGTGAGAGGTGGTATTTATTTTGGAGGAGAGGGGTGTTTTTTTGATTATTTTATTAATTTTTTTAATGTGTCTCAAGACTATGAATAGTGTTTATTCTTGGGAATAAATTTAGTAACTAGTGAAATTTATTTTTAATATATAGTGCTCAAATCGTTCATACATCAACTATGACACAATAATTCATTTATTTGTCTTATACCGAAAATTACTATATTTCATTCTTCACAAAAAATTCAACTATTTTGAAAAAATCCCAAAAAAATCACCATAACCATTTTTTGATGTGTAGAATTATAAAATGGAAACAATTTTATCAAAATAATTTAATAAATATTATAAATTTAATTTTAAATATAAAAAATCATTTATTCAAAAAATAAAAAATAAAAATTTATAATATCTTTTATGAAACATTTAAAGATTAATTAAGGTCTCAAAAAATTATATTATTATCATAGGATAACCAAAGATTAATTTCTGACTTATTTAGGAATTTTTTTCATTAAAATCATTTTATTAATTTTGAAATTATAAATAAACATTTATGTTTCATAGAAATACCAATTATTATTTTATCATTATAAAAACATTTATTTACTAACAAAATTATATAATTAGACAACATTTTCATTTATAAGATGCATAAATTTTATTTATACATTCATTAGAGAGTTTACTATTCTATTAGCTAGTTCACTATTCATAATTTCTATACTACTATTCCAAAGGTCAAGTTATTATTCCATTGGTATAGGTTCATGAATTTCTGAAAAAAAAACTCTTATTTCATTCATTACTAATTTATAAAGTAGGTTTTTTGTTCATTAAGTTGTTTTATTTTATTTATACTACAAGACATAATTATAAGAAGGGAAATTCCATTGATATAATTTTGGGTTATTACATTCTTCCCCCTTTATGAAATTTATCCCTCATAATTTTGACTTACATACTAAGGGGAAGATATGTGATGGTACTTAATCTTCATTGTTTACTCTAGTTACCATGTGGACTCTTCGTAATTATGGTTCTTCTATTAAACATTGGCTTGGTGAGTAGTCATGTTGTGTAGAATTTTATCTTTATGATCCAGGATTTTCTTCGGCTACTCATCATAAGAGAGATCATTTTCTGACTGTCCCACCTATGAATTCAGCGCATGTGAGGGATCTGGTTTGTAATTTTTCAAGTGGTATACATGTAATACATAATTTACTTAAGACATTTTAGTTGTAAGTTATAGTTTATAGGCCATGAATATGACATGATCAAGAATCTTGAAGAGCCTGATGTACATGTGACTCATATTTTATTTCTTCCCAAATTTCATGATCCACTTCTATTGAGTTATGAATATGACTATCATGTCTCTACCCTCAAAATCCTTGTCTCATGGATGATGGTATTCAAAGATCATTTTTCAACTTAGGGCTTCCCTAATATGTGGTTTAACGATTTTCAACTTTTCTTTCATTTTTTGACCATTTGACATCCAGTCATATTTTGTTCACTGATGTCATCGAAACAGGCTAGGGTTCTATATCATTTTCCATCAAGGTATTCATATAGATACATTTGGACATTCAATTGGAAACTTTTATTTGTAAATGAACTCAACCAGAGGTAGATGTCAGTCCCATCCTCGTCCGAATTCCATTGAACACAATCTCAACATGTCTTCTAGTATCAGAATAGTTCACTCTGATTGGAAACCAGTTTGATGATGATAGGGTTTATATAAGTTGAAATCAGTGGTCAGAGCATCTTGGAAACTATTCCATAACATAGAGGTGAATCTTATATCTCGATCGGATACAATCGACTGGGGTAATTCATGCATCCATACCAATTATGTGATGCATATCAATGAAAGTTCATTTAGTGTGAAGTCCTATGGAATTTCAATGAAGTGAGATATCTTTTTATGATTACCGACAATTAACCATAGATAATTATTCCCTTTGGATGTCTTTGGATGTCTAGTGAAAAAGTTAATAGTAATATTTTCCCACTTCCATGCTTCTATGGATAATGGTTGCGTCATCCCTTTAGTATTTTTTGTCAACCTTTACATTTTGTTATACCATGAACATTGATGTATAATCATTGATCTAATTATTCATATTATCCCACTAATAGTGTAATGGGAGATCTTGATACATCTTTGTACTCCTTAGGGGAATAGAGAATGTTAATCAATGTGCTTTATTCATAATATCTTTCATTATAGCAATATTGGATTGTGCACATAATCATTATCCAAATATCACAACACCTACCACATCCATTTTGAACTAGGAGGATTTCTCTTTTATTATAGCTTCTACCTTTTTATGAATTTCCACATCATGTATTTGATCATACTTTATTTTCTTTATAAATGATGGTTGAGAAATAATTTGATAACGGATTGAAGATTTTCCTTCCTTAATGAATCTCGTGTCCATACATTGAAACACTACTAATTTTCGATCCTTCACATTTATCATCATTGATAAATATGTAGGATCATTTCTACTTAAAGGATCTAGAACATTATTTTCATTACAAGGATAGTAGTGGATTGCAGAGTCATAATCCTCAATGATCTCTAACCATATTCACTTACACATATTAAGCTCCATCTATGTGAATATATATTTTAGGATCCCATTATAAATATATATCTCACACTTATCCTAATAATTCCACCAGAGTTTCAATGTAAATATCATAGCTTTAATCTCTAGATTATGTGTGTGAAAATTTTACTGATGAATTTTTAGTTTCCTTGAGGCATAGGTTATCACTTTATCATTTTTCATCAGTACACTACCTAATTTCTTCTTTGAAGAACCATTGTATACCACAAAGACTTCCACAATATTGGAAACGTAAGTATTAGTGTAGTGATAAGAATTTTTACAACTCATTGAAGTAGTATCCATATTCATTTTTTCACATAAACATTATTACCTTATAATTCAACAAGGTTAGTGGGTTTGAAAACTGTGATACATTATTCACAAATCATTGGTAAAACCAAATTATACTATGGAAACTATTTATCTCTATTACAAATGATGGCTTGGCCCACTCTTCAATTTTTTCCATGAAAGGGTCTACAGATATTCCATTACTGGTGTAACATGCCACAAGAATGATATATAATTCATCCAAAAATCACAATTACTTTTAATTTTATAGATTTTATCCCTTTTCAAATTATTTTGAAAAATATTCAAAATCTCTATGTATTCCTCCTTACTCTTGGAGAATATCAGAATGTCCTCAATAAAGAATACCAAAAACTTTTTGAGGTAATATCTAATGACTATATTCAATAAATCCATGAAAATCTCTAGATAATTATTTATTATTAAGGTCATCACTATGAATTTATGGTGTAAATACCTTTTTCAAAAGTATTTATTGCAAATATATTCCTCTAATTTAATTGGTGATATCTAATCCGAAGGTCCGCCTTAGAGAAATACTTGGCCCCACATAGTTGATAAAATAATTCTTCTATCCATAAAAGTGGATACTTTTTCTTTATTATTATTTTTTCACAATAATCAATGAATATTCACATTGATCTATCCTTCTTTTTGACGAAGAGGACTGGTCCACCCCATACCAATACACATGGTCATATACAACCCTTGTCTATATTCCCTTGTAACTTGTTATTTGATTCCTCCAACTAAATGGTGGGAATTCTATAAGGTGCCTTTGATATAGGTAGAAATATGAGAATAAGTTCAATTGTTAACTCAACCTCTGAGTTAGGATGAATACCTAAAAATTAATCATTTAATACATTAGTGTAGTTCCACATAATGGTAATTTATTCGAGCATGATTCTCTCATTTTTATGAATCATTACTGATAGATATTATTTATTATAAAGAAAAAATATCCACAATTTATTTGATTATTATGAATGAGATTAAACTTCCTCAGTACACTTATAAAAAATTGGATGATGCTTCGGGATATGAAGAGTGATCTCACATTCTCGAATGATGATGTTGGATTTGTATAAATATAGCCAATCCATGACCAATATAGCATATAACACCTCAAAAATAAGTAATATGAGATCTACTTGGAGGTTCAGTCCAAAAGAATTAACAGGGGAGGATTCATATATATTGGATGAAATAATATTCTTTTTTTCTACTCTCAAAGATAACTCATCCTCTATATTTGGAGGTGGTGTATGAATAGTTCTACTATACTTGAATGATATGAATAAATGTGTAGAACAATAATCAAATTGTATGTTCACTATTCTTAAATGAATAAACATCATACCAATTTCCACATTATTTTTAGACTCCACCTTAGCAGTAGTGATATTATATTCTCATCCTTGATTTGTTGGACGTTGTTGTTATTGCTTTCCACCAACAACCCCTGGAATATAGAAATGCATCACACAATTCCCATTCTTCTTGTAGTTGAAATAATAAAATATAGGATGCATATTGACCTAACCCTTCATTAATTCATATAAATTAGTGAGATTCTTCATGTCCCTTTGATAGTTTTTATCCATTTTCCACATCTCCCACTTTTGAAGCACCTCTTAGTTCCCTTTAGACAGTTCCCAACATGATTTTTTTTCACAATTTTGACATGTGGAATATTGGGTTATTATTCCATCACTGGATTAATCTATTTATCCTCCCATATTAAACACTGTTTTCTACATTTATTCTCCAACCCCATAAGACCACTTAGAGTAGAAAATCTCTATTTCAACATTACTGGCACAAGGAACAATCTAATCATATATATTGAAGTCTCTAATCACCAATGTTTTCTGTAGAATCATCTTTAGTCCGCTAAATAATTGATCCACCTTGATTTAGTTGTTCATGATAAATCTTGAGACCTATCTAGAAAGACTTGTAATGTTTTCCATTAACACCCCGATAGACTCATATTATTTTTTCTTCACTCCAAGGACCTTCCTTTCTGTCTTATGATGGTGGGTTTAGGTAAAATAATTATTGAAAAATGTTTTGTTGAAATCTTCAAATTTTATGGAAACATTTTTCACCTTATACTTTGTATTATTAATTATTTTCCACTACTAATCATCTTACCCATCAAAATGATATAATTACCTCACAACTATCATTTATTATGATCACTTTAGGAAAATAATATCTTCTCTATGTAGTTAATACATTTTTCCACTATGATATGATCAGAAGATCCACTAAATAAGAGAGGCCATTGTCGTAAGAACTATTTTTCTAAATCATGATCTTTCTTAGAAGAAAAAGGATGTGCTACAAGATTCAAATTATTATTTATAACTTGATCTAGTTGAGAAAGTACAATCATGTTGTTTTTAAGCACCCATTCCCATCATTTTTGGCATATCAATAGGTAAATATTCATATTTCATATTATATTGATTTTTGGAACGGGTTATTACATTTATAACAACTAACTCAGGGAAAAATTTCGATTAGGGGCCTTGAATACATAGATAATAAGCATAATAAAATGAAAGTTTTAACATAGAAGGATAAGCATTTAAATCGAAAGTATATCCTATCATCTAATTCCCTAATTTCAATCTAGGTTATCCATAGTGGTAGAATTATCCCAAGGGTTCTTAATTATTTTTTCTAGTACTAATCTAAAACAATAATTAAATTCTGATCTGATACAAAGTATAATGGTTGTATCCTTTTACAGATATTATTACATGATTTTATCATAACTAGCCATCGAATACAAACCAAGGATCATAATGTCTAGTGTCTTTGGATGATTAGATACATTATTTAAAATCAAATATATATAATAAAAAAATCATTTATTTAATATCTATAAATATATCTTAACTAACATTGAGCTCTTACATATTAAAAAGAAAACTTGGGGAATACATGAACAAAGGGATTACCCAAAAACCCCTGTAAGGGAAAAAATATATGAATAAATCATAAGAAATGGGGTATAGGGCATAACATGATGACATAAAATGGAATTGAACACAAATAAACATAATGAATCATAAAATATATAACATTGTATCATTTAATCATGTTATAATAATAATATATAATCAACATACAACATGACATAAATAAGAGTCAAGGCTAACTGTCAGGACCATTGCACATGGTGGAGAAAGTCCCATAAAATATTTCTGTTCACTCTCTCTTCCAACAGGACGTCTCAAGAGACTAAACATTACCCAATTCATTGGATTTCTCACTAGTCACACCCATAATAATATATTCATGAATATGTGGGCCACATGGAGAGTCATACATAAAGGTAAGGGTTACCCATGGAAATAAGTGGGCATCATAATCATGTCATAAATCATAAAAAAGAAATATCATAATAGTGTCCATGATAGAATTGATTTTTATCATATATATACATTATTAAGGAAAAATAGGAATATTTTATGATATTTGATGTATAATTTAAGGGAAATCCTAAAAAATAGGGTTTAATAAACTTTATAAATGTGCCACTTTGGTGTGGTTAAAAAATAATTTTAATGATTCTTTAAAAATGAAAATGTAAAAAAAAATTAAATAACCATTAATAACACATGATATGTTTTTCATCATAAAATTAGTGATTTTATAAATAAAATTGTTTATTTAAACAGATTATGTAGTTCACTTGAAAATTGGTATGAAATTGGGACGTTCCCTTTAATCTAACTTTCATATCATTGAGAATTGTGAATCAAACATTATAAAACATAAATTTCACCATCATAGAAAGAATAATTTAAAAGAGATACATTTTTTATGGAATATAAATATAATACATAGGAGGAGTGTATAAGAATTATTTAAAAATACATTGGGTTAAATAGAGAGAAAGTATAACTCGAAGTAAAAAAATTGAGGTGGGATAGAATCCATCACCGAATATAAAAAACCGTTCTGCACATGATCTTAATGTACTAAATAATAAAATAAACTCCAATAATTTCTTAATTAAGTACCCTTAATACATTTATTTTATTTATTATAATTTTATTATGTACATTTTTTTCCTTTTTGAAGAGTTATATGATACAATTTTATCATTGAGGAGCGTTCGTTTCATTGGTTTTCATGATCGGTTTACTTCTTTACATGATTAGAAATTATGAAAAATGAGAATAGTTGTCCAAAATTTAACTTATATGTCATTAATGAAATTATAGAATATTAAATGGTCTTATATATTTGTATAGGGATATGAGGATGATTCATAAAATAAAATGTTACTGATATATGTTTCGATTATTTTGGTGTTTTTCATCATCAAAAAATGTTTTTGTTTTATTCATCAGTATTATGTATATAAACTACATTATGAACATTAAATAATCTATAATTATTATATTATAATATTTTTTAACAATAAATATGGTTCTACGACTGTCCTTTAATGAACTCATGCAAATTTTAAACTCATCATCCTTGAATGCGATAAATCCACATATCACAGATGATGTTTTCATTTTTAGAAAATATAACTGGGGAAGAGAAGTGAGGATGGATTATTATATTAAATAAATTAAAATTAAAATATGTAAATGATAATATATATTTAATGTCACTTGGTTAAGTTGATGTGAGTAGATAATAATAAAAGAAAAGAAATTGAAAAGAACTGAAAAAAAGGAAGAGATTTTTGTTAGATATCAATATGAGTTATATTGATATTAGGATAGAAAGAATGTACATAATATGATTTTAAGAGTATTGTAAATAGGTTGATTATGATATGTTATTTACAATAGGTCATAATCACAGATAATTAAATATATGCAAAGTAAACTTTTATTCAGATTAGTTATTATTAAATCATAATATTCCTAAAAATATAATTATTATATCTTAAAGCGTATAGAATCATAATCAGAGTAATATTGTATTCACAGATGAATCAATTTAAAAAAAGTAATAAAATTGTATTGTAATCAAAGATATTATAATAAAAAACGATACAAATAGAAATATGAATATAAAAGTATCACATTATATTACATTCACCAGAATAAAGTTATTGTAATAAAACAATTAAAAAAATGAACACACTTCCTTTAACTTAAAGAGTAGGGTATCTAAAAACATAGGAAAAAGGTTTCCTTATTTGATAATTACAAGAAATTATATCTTTCCTTAGTATGGAAATCCTTCGATATGATGATTGGATTATATTTCTGCCAATACTTAGTTTCCCTTGATCTGATGGAACAAATTCTATTTTTCTATCCGAATAAACCCTCAATCAAGCAGATTAGTGTCTCTGTCTTATTAGTCTCAGAAGCCCTCATTCGTATTCACAAAATTGGACGCACAAAGTAGTTACAAAAAAATTATTAAGAATACATCCTGAAAAGGATTCCATAAGAAGGACTCTCTCTGAAGAACTAAAAAACTCTAAGAACAATCTATTTGTGTTTTGTAGAATTAAAAAAAAAATCACGAGTGAATGTAATCAACCAGCTACTACAAAAACTAGCATCCTCAAACTCTTCAAATAATAGATTTTTTATTTGAAAATCCTTAGAAATAATATTTCCTTCCCAATGGATATTTTTTCCAAGTTTTTTATAAATACATGAACCATTTGAACTCCAACAGATATATAATAAAAAAATATATTTCTGTCATTTTTTAACATCATATTATAAAAGATGTTATAATACAGTGGAAATAAATTTTCCATAATAAAAATTCTATTTTATTTAATATGATGGATTTACTTTCATAATGACATTATGATATTATTTATCAGTTTGAATCTCATTTTTATTAGTTCTGACATAAATTTAAGTATAAATACTTTTTTGGTATGATGACAGGAAAAAATTCTTAAATCTAATTTGATAAAAGGTGAACATATGTTTGTCTAATCCATGATCATTATGATTATTTAACAAATAAAGTTACATTATATACATGGATACGTTAAAAATAATTCTAATTAATGTAAAATATATGTTTTCTTAAAAAATTGTAATTTTGGAGTATAATTTTAGTGATCAAGTATTTAACAATGAGTTTGTGATTTATAAAACTAAATGAATTGAAATGTTATAATTTATTTTGACTCTATAGATTTTATCTCTTGAAATATTATCCTTTAGAACCTCCCTTAGGAACTTGAGTTTGAGATTATTTTGAGAAAAAGAATCTTATATGTAGAGAAGAGACATGGAAAGAATATTTGATATAATTCGGGAAAACATCAAGGCTATATAGGTTTAAGGAGAATAGTTTATGTCGGGTATATATATTGGAGGGGAGGCGTGGTTGTTTATTATTTTATTCATTTGTTTATTATTTTTCCTCAAGACTATGAATAATGTTTATTTAAATTAATAAATATAGTAACTAATTCTTCTGAGTTCTGACCAAAAGTTCTTACATCATCCATACATAACCCATGACTCAATAATTCATGTATTTAGCTAATATCTTAAAATATCATATTTCATTATTCACCAAAAATAAAACTACTGTAGAAAAAAAATCACCTTAACCATTTTTCAACAAGTAGAATTTAAAATTTGACACCATTTTATTAAAATAATTTTCATCATATGAGGAATTTAATTTTTAATTAAAATCATCATTTATTCAAAATATAATAATTATAAAATTATAAATGATTTTATAAAACATTGAAAAATAAATTAAGGCCTCATAAATTTATCTGTAATCATATAAAAAATTATTGATTTATGAATATATTTTATGAGAATAAAACTTTATTTAAATAATTATATTAATTGTAAAATTTCAAATAAACAATTGTGTTTCCCAAATATACAAATACTTAATTTAACATTTTCAATCCAATTTTTTGTTATTCTACGGTTTAATTATATTATATTTCCATTTTTAAGATTCTTAAATAGTATTTATACTTTCATTTTTTTAGTTTATTATTTTATTGGAAAGTTTATTATTCGTAAGGGTGATATTACTATAACAAGGGTCAAGTTACTATTCCATTGGTATAAGTTTCTTAATTTATGAAAAAAGCCTCTGATTTCATTCATTATTCATTTCTAATGTTCTTTTGGTTTCCTTTATGGGATATTATGTTATTTATACTAGGTGACATAATTATAAGAATAGAAGATTCATTGATAGAATTCTGGGTCATTAAAATAATTCAATACCTCTTTGGCAGAACAATTATAATTTTTTCTTGTTAAAAAGAAATGATTTTTTGATGTATTACCATGATCTATAAAAAGTAAATTAAAATAAAATTCATGGGTAAAACTCAAATTATAAATGTTTTCAAATTTCATTTTGTTTTTCCATTTTCCAATCACAAGATATTTTTGTAATTTTCTAATTTCATTACACCAAAGTGAGGTATATGTGATTTAAATAAATATAAATAGTTTTATAAAAAAAATCAATAAATAACATGATGTTTTTATATTTTTGGAGATAGGGTATTTGAAAATGGATATTTATTATATATATTTATATTCATTAAATATTTATGTATATATATTAGATACATTTCATTATTTGATAATCTAATTCTCAATGTTGTAATTTTAAGGGAAATTGAACATATATAAAAAAATATAATATAATAAGGAATTTTTTATAGAATATAATAAAATATATGTTTCATCTATTAACATATATTATTTTTCACAACAAAGATTTTTTTTTTTGAAATCATTCTAAAATTGATTATCATCTTATATACCATAACTACTATGAATCTTGGTTTTACATACATTGAGTATACAATAAACTAAAACTGATTATATGAAACATTATATAATTTTAAATCATGTTTGTATATATAAAATTTATTATTTATTTCATATTAAATATATAGTATAATGGAATTTGTATGGATAAATTAATAATACCACATTTAATCAATGAAATCATTTACAATTGTGTATTTAATAAAGTACACACCATTTCCATGGCTAACTAAGGTCATGTATCTAAATAAAATTGGTTAATAATACATACATAAATATTTACAAGCATTATTAAATAAATTACATGAAATCACCAATCATGAATAATAATATAGGTTTACTTTGTTTATTATTTAGGGAGAATCTTTGGTCTTACTAAATTTTTCATATTAATATAAATTTATGATCCTATGAATTCAACATCCATGTTTTTGTGTATCATAAAATAAACAAAAGTTTCTCCATTTTATTTTCCCCGTAAAAATAGGATATTTCATCCATCATCAGCACGCTAACAAAATTTCATTTCAAAATTCTTTAGCAGACTTCTTGTCATAATTATTTATTTCTACATTAAATTATTTTTTATTGAATATTTTTTATCCTATATAGATATTTAATGGTTTATAGTATTTTTTATTATGAAAATATCCTAAATTTGGTGGTTAATGTGTTGGTAAAAAATAGTGTTCATGAAAGAAAAAAACACATCTTGTGTCATCTTAAAATCATGAGTAACTAAGGACTAACATGTGTTTATATTTTATTACCACAAATATCTCATGAAATGTATGTCAAGAAACCAATATTTGGATCAATTGATGTGAGTTATATCTTCACCTTTAAATCCAATTGATTCATTACAAATGTAATATTTATTTATCCTCCAAACATTTTGAGACAATTAATTCTTATATAAGCCATTATATGTGTATAAGAAATATACATTTAATTATCATTAAATAATTTGAATGAATTCACTAATTTATTAAATATATATTTATCATTGACATTTAATTTTTATTATCTATAATAATTGAGGTATTTTTTTATGAAAAAAACAATGCAATGTAAACGTTAGATATATCACAAGAAATATGGATTTTCTATAATTGCAAAAAATTTAAATTAAATAATCATAAATACATATTAAAGTCTTAATTTGGAGTTGAATAAAATTCCACATTCATCTATAAAAACATTATTTAATTTATTATACAATAAATTCATGATTTCGTATTGGGTGGTGTAAAAATATATTAATTCCATAGTCAATGGAAATTGTATAATATTTAATTCTTTAAATTTTTTAATCGTTGGTTATTAATTTAATTATTACTGGAATTTATAGATATTAATTAGAATTTTAATATAAAAACCTGAGTAATTGGGCAATATATTGATGTTGAACTCAAGCTACCATGCTTAAGTGTAATAGATAAATCCTTTCTGAATGCCAAATATGTATTAATAGTGGTTGTATAAATAGTATTTATCTAAATGTTATATATATATATATTTGATTATGTGTTTTTTTAATGGTTATTGTTTGTCACGAACCAGGCCAGGTTGCCATCCGACCCGGCGCTCGACCCGGTCCGAAACATGGCCCGAAGAGCGTTCCCGATCTCCACTGGATAACACAAGTGCCCGGGTATCAAATGAAACACAAGGGAACGATTTACCCGACCTAGAACTATAAAAAAACCAATATTGACCCATAAAACCTGATCTGAAAAATTTATCCAAATAGCTTTAATAAATTCCAAAATTTAAAATTTTCAACTAAACAAAAGTCCAAAAAGGTCAAAACCCCCAAGGGAAACCAAAACGACACCACAAACCTTCGTGCAACATGAAGATCAACATTGTCAAGCCGCCGCTACCATGGTCTACAACCAAGACCACTAGAAGGCCAAACTGCCAACATGACACATCCTGCATTAGCTTGAATCAAAGAGACAATAGAGTCTCCATACACCACATGGTGTATGCAGGGTATGAGATAAAGCCCAGTATCATGCCACCCGTGTAGAGATTCCATGCATTAAATATTAAATGGAAAATAAATTTTCAACCTTGTTATTTTATAGAAATGCCAGGATAATTTTAAAGAAAACAATTTCAAAACAGAACAATTTTAAATGGGTGCAACATAAAATATAAATAACTTTTGAAATAAAGCAATTTTAAAGGAGACACACTTAGAAAAAAATTTACAAACCCAACCTACCATATTCCATCGGTAAGTGCAAAATAATCGTTGAGCACTAGTCATGGGAACACCCCTAGGTACTAGTTAATTGTGGGGACCTAGGTACCTCGTATCTCAGTGTAAATGTAACCATGACAAATAGCCAATAACCTTATCGTGCACGAGCCACTAGTAGGGAACATACCCATAACCTAGTGGTCCGCAATCATCAACATCACAATTTAGTTAGTGTTGTAAGCGTCAATATTTCTATGTGAAACTAAGGCTAAACCCCACTAGATCACTAGTATACTAGTCCTAGTCCGCCCACCTAGATACCCGGGTTTCGCTGTTGTGCTCAAAAATGTTCCACATGTTATAAAATACCATTTTCACAATTCATCCACCAAACCAAGAATTACATATCACATTCCACTATTTGTACATGAAAATTCATTTTAGAAAAACACGCACATCAAAAACATTTCCAAATATACTTCTCACCCCTGTAAATAATCTATTAAACCGTTATAGAAATTATAAAACAATTTGAATGAAAATCCTACATGATTTTTTTATACCAAAAATACATCCAAAACCAAGTTGAAAAATTAGTTTCACATTATTGCTAAATCAAAACACATTTTTTAGCTTTTACATAGTTTATAAAAACAATTGCATACTTTACAGAATAACACCAAGTGCCACACAAAGGCTTGCACACACAAAAACATTCAATTTTGTACAAAACTACCACTTTAACAATTAAACACATTCTCAATCATGCTAATTAAAACTTTTTCACCATGCAATTAATTTAACAAACCATTTGAGTAGTTCATAAAATGTTAACAAAAGGTGCATCATAAATATACACTCAAATATACACAGTTTCACTTAAACACCACTTTAAAACCAAACACACAATATATTCGTGTTAATAAAATGATTTTCACCATTAATATATTTTAATAAATCAATTGCACAAGTTACAAACCATCCAAAATGTAAGTACGGGTTTGCACCTAGTACATAATCAATATTACAAGTATATATATATATATATAAAAGCCAAAAGACATGTCAAAAATCTTTAGAAACCACGTATTCACTGCAAAAATACTTCATAAAACATACCAAATTAAAAAAAAAATCAATTCATCAAATAATGGTTAAGCACAGAACCACCTACCTTGGGTGATGAATTTCCCACAAATTGGTGCGAAACTCCAATCGCACTACGAACGCACCACCCGAAGATCAAATTGAACCCTATAACAAACAACAGAACCAAAAGTACTCAAAATCATACCATAACACAAACCTAATACCCACCAATAACCCTAAGCCCCAAAAAAAGAAGAGGGAAAACCCCAACCAAAGAGGGCGAAACCAACCATAAGGGAGAGGATGTGGTAGCATTACACAAGCTCGGCCGGGAGGTTCGGTCGCCGGAAGGCTGGCCGATAGAGGAGGCACGTGTAGGGGTCCATGTGGCCATGCGAGCCGGCTAGCCGGAAGTAGGGTGCGGCGCTGGGTCTTCGGGGAAGATCACTCGACGACATGAGGTGGTGAGGCCGACGGACTGCGCGGTGAGGGGGGCCTGGCGGGTGGCGCAGCAAGGAGGCCGGCAGGGGGTGGTGCGGCGTGATTTAGGAGGGGGGGGCTTCGATGGGATAGAGAGAAAGGTGAGGGAGAGAAAAAAAATAAGAAAAAAAGGGAATAAAAAGAAAAAGAAAAATAAAGTGAAACAAAAAAAGTGAAATAATAATAATAATAAACAACCAAAGTAATATACCAAAATAATAATAACTAAAAAAAATTACCAACAATTAAAAAATATTTCTCATTTTATATTTATTTTTATTTATCCTCACATTTAATTTAATTTTATTAATATTGATTCAATTTATTTGGTTAATTGAACTACGAGCGGGTCACACATCAACGATGGCGAAGACGGACGACTTTTCAATTACGCTTCGCCTGTGTATTGAATGTTGTCACGATCGGAAATAAAACTCATTTGTCGATAAAAACAACAAATTCAACCAAAACTCAGCCCACACCTCAATGGAAAAATTTCAATGCCGAATAAAATTACATAAAATATATTAAATTAATTTAATATTAACAATAAAAAAATAATTTCAATATTAATAAAAACATAATTAATTAATTTTATTCATTATTAATTACACTTTATATGCCTGCCTTGAACACCGAGCAGACTGTATGGTTAACCGGGTGAAGTCGCGCGGTGACTCGGACAAGGCTGCACGGCTTCGACCGCGGTGCGCTGGATGCTGTCAAGGCCAAAACAAGCGTTTTAGATAGTAACTCAAAAATTTTAAGTTGGGATTCATCCCGAACTACCCGATACCCTGAAAATTTAATAAAATAAAATTTATTTAAAAACGATGAGTGTGACAAATCTCCCCACCATAAAGCTTTCCATCCTCAGAAATCCATAACTAAGAGTGAAGCCCAAAGTAGAAGACAACACCCCCTTAAGGTTCAAAGAGGATTCCCCCCAAAAAATTAATTGAAGAGAGGAAAATACATCATACTCAGGGAAGGTGACTAAAAGACAAACTCCAGAAACTCATAAAAAGACTTCCAGATATGTGTTTCCCACCCCAAAGAGCTAGAATTCCTCTAGATGACTGATCAAGGAAGGAAACTCTCAAACTCACGGAATCCAAAATTACAAGCCAAAACACCCCAAGAACCATTTAACTAAAACAACGTCATTTGTCTGGAACGAACAAACAAGAGAAACCACGACCAAGAAGCACGCTTATCACCTATCTCCAACTCGTCTTTAAAAATAGAACCAAATGGTCAATGTGGGGAAGCCCGAGGGGCTCCCCACCATTAAGAACCTACTAACGCCCAAGACGAGACTGGAAAACTGACATGGGGAGGTTCGAGCAGACTCCCCTCCATCAATGAAAAGTCCAACACTGATTCATTATAGAGAAATTCGTTCGAGACCCAATGTGGGTCTCCACACCATTAGAACTAACAGAAGGTATAGAACGTAGATAATTTCTCGATGGAGACCAAACACCCCACCACAAGCGGTGGGGAGGGAGGGACCCAAATATCGGGGTTTCATAAGCATGACCCAAGGCAAACCAGCATTTCCACATTCTTGGATGAGAAGTATTCAAATTTGAAACAGATTTACCCAAAAGACTCCGATAAGGACCACTAATGAAATTACATCCAGTGGGACGCAACCCCCAAGTCTTTAAGGCGATGAGAGGAACATTCCTCCATATGGTCACGAAATCCTTTTGCAACCAAATGGTTTGTTCAAAGAGGAAAAACCATAGAAACAATTTAAACAACCTCTACTTTAAACACCGATGACAGAAATAAAGTTGGGGTCACATACACTCTCGGGGTTTTTGACGATGCGTCAGCTTCACTTTGAGGCCTATGGCTGGAGCCCTATTATTTGAAGCATCTCCTACCTCACAGTCAGGAATTTAAGACCCCTAAACAGAGATTCTCCTTTTGGTGTCACACACAACCACATTGAAACCGACGAAACACCAGCAACCACGACACATTACGACATCCAAATGATCATACATGGCACATTCACCAACCCAAAATCTAAAATGGTGCATGCGCATCACCCTTTGTCACACTGAATGAGATCAGGACAACACAAATCGTCACCTAAACATGACCATTATTGTACAGAGGAATAATATACGGAGAGGGACTTCAAACTGAGTCTTAAACAACACGTGATTCCTGCAATTGACCGTATCATCCCCATGTGACTGGGTCTCCACACTAGTGGGAAAACTTAGACCTTTTCATAAACGAAAACAACAAAGGACCAAAAGTCATTTAGAATAGTGGTCAGCACCTACCACTCCAGTCTGCTTCCACCTTTCCCCACTAGAATCTCCTTCATCATTTCCAAATAGAGCTTCCAAATTAATGAGGTCAAACTTTAATATTGACTATCAAGGAGAACACAAACTACAAGACGTCACCAAACATGACCTTTGTAGCCAATCAAAACACTACAACCCATTCAAGTCATCAGTAAGAACCGATAACTCTGGATCACCTTCACCCTTCCCCGCTAGAATTTCTTTCACCACTTCCATGAGAAACCATCAAACACAAAGATGTAAAACTTCATACTCGATGACTCACGCAACTCAATGAAACCAAAAATCTATTCAAATATCCTCTCATATGTCATCCCCCTGTGAGAGGATCCATCTAGTTGTAAACAGGAGAGGTGGGTTCAATTCTAGAATTCAAGAAGAGAGTCATCGGATCAACTGGAGGGTTGGCCAACGACAAATTGTATGTGGCCGCACTTCAATCGCATGCTTACAATTCAAGTGAGAGATGGGGTACACTAGTCAAGAATGAAAACCATGGGCCCAAAAAAATTGGTCCAATGGTCCAGACATACCACAAGAGAACACTAGACGTGTAGGGGGAACCACTACAAGGGCTTCCCAATGCACTATTTAGAAGAATCACTAACCACACACTTTCACACTAACATACAAATAAAAATTCAATCTCAGACACAAATCAATAAAAAATATTCTCGATTCAAAATCCCTCACATCCAACATGTCAAAATCACAAGGACACACAATGCAATCACCAGTTACTAAAACACCAAATTTTTATTTAACAAAACGTTTTTTTCATGAATGATAAGAAAATCCAATGGGTTTCACAAACACCAATTGTGTCCCATGGGCCTCGCAAAAGCATGTTCTCGTGCCGCACTGGAACCTTCCTCATGCCCATCCAGGAACTCATCCACTCGTGCCATTAACCATTTCCATTTTGTATAATCATACATGTGGTTTCCCATGAGAGCGCCAAGGATCAAAACCAGACCTTTCCAGTTTTCAAAACCAAACATTAAACCCACACTTTTAAAACCTTACACATCATTTATCTATTTTTTAAAAAGATCTATATTCGAAAAAAATTTCCAAGACCAAATCATTTTTACATAAAAACCATATTTCCATGAATCCAAAACAAAGAGACAGGGAACGATGCAAGAGGAGACTAGTGTCAGTGGGTGACTAGAACATATGGTTGGCAGCCATACGCTGATCACGTCACTCCCATAAAGAGCATTCTAGGATAGCATCCCCAACTCCACATGGCTTTCCAGATCCTGCGAGCTCACTAGGACCATTGACCCTACTCACTTTTTATTTCCCCTAAACAAGGTTAACCACACCCACCAAAGGTTTAGATAACTCAACTGGCATTGGTAACTCGATTCATTCCATGAGGTGTGCTGGCCAGGCACCTTACTCATAGCCAGGACATCGAGTCCTGAAAACCTTAACTTTGGCTCACCAGGCTCTATCTCTAAAGAACACGACCCAAAAATAAAATCTCCTCTGATACCATTTTTGTCAAGAACCAGGCCAGGTCGCCATCCAACCAGGCGCCCGACATGGTCCGCAACCTGGCCCGAAGAGCGTTCCCAATCTCCATGGGCAGGCACAAGTGCCCGGGTATCAAATGAAACACGAGGGAATGATTTACCCGACGTAGAACTATAAAAAAAATCCAATATTGACCCAAAAAACCAGATCTGAAAAAGTTATCCAAACAGCTTTAATAAATTCCAAAAATTTAACTTTTACAGCTAAACAGAATTCCAAAAGGACAACAACCCCAAGGGAAACCAAAATGACACGACAAACCTTCGTGCAACCTGAGGATCAACATCCTCAAGCTACCTCCACCAAGGTCCACAACCAAGACCAATAGAAGGCCAAACTGCCAACATGACACTTCCTGCTTTAGCCTGAAACAAAGATACAACAGAGTCTGCATACACCCAAATGTGTATGCACGGTGTGAGCTAAAGCCATTTATGATGCCATCGAGGTAGTGATTCCATGCATTAAATATTAAATGTCAAATAAATTTTCAATCTTGTTATTTTATAGAAATTCTAGGATAATTTTAAAGAAAAAAAATTTTAAAACAGAATAATTTTAAATGGGTGCAACATTATATATAAAGATGTCTTGAAAGAATGAAATTTTAAAGGCATCACACTTACAAAAAAAATTACCAACCCATCCTACCGTATGTCGATGCTAAGTGCAGAATAATAATTGAGCACAAGTCATGGGAACACCCCGATGTACTAGTTAAATACGGGGCCCTAGGTACCTCGTATCTCAGTGTAAAATTAACCATGGAAAATAGTCAGTAGCCTTCTCGTGCATGAACCCCTAGAAGGGAACATACCCATAACCTAGTGGTCCCCAATCATCATCATCACAGTTTAGTTATTATTGTAAGCGTCAAACTTTCTACATGAAACTAAGGCCAAATCCCATGGTATCACTAGCATACTAGTCCCAGTCCGCCCAACTAGATACCAGGGTTTCCCTATTTTTCTCAAACAAGTTCCACATGTTATGAATTACCATTTTCACAATTCATCCACCAAACCAAACATTACATAACACAGTCCACTATTTGTACATGGAAATTCATTTTAGAAAACAAACACACATCAAAACCACTTCCAAATATACATCGCACTCCTTTAAATAATTTATCAAACCATTATAAAAATTATAAAACAGTTTAAATGAACATCCTAAATGATGTTTTTTATAACAAAAAAACATCAAAACCCCACTTTAAAAATTAGTTGCACATTACTGCTAAATGAAATCACATTTTGCAGCTTGAACATAGTTTAACAAATCAATTGCATACTTTACAGAATGACACCAAGTGCCACACAAAGTCTTGCACACACAAAAACACTCAATTTTGTACAAAACTACCACTTTAACATTTAAACACATGTGAAATCATGATTATTAAACGTTTTTCACCGTGAAATTAATTTTACAAACCATTTGAGTAGTTCATAAAAAGTTAACAAAAGGTGCAGCAAAAATTTACACTCAAATATTCTCAGTTTCACTTAAACACCACTTTAAAACCAAACACCCAATAAATTAGTGTTAACAAAAATGATTTTCACCATTAATATATTTTAATAAATCAATTTCACAAGTTACAAACCTTCCAAAATGCAAGTACGGGTTTTCACCTAGCACATAATCAATTTTACAAGTATATATATATTTATATATATATTTATTCCAAAAGACAAGTCAAAACTCTTTAGAAACCACGTACACACCCCACATATACTTCATAAAATATACTAAATTAAACAAACAAGAAAATAAATTCATCAAATAATGGTTAACCACAGAACCACCTACCTTGGGTGATGAATTTCCCACAATTTGGTACGAAAATCCAATCGCACTACGAATGCACCACCCGAAGATCAAATTGAATCCTACAACAAACAATCATACCAAAAGTACTCAAAATAGAACCCTAACACAAACCTAATACCCTCCGGAAACCCTAATCACAAAATAAGAAGAGGCAAAACCCCAACCAAAGAGGGAGAAACATACTATAAGGGAGAGGATGCGGTAGCGTTACAAAAGCTCAGTCAGGAGGTCCGGTCACTGGAAGGCCGACCAGCGGAGGATGTGTGCGCAGGGGTCCGGGTGGCCGTGCGAGCCGGCTGGCCGGGAGCATGGGGCAACGCCGGGTCTCTGGGTAAGATCGCGCAATGGCGCGAGCCGGTGAGGACGACGAACTGCATGGTGAGTGGGGGCGAGCAGGTGGCACAGCAAGGAGGCCAGTAGGGGTGGTGAGGCATGATCTAGGAGGGGGGGGGGGTCTATTGGATAGAGATAAATGTGAGGGAGAGAAGAAAGAAAGAAGAAAAAAAGTGAATAAAAAAAAGAAAAATAAACTGAAACAAAAAAAGTGAAATAATAATAATAATAAACAACCTTAGTAATATCCCAGAATAATAATAATTAAAAAAATTATTAACAATTAAAAAATCTTTCTCATTTTATTTTTATTTTTATTTATCCGCACATTTAATTTAATTTTATTATTATTGATTCAATTTATTTCGTTAATTGAACTACATGCGGGTCACACATTAGTGTTGGCGAAGCTGCCCGGCTTTCCAAATATGCTTCTCCCATGCATTGAATGTTGTCATGCTCGGAAATAAAACTCGTTTATCAACCAAAACACCAAATTCAACCGAAACTCCGCCCGCACCTCGACGAAAAAATTTCAAAGCCAAAAAAATAAAATATGAGATATTAACTTAATTTAATATTAATAATTATAAAATTAATTTCAATATTAATAATAAATAAATTAATTATTTTTTTCATTATTCATTACAATTTATATGCCTGCCTTCAACACCGAGCAAACCGTGTGGTTAACCGGGTGAGGTCGAGCGATGACTCAGACGAGGCCACATGGCATCGACTGCGGTTCGCTGGATGCTGTCAAGGAGAAAACATGCGTTTTTAGGTAGTAACCAAAAAATTTTAAGTTGGGAATCTACATGAAATACCTGATAACCAGAAAATTTAATAGAATAAAATTTATTTAAAAATGAAGAGTGTGATAGTGTTCCATTATAATATTTATTGTTTTTAATTTAAAAAAAATACAAAAAAGGTTTAGGAATCCACCCATCATCTAACCCCTTTTGGAATAAGAATCTTTTGCAATCTTTTCTTTTTTTATTCTTCATTCCCTGTTAAAAATATATGTATATTCTATTATAATCCTTATAATTTCCCCCCACATCATTTATATGATAATATATAAGTATTTATTGTCTTTTAAGTATATGGATAAATTTGATATTATGTGTTTATAGTGTTTTCAGTGTCAAGTTATAAATTGTTTTAGCATCCTTGATGTTTTTGGAATATGTTATAGAATAATATTTTATGTATTTTGTCTCAATACAACCTCATTTTTTCTATGTATTTATTTTTTGTACGTTATTGTAAATTTTTTATCCATATTTATTGAATAATTCTATTTTTAGTGGTTATTTCTTATATTTATAACTCATGCTTTTGTTATAAAAGTGTAAAAATGAAATATATCACAGATCAATCATGGGGTATTAGTGAATCCTTATGGTTAATAAGTAATTTTTTGAATATTATTATTGGATATATATTGAAGAATTAAAATTTTGTTATGGTAATTTATTCATCTATGGTTTAACAATTTCGATGACTACAGATAATGGTTGAGTTTCTATTTTGAGAATGTTTATTTAATTGTTCATTCTTTTATCACATGATTCTTTAGAAAAAATAAAACTAGTAACTAAAAAGAATCTATATTTATGTTGTTATGGGTCATGAAGTATTTGTATTTACCAATATTATACAATATTTGTCTAATTGTGTGGGTGACCTTTTAAATTCTAATTGTATATTTTTTATTGTTTTTTCATTGAAATCATCAGAAATTGAATCTAATATTTCCAAAACATAATAATAAAATTTTATTATTGAATCATATGTTATATAGATATGAAACCATATAAACTTAGAGGTCATATTGATTGTAGAGATAACATCTTTTATTATCTCTATTATGGGATGGTAAGACTCATGTCATCGATATTCATATTTTGGAGTCTTATGAATTTTACATTTCATTATTAATATATTATCACAAAATTTATTAACATATGAAGAGTGAGATACTTATACAATACATTATAGACATTTGAACATGCATACACTATTATGCATTTCTTATATGTTATTTTGTTTAATAGGGTAATAATACTGAGTATTGGACCCTCACCAATATATATGAACTTAATGTGTATATATAGATTGAAATAAACATTCCATATGTTAAATTAATTGTCAAAAACTATCCTAGATAACTTGGTGCACTATTACCTAAGACGAATCTAACATGGCCCTTATAGAGTTACTGATCCCCATGGGTTAGCGAGTAGCACCTTGAATTATAAAATAATCAAATGGAAATGATTTTTACACAAAACAATAAAATATAAAATATAAATGTTTCTGTGTCGGAACATGTCAAGGAGAAATTACCTTGATAATATATGTAATCTTCTCAAAGTAAAGGAAAAAATCATAATAGGACACTAAATTCATATAACTATCAACATCAATATCATCACTACGATAGAAACCTAGAATACTTGTGTAACAAGTAGACCATAGCTCCCCTAGTCTCCTTCATCGCTCCTAGTCCCAATGATCAAGAACATATTCCACCAATTTGTGTTTCTCTCCTTTTTCATTGACATAGAAATGCAATTTCTACAAATTCACAAAGGCAAAAGTACGGTGTGATCTAAACGTCCTAGTAAAGTCTCACGAGGAGTTCTATAAACAAAACTATAGAAATAAACTAATAAATCATTAAATTTTAATAAAACAAATATATAATTTTACATTTAATATTTTAAATCAAAACAATATTATAAGGATAATATTGACGATATATTAAATCAGTTGTAAACTAATTTTTTTAATCATTTATATAAATCAATTGGGGTGAATAAAATAGTTCTATAAAAAATGACAGGAATGTAAAATAAAAATATCATAGCACCATGGTAATATGTATTATATTAAATTATTTTGGGTAAGAGGATCCTTACACTACATAATCAGTGATCTCAACTCAAGTGTGATAGCACACATCCCTTAGATAGGGCCATTAAAACAGATCTCCCAGTAGGCGAAATCATGATACAGTATGTGTACTTAGTGTTTGCAATTTTTAATCAATTTTTATGGTGTTGGGTCCTAGTATTATTATCCTAGTAACATAATAAATATCCAATATCCCATGTGCTTAAAATATCATCCAATCATATAAGGTAAATTCAACCTATTCAGAACAATTCATCAAACACAGTTTGATCACCCACATTTCATGTTCAATATTACTTTTTAGATTCAAAACCACATAATGGTTTTTAATAAAATCCATTCCTTTAAAATAATCATTAAGTTTAAGAAAAGTTCTTTAAGAATAAATAATCATTTATTTCATCAATATCATCTTTCGAAACAAGCCATCATTTTTTCTCATTATCACCCACCCATTCTAATTCAATTTCAATCTAGTTTTTTGGAAATTTTAATGAAATTTTACAATATAAAATCAAATAATTTAAAATCATGGTTTTTAAATAATTTCAAAACTCATTTCAAATCAATAAATAAAATACATATTTCAATTGTAGGCCAATTATATATGGAACCAAATAACTTTCAACATGTGATCAAATCAACACATCACTAAGAATAAGATATTCCAATAAAGATAAAAGGTGTGTAAGATCATGGAATCAAATCTAGAATATAGATCCATATATTTTAAAATATAATTCAATAGTAAATCATGATATCACACCACTTTAAATGAATAGTAGATGAAATAAAGAGAAAAACAATGCGAGGAAAACCACCATTGATGAAAACAAAAAGTGAGACACTTAAGAGGGAAGGAAACAACCAAAAATTAGCTTCCATAGCCCCACAGTATTTGAGGGAATATAATACATGAAAAAATAAATTATTTGAGTCCATAAAAAATAAAAACACACTAGAAATGAGTAATTCCTGACATGAATTTTTTTGTTTAGAATATGAATATCTTGATTGGAATATATACCGAAAAATGCATCTCATCACGTAAAAAGTTATAGTACGAGAAATTAATGATGTGACATGAATTAATAGTTTATATGATTTTCACACTTTTAACCAAATTCGTGACATATTACCATTGATATATTCACATCATAAATCACATTAATAGTAAGAATGTGTCCTATAATCAGCACCCATTGTTGAATCGTAATAGAAACCCATCAATCCACTAACTCAAGAAATACCCAAAGAGCACCCTCTAAAATTTACCCCATTATACCCAAAATACAATATCTAAAATAAACATACTTACTCAAATATTATTTCATTTTACTAGATAACATCCCATTATCCTTTAAAGAAACAATATGTTTTAAAAAAAAGTATAAAAAAAAAATGGGTCGAGATGTAACTAAAAATGGTAATAGAATGTTATAAACTCCAAACCAAAAACATGTTTTGACCTCAAAAATCCTATAAAAAGTATTCCATATCATAATGGTAAGTCTGCAACTCTTGTACAAGTTTCTCACACTCCCATGTATTAGTAAAACCAGATTCATTACGTTATATCACATAAACTAAATGTATCATCCTATTGTGAATAACCTTTTTCTCCAAATCAAAAATCCATGATGGATTTTGAGACACATTCAAATTAGGATCAACATCCTGATCCCCCAATACTAATACTTGTGAAGGTTCAAAATAGAATTCTATGATGAGATACATGAAACATATTTTGAATCACAAAACTCTCATTGAAGTGATAAATGATAATCTATATTACCAACCCACTCAACAATCTCAAAAGGACCCACAATATTTAGTGCATGATTCCCCTATTTCTCAATATGATTTTGACCCATCCAAGAATAAACTCTTTAACTAAGCTAGTCTCCATTAGAAAAATCCGAAAAAAAATCAATGATAATTTGTATATTATTTATATCATCTCTGCACCTTCAATATTCTCTGATGAATTAGCTAAATCTTTTCTATAATCCTTTGTCCCAAACACAGTCCATCCATGGAAGCGTCAACAACATATGACCAACAAGGCATATATTTACATAGATGACCATACAAGGATTTAAAAGTTTATATCTGAATTATAGAATGGAAATTATTATTATATGAAAATTCAACCATTATTAAATGGACATCCTTTTATCTACCAAAATTGAGAATACAAAAACATTACATTCCCCAAAATTATTATATCTCATTCTTTCTACCTATCCATCCATATATGATATTCCATTATCAATTGAACATGAGAAACCAATGCCTAATAGAGGATTCTCTATATGGGATAAGTAAAAAAGGGTATCCCATTCAGAGGCGATATAAGAACTAAGTATTTGAAAATGAATAATATCTTTCACAAATAGGTCCCCCAAAACCTTAAATTTTTTCTATTGCAAATGGATAAGAAATTATCTAATGTGTTCAACCTATAGATAAAAACCTTTATCATGTTATTTACCTGATTTATACATTGAAACCCATACATAGAATACATAAATTTCTCGTCCCACTTATATGTCATAATAGGAAGTGGATGAATTAATTTTAAAGGTATCTGATACACATGTTTAACCTATTGGTAGTTATAACAACGAGAATCAATGTCACTGATATCTCATATCATATGTGTCCACTAGAATCACCAACTCCTATCATAGAACATATTTATGGATATAAGGTGCACATCCCACTAGGAAGCATTGCAATACACCTAATTTCTATTCTTAGAGGAATAGGTTCAAAATAATGATTTTTAAAAAAATATGATACTCATTGAAGATAACATAAAAATTTCAGATAGGCTTTCCATAATAATGAGAATCAATAATGTTGTGGAATTATTTATCAAGAAACTCCTCTTGATGATTCATATTGAGAAGATAATATTTCAACTAAAAACAAGCGAGAAGAGTCCCAATCTCTCCATCCAAAACATGAAAATGAATCCTAGAAAATAGAAGAATCAAATTCCACCCATCAGATGAGTTATTCACGTAATGGGTTGGAATATTTATTCTCAAAGAATATGTGATAACATTCCTCATTTAGATGGGGTAAGAAATGTAAAAAACAAAATACTTCAGGCACTCTGCTCATTCCCTCTTATGAAGGACCATTTCTTTTTTAGAGATGATATAACTCAAGTCTGTTTGACTTAATAAACAGAAAACCTTTCATTAAAAATTTAGTAATGAAAAATCATATAAGAATAAATATCATATGTGAGTTTATAATCATGAGTTGTTAATTATTATCATGTTATGTAACCTTTTAGTAACCATATACTACCATGTGATCACCCCACACAAGGATATATCCCAACCCCAAAACTGATGCATCTCAAAAAACCTCATAGCCCTTCCCAATATCTGGATGTGTCAACAGTGGTATAAAAGGAAGATGACATTTGAAAATATATAACTGAACTCATACATTTTCAACTCAAAAAAACTTCAATCCCTTCCATGTTAGAGTAGTAATCTGAGAGGGTATCTTTGAGAAGTAATTAACAAACATGTTTTAATACCACACTAAGACAAAGAAGCTACATATCTAGAATACATTATGTTGTTGTACCCATCTCATCATAGTTTTCAACATATCATGACCATCTAAAACAACATTGACTGAGAACACATATCCCAATAAAATAAATTCCTACATTCAGAAGTCACATTTCAGTAACATTGCATATAATTGTGGATTTCTAAACATTTAAGATGGTGTCTCAAATGATGCACATGGTACTAGATGAACATAGAGTAAACCAGAATATCATACAAAAATACAACCAAAAATGAATATAGGTACTTATGAAATTAATTTTCATAAAATAAATGAATAATATAAGAGATTTTGTTTGAAAAAAGGCATAACAAGGTACATATAATTATCATACCTTATCCTAAAGGTTATCTATAGAATATGATATTCTTTTATTCTCAATGGGTGATAACCATATCAATTATTGGAGAACCACTTATCCCTTTTCTATGGGTAAAATATTTAATTAATAAATTGAAATTTGTATTTTTTTCTTTAATATTACTTGATTTAGTTTTAGGTGAAAAACCTAGAGGCGATTAAATGATTCCAATATCATTAAAAATAGAACATGTGTTGCACAAGGTTACTCACATGGGGATATAAACATTTTTCTTTATAAGATCATTATACTAGTTCATCTACACTTTCAACTCCATTCATGACATATGGTAAGAGGTAATTGATATAGGCTTCAAGAAAGGTAATAAAAAATGGTCATTTCTTCATCTAAAAATGATTGTGTACTAGAAAAGTTTGTGTGGAACATATTGAGGATCTTGAAGAAAATTGGATAGAGATCACCACTTAAAGATTCTTTGTCAATATCAAAAGGAAAAAAACTCACATTACCCTCTCCAACTCCAAAAAATATAGGTTAATTCTACTTGAATTTAGGTCCAATTCTCACTGAGAAGCATGAAACATCAAATAATTTGAAGGAAAGGATACCCGCCAATGGTAACAGTTGATTTAAGCCTTAAAAGAAATAATCCAATCAGTCCAAAAAAATAATTTTATGATGTTCCATTTTGATAAAAATAAAATTACACATAACCTTAAACTCTAATAGAGAGAAAACAATGTAAGGCCATAAAATACCCTATTTTCTATTCATTACAAGGGGAATAATAATATACTTCACATAAGATATAATCTAATTAGGAATATTTATAAAATTAAAGATACATATTGATATAAATGAGTCAGATGCACTACTATCAAAAGGAGTCGTAACTAAGGAAGAAGTTATAGTGATGAAACATCTCACGTTCCCTAGACCCGCATCATATTCCTCTAGAGAATATTATGGTGCATAAATATGTGTCATTCCATATGTTTATGGGTATAACCCCTTAGATCATAAAACATCCAATTTTAATAGAATAGTTTTTAAGGATGATGATATCGTTCTACTATGATGAGAACAAAAGATATGAAATAACATCTTTAAGTAACCTCAATAACTTTAGGAACCTCAAATATTTAGTTCCTTGGTGAAAACCCCCTTAGAATTTCTATCATTTCCACATTGTAAGAAAATCAATGGGTCTCTTTTATGCATTGTAGGAGGTCTACAAGATAAATTCCATCTAGAACAATTATGAGTCATGTAGAGACCCGAAGCTTATCGTACATGGACATTACATTACTTTTGCGGAATACTTAGTACATAACAAAAACACACACACAAGGATCGTAATAGTTTAGTGTCTTTGGAAACTCGGAACGTAATCTTCTAATCGTGGTGAAAGATCTTCAATATCTCCCATAAAGATCTTCCCCTTTTTTTACCTATAAACCTTTCTTTATATCCTGGGGAAAAGAAAACATAAAAGGGTGAGCTCAAATGCTCAGTAAGGGTAAACAAAAGAAATATCAATCACATCATATACAAAAGAACATAGCTTTTTTGGAAATCATAAACTGCAAAAGAGCTCATAATATCATAACATGGGATAAATCATAGAAGTGAAAATGAGATCCCCATAATCATAACATAAAACTTGAAACTTTGTGGCATGCACACATAATCATGGAAAATCATTTCTTGTTAGTCATGACTCATTGCCAAGACTATCTTAGTGGACAAAGTCCCTTTCTGAACCGAGTTCACTCCTCGTTTCAGTCCTGTATCACTGAACCGAAATAACCTTCCGTTCCAGCCATGTCTATCTCATGAGATATAAAATCATTACCCAATTCATTGGAGGGAGATATAGGTCCCACCCATCTTATAATGAATCCTTTCTTATGTGTGCCACATAATCATAACACATACATCATCACATAACACATGTAACAAAAATGGAATTCTTGAAACATCATGACATCATAAATCAATTCATATAAGATAAAGGAATTCATAAACATAATTCCATCACAACATAGTCAAATCAATGTAAAAATATGGATAGAAACAGAACCCTTTATTATCTTAGATGGAAAATAATTTTGATAAAACACTTGAATTGAATTCTTGAGGAAAATATCCTTTCTTCTTCAAAATCAATTTCTTTTCACAAAACATCATGCAATTTTAAAAGAAAGATATTTTATTGAAAATAGTCATGAAATCTTTTAGAGGAAGCTTCATTAAAATAAGGCTTTATAAAACAGTAGAAATACGTTCGTGCCGTATAAGTTAAAAAAAACATTCTTCGTACTTTTGTCGGAAAAGTCAAAAAGTACCTCGTACGAAAAACGACAAAAGATTCCTTTCATACGTATTACTAAAAACTCACCGAAGGGTAAAAATGGATTTAAACAATTTTAGGTGGATGGAAATAATATTACATATTGAGTAAACATGTATGTGGATGATAAAATACACCCCAGTAAATACTTACGAATAAACAATCTCGGATAAAAATGAGATTGTGATATTTCCCTTACCTTAGGTCCGACTTGCTTTGTATGTGTCCGAACCTCCTGTATAATGATTTAAATCATGTTATTGACTTATTAAAGAATCATATTCATTGTTATGATATCATAAATGGTTCACTTATGACATTATATTACCCGTTCTTTTGTAAATTCCATGTTAAAGAAGCATTTTGGGAAAAATCGTTTCATTTATCGTAGGTGTTTTGACTTGTTGTTCTTGACATCATTATTACTTATATCATGATTTACTTACTTCCAGAATATAAAATATGATTTATATATCATATATATTCAGTATATATATATATATAATAGGTAGATAAATAAAATGAAAAACACCGTTCATGGAGACGGTAGTCCGTACGTACGCATGAACGCTGTTTTCCTTTCCTTATTGTCTTGAAATGGAAGTAAGTAGATGACATACATATGTATATATATACATAAATCCAGTAGCTTGATAATGTCATATATTTCATTATTATTTATTATATATACATTATAATCATTCTTAAATGGTTAACATGGAGAATGAATCTCATCGCGTCGTGGAGACGGTATTCCGTACGTACGCACGAGCGATGATATCATTTCTATAAATATCGAATTGAATTGGAGTGGATTATACAATATATCATAATCAATATGATGTTGTAATAACTATGTATAGTTATTCTTTACACCATTATACCCATCCATGTAAGGTGGTGGTGGAAAATTGATTACACCACGGCGTGGAGACGGTATTCCGTACGTACGCACGCGCGGTGATTTCTTTTTCCGTAGGATGGATAGATGGTGAAATAGGGTTGTTTCATACTTATAATAACATATCAGTATATGAGTGATACTGATGTTATTACTTCATAATGAAACAACCTAAGAAGAAGAAGTGGAAGAAGAAATAAAGATGAAAGAATTGGTAACGGTAATTACCTCTTCTTTGAAGTGCCTCTTTGAGACCTCCTCTTAGGGCACTAAAATTGGACTTTGAGGAAGACCAGAACCTCTAGGATGTTGCTAGGGAAGTGTAGAGGAGAAATTGGCAGGGGTTGGCCGAGCTTGAGTGCTCAAATTGGTGTGAGGAGGAGGGGGAGGAGGTGTCCTTTTATAGGGGAGGAGAGGGGCACCTTAGGAATATCTCAAAATATTATTTTATATTAAAGTCAAAATCGGTTTATAATGGTTCCAAAGGGTCTTATTTCGAAGCTAAAGTGGGGATGGGTCGAAATCCTATCAACCAATAAGATTTAGACAAGTTTAGGTTCTTATTTTAACCTTATCAATTAGATTTAACTCTAAGTTAAATAATTTAACTTTTACCGTGTCTTTTTGTTTTCTTTCACTATATGGTTAATACACTTACTATAACATGCCAAACGAACCCCAAATTGTATATTATTAATACATATATCCTTAACTAAGTCATTTGGCCGAACCTTATATTTTTAGGAATAAAATAACAATTAATAATATAATATTTGATTTAAAAACTCTTTTGTGTCAATTTTGACACTATTTGATATACGATTTTTTTGAAAGTCATAACAGAATTATATGTTCTAACCAAGTTGATTAAATCAACAATAATATATCATAGTAACCTAGAAAATTAGTGTAATTCATAAAAAGTCTTAAATTACATTTATTTTGGTATTTATATTATCAATTATGTCAATATTTCATAATTAAGATAATTACTGCATCATCTTTGTGTCATAAATAAATTATATTATTTGATGTCTACAAATTACAAATAAAATACCATCATGTAGTAAATCTTTTTATCTTTCTAATGAATATTTATTGTCGAATTTATCTTATGTATAACCCCATATTAAAAATGATTTACTTATTAAACTTTGATTTTAACTATTTTAACCCTTCTTTAAATAAATTAATAATAAATGTCCTAATCTAATCCAAGTGGGCCTAAATGGTCATATTTTATTCCTAAGTTTGTTTTTGGTCGAATTACACTTGTCCAATAGAATTAGGACATGTGTTAGGGTAATATTAATATCATATTTACCCTTAGTTACCCTATTTACTATTTACCGTGGTAAAAAAAAGTAAAAAGTTACTATTCACCAAAAAATTATTTTCATCTCATTGAATCACATTTTAGTCCTTGATATTAACCGTGTCTCTCGGATTTTTGAAATTCCATTCACAGAAGTGGTAAAATTAAGTTTTATGAAAAATTCAGTTTTTAACCTACCACTTAGTAGTTTCACTATTCATCAAAAATTGATGTTTTTCAGAACAATGCCAAAATTTCATCCCAAGCTATATTTCATATTCCGAATTCAAAAATGAAGTCTATTTTAACAAATTCATAACATAAAAGTTGCATTAATTAATTTTATAATTAAATCCCGCTGTTAAAACAAATAGCGTGTTTTTAAGAAACAATATCTATCAAAAGATTGACACTTGTTTATGTCTAGTTTAAATGTGAAATTACATCCAATGACCAACATTGTATTAAATTGTAAAAATATATTCTAAATATACTTTAAAACTACTCAAATTAATAATTTATCACTATTAATTATTTCGATTAAAAAAGTTGTTTTTTAATTATAATTTAGTAATTTTCACTATTCATCAGAATATGAAAGTTATCCGAAATGTACCAAAATTTCACCTTAGGCTAAATTCGATACTCCGAATCCAAAAATGAAGTTCATTTTGAAATATAAGATTTACAGAATTTTAAAAAGTGGTTATTACTATTCATAACGGCTAGTTTTAATAATATTTTAATAGCATATCATTGTTTCTTGAAACTCAGGATTACGTACCACACACGCTATCGAGGAAGGTTGCGATTGCGTGTAATGCAAGGCAAGTCAAGGATGCGTGTTATGCAAGCTCCTTTTGGTGTAGCGTATAACACAAGATATTAGTAAAATAAAAAAAAATATTTTTCATAAAATCTTGGGCTGTTACAAGTCAAGTCATGATTTTTCATTCCATTAAAAAACTAATAGAACTAATATTGGGAGAATAAGGATCTCATAAAATACCAAATGTATGGGACCAAGAAATCTCAATAATCATCACTCTACCCAAAAAATCTTTATTAGAGTTAATATTCATCAAGAAAACCTATGATCAAATATTAGGTCGGGGACCCATCTCAAATAATCGACCCATTAACTTCTCATAAGATACTACCTCAGTTGAGAAATAAAATAACTTAGTAAAAGGGTTTGAATACTATGGCAAGGTCTTGTCGCCCTATTAAAGTATGAGAATCTCTATAACCATTTTCTATACCATGGACTCTAGGTATAAATGATCCATGAAATGATCTCTAATTTATTTACAATCCAATCCCACATTCTTATCGAATGTCACTATCATATCCCACCATTTAATTCTAAGACCCTCAATAATGAAGGTAGTACATTTTACTTTAATTAAATTAGGTGTTTCTAATAACTCAAAATGGAGCTCCATATTTTTTCAAAAGTCGTCAACCTCTTTAGGATCATTACATTCATAGAAGGTAGTTAGATTTGGATGATGAAACTCTTGATAATGATATCCTGATTAATCTATTTAAGGTTCTACTATTTGATCATAAATAGGAATGGGTGTAGGTACCTCCCTAGATTGTAGACTACATACCACTATCTCATCGCAGTTTTGATCTAATAGAGGATTTAACCTTTATGGTTCACGGTTAGTTTCTACATGAATCCAATTAAAACATCTCTGTGGGGGCATGGTTCTAAAAAACATCAATAGTGACACTAAAACATAAAAAAGTATGCTCAGACCATCAACTCCAACAATGGATACATGTATCATCAATATAAATCAGATTGGAATAAATAATAGTATTCTGAAACAATAATATCATGTTTGGGGGAAATACAAGAGTCAAACCAAAACATTCATCCTAAAATTTTTTCCCCAAACAACCATGGTGACTTGAGGATTTTTACAATGGTTGATGGTTATTAACATGATTGTAGCAAATTCAAATGTCTCAAAAATCCTACCACATAAATACTAGAATAACATAACTTCACACTAACATCATGGAATGATGAAACATTTCACACCTATGATAAAAAAATTCATGAACTAGACCAAATAGATTGATACCCTAATACTTGAGCTGACTATTGCAAGGCCCAAGGTTTGTCCCTGATCCCCAATTTTTGGCTACGAAAACCTGTAATAATACAAGAATTACAAATAATTTTTTCCCTGTAATACAAAATTTGATAAAGGATATATATCGGTATGTAAACAGTCTTTATAATACCACTACATCAAGGGAACCATAACTCTACCAATCACCTCCATCACTCTGGGTTCCAAGCATCAATAACATATTCCACCTACAAGTAGTGATTCCCATTTTCATGGACCTCGAAATAAAAAATATTCAAAAATCTACTATTAAAGGAACGATATGATCCAAACAACTCAATAACTTCTCACCAAGTCTTACATGAAAAATAAGTAACAATAAACCAATAAAATTTTAAATTTTAAAAAACAAATAATGGATTTTCAATTTGAGTATTTTTTAAAAAATATGTTATTAATAAAAATATTGAAGATATATCAAATTATGGTTAAAGGAATATTTTATATAAATAATTTCTATAAATAAATATGCATGAATAAAATATTTCTATAATCAACAACATACATTAAAATAAAAAAAATCATAGACCTATGGTTATACTCTATTGAATAAATTAGTATCTGGATCACGAATACTCACTCTATTCAACTTGTGGTCTCATATCAAGTATGTGTCCATGCATATCTCCGATCATGTTATTGGAATTCAACTCCCTATAGGCCCAATCATTATTAAATATATTTAATCATTTTGTTCAATCATTAATCCATTTATAAGGGCAAGAACCTACTATTATTTCCCTAGTAACCTACTAACTACCTATAACCACATGCGCTTCAAACAATGAATATTTAGATCATAGGAAATTCTATCTGGTAAAATCAATTCACCAAATATAGTTCAATTTCCATATTTTCATGTTCAATATATATTTTAAATTTCAAAACCAAATTATGGGTTTTTTTAAACATCATTCCAGTTAAATAATATTTCAATTTCAGAAATTTTTTCCAAGACTAAATTAACAACTATTTCATCAAAATCATATTTAAAATAAAGTGATCAATTTTTCCCAACATCACCCACCAAATAAAATTCCATTTGATTTAGGGATTTCAACAATTTCCATTCCATTTTTAAATCAAAAAACAAAATATTTCAAGTCCATATTTCTAAATAAATTGAAAATATCAAATCAAATAAATCAAGAAATTCAGGTTTTCAATTATATGTAAATGTTATATGGAACCACCAATCATTCAACAAGTAATTAAATCAACACAGAACCTGTGATGTGATTATAAAAATAATGATGAATACATTGAATATTGGGGAATCAAATATTGAATCAAGAACCATCACAATAAAACTTATATTCAATCATTAATAACATTATCACATAAATATAAATAAAGGGTAGTGAAATGAATAAAAAATCCAAATCAAAAAAACTCGCTGGATATTAAAATAAAAATCAAGTCACCAAGGAGGGAATGAATCAACCAAAACATTATTACTGTTAGCCTATGAGTCCGGGGAAAGAAAACGTGACCAATGAAATTATTTTTGCTTATAGGGCATAAAAACTCAACAGGAATTCATAATTCAATTGATGAATCCCCAATTCATGATTCGAATATATGAAGCAGTGTATACTCTAAAAAGAACTCACCTTGAGCTAAAAAACATGATCCTAACCAATTCATGATGTGAAATAAACTATAATATTTTATTCTATTCATGATTTTAACCAAATTCATGGATTATTCAAAAAAGAATACTCACATTGTGATTCATATTCATTGCAAGAATATAATAACCTGGAAAATGGAATAATAATTTGTTTCATATTTATTATTATTCATTATTTAAAAAAATAAATTAATTATAAATATGTTAGATAATTATTACAATCAAAAAGGATATGATGTTTTTAAACTGTTTTATAGAATGGTTATATTTAAGAGAATAATTTTGTAATTATATAATTTTAATTTAAAAAATATTAATTTCATTTTTTAATTAATAATTATTAAATTATCATAGAAAACAATGTTTGATAATTTATGAAAATATTTATTTTTCAATGAATTAGGATTCTATAATCTATAGTGACGATTTATTAAAGAGACTTCATTTTATTCTGATGTATAATGCATGGGTAATTTCTTATGCTTCACATCAATTGAATCCTAATGAGTTAAATTACCATAAAAATGGTCTAGATTTATATGATGTTGTATTTTCTTTGAAAATATAGTGTAATCATTTTTATGTAGTAAATTTTGAAATATATACTAATCACGGTCATTTGAAGTATATATTTACTTTGAAGGAATTGAACACATGTAAAAAAGATATGGCTATAATTGATAATTGATTATGACTACAATATCAATGACAATATTTGAAAATAAAACAAATTGGATGATTTATAGAGTCAAAAACAAAATGAATCATTGACCATGTTAGGTATGTAACATAACCCCTTAATTAATGATTTGATGAATTTTGGCATGGATGTTGTGGGTTCCTAATATTTCTCTGTTTTGCTTCAAGTGAACGTAAAATAATATCTATTAGAAAAAATTAATCAAACTCAAAAAGTAGACTATGAGTTACATAAAATTTTAGAATTTGTTAATAAGGGTAATTTGGATGAATATAATGTCTATAATTTTTTTTAAGATTTGTTTATATTTTATGTGTTTCATATGATTATTAGATGAAGAGGGAATTGTTATGGAAGATCATAGTTATCAATTTTCATTTTATCTCAAATAAATAATATGTAGAGATACCTTAAGAAATAATTATTGTTGGATGGAATGAAAAGAGATATCTCTAACTTTACCATGATATTTTTGACTTATTAGTAAGTTAAAGAAGAAGGACAATTACCAAAATTGATTCTCACTCATTTTCTACTGAAATAGTAATAATGCAAAAATATATCAATTGATTTCATGGAGAGACTACCATTGACTTCTTGGGGTAACAATGTAATTTGGGTTTTTATTGATCGATTTACTAAATATACAATTATCGTTCCTATACAATGTTTTATGCATTTAGATAAACATTATGGATTATATATTAAAGAGATAGTCAAGTTACATGGAGTTCATCTCTCCATTGTAATAGACCATGATCTCAAGTTCTTTTTTAATTTTCTATAAATGCCTTCAGATTTCATTGGGTACTAAATTAAATTTCAGTATGTCTTTACATATTTAATCATATGGAAAGTCATAATGAATAATTCAAAACATGGAAGACATTATTCATGCTTTTTCAATGGATTATCAAGGAATTTGGGATTAGGCTATTTCATTGCTTGAGTTTTCTTATAATAAAAGTTTTCATTCGAGTATACAAATGGATCCTTCTAAGGAATTATATAGAAATTGGTGTCAAACTATATTATTTTGGGATGATGTATGTTAAAAGATTATGATGGGACCAACAATAGTAGTGGAAGAGTCTCATAAGGTAAAAATGATTCAAACACATACGAGGATAGCTCATAGAAGGAAGAAATGTTATGTAGATAATACAAGGAATGAACTATGACTCGAGGTATGTGATAATGTTTATCTAAAATTTTATCCAGGGAATAATGTTATGCATTTCTTAAAAAAATGGAAAGATAAGTAAATAGTTCATCGAACCCTAATAAATCTTATAGAATTTTGGATAATTTACCTACTATGTGTCATTGCCTAAATGTTTATCCAAGGTACACAATGTTTTTCATACTTCAATGTTAATAAAGTGTGTTCTCGATTAATCTCATGTTTTGAGCATTGAATTAGTTCAGTTGTAAGAGATAATTGCATATGAGTAAAATCTTATTCATATTCATAACTGTAGAGTGATGGTATTATAGAACCAGTTAATTCATCATTTTATGGTCTTCTGAAGAAATCATATTGTTGAGGAACCAACATAAGAATCTTAAAATTCTATGAGGTAATGTTATCCACACATTCTTAAATATTGATTGAAATTGTAAGGATATACTATCCAAATAGAGGAGAGAATTTAACAACTAAATAAGTGATATAATAATTTTTTTCATATTTATTAGTATTCACGAATTGAATAGTTAAATTAATTATAAATATGATAAATAATTTTTAAAATCAAAATGAAAATAGTTTTATTAAATTAATTTCTTATAGGGTTATATTTAAAAGATTAATTATTAAATAAAAAAATTCTCATTTTATAAAATATATTTCATTTTTTTAATTCATCATGTCGAAATATTCTTAGGATGCATTTTTTAGAATTTTCTAAAATTATTTATTTTTCAATGAATATTGAAAATATTGATTTTTATTGAAAACTGTATTTACAATCCCAATATTTACAAGGTAAAATTATGTTTTTTATTATTTTAAAATTTTAATATTTCATTTTGTTTTGATTTAATCAAATTTTTATATTGGGAATGGGTTTTATACTTGTATTTTATATAGAAATACTATATATTTAAACATATCATTTTTCTAAACATTTGTTATTTCATTGTGTTTTTATGGTTTAATTTAAATTAAATTTAAAAAATTATATGATTTAAATTTAAAAAAATTATTTAATATTTGTAACCTGGGGATTAAAATTTAAAAAATAAGAACCTTTAGTTTTTGGAAGACATGAATAGTAAATGTATTAATTTTTATTACCATGGTAAAAAAGTTAGGTGGGTAATTAATCCTAAAAATAAAATTATACGAACTAGAAAATGACCCTAAAAGTTTCCCCAAATTAATTTTATTAGTAATATTTGTTTATAATCATTAAATTTTCAGTTATATAACCATTTATGTCCACTTAGATTAAACTGAATACCTTTATAGTTTATTATCTAAAGAAAAGATAAACATGTCACACTCTTTTTTTTAATAAGTATAATATTTGTAATATGGTGTTATCCAGAATTCATTTTCAAATATTAAAATTATTTTTAAATATAAGGGATATATATTCAACCTGGAAATATATATTTAATTTTTATCTGTGAAATAATTACCTTAAATTCTTGAACAACACTAATGCAGAAATTATTTAATTAACGAAAAAACAAATGGATGATATTAAAAATATGAAAATAAATATAATATGAGACAATTAATGTAAAAAAATAAGTTTATATATTATGATGACATGTTTATGATGTAATAATAAAGAATTTTTTTATAATTTAACTTGTATTCTTAATGTTATTAATGTCATATAAATGAATAGTGTCAAATATGATAATAATGATAATTTAGAGAATTATTATTTTACTAAATTATTTAAAAATAAAAAAAATATGAACAAAATGGGTATAAGATAAGGTATAAAATGTCACCCCAAAATCATTTATAAGACATTTGTATGTATTTGGCTATGACATAGCCTTATTATATTATAATATTTTGAGAACTTCCAAGAGTTCCCCTCCCCTCCCATATAAAAGGAAGCCGATTATTAACTTTTTATCACAAATAAAATCAATTTGTTGTTTTCCATCATTGGTCCAAATACCTTCCTATCATACCTACCCACATTATAAATTCATTATTTTCGGTAGAACACCCCCTAGTTGTTTTAAAGTGTTAGGAAAAAGTGATTTTCCATAAAATATGTATGGTTTTTAATAAATAATTTTTATTTTATTTATTCTTAAAACTCATTTTAATTTTCTTCACTATCATAAAATAATAAATCTAATATCCTACATATACTAAGATGTTATCATTAATATGTATCAAGGATTACTTCCTTGTAAACCGGTGTAATTTGTTTCCATCATAGTCTATAAATACTGGTTATAATGATAGAATTAATGTTTATACATGATATTCACCGCATATTTATTATTCTTAAATGATAATATATCCTTTATGTACTTACCTTTCCTTGTATAGGAAAATGATAACGTCATTTATGTGTATGTGTGGGCTACCACCTCCATGGAGAGATGTGATTCCTTTTTAATAAATAAATCACATGGATGATATAAATAAGGATATTTAAAAAAGTAATATGATATATACGATATTATTATCATTTTAAAGATAAAATAATACATATATTCTTTCTCAATTGGTCAATGAAAAATTTAAATGTTACTCATGAGTACGTACGACTTACCATCTCCATGATTGTAGTGTAGTTCATTTAAAAAAACTAAATAGATGGATTTAAAAGAAAAGTTGATTTATGAAAATTTTAATTATGGAATGGCTATTATTCTAGATATGATGTAATAATGAACTTTTTTACTATTTTCCAAATACCTTATTCAATTTGGATATATGAACTGAATATCATCAAAATGACCATCTTAAATGGAAGATGGGCTCACGAACTGTTCTTCAATGGCGGATGGGCTCAGGAACTGTGGAGCTTTTTTGGTGGCTTCACTGCATACCAGGATTGGGACCTTCATGATGACTCCTTTGTTGAGCGCTGGTAGAGGGGAGCGGATAGTGCAGGACCAGAAAGAACAACGGGAACCATCATTCTCAATGTAGGATGCTGGAGTTTATCATAGGCCAGGAACCGTGCAAGATACGAGGGTTCTAGGTCAACTATGAGATCAATAATAGTGTGCACAAGGAACCTGATAGTCGATTGGGTATCCCACATCAGCATCTGGAGAGACGCACCCCCACTCCGGGTCATGCACAGTGTTTCGCCTGCCCCTCACCCGACGCAGCAGGGCCATTGGGTATGCTGGATACCCCCAATGGATGGGCTCAAGTTGAATATTGATGGCTCCTGCTCCTCGGGTATCATACTAGGAGGCGGTGTAGTGAGGGACTACACGGGAAGTACAATTCTGGCCTTCATGGCACATTACGGGAGGGGAAATTCTTTACAAGAAGAGGCCAATGCAGTCCTAACCATACTCAATCTTTGCATGAAAATGCAGGTTCACCTCGCTCAGGTAGAGACTGACTCAATGATCATTCATGATGCCTTGCTTGGAGGAGGACCCACACCGTGGTCGATACCTTACATCATTAGGCGGTGCAAGACGCTCATATCCAACAATACTAAAGTAACCCATACCTGGTGAGAGGGGAACAAAGTAGCAGACCATCTTGCTTCTCAGGCGGGACAAACGTTTGAGGTCACATGTCTCCATAACATCTCTTGTTTTAAACCTGAGGGGTTGAACCTGATTAGAGGGGATGCCCTCAGCCTGCATTACTTTAGACCCCCCTAGATACCAGCGGCCTTTTCTTGGGCTTTGGAAGTTTATTCCGAAAATAAAATATACAATGATGATGATGATGATGGTTCTATATGTTATAAAAGGAGTAGTAAACATGAAAAAGATTCTTGAATTGTTAAATAATTTATATATGTTTATTATTATAAAATAGAAAGGTCATACATGACAAATCATACTTCAGGTACGATAATTAATAACACAATATCCATTCCATGAGTTAATATTCTACTTCGTTGATTAAATTATGAATAAAATATGCATTGAATAAATTTTTATTATATTATTTTTTATTTTAAGAAGTTTTATTTGGATGTTTAGTTGATAATCATAATATATTATTTTAATAAATTTTTGGTTCAATGATATGATTCTTATAATTGATTTTCTTTTTAAAACATCTTTTAAGGTACCTTTTTAATCTCATTTTTCAAAATTCAAAAGAATTTTTTTTAACCTAAAGAACAAGAGAATATTATCCAAATTTCATGATGATTTTATTCTTTGATACATAATTTATGATTTTCCATAGTTATTTTTAAATAAAATATTTTCTTTATTATGTACATAGTGTTTCAATTTTAAAAGTCATTTTGAAAAGGAATGATCAATTTGATATCCCAATGTGATTTCTTTACAACCTAAAAATATTTTTCCAACTTTTTTATGACGAAAAGGTGATATAATGAAAAAAAAATTATTAATGATTTGTTACTTGATCATTATACATGAGAAATGGGTGCACCCAGATAGCATTGGGTGACCCCACTACAACGTATACGATGGGGTGGATGATATAGCTTTGAGTGAGCCCATTATAGCCTATATAATGGGTTCACCCTCTTAGAGATCCAATTATTTTGTTTATTTACCTTCTAATTTTATGGCAAAAGGTATTTAGCTATCAAATATTTTCTCCAATATATTTAACAAGTATCTCATTATTTCTAACAAGGGTTTCAAAAGAGTTATGAATATGATTCTATATGTTTTGAAAAAAGGGTTTTTATTGATTTTTATTAGTGTAAATGATTTAATTTTATATAAAAATGAATGTGTTTTCATGTGAACTTATTTATATTATTATCTCAATGAAAATTTATATAATTATTTTTATCATATAGGTTCTCGTTTTTTATTCACTTGACTAATATTTTTCTTCTTTTTATATCCCTTACTATGATTTTTGTGATCATACAAAATTTAAAAAAAATCACAATGCTTGAGGATGATTCAGGACAAGTATGACTTCATGAAAATATTTTTGAAGATTTATCATTAAAATAAATCATGTTATTTCATTACAAGTAATCATATTGTCAGAAAAATTGATATTGAGAAGAATTATCTACTAAAAATATTTGAGTTTTTATTTATCAGTATGAAATAATTATCTAAAATAATAAACCAAAAAGGTATTTGAAAATTAAATAAAGTGAATAATAGTATTCTATGAATATATTATGTAAATTTTAAATATCGGTCGTTATAATGAATGTGTCCTACAGTTAGAACCCATTGCATATTCTAGCATAAATCCCAATAATCCTCCAACTCCAACTGGACCTAAAGTGTACCCTATAAAAATTTAAAACTATTTATTCTCAAACACCATAAATTTATAAAGACACAAAACCCTGAACATTATTCCATTTTATTTGACAAAATCTCAATCATCCAAACACCAGAAATTTGACCAAAACTAAATGGGATTCACAAAAAGGGTCATGAAGTACATAAAAGAAGGTGACACTGTGTTACCATAAAAATATGATGTGTAATAATGATGGTAATTAGATTTCTTACAAAAAAATTTAAGGATGATTGGGTTGGTATATTCTAAATTTTCCTATCATTTATATTTTTTATAGTTATTTGATGGGTCATGAATGTGGAGAAATTTTTATAAATTTGTATTCATTTTTGTTTGAGGATTTTTTATTATTTAATATCATTTTTCATCATAATGTACAGTTTTCATTAGAATTTTATTTCAGTTAAAATTATTCATATTGATTTACGAAATATAGGTTTTATTATATTCCCTTTATTTATAATTTTTTATATGAAAATTAGCGATTAGTTGTACTTTTTAATCTTGGTTAGAAATTTTTATTGTAGATAATATTTGATTCAATATAATATTTACTATATTATCATATATTGAAAAAAATAGAGTTAATATTGAGTAAATTATTCATGATAATTATTTTATTGAACATTAGTTCCATTCAACAATCAATAGTGTTCCTAGAAAATATGTTTAAGGTTATGTGACATTTTGACTCATGAATTATGGTATCCTTGTGAAGATTAATTAGAAAATCTCATTGAATCGTTTTTTGCTATTTGATTTAATTTTAGTGGTCAATATAAGAATTATGGGAATTTATAGATTATCTATAAATATACACGTCGATTATTACTACATTTCTACTAATGTTTCAAAGAAATTTCAAGAATAAGGTAAGATTTTCAATAACAGCAGGGTGTGGCATTTCATTTTTAACATTAAAATAAATAACCTTGGCTTCAAAATATGTGATGTCCTCACCTAGGATCCACAAAATAGTGACCCGAGTCAGTTGTTCACATTCCCTCAAGTGCGCCTTCCCATACGCTAGAGGGTTTCGACTAGTAGCGAGAGTCTGATAAGTCATTCTTGGGAGACTATACCCTCTTTTATTATAATAAAACACCAATAGAATAAAACAAAAATAACCAAATGAGGAAGCATATAAATGACTAGAACAATATAAAGTTACAATATAGAAAATAAATACAACACTCAACTGAATGGTAAAACATTCATGGACAATGAAGGTGTCAAGTGTCTATAATTTAACTAAATAAAAAGACCCAAAAACTCTAAAGTGGTTCTCGAACCATGTCTGCTTCCATCTCCCATGCTCTAATATCAAACAACAACCTATCCTTGGGCCTTTCCCTTATCCTGTCATGCAACAATAAATTCTACTCAGGTTCCAATCAGACGACTCGAATAGGGTGTGAGTACAACTCAGTAGGCCACCACTATCGGTTTCTAAAACAAGTCCATTCAAAATATAGTGTATTGGATTTTATTAATCAATAGATATAATGCATAGTTAAATAGTTATCACATTGTCATTTAATCTTTAATCATCACATTAGGCCTAGTTACAATTCATGTTTCCAATTCTAATCATCATTCATTGTTATCATTCATTTGGTGTTGAGCATCATGTCAAGAACTGCAAATCTCATTTTGTGTGTGTTTCCATGCGTAACACCCCAAATATCATTTGGTGTATGTCATCATAACTAGGACCCCAAAATATCAAGCTTGGATAACTATTGGGGAGGAACTCCATTTCCATGTCCCAATTTATAATAGGTTTGAAACACCATGTCTAGCACCATAAAAATCTCAGTCATTTAATCAATCTTTAGTTTACAAGAATTATCCACTTCATTCCATTTTTAATCCAATGATTAGTTAAAAATTTCAAATTCCATCATTTAACTAAATAATTAACTAATAACATAACCCATTAATTAATTCATCAATTAATTAATCAATCGACACAATTCTCATTGCATAATTAATTCGTCATAATTAATTATCCATATCAAATATCAACATTTCATTATTAATTATCCTAATTCAGTATCTTTGATAAACATCATTGAAAATAATTAATTCTCATAATTAATTATCTTCTATATCCAAAAATTGTTTCATAATTAATTTCCCCGAATTAATTATCTTAACACAACCAATTCAATATCTCAATTACAATATCTCAACTCATAACAAATTTCCAAAGCAAATATCTGTCTGGGAAACCCCCTTTGTTATTTCCATGATTCAATTATCAATTAGTCACAAAGGTAATCAAAAGTCAATTCGACATTCATAATTACTCCAATTTAGGAATTCAATTATCAAGGGAAGCTATAAAACCCATAAACTGACATACACATATCAAATCCATGACTATGGGAGTTTGATTTTGGAAACCTTTTATAGTTTATTAACAGATTTTAGCCCCAAAAAATCCCAAAAATCCAAGTGTAACAATGTCATTGATCAAGATCCGAATATGAATCCCTCAAAGAAAAATCACGATCAATGACATCAAGTTATTTCAAATCTAGATCTATATCCACAATCCTATATCTAGATCCCAACTCAATGGTTTAGAGCCACAAAAAAGAAGGAGATATTCTATCAAAAGATAGTGGAAGGAATGGGAGAAGCAACGAGATGAAATCCCCTTTCATGGAAGAGAGTGTATCTTAAATCTGGGCATTATATATCAAATAATGTTATTATGATCACCTTGGAATCCCTCTAGAAGGCTCTAGGATCACCTATAATTTTTCAATCTCGATCCATGGATGAAATAAGTGAGTCTCGGGGGTTCATGTGGTTTTAAAATAACATTTCAGATAATTAAACCTATGCACACGATTTCCTGGGAATAGGTGCATGGTCTGGGAAAATCGTGTGCCAACCGTGTAGTCCTCTTTGCACTAGTTTACATGGTTGCCATAGTTTAGGCGTATGGTTTTTCAAACAATGTGTAGATCATTTTCATCCCACTATCCATTAGTTTTTCTTATAGAATCACCCAAAATCACCCCAAACCAAAACTCCAAAAACAAAGGTACTTAAAAACCTCAAAAGGTACCTATAAAAACACCCATGATTACTTGAGAAAAGTTCACGATCTTATAATATCCCCACCAAATAATAGTTCATCCTCAATATACACTCTTGATCTTCTCTATGATTATGAGCCAAAAATATTGGGCCATTGAGCCCTCATGTCTTCTTCCCATTAATAAATGTTCTTCTTGAACACTTCCATATTTCCATAACACTTGAACTAAAAACACAGTCATTCCCCAAAACACATTCTCACTATGATCCAACACATTTGTCTAATGCTTCTTAATGTATACATTTATCTCAAGGTCAATCTCTCACATCTCGATAACATGAGAAGGGTTGTGGTGATATTGTTGTAGTTGTGACACATGGAAAACATAATACATAGCTCTAAATTTATATGTAAGGGATAATTAGTATACCACAGGCTCGATTCTCTCTAGTATCACAAAAGGTCCAACAGACGTGGGTGAAAACACGCCCTGCCTCTGTATCCCATGGTGACCCTACCTAGGAAACTCCCAATGGAAAACAAGATCACCCTCTATAAACTATAGGGGCCATCTTCATCTATCCACATACAACTTCTATCTACTCTGATCCATAGCCATACATTTCTGAATCAACTACCCCTTCTCTAATGTCTCCTAAATGAGACTCATTCCGAAAAGCTCTGACTCGCCTGCCTCTAACCAAAATAGTTCTGATCTACAGGTTCTACCATAATGTGCCTCAAATGGTTCCATATGTATATTTTTCTAATAATTTTTGTTATAGATGAACTCAACTAAGGAAAATTGCTTATCCCAAGAACCACCAAAGTCAAGAAAACATGACCGCAACATATCCTCTAGCACCTGTAGTGTATGATATGACTTCCCATCCATCTGTGGGTAGAATTTCATACTTAAAAAACCAGTTTACCATGTGAATTCTTTAAGCCCTACCAGAAGCGTGAAGTGTAGTGTGAATCGCAATCTGAAACTATAGTCTATAGAACCCCATACAGATGAAGTATCTTCTGTCCATACAGTTCTCCCTACTTTCCTACTCTAACGGCTTCCCTGATAGGAAGGAAATTTCCTACCATTGTTATTCGATCAATAATGACCCAAATAAAATCATCCATCCTATGTATATTTGGAATACATACCATGAAATCCATAGTCTCATCATCCCACATAAAATTTCAGAATAGGAAATGGATGGAATTAGCCTCTAGGTCATTTATGCACTTCCTTTACCTACTTATAGGTGGAAAATATTATTACAGACCATGCTATGTTCTTTTTTAGTCATTTCCACCAAAACAATCATCGTAGGTCACAATACATTTTTGTCACCCCAAGATGAACTGCTAACTTTCAGGCATGAAATTATCGCATGAGTTCCTCTCACATACTTTTATGCACAAAAACATGATTTTTGACATTGATGATAACATCCTCATCTATTATCCAGTCTGAAGGTACCTCCCCACATTTAATGCTTTCCCTTAAGGATAAACACTCTGGATCCTCATACATCCTATCCATGAAATATCTTAAGAGAGCAGACTCCACTGTTACCAAAACTATAGTCATCCTATCTTAACTCTCTTAAACCACCACATGGATTTCCTCCATAAAAATCATAATTTCCCACTCTACACTCAACTCATGTACCAACTAAATTTGAATTTTCCTTCTCAATGCATCAACCACACTATACCCCTTTCCGAGTGTATATTCGAGTTCAAAATCAAAGGACTGGATATACTCTACCCATTTTCACTGATGAAGATTCTTTTCTCACTATGAAAAGATATACTTCTAGATTCTTTTGTCTATAAAAAATGTAAACTTTTCCCCCAAAATATAATGTCACCATCACTTATGTGAGAAAAACCCTACTGCCAACTTGAGTTCGTTCATAGGTTGATTCTATTTATGTGGCCTCAATTACTGAGACTCGTAAGTAGAAAATCGATCCCCTTTCATCAACAGAGCTCCGATTTAGATTCCAGAAGAATAAAAATACATAATGTACTCCTCACCTGAATCATGTAAGATGAAACTTGGTGTTGATGTCAATAACCTCTTCGACTCCTATAAATCATTCTCACATGCTTCTATCCAATCAAAATTTGTACCTTTCTTTGTCTATTCTGAAAGCGGTGCTTCCAATTGGAAAAATTCCTAGATAAACCTCTAGTAATATCTTACTAATCACAAAAATCTTTGTATATAAAAAAAATCTTGGGCTGCTCCAAAGAAACCATTTCCTCTATTTTTTATAAGCCCACTTCCACGCCATCTTTAGAGATGATGTTCCCCAAAAATTGTACCATTTCTATCAAAACTGACATTTATATTGCTTGGAATATACTAGATGTTCTCTCAATGTGACAAGGATGATGTCAAGATGATGGTTTTGATCATCATGAGTCTTAACGTACACCAAGATGTCATACAAAAACACCACCACAAAATGATCTAGGTATGGATAAAATATCCTATTCATTAAGGGCATAAATAAAACTGGATTATTTTTTAATAGAAACAACATTAAAAAAAACACATAAAGGTCATACCTACATCTAAATGCAGTTCTTGGTATATCAAAATACTAAACTCTCACCTAATGATACCATGATCTAAGATCGGTTTTTGAAAACAAACAATCCCCCTTCAGCTGGTCAAATAGATCATTGATATGTGTTAGAGGATATCAGTTCTTCATGTTCATTTTATTCATCTTCTATTAATTGACATAAAAATATAAACTCCCATCGGCCTTCTTTCCAAACAAGACAGGTGATCCCTAAGGCGACGTACTTGGACTTATAATCCATTTATTCTCTAAAACCTCCAACAACATTTTGAACTCTTGAAGATTAGTCGGTGCCATTTTGTAATGTGGAATAGATATTGACTCATCCCCCAGCAGAAGTTCAATAGTAAATTCAACATCTCTCTCAGGTGGAAACCCGAAGAAGTCTTTGCGAAATACATCCTGAAATAGTTATACTAATGATGGACGAACGTCTTGATAACCACTCACATCATCCAGTAAAAGACTAGAAACTTAGGCTGTGAGATCTCCATGTTGCTATGTAATTGGCCAAACTGAACCTGCATGGATATCTCATTCTCCACGATGAACATATTGGTCACCCTTAGAAGATGAAATGGTCACTCTCGTATGGTAATAATCTATGTGTTCTTGGTATGTGACTAGAAAGTCCATACCCATAATCAGATTGAAGCCCATTATATCAAGGACATTGATATCATAATGAAAATGATACTCTCTGATCATTATCGAACAACCCTTACATAAATAAATATCCTTATATCATATTTCCAATAGTGTATCGATATTCATCACCCCTCTTACGGACTCCACCTCCAGGTTCAAACCATTTACCTGATTTTCAGATATAAATGAATTAGAGGAACCAGTATTAAATAAGGAACTAACTAATGAAGAAGAAACTAGAAAAATACCTCTCATTATCGATGGACCAGCATCACTCTCCACAAGTGTAGGGTACATTGCATGTAAATATCCTGCCCATCTTCCATGTGTCCATGTCTGACTCCCCCGACTAGAACCAATCTAGCGATATGGGTGATCATACCATGAAGAACCACCTACACTACATCTACTACCTCTAATGGTAGAAATCCAGCTTCCTGACCTATATGGTTTAGAATACCCCTTCCTATACTCAAACTCTATGTAGATTCTCACTCGACAATATCATGTCGCTGCATCCTACAGATCATATGTAGGTTCCCTTTACTTTGACAAAACTGACACTCTACTGGTGGTTGAGGAAAATGTGTACAATAGTGTCTCTACCTACCGCACTATTGGAAAATAACTTGAGTAAGATTCAGTGAAACTATTCCTCCTGATTGTATACCATTCCTTCCACTATCCTGACTAAGGTTCTTGTAACGATGCTTCCTACTCCCAGAAGGTAGACTCTCTAATCATTTAGTGACTACTAACTGTCAAGTAATGGAAGCCTACATCAGGTTCCCCTCTGAAATAACATCCTAGTTAACCACTTTCGATAAATTCTTCAACCTAGAGATATTCACATGGGACTTAATTTCACACCAAAGTCCATCCTGAAATCATTTTTCCAAAGTAACCTCATCTTCTACCAATGTTGGAGAAAAATTCTATAATTCTGTGAAATTTTCAGTGTATTCCATTATAGATATGCTTCCTTGGGTTATATTCATAAACTATAAATCCTTCTCTTGTCTCAGTGTCTCGGGATAGAAGTAATCTAATAACTTCTCAAGAAAGTCCTTCTATAACATATCATCAGTCTCTCATGATCATACATAAATGTCCCAAAAACGCTTCACTGACCCCCACAACATATAAGCAGCCAACTTTTCCTCCTCTCAGCCAGAGTCTCCAAATGGTCATGAATCATCTCTATGGACTCAATCTTGAATTCATCTCCCTCAGGTCCACCCTCTCAAGTAAAATTAGGAGGGTGTTGCAGCTGAAACTCCCTTGTCAACCAAGACATTCTTTTCAGAACCCACCCTCGGTCTCTCTCCATGAATTTCATGAAACGAGCAAAGTTCTCTCAAAATGGCTCCCCTTCCTCCTCAGCTTGCACCAATAGTGCCATAAGTTCCATATCTAGAAGTTTATTCTATGACATACCCCTTGGTCTCTCTCTCAAAAAGCGTTGTAGAGGTGTATCTCTATAATGGAAAACACATGTATTAGGTATCATAACACATCCTTATAACATTTACTTAAGATGAGAAACTAACACAACACATTTAAATAAGGAATTTCCCCCTTTCCTCGCCACACGATCAACACTAAGTCCTTATCACTACCCTTAACAATCCTACTCCTAGGTCATGGTTAATAAGGGTACATACATTATCATTAATTAATTCGACAATTAATTAATCACATTATCTAAAATTAATTAATTTAACAATTAATTAATTAATCATACTCATTTCTTCAATCAAGGTTCTCATTAGACACCCATTTATTCTCATTTTCCATCATTATTTCAATCTCACAATAAGAAAAAATAGTTCATGTTCAACAACATACCCATAACCCATTTTCCTATGAGTGCCCAAAATGATGCATGTCACAACAACCCTGAGTACCTTGAATGATTCATGCATACTCAACTATCATGCCTCTTTAGGCCATCAATAAAAATACAACAATTGTAAATAAAATATCACATCACACCCTAAGTGTATCACCCAAGTTAAAATAATATCCAACTGTAACAACAAATAAAAATCACCACAATCCCACCCCGAGTAATCAGATTTTCCCCCATACATGGGTTTGTAACACCCAAACATGACCTCATTACCAAGACTCAACTCTTCCTAGTATCTGGTCTACATTTCCAAAAATATCAAGACAAAAGAAGATGAAAGAAAATAAAACTCCACAAATAACCCTTTGTGATGTCCCGACCCAGGTACCACTAAACGGTTCCCCGAGCCGGTTGGCCACATGACCTCAAGCACACCTCCCCATATGCTAGAGGGTGATGACTAGCCGCGAGTGTCTAGTATGTTATTATTGGTGAGACTAAACCCTCTTTTATCATAATAAAAAATCAATGGAAATAAACAAAAATAACCAAATACAGAAGCATATAAATGACCAGAACAATACCATGTCATAAAATAATCGAAACCAGAAAATACAACAGTCAACTGAAAGGTAAAACATGAAATGCCAATGCAAGTGTCATGTGTCTATAATTAAACTAAAAGTAAAGACACAACGACTCAATGAATATCCCAACCCACATCTGGTTCCCTCTCCTATGCTCTAATCCCCAATAACATTCTATCCCAGGGCCTTTCCATTATTATGTCCTGCAATAACAAAGTCTACTCTGGTTCTAATAAGGAGGGCCTAATAGGGTGTGACTACAACTTAGTATCCCACCACCAACAGTCTCTAAAACAAGTCTAGTCAAATTAAAGTGTATGAAATTTTATGAATAAATAAATACAATGAATAATTAAACAATTATCTAATTTTTATTTAATAATTAACCCCCACATTTGGCCCAATTTTAATTCATGTTTCCAATTTGAATCATCATTAATTATTATCATTCATTTGGTGTCTAACGTTGTGTCAAGAACCCCAAATCTCATTCAGTGTAGGTTTTCATTCCTATTACCCAAAATCTCATTCGGCGTAGGTCACTAGGCCTGGAACCCAATAATCTCAAGATTGGATAACTATTGGGGAGGAACCCCATGTCCAAGTCCCAACCTCTAATCGGTCTAGAACACCATGCTAGCCCCAAAAATATATCATCGAGATAATCATTATTTAATTCAAATAAATTTTCCACATCATTCCATTACTAATCCAAAGATTAGTTAAACATTTCAAAGGCCATTAGTTAACTCAACAATTAACTAATCACAAAACTGATTAATCAATTCATCACTTAATTAATACATCAAAACAATTGTCATTCCATAATTAATTATTCAAAATTAATTATCAATATCAAATATCAACATTTCAAAATTATTTTTCACAATTAATTATCTTTGATCATCATCATGTCACACAATTAGTTATCCCAATTAATTATCATACATATCCAAACTTCATTTCATAATTAATTTCAGTCAATTAATTATCCTAACATAACTAATTAAATATCTCAATTACAATATCTCATCCCATAACTAATTTCCAAATAGAAAATTTATTTGGGAAACCCTCTTCATTTGTTCCATGATTCTATTATCAATTAATCACCAATGAAATCACAACTCAATTCCACATTCCTAATTACTCCAATTTAGGAAATCAATTATCAAGGGAATATAGAGAAACTATGAAATCACATACAAAAATCAAATCCACGACAATGGGAGTTTTTTTAGACAACCTACCTTAGTTTATTGATGGATGTTAGATGAATGGAAATCCACAAAATCTGAGCGGCACAACATCATCGATCAAGCTTCGTATCTAAATCCCTGCCCACAAAATTAAGATCAAAGGCATCATGATATTTTAAATAGAGATCTTGGTCCACAAACCAAGATCTATATATTAACTCATAGGTTTAAATCAATTTAAATGGTGGTGATATTTAATGAAAAGATCAAGTAACGATAAAGGAAATAATGGGAAAAACAGCGGGATGAAATCCACTTACTTGGAAGAGAGAGGATATTCAGTCTTGGATTTTGATATCTAAGAAAAGGGTTTGCATCGCCTTGGAATCTCTCTAAAAGAGTCCAGGATAACATAGAATTTGTCAATCCCTATCTAAGGTCAAAATAAGAGAGTATAAAGAGTTTAGGTGGTTTTAAATTAATATTTGGAATAATTAATCCTACGCGCATGATTTCTTGGGAATGGGTGCAGTGTTAGGGAAAATGGTGTGACAAAAGTATGGATCTCTCTACCCATGTTTTCATGGTTGAAATCGTTTAGGTGCACAGTTTTTCAAACCATGTACAAATTGTGCACAACCCACTATCCGTTATTTTTTATTGAAAACTCTCCCAAACTTACTCCAAACCACTACTCCAAAACAAAGGTTCTTAAAACCCTCAAAAGGTACCTGAAAACACTCTTGATAATACTCCATAAAAGGTTGAGATCTTAAAAAATGTTAAATATGAACATTTTTTAATTAATTCCTCAAATAAAAATAGTTATTAAATTTTCTTTACATATGTCTGTTTGAATAGGAATGATATTACATAAAAATGTCGAATAATATTCTAATATAAATATAAATCATTCTTGACGTGTTTTCTTATAATGTGAATCATGATAAACTAAATATTATTTGAAATGACGAGTCTTAAAATTCCATTGGATTAACATATCATGTTAGGAAATATGTGGAATGTTCTTGGGGTTTTGATGGATTTATAATCCTAGTTTTCAAAGAATTGAAGGTTTTCTGTATTTTATAAAAAGTGATTATAAACAAAAGGTTATTTATTGATTAATATTCAAAAAATATGACCTAATATTCTACTAAAAATGGAATTCATTTTACTTATTTATTGATATAAAATAGAATACCAATTGAATAATAAATGTATAAATAATTTTTTTATAAAAAATTAAATTGTTTTGAGAAATTTAAGGTTTTCCCAAGGAAATTTTTGTCATAGAAAATATATAAGTAAGGTCCATATCCAAATAAACTATAATAATATCCATATTAGCTATTTATTTTCTTTAATAAACTATGTATCTGTGTTAAATGGTCATGAAACCATTAATCAAACATGTAGAATCCTTAAAAAGGTAATGAAGTTACTATCCATCAATCATACTGATGATTTTGATTGGTTTCAAAAAATTAATTTCTCAAGATAATAATCTTTCATGAATGTGTGGTTTAGTCATGTAGTTAAAATATCCTTAAGTTATCGATAAAGAGGGATATTTATTAATGGATCTTCCAACTGGTTTAAAACCCATGTGACCATTTAGGGGTTAATATTATTTTGAGAAAGAAATATTATGATAATGGTTTTTCATTGTGAAGTATGAAATTTACATAGTCCCGTTATACTAATTCATCTCATATTATATGATATAAAAAAAAATGCATCATATCCACATTGTAATTGTAATTTACATTTTCTTCATTGAATATAATGTCTTTTCCAAGAGAAATGATTTACCTCCCGGTACACAAATATTTTGGTAAAAATAGTATTTATCTATATTCCCTATATCAAATATAAAAAGTTCAAATTTTTTACATAGTTAATGCATCCAAAAAAACTAATATGAACATTCCCTCACCATCCCTTGTCAATCATTATTCATTACCCCCATATTTTATACCATTAGCTAAATATTGTTTATTCAAAAAAAGTCACTTGATTACAGTAAATCACATAAAAAAATAAGAGTTATATTAACTAAAGTGATATAATATGATTTAGTAAAATGTTTCTCCATGTAGTAGTTGTCGTGAATACAATTAAAATTTCCCAGGATTTTTTATCAAACTAAATTTTGATGATATTAGAACTTCCCATTATGGGTGAAATCAATTTAGCATATTTTTTAAAATAAAAGATATTTATTGGAAAAGGCAGGGAAAATTTATATATAATAAACCATAAAATGATAATGATGGAATGCTAAAATATTTTAAAATAAATACAATACCAATAATTTGAAAAATAGTTATAATGGATTACTTTCTGTAACAGAATATTAAAATTTATTTGGAAATTTTATTATAATGGGAATATTTGAGTATCTCTGGGATTACTTTAAATTTATTTTCTTCCAAAATATTATTAGTTTTTAAAGATAACTAAAATAAATTTTTTGAAATTTAGTTATTTTTTTTATTTTTATGTGACTAATGAATCTTCATATTTGACTAAACTATAAATTTTTTGATAAATTATCAGTTGAGATATTCATAATATATATATATATATATTGATAAAAATAAAAGTGTATGATTTTATATAAGTTTTTATTATAATTAAGACTTCTTAAATTTAAATATTTCAATATTTAAATAAATTTTTTATGTACATGTATATAAGTTAAAATATTAAACAATTAAATGTAGTTCCTAATGGATATTTCATTGTAAATTAAACATAAAATATAAGGTATATTTTTGAAATTATATGGTAATACATGATTATTTTTTGATATAATAATGAAATTACAAAATGGTACATTAATAAAGATGGACTATAATAATTTAATAAATAGATATATATAAGATGTATAAATAAATATGTGTATAATTTATTATTTTTATTTTCAATTTTCTTACTCGGGTTTAAACTGTAGAGTAAAATGAAACATAATTGAGTAATATTTCGTGCAATGAAACCCCATGAGAGAATTAATTAAGATGGAATCCCCAAATGTTAGATGATATATAATTCATTAAATAGAATAATAAAAGTACTCTAATAAAATTATAAACATCATGAATAAAATAAAAGAACTTATTGATCATGTTACCATAAGTGGGATTCATTTTAACAAGATTAATAAAATTTTACATTTAGTATTTCTTTATTGATTTTTCAAAATAAGTATTAACAGAAAATCATTAAATTTCATAAGAATTTTTTTCATCTATCAGTGGTTCATAAAAATTTCATTTTTAACTCTGATAATATGATATGTAACTTATTACCTCAAACTTGGAATTAATAATATAATATTTATCATCGTTATCCTACCACTACTAATGTAAATCCCTTAGAAATTGTATTTTTTTATTATAAATAATGTTCATTATAAATAGTACAAAAGTAATTCTAGTACCTAAAAAATTATATAGTCATATAAATAAAAATATACAATAATTTTAATAATTTTGGACAAAAACCTAAACTGTTTTCATAAGAGGAAAAAAATTCATTTACAAATAAATTTGTTTTTGTTTTATAATTTAAATAAAATATACCTAAATATAATTCCATGAAACATATATTAGGAGAAGGTATAATAAAATAAAAACCATATGAGATCATGTTTTGGAATAATAATTAAATATATTATATATTTTCTAAAAAAGTGAACATGTATAGAACAACAAGAATCAGTTGTTAACAAAGGTCAAAAAATTAAAAATTTCAAATAAATAATTACTAATAAATATATAAAAACATTTCCACTAAATAATAAAAAAATCATTTAATAAATAATTTCATATATGGAATCAATTTATGACACCTAATTTTATAATACATAGTAAATATCATATTAATTTTAAATAATTGTTTTCTATTTTAATTATTTTTGGAAAGTTGTTATAAGTGATAAGGGAGTAATTATTTCAAAATAATTATAGCATCAATCTATGTGAATAATTTTAGTAGTGTTTTCCTAAAATAAACTCCACCTAAACATAAATCCATTGAGTGTGGGTATCAAAAACATTTTTATAAGAATAACACTTTAGTTACATGATATAAGTTTCTAAAAAATATATTTATACATAAATTTTAGAAAAATTTAACAATTAATAAACAACATTTTATAATTTTAAATAAATAAATTTGTAAAAACCTATCAATAATTACTTATCATAATTTGTAAATTCAATATGTAGTTTTTGATATGTTATATTAGAAAAAACTATCATGTTACTATGAGGTTATTGAAGATATATTTCTTCATTGATTATTGAAGAAACATAAATTTTAAATTCCTTATTTACTGGAATATATTCATTCATTTAAAATATCGAATAAAATTAAACAAATATAAAGGAAATTTTATTTTAAAAATTTACCTCATAATAGAAAAGTTTCACATGATTTCTTAAAACAATAGTTTAAAAAATACCCACATCACTATATGATAATTAGTTTTAAAAATTATTTAATATGTATCCAATATTTGAAAAAAATATTTAAATTTTCAGGAAAACTAATGTTGGGACTATGGTACCCACTATAATATATTAGAAACCTACTTAAAAGATAGGTTTAAATATTGTTTATAATTTTAAAAGATATTAACTTAAAGTGAATGCTCAAAAGATCATGATTCATTATTAGATCGTACCTTTGATTAATATGACATTAATCTTATGAAATGATGAAAAATACACTAACCAAATCAGTTAATGAAATCTGAGGCATTAACACCCATATTTATTATGTAATCCCAATATGGATTTTTTCATCGAGAATACACAGAATAAAATTTTAATATACCAATATTAATAATAAATTATTTAAGGATTAAAAGCTTTGGGTTTGTTTCACTACTATTATAAATGAATATATTATTTTTCTCAAAATTATCTCAATGATTTGGGAATTCTCAATTTGTAAATGAGTCAGAAATAATAATAAAAATGTATGAAACAATAATACATATGTATAAAAATTTTGTTCAATAATTTTTTTAGGGGATTATTTTTTTTAAGACATTCCTGGATAACTAATGACTAAGTGATTAATTATAATATATTTTATGGTAAAATTGACCTTCTATTAAAGAAACATAATGAAATAAAGTCTCAATTGAGTGAATATTATTTCATTTCCATTACCTTATTTCTTATATATTTATATATCTATCTATATAATTTCATGTATAAATGTTTCAATTTCTTATTAAATATAATATTATAGTGTGTGTTTAATATTTTATCTTGTGACACCAAGTAAAATATTTGTGAAAATAAAAATTTCTAATTATTTTTAACAATGAGTTTTATAAAATGATAGTTAATTTTTTGGAGTTTTAAATTTTTGTTAAAAGAATGGTTCAATTTCTTAGTCCTAGAGATCATAAATAGAGGACATGTGGTTCATAAAAATTTGAACAATGGTAAATAAATGGGACCATTCATAGTCTTAGAGACCATCTTATTGGTACATAGATCTTTTTAGAGCACTATTATTTTTTATTTTAAAATCTATATCCAGATATTTCTATACTTTTTCAACATTTAGATTTGTTTTTTTCTCTCTAATGGGTGCACTTGGGATATTCCGTCAATATTTTTCCATTTTTAATTATTTTATTGTTATATCTTTCTTTCTATTAATAAAATCCAATATTAAAGGTTCCCTTACTCTTACTCTAAAAATTCATTCTCAGGTTGAAATTTATCTTATCTTTAAATGGATATGGTGTTCCAATTTCATTTTAATAAGGCTTATTTATTTTTTGGATTTTGATATTTAGGGTTTTTTTTAACCCCTACTGATCCCCAATCTATATATATTTGTATGGATCAAGATATATTTCTTAGAATAAGTTTAGTTATTCAATATTATTCACATTTATTGACACAAACCCTTATGATTGGGAATTTTATAATGCATTTCTATAAAAATAATACATATATTTAATTTATATTACAATTTAACCTTATTTTATAATGATATAATGAAATTCAATGTTTCCTCCAAGAAATATAAAAAATTAATACACTAAATGATATTTTAGATTGTTAAATTTTTTGATAAAGTATTAATTCATTTTACTATATCATGTTTGGATTTTATATATGACTATATTATCTACTCTGAATTTTAAAACAAAATTTATAGGTTTTAAATTCCTTTTCAAAGGATTAGTCATTATTTTTAAAAAAATAAACTAATCTTTTATAACACCATGTTGATGTTACCTTAGGTTTTGTTCATATATTTATTTTATTTTAAATAATGGAATGGTTCTATTTGAAAATAAAAGGCAATATTTCTATATGAGGGTTTTTTATGGGTTTATTTAGTGGTTATATAAACGTAATTAGAAATATTTTAATATTATATTTGATTTTAAATGGAATCATTAGGTAACTATTTGATACATTCAACTGAGTAGTGGTATTATAGTTTTTATCATTCTCATACTACTACTCATAGCCATGATTTCCATTTTCATGTACTATTCACCTTGATGAATATGATTGAGTTTAATTCATGAAATTACATATTGGATATCATAAGACTCTAAATAACACAAATATTGGAATGATTAATTATAGTGGGTGTTGATGTTTATATAATTATTAAGCTCTTATGAATAATTAAATTTATAATCTATAGTGTATTTGAAGTCCATGCTCTAACCCAAGATGAAAAATGTGATATGTCTTAAAATGTTCTTTTTCTAAGTAACTATTTATCTATAAAAATCTAAAAAAATATCATTACTACACTTTAAATATTAAATTCAAAATTCTAGAAAATACCTTAATTAAATATATAAATAATAAATTAATTAGAATCTACATTTTTTCACAAAATATACATTATCATATTCATTTATAAATATATAAAAATAATAAGTGATGAGGATTTTCAAAAATAATTTATTTAAATATGATCAATCCCACTAAATTTGCCTAAATTTATCCAATTCCCATAATGGGAAAATTAAATCAACGTAGTTTAATTAATGTTAATCATTATTAAAAAAATATAAATCCAAATTATTACATATAATTTAAACTTATAAACCATATTTGGTATCCTCGTTTAATTACTATTTCTATCAAATTATTACAATACAAAAAAATTAGAATTTAGTGTCAAGAAATTTTTAAAAATAAAAATACTTAGGATATTATTTCAAAAAATAAATTAAATTCACATACTTCCACTATTTAATTTTTTACATCTTAACAGATTATCTACTTAATATTTCCCAATTCACAATGAAAAAAGGATTAATGAACATATTTATTATGAAAACTATTCAATGAATTAATTTCAATTAACAAATAATTAACAAAATATTTATATAAATTCAATAATATATATATATAACTTTAAAGGATTATTCTTAAAGATAAAAATATATACCAATTCTTAAAAACATAACACACATTCAGAAAACTATATAAATAACATATTTATGAAAAAAATTCCCTTCACAAGTTTTTACTCTATATAAACAAAAAATTTCTGGTCTTCTACTATGAACTGGAAAAAATAGAAACATATTTCTTATATCTAATTACTGCATGTAATTCCTAGAAAATGTTTCCCCTTTATTTTAAATTTTAATTGAATGATTCAAAAAATATATAGTGAATTAGGGGAAATATAATTCAATCATATCATCATTTATATTCAAACATTTAGTTAGGGTAAAATTTCATGGTTTTTCAAAATTTGTATTCATTTCAATGATCATCATTTGTAACTAGTTTTAATTTTCCTTATAATATTATTATTTTTATTCAGTATTATGTGCTTGGGAATATATGGTAAGGGTTAAACCCTAATGGAATATAATTTTTAATTATGAACAAATAAAAAAAACAACAAAAAATAATTTTGAAAATGTATTGAGGGATGTAAATATGAGTAAAAAGTAAAACTAAAGTGATTGACCACTTGATGATGACCAAAAGAAGAAAGTAGTAATGTTCTAAAATATTTCTATTCCAAAAGAAATAAATTGAAAATAGTTTATGTCATATGTAAATTTTATCGGACTTTTTTAATGATTTCTCTCTAATTCATGAATTATAAAAAAGACTCGAATTTAAATAATAAATTAGTATGCCAATCCATTTGGTTGACCAAACATTGATAGCTCAAAGCCTAAAATTATTTATATGCAAAATCAATTCAATAATAAATATTATGAAATAATTTTTAATTAAATTTAACCTAGTATTTATACTTTGTGTGTAAATATCAATATTAATATATTAATTCTTATGAGGATAAAATTTAATACATTAAGGTAATTCCTAATTGAAAAATAATAGTTAATAAGAGTAACTACGTAAGATTTAAGAAGAGGGTGACATCCAGCCGGAAATGAATGAATAATAAAAAGGAGATAATAAGCTTAGTCTTATTCCCTGGTAATTAATTATTGAAAAATTTACTAAATTAACAATATAAAACGAGTAAATTTCAAATTAAAATATAAAACAAGAATAATTAAAGAGGAATATTCTCTATCGCGGATCGCAATTTACATCCATGATACCACCCAATCATCTGGTTTTCCCTAATCACTATATGAATTTGAGGTATCAGTTATCTTAGATTAGTTTCTTAATGTTGATAACCATATATAATGATGTGAAACTAAAAAAAGGCCCTTAACTTCTATCATACATTGTTATCTGATTTGGACTTATCTCCTCTGTCAAAATGTGGTTCACTTGTCAATTATTTCTTCTTTACACACATGATACTATAGAAATACATCACAACTGGTCATGTAATAACTTGTGAAACATCCTATCATAGTATGTTTTAGAAAATTGAACAATTTCCTTGGTTGATTCTTTCTCCATCAACATCACTTGATAGCCTCCAGAATCCTCCCATGCATCTTACACATCTTCAATAAGCTTGAAATTCTCTCCTACCATCGATTTTATGGATTTAATAGATTTAAATTTATTTCTCTCAAATTTTAATCCCCCCAATTTACACCTTTTTTTTCTCTTGAGAACTATTTATTACCCATCCATTTGATCAAGAACACATGGACTAACATTCTCTTGGATGATAAATCTGGTATTTACCCTTTACATGGGACTGAAACCCCCACATTTACACTTCCTTAGCCTTTGAGGAATGAAATCTTAAATTTATATAGGTATTATTAAAGAGTCACTACCTATATAAATAATTCCAAAACAAAGAGGATTCTAAATTAATTATACATATTCAAAAAAAACCACAAAACCACAATATCCAACACATAAATAAACTATACAATTTGAGAATTCATAATAGAACTAAAAAACTCTTTGTAAATTACTAAAAAGTAAATTTTGATTACGGTAATAATAAAACCAATAACAATGTTTGTATCAATAATATATGATCATTAAAAGGATAAAAAATTGAACATTTAAACATCAAAACTCCCATTTTAATCAAGATATTAAAATATTAATATATTTCATATAAAAATATATATAATTTAATCATTCTTAAATAAATGTTCATTTTTGAATTAAAAACACCTTAATTGTTCAGTTTTTATGTTGAAAATTGAATCCATATAATCTCACATCAATTTTAAAAAACATAATATATTACTTTTCCTCAATAAATAATTCTTTAAAATTTTTTGGAGGAAAATAAATCTCATGAGGAAAAATTGAAGTACCATAAAAATTAGGTTTATAAAAGATTATCATGCATGGACTCTCTCAAGTTGTAAATTTAACTTCTCATATGATGAACAATTTATTGAAAAAAGTTTATTTTTATTTTAATAAATTGTTGATATTTATAAATTTTATAATATTTGAGAAAAATTAAATATTCATTTCAATAAGAATTTAATATTATCCTCTTTTCTATACTAACAGAGAAAATTAATAAATACTGAGTAGGTAGAAAAACCATGGGGAATATTGTGTTTAATAAATTAAAATACTGGATAATTAACTCAAACCCAAGTTTAAGGTTAAAGAATAAAAAGGTCAGTATGATTATGACTTTTTATCATATACTAAAAAAATATGGTATAATGTTTTTAAAATATAGAAAAATGTAAGAAACAAATGATATTTATAAATATAACTCTAAAAGGTTGACCAATAGAAAAAAAATAAGTGGAAAATGAAAATGTTAAAACAAATTAAATCCATGTAGAAAGAGAAAATATTATTATCTCAATGTATAAACATACTATTAAAACATTAGATAATGTTTACAAACCGAAATATGATAATTAATTTTTTATCAAAATAATATTTCAAAAAAAAATTTGTTTTATTTGTTCAACATTGAATCTAAGTTGAACAGATCTCAAGACCACTCCTCAAAACATAAAACAAATTATTTTACCATGTTTTTATTCGTAACGTATGATAATAAAGAATATTTTTTAATAAAAATTTTTTTTTAGATTCATCTTATTAAAATGAATATATAATGATGATATAAGATATTTCAACACAACATAGTGGCCATAGTTACAATTTTTTTGATAAGAAAATCTAAATGTTTTTTTGTTTTACTTTCTCAATAAAATAAAAGTATTATAAATTTATATTGAAATGTAGTATGTGAAATAATGGCTTATATAGGTTGAAATAGTCAAATTACTGTGGAATTATAAGGATTATATAAGGGTTTTAAATTATTTCCCCTTTGAATTTTAAAAACCGATAAATCAGAAAGTTAAACAACCAATAAAAAAATTCAAATTCTCTAAATTAACCTTACTCATTAAAAGAAACTCCTCATAGTAAATTTAAAATATTTTTTATAATAAAAATATATTATAAAAAATACACAGAAAATCATTAAAAATAAGATCAAGTTATGTTGACAAATTTGGAAACTTCCATGAACATGGAGCATTTATCATTTAAATTTTATGACATTAGAACTCTCTAATCTATTAAATAATTTATTAAGTTATTAAATTGAATATTATAAATAGTAAAATATTTTTACATGATATTTTAAAAAAATCATGATCAAATGTGAATTAAACATTTTTTTTGAAGGGGTATTGTTTTAAATCACTCCAGCTATAAGATCATTTTATAAAATTAAATTTTCTAATATTTGATTATAACATCACTAAGAAAGACCTATCAGAACATGTATTCAATAAAAAATGGCCATCATTGATCAATGATTGTGAGAATCCTAGACAATGGATATCACTAAGCCTAAATCAATTGTACCAATGTGTCATGTGAGTGACATCATGAAGGGGTTCTACCACAAGAAAAAAAATCTTGTTAAACACTAACATACAAGCCAACAAGGAATAGTAACAAAAACATAGGAAGAACCAGATCAACTTTATTTTGATGTGTTGACTAACTATAAAAATAAAACATGAACTCATGTAGTTTTTCAATCGACCATGAGAAAACAACTGACCATACCAAGAAATAATAAATTTATATTTTCCCACACTAACCACATTTTTTCATGTTTCTAATATATATAGATTATATCTAATACCTTCGGATTCCATTAAATAAAATATTTTAAACATTGACCATTAACAAAAAGGTCAATTTTCCTCCCCATTTATTCTATTTCAAATGATACTAGAACTATCAAAATAGTGAATGTTAGAATATATATGGTCTACAGTAATCTTAGAAAGTGATTTGTTATATAACTAAAAAAATAACCACTTTTGATCCTCAATATACATATTTTTAGTGAATCATTTCTGAATGGGTTTGTTTATTCCTTATAAATCCTGAAATTTTAATAAGTCTTTATTATTATCCCATATACTCTCTCAACTCTAATAGTATTCAATCAAATGTATTTTTTAAATAATATTCTAGGGATGTTCAACCCAATGAGGACTTGTAATGAAAAATCAATCAAAAATTAATATTTTTACCAAAACATTTTGTTAAAGAGACATACCTATGCAGGTATTCTATATATACTTATAGTTTAAAAAATCCTTTCCAATCTTAATAAACCAATAATTTTTTTATTTAAACAATTTTCATTAAAATTTTCTTTGTATCTCTATTAAGAATCTCAAAATATTTACTAAAATTCTATTGATAATATGTTCCAGTTCATTGAACACAACTATAATTTTAATTAAATGTTAATTCTTATAATTCCAAAAATGGGTAGCATTTTATTGATTCATACATTGGGAACAATAAATATATAAATGGTATTTCTTTTTGATGAATTTAACAACATAATTTGATTGAATATTAATAATCTCCATATCCTCTACCCAATTAGTAACATAATCCAAATCAATAAAAGTATATTACCTCCAATTTGAATATTTTAATACCCTAATAAAATATATTCCTCAAATATAAAATTTTTATACTTATAAAATATATTTTAGGGTAAAACTTGTTTTATACCAAAAACTGGAAAACCATTGATAATTGTTACACACTACTAGAATATAAGAATACCTCAATTATGTAGTCCAATAAGAACCATCATGTAATAATTTTTTAATTATCCTCTCACCACAATGGTTTTCACCCCATGGTTAAGTGTGAAAACTCTCAAGAATCAGTAACACCTCCTCCCCAGGCTTACTTCTCTAAATGAATCCCTAAATATACCCTATGAAATTAATGGGATCATAAAAAAGGAGTATTTTAACTAAAAAGGAAATTTTCTTTCTCTAGTTTTTTAAGAGTTCCATTTTCATGACACCTATATAATGAAAATTGAAAAAATCTATATATGAAGTATAAATATTCAATGATGTTTCAATGATATTTAAATCTATAAATAAATAAATAATATGTTCAGGTTCATCATTTTGGGTGTTATAATTCCTAGACAAGTGACCATGAACCACATTTAAAACACCATAATTATCAATAGTTTCTAATTAATTTTTTTAATAGTAGGGTCCATCTCATAAGTATTCTCACATAAAACATTTTAGGAAACACATACTTGATAGATTCATGGTTAATGATAATTATAATAATGGACCAAATCAAGTACATCCAAAATATGTCAACAAGAAAATATAATAGACGACAACTCCCTTTATATTATATATTAATTTATTTAGGAATCATCTAAATGTTTTCTAACATAGTATTTTATATGTAACAACTTACCCTTCCTTTACCCCAAATAATTTTTCACAATAGTGTTACTGGCATTACACAGTAGTTTAAAAGGATATTTACAATATGTTTTGTGATAATTGGGAAGGAATTGATCATTTCCTTAAGAATGTTGACATATTTTATGAAATTTTTATAAACCACAAATATTGTTTCTTTGAAAAGTAGTGTACATAAAGGAATTGTAATTTTAGATTAAAGTTGATGAACCTCCAATAAAAATTGTAATATCCTAAAAAATATCTAGTTACATCAACATTTCATGGATTGATATCTTTTTCATCAACATAATCATAAAATTTACTACATATATACCCATATTTGAGAGCTTACGATCAAGAACTATTCCTTCAATGACCCTAAAATGACAGTTTTAATAAATTCAAATAGGATTTGTCTCTTGAAATATTTGTAAACAATACTAAATATTTTAAATATATATTTTAAAATATCTTTAAACTATTTAAAAAAATATAGAAAGAACTCAATTATCATTTCAATCATATCTGATAAAATTCAAATACTACATACCTAAAAGTTTATCATTTCACCACATAGGACAAATAGTATTTACCAGTAGAAAATTATCCTTCATGGAAATTTGAGGTTTCCATTTCTTGATATTGAGAATCTAAATATCTGTATAACTCAAATATCAATTGTTAAACCTGAAAACAAATTAATTGCAAGGTTCCTCTTAATTAATGAAGTATAGAAATCAAGTTATTCATCCTAAATTCTACCAAAAATCTATCCCTTCAATTCTGAATTTGGTTTTGGGTTTAGAATTTTTTTGGTAAATCACTTATATATTTTATAATAATCATCCTTCAAACACATCTATATGTTTTTCATCATGACTAAAAAAATTCCAATATGTGTTTATATGGGGAATAATTTTCTTCCTATATCATAAATTATCCAAAAAATACCTCTTCTTCACCATAAACTACTTCCTAGATTTCTAAAATCATACCTCTTGAAAATATTTCTTTTGGTGTTTTTTTACTCATCTTAAAATATTTAATTCATTTTTTGGTTATCCATGGTTGAAGATAGATTTACCCTTAGCCAAATTTATATGTTCCCCTTTTATGGAACTGATGTTCCTATAATGAGTGAAAATAACTAACTTGTCACACTATATCTCTAATATAATTAAATTTTCAGGTAGTTATTGCTTTAATAATTCTCTAGTAATGTAATCAACTCGGAAAATTAGAATTATAATAGACCATTATAATGAAAAAAATTCATCAATGGCGGTTTTTGGAACTCCAAATTTAAAATGTTTGAATATTGAAAAATATATAAAATTTATATTGACACTAAGGTCACATAAATAGTTAAATATGAAACTATATCTTTTGTTTAATATTATGACTCAAATTCCATGATCATAATTTTTATGTAGTATAATAATCTTAATGATATTTCTACACTACTCTATTAAATTGTATGTTGCAAATTATACTATAGTTTATTTTTTGTTTTAGAAAATTTTATTCAAGGATTTTAAATATGATCATATTTGAACTATGACATCAATGAATTTAATATCTATGTGATGTTTTCATAAAATCTCAAAGAACATGACCATTTCTAGAGCATGATTCTTCTTTTTAATTCCTTGAGAAAGGGTATTGTTCTTATAAAATTCATTAAGACAGATAGTCTCTATAGTGACCAATTATTTAAAAACCTTTATATTACGTATTAATAAATGAATATTCAAAATATTTTACTAATATACCCTCTATGAATAAAAAGGATTAGTGTCTTTGGAGACTAGATACACAACCTACTTTTTTCAAAACAAAATATTCTACATATCCCATAATGATCTTCCAACATTTTAATATTCCTATAAATTCCCTATATAAAAACATTATTCATAACCTAGGTAATGAAAACATAAGAGTGGGTTAAATCATATTCTCAATAAGGGTAAAAAGATATATATCAATGATCACGTAAGTATAAAATGATTATAAGGCTTTGTTAACTTGATCATAACATTTTAAATCCATACCAAATATATTATAGATCAAAAAAATTAATTCATGGAATAAATCATGTATATTAATGAGACATGAACAATTTGTAATAAAAAAATGATATAATATAGGATAACATAGCATAATAAATATGTTTTTGGAATACACATAAGCAAATAATATTATTTCCTTTGTCGTGGATTACTTCAAATATTATCACATCGGATTGGGTTTTCCCCATATTCAATCATATCCTAAGTCATGATTTAATCCCAATACTATCATAGTTGATATGGTTCAATCCAAATTTTGTTTAATGGTTTACTTTCAAGAGTATAAATATTGTTAGAGTCCCTTACAGAACTTGGTTCACTCCCCATTAAAGTCATTATTATTTCATTATCCATCAATCATTACCCAATACATTGGAGGACTATATAATTCATGGACCACCCATCATATAATCATAATACATTAATATTTATTCTATAATATCATCAAATATTCATCATATATCATATCCTATAGAAAATAAAGTTGCTGCAAAAATATTTCCACAGTACATAATTGTTAAACCCATTAAAATTAAACAAGTTTCATGAAAATGTCATAAGAATAAATCTCTTATATAATTAATAAGCACGTAATAATTTGACCATGACCCAATTTAAGTAAAATTAACATAAAATTATGATATCATAAATTGAAATTTTATTTTAATTAACTCTAGAATATTTATTTTAGAAAATACCCATTCATTTTGATATCACTTCTTCAAAATATAAAATTTTCCATGAAATTATGGAAAACAATTATTTAAAACAAAAACTAGATTCTTGAAAAGGAATATTCAAATCAATTATAGTCATTATAGTAAGAAACTATATTCATTCCTTATAAATAAATAAAAAGATTCATTTCATATATTTTGTAAAATGTAAAAAGGATATTAATTTGGAAAACAACTTGATGTTTATTTTTAGAGTATTTAAAAAAAATAAAACATAGAAATAATAATTTTAAAATTCATAGATAAATTAAAAATTATTTTGAAAATTATTTTTAGAAATCGTGGACTTAGTGGAAAAATAATTTTGGATTAGAGAGAGAAATAAAGTCTTTTTTTTTAAACTTTTATCAATATTTTAAGTATAAAAATGGTGAAAATGGAATTATTACATATGTTTTTTAAAAAATATTGGAGAAGAAAATACAAGAAATTATTTAGTTTTGTATTATTAAATTTCATCATTTGAAACATAATCATAATCAAACCTGCAAAACATTTAGATTATAATATAATTCCCTTAAATTTTCATAAATGTGTAATAATAAGCCATATGAATAAATAACATCAATTATAAAATTAAATATCATTAAAATAAATTTAATTTTTATATTACATGTAAAAGTTAATTATATAATCCTCATAAATATAAATATGCTTATAACTTCAAATATGTCTCAGTGAATCAATATTGAGATGGATAACCCTTACCACCTAAGTAAACAGTGAAACAAAATATCATGAAAGATAGAACCTTACGTGGATTTTTAAGTACTCATAATTTTTATGAGAATTATTTGAAGATAAATATATGTGAATTCTACACACCACACTAAAGAAACATGTAGTGAATAAGGCATATTTCCCATATAAATAAAAGTGAGATGATAAATTTGTAACGAACCAATGTTTTATAAATAGAAATTAATTTCTTCTAAATATGACATGAAATCACAACATAATGAACTACTAAGTTCTATGTGACCTTTAAAAATATGTTTTTCACTTCTCTGTTTGGAATTTCAAAATTCTAACATACACCGTTGTGATCATTTAGTTATTTTGAGTTCAATAAGAAAAACTCAATTTATGGAGAATAGTAACCTTCCCAAATGAATAGTAATATACTCTGATGAATAGTGATATACGCTAATGAATGGTAACATTACCTATGATATAATGAAAATAATATTCATGTGAAATTATGACGTACCTATGTTTCAGAATAAGTAAATAAATATTTTCAAATCGAGTTTTTAATAATAAATTATGGTTTTAATTAAATATTAAATTAATCATATTTGGAAAATTACTTTTGAAAAATGGAATTCATTTTTAGATTCTATACATAGAAAAATGGTTTGGTAAAATTTTTGGGATTTTTCTAAAATGCTTGTATTTTTTATTAATAGTACAATCTGGTAATTCATAATAAATGCTAAAACCTTAATTTATGCATCATGCTTGAGTCATGGATGATGTAAATAAAAATCGGTCCAAACTCACATGAATTTACTAATATTATTAGTCAGGGAATCATCACTATTTTTTGGTATGGATGTAAATTAAAAAACTACTGATTAAACAATTACGAACACCCTCCTCACCTCCACTATAAAACCCCCTCTCACTCCCTCTTCCCTTCACTCCTCTCAAGCCTTGTGCCTTGCTGATATTCTACCCAAATCTCTCCTCAAGCTCCTCCCCCACGTCCAAAGTCCCTTAGTATCTTTAAAATACCAAAAACTATCCCCTTAAGAGGTTCTCAAAGGAGGTATACTCAAAAAGTAAATTCCTCTTTCAAAATCTTTCATTTCTTTTATGTTCTTTTCTTTTCTTGTTTCATTCCTTATCTCCCTTCACCCTAATGGTATGAAAACTCTAGTAACATATAGGTACTATAATTATGTTATTCTATTGGGAAAATTCTTCATCTTATCTCATTTCCCTTCTTTTTCTTTGAAAGAATGGAAAACATAGTTTGAGATGTGTTAATTTAGCATATTCAAGGACAAAAGTTTATCAATTTATTTTATTATCTTTGATTCTGGTCATGTAAACTTTTTTGTTATGGTTGAACCATATTATTATATATGTAATATATCCTTGTTATGGTTCTATAATAACTTTTTACAAATGGTAGTAAGTTATAAATCAAAACATGTTCTTTGTAATCAAGCCCACTGTTTAACCAAAAATGGTTGTCACTAAAGTTATATATAATAGTTCAACTTCCCTCCAAGTAACCAAATTATGTTTTTAACCATGTATTATTATTAATGTTCACTAATAACATAAAAATTTAATTTTGGACAACCACATTCATCATACATGTTTATCCTAACATGAATATAAGTAATCCAATCTTGAAAACCAAGAAAACAAACGGTCCCAAACAATGAAATTGAACAAATTAACTGATTAAAAAGGTCATGGATGAACATAAAAAGGTTAAAATAAATCCTTTACATATATATATGGTTATGGAATTATTAATTAATAAAATGAATTTTTTTATTCATGTCATTAATAACAAGTGGAGAACACCACTGAACATAAGGTAAGAGATCCTCTCTAATTCTCTCTTAATCAAGATTTTCCACTTAGGTACACCCAACACCATATTGATAAACCGTAATGAATTCTACCTAAAACAACTTTGTTCTTTCGGGTAGCCATGACTTTATTTATATCAAACATGTGTTATCATATATGTTTATGTAAATATTCTGAATGTTGCATAGTTGTACAAAATTCATTTATTAATACCCTTTTATCACTCTCTTTTTGGGATATACATGTTTTTAAGATATTCCCTCCTTATAAATTTCTAATAAGAAAGAATGGTTTATGGGAACTTCATGAATTTGTAACAAATTTAATGTGCACTCTATCCTCTGGTAGATGCAACCATTTTATTTATAAATTCAGTCTTTTTATTATGAAAAACATCATGGTTCAATTATGGTTTTATATAAATGATTTTACTCTTTTATATTTTAAAGGCTCCATAGTATATTCTTTAAAACCGTAAAAAAATGTTTTACTGTTAATGTTTATCAAATACATTTCTTATATATTGTCGCTTATGTTTGACATCTCTTACATTGTTATATGCTTATTTAACCTTATGAATGTCCATGTATGTTCTAATCCCTTTCTTTGTGTGACACTTTGATGATACGACCTTTGGTTATGCTTAATGTCATGATTGTGGTACCCAATTCTTTCCATGGGTAACCTTATGTTTACATATGGTTGATTGTGTAGGACAATTTATGTGGTAATAATATTCATGAAAATGTTGAGATTGGTGAGACCATATAGCACTCTAATGTAATGGGTAATGTTAAGTCTCCTGAGATGGGATGTGAAACGGGATTGGCGGTGAGCCTTGACCTATACATAAATGGAAATCGGGATTGGAGGTTAGCATTGACCCGTACAAAAATGAGATACAGTATTGGAGGTTAACCTTGACCCATAATAAAGATATGTTTATGATTCTGCCACATTTACATGATTCCATGTTTATATGATCCCATTCTTATATGATATTATTTCATATTTTCTATGCTTTGGATATCATTATGCCAAGCCCCCTAACTCGTGTTCTTAATATGTATTCTTATTTTCATATCCTTACTAGGATTTTTATCTTGTCCCTTTGTTCATGTGTTCTCGAGGGTACTCTATGCAGAAGTAAGGGCTCAAAAAAAGTTAGGATCTTTGTATGGAGATTAAATAAAGAAGTGCTTTTAGCCCCATGTTTTATGTTTTATGTACATATTCTTCTAAGACAATAGACTTAACGATCCATGGAATGTACTCTGCTGTATAATTATTCTTAAAATCATGTAATGTTATGTCAAAAAGCTAAGGGTTACAAAAATTGGTATCAAAGGATGGTCTGGTTATTTTAGAGATTAGGAGTAGAATACCTTAGTGAGAACCCTATGAATGGGACAAATATAATAAAACATTACAAATTTTGGTGTGTATTGATTAAATGGTATATCAATAAAATACATACTTGTCTGGATATGAGAAGTTATAGGAGGCTCTAGCACATATGTACTTAGGGGTAAAACCTGAAAACACCTCTTTGAGATATACTCAAACGGGAACTGGTGCACGACTATGGGAATTGGTGCATTGTTGGTTACGACACTCCCCGGGGATATTCTTTGGTATATTCATGAGCGAATTAAAAACCCTTATTAAGGGGGAAAATACAATAAGAATATATATTATGAAATAGATTGAGGATAGCCAATATTTAAACCAAAATAATAACAAGTTAGGATATACTTTTTCTTTATAAGATTATCCTTTTTTGTTCAAAGTATCATTTATATGCTAAATAGACAAGTATTCAAAACCTCTAATTATACATTCTTTTTTATAGTTAATGGAGGGAAATATAATAACACATTAAAACAACCAATGTGATAGAATATTTGAAGATGTCAGTAATGATATGCCTGATATAATGGGATCGGGTGCTCAAAACTTCATGGCAGTACTTGCCCAGCTGGCTCGAGCTATGAATAATAGCTTGAATCCTGCGGAATGCCCTCCTATTCTATGTAAAGAGAAAGATTCCTTATAATCCTTCATGTGACCAAGGCCTCCCATGTTTAGATGATATTATAATCCCCTACTTGCGGAATAGTGGATTAACTCCACTAAAAATATATTCTCCGTTCTCCAGTGCTCAGAAGAAGAGAAAGTTGTACTGGCAGTATATCATTTTGATGGGGAAGCTACTCAATGGTGGAAACTAATCAAGAATACAAAGTCCTGAGAGGAAATTGATTTCATGTATTGGGACGAATTCAAGAGGATGTTTTCAACAAATATTTTCCTCAAACCCTCTATCTCAAGATAGAATGATAGTTCCTTGGAATCAAGCAGAAGGAAGATGAGTCCATCAGGGCATATGAATAAAACATTAGAAGGCATTCAAGGTACACCTCTGGATTTTTTATGAGAACCGAAAGCAAGGTAGATCGGTTCTTTAGACAGCTAAAGATGATTCTACGAAAATTGTTTGTGATTTGAGACATTTATAGTTATGAGGATATTGTCCGTTGTTCCCTCAATATTGAAATGTAGATTGGAGAATCTCAGTGGTCTTGTGGTCCTAGTGACATGAAGTGGAAAATGTAGAACAACATCGGTCGTCCATCGAACAAATCCCATGATGGAAAGAAGCCTGAATTTTCCCCATGTAAATTTTATGTGATGAAGCATCCTGGGAACAGTCTGAAGGGAACCAAAAATAACTTCGAATACAGAAAGATTGGTCATATGGCCAAGAACTTCTGAAGGGATATAAAAATTCACACTATTGTAGAAGAATAAAATAAGGTCCATATCAACAGTCAACCTGCAGTGCAGTGTTACAATTGTGAAGATCATGGGAATTATGTGAACAATTTCCCTAAGGTGAGGGTTGTCATAGGCAATGAATAACAACCTCCAAGGAAACAAGGAATGGATTATGTTATCTCTACTAATGAGGAGGAGCGAAAAAATTATGTTGTGACACATACACAAGTTATTCATTCAAGAATAGAGGTTGTACTATTTGATTCTGGTTCTATGCATTCTTTCGTATCTTCCATGTTTAGTACAATTATTTAAACACCACCCCAAAATATTGAGGAAAATTTATCTATGAGAACAACGAATTGGGAAATCATTGCATCCATGGTTTATAACTCCTCCTTGATTAACGTTTTTGGACTGAACCTCCTCAAAAATATTTTCATACTTGTTTTAGTGTAGTTTGATACAATCTTGGGCATGGATTGGATATCTTTATACAAATCCAACATCAATTGTAGGGAAAGGGAGATCAATCTTCACATCCCAAAATATCATATGATTCTTTAAAATTGTAAGGAAGAAGATGAATCTATTTAAGAATAATTAACTAAAGTGTGTATACTTTTGTCTTATGAAAAAGTATATCAAGATCCAATGATTTAGTCTAAGGAGATAATCTTTCTTGAAGACATGCCAATAATTAGGGATTACAATGATGTTTTCCTTGAAGAGTTTCTTATTCTTCTTCTAGACCAAGAGGTTCAGTTCTAAATTTAAATTGTCTCTAGATCTCAACCTATCTCAAAGACACCTTATAGAATGGCCACCGTTGCTCTAGAGGAGTTGAATAAGAAGTTATGGTAAAATATGGAGAAGGGTTTTATACGCCCGAGTACTTCACTATGAGGTGCATCAGTCCTCTTCGTCAAGAAGAAGGATGGATCAATGTTCCTCTACATTGATTATCGGGAACTCAATAAAATCACAATAAAGAAGAATTATCCCAATATGTGGCTAGATGAATTGTTCGATGAGCTTCGTGGGGCCAGTTATTTCTTTATGGTGGAACTTCAGTCGGGATATCAACAACTAAAGATGAGGAAGGAAGATATTCCCAATACTACCTTTCGAACAAGGTATGGAAACTATGAGTTCAAAGTGATTCCAATCGGACTCACGAAGGCTCCAGAAATTTTCCGAGATTTTATGAATAGATTCTTTAGATATTACCTTGAAAAATGTGTGGTATTAATTATTGATGATATTCTGATATACTCAAAGAGAAAGGATGTACACGAAAAGCATTTTAATACTGTGTTAAAGACTTTGTGAAGGGAGAATTTGTTTTCAATGTAAAGTAAATGTGAGTTCTAAATGGAGGAATTATCATTCTTAGGGAATGTTACCACCGAAAAAGGGATATCTCTAGACCCTTTCAAGACAAAGTCAATTGATGAGTGTCCCAGACCCACTTTTGTAACGGAGATCCATATCTTTTTGGGTCTAGATTGATATTATCGACGATTTGTGAATAAATTTTCACAATTGTAAAACCCAATGAACAAGATGAAATGGAAGGGAGTAATGTTTTTATAGACATAAGAATGTGATGATTGTTTAAAGAAGTTGAAAAACAGGCTTATCACTGCACAAGTACTCACACTCCCAACTAGTGGAGAACTCTTTGTAGTGTATAGTGATTCATCAAAGAAAGGACTAGGTTGTGTGCTAATGAAAAATGATAAAGTTATAGCCTATGCCTCAAGGAATCTAAAAATACATGAGAAAAACTACTCCAAGAATGATCTATAGTTGGCGGCTATGATCTCTGCATTGAAAATCATGTTGCATTATCTCTATGGGGAGAAGTGTGAGATATATACTAACCATAAGAGTATCAAATATATATTCACACAGAAAGAGTGTAATATGTGCCAAAGAAGATGGATATAGCTCATCAAGGATTATGACTTCTCAATTCACTATCAACTGGTAAGGAAAATAATGTTGTGGATGATCTATATAGAAAGGATCATGCATCATTATCAATAATGATAATTGAAAAGGAGAAAATCATCTTAGATATGTAAAGGATGGGAATGGGAATCATTAAGTAACATCATCAATCCTTTCATAAATTATTCCTCAACCATCTCTCATGGAGAAAATAACAGATTCTCAAGTAAAATATGTGGAAATTCTGAAAAGGGTGGAATCTATCATTAGTGGGAAATACATAGTGTTTAAGGTGGATAAGGAAGGAGTTGTAATATTTGGGTCGTGGTTATGTGGACCATACGATCCATAGATAAAGAATGAGCTTTTTAATGATGCACATAGCTCGACCTTCTCTATCCACCCAGGGAGCACAAAGATGTATTGAGATCTTTGAGAAAACTTTTGGTTGGAAAATATGAAAAGGGAGATTGCTGAACATACATCAATATTCTTGGAATGTCAACACATGAAGGCTGGGAGGAAAAATTCTAAGGGGTTGATGAAACCACTACCTATTCCAATGTGGAAGTGGGAGAATATTACCATAGACATTGTCACTAGACTTCCTAGGATATCCAGAGGAAGTAATGCTATATGGGTTTTTACGGATCATCTTACAAAGATAACTCACATTATCGCTATTCAAGAGGAATTCTCATTGGATCAACTTGCATGGATATATATCAAAGAGGTTGTAAGTAAACATGGTGTTCCACGTTCTATGATATCTGATCTTGATCTGATATTCACCTAGAAGTTCTGGAAAAGTATCTAACATGCTCTAAGTACTAAACTGAACTTTAGTATGACCTATCATCTTCAAACTGATGGCCAATATGAGAGAACTATTCAGACATTGAGAGATATGTTGATAGCATGTTCTATGGAATTCAAAGGAGGATAGGACCAAAATCTTCCGCTGGTTTAATTCTCCTACAACAATAGTTTCCACTTGAGAATCCGAATGGAAGCATATGAATCCCATTATGGGAAAAGGTGTAGAACACTTCTGTTTTGGGATGAAGTTGGTGAATGTAAGCTGCTTGGAGCTGAAATGGTTGAAGAAATGTTGGAGAAGGTGAATACCATTTAGTATCATATCAAGGCAGCCTAATGTCGAAAGAAACATTATACAGACAATCATCGATGAGACCGTGAGTTTAAAGTTGGATATATGGTATTTCTACACATATTTCCCTAGAATAACGTCATTAGATTTTGGAAGAAAGGGAAGTTAAGTCCGAGATACATCATCCCCTTCGATATCCTTGATCGAGTCAGGGTTGTGGCCTATTGACCGACACTTCCAGCTACCATTCAATATTATATGATGTATTTCACATATCACACTTAAAGAAGTACATGACATACCCTTCGCATATACTCGATTTTGAGGTGGTATAGTTAGAGGATGATGTTTCATATAAGGATCATCCATTAAAAATCTTGGATTGTAGAGATATAGTTCTACATAAAAAGACTACTCACCTGGTCAAAGTGTTATGGCGTAACCACATGTACGAAGAGGAAACATGGGAACTAGAGGAGGAAATGAAGGAAATATACCCTCACCTGTTTTTAGCTTATAATGTAAAACAAAATATCAAGGGAAAAATTTCATAAGGGGGGAAGAATTTAAAAACTTAATGATTAGTAAATAGAAATTATTTTTTATAAATATGTCATTAAATCCCAACATAATGAACTAATAATTGTTATGCGACCATTAAGCATATTCTTGACACTTCTGTGTTTCGAATTTCGAAAATCTGACATACACAGTTGCGACCAGTTAGTTATTTGGAGTTTGATAAGAAAAAGTTATTTCTGGTGAATAGTTACATACCCTTATGAATAGTAATATACCCTTCTGAATAGTGACATACCCTAATGAATAGTAACCTTACCTATGATATTATTAAAATAATATTCAAGTGTTATTATGATATACTTACATAATATAATAAGTAAATGAATGTTTTGAAAATGGATTTTTAAAAATAAATAATGATTTAATTAAATAATGATTTAATCATATTAAGAATTTTTTTTCGAAAAATAGACTTCATTTTTGGATTCTACACATCGAAAAATGGTTAGGGATAATTTTTTGGATTTTTATAAAATTCTAGGATTTTTTATGAATAGTAAAATCCAATAATTCACAATAAATGCTAAAACCTTTATTTCTGCATCATGCTTGAGTAATGAATGATGTAAATGGACATTGGTCTGAACTCACATGCGTTTATTACTATTTCTAGTTACATAATCTTCACTATTTCTGGTCCTGAGGTAAATTCATTAACAAATGATTAAAAAAATATGAAAACCCTCTTCTCCTCCACTATAACCCCCCCCCCCCCCCCACTACCTCTACCCTTCACTCCTCTCAAGCATTATGCTTTGTCAATATTCTTCCCAAATATCTCCTCAAGATCCTATACCACGTCGAAATTCCCCTAGTCTCTTCAAAATACAAATACCTCTCCCCTTAAGAGGTTCTCAAAGGAGGTACACTCAAGAGGAAAATTCCTCTTTCCAACTCTTTCATTTCATTTAAGTTCTTTTCTATACTTGTTTCGTTCCTTACATCCCTTCACCGAAATTGTATGATTACTCTAGTAACATACATATACTGGAATTATATTATGCTTATGAGAAACTTTTTTTTTCTTCTCTCCTTTCCCTACCTTTTATTTGAAAGAAATGAAAATACCATTTGAGATGTGTTAATTTAGCACATTCAAGGACAAAATTTTATCAATTTCTATTATTATCATTAATTATCTTCCTGAAACCATGTTTGTTAGGTTGAACCAGTTATTATATATCTAATACATCCATGTTATGGTTCTTTATTACCTTTTTACAAATGGTATTAAGCTGTATATCAAAACATGTTCTTTGTTATCAAACCAACCGTTAATCCGAAAAAAGTTGTCACTAAAGTTATACATAATGGTTCAACTTCACTCCAACTAAAAAATATTATTTTTTAACCATCAAATCTCCTGGATATTCACTAATAACATACAACTTCAATTATGGACAGACACTTTCATCATACATGTTTAACCAAACAGGAATAAAAGTAATCCAATCTTGAAAACCAAGAAAACAAAGGGTCCTGGACAATGAAATTGTAGAACGTAACCCATTTAAAAGGTCATGGATGAACATAAAAAGGTTATAATAAATCCATTACATATAGATTATGTTTTTTAATTATTAATTAATAAACCTAATTTTTTATTCAGGTCATTAATAATAAGTGGAGTACACCACCAGACTTAAGGAATGAGATATTCTCCATTTCTCCCTTAATCAAGATTTTCTTCTATGTTATGCCTCTTTATGTATAATAACAAATGATGGGGTATGTTTTTTCACCTCCCCCTATTCTTCCCTCTTGATGTATAAGTGTTTATAATCCCCGTTTCTCTCTCATCAATCCCTCTTAGGTACACCTGACACAATACTGATAAACTGTAACAAATTCTACCAGAACCTTCATTGTTATTTTGGGAAGCCTTATATTTCATTATATAATAAAGAGTTATCTAATATGTTTATTTACATATTCTAAATTATTTTTATTTGTGAAAAATTCATCTATGAAGACCCTTTCATCCCTCTCTTTTGGGATATACATGTTTTTAAAATCTTCCCACCTTATAACATTCTGATATGAAAAGCCGTTTTAAAGGAACTTGTGGAATTGTTACCCAATTTTACATGCAATATATCCTATTGTTTATTCCACCATTGTATTTATAATATCAGAATTTTTATTATGAAAATAAAATTGTTTCAATTATGGTTTTATATAAAATATTGTAGTCTTTTCAATTTTAAAGGCTCTATAGTATTATATATAAAACTGTACAAAAATGTTTTAATGCTAATGTTTCTCAAATACATTTCATATATGTTTTCACTTCTGTTTGACATCACATACCATTTATATGAATATTTTACCTTATGAACGTCCCTGTATTTTCTAATTCCATTATTTCATGGAAACTGTCATGATATGCCCATTGGTTATGCTTAATGTCATGATTTTGGTGCCCAATTCTTTCCAAGGGTACCCATATGTTTAGGTATGGTCGATTAGGTATGATTATTAAATTGGTAAGAATATTCATGAAAATGTTGAGATGGGTGCGCCCAAATAGTTCTCCAATGAATTAGATAAATATAAGTCTCATGAGATGCGATGTGAAATGGGATTGACGGTTACCCTTGACCCGTACTAAAATGTGAATCGGGATTGGTGGTTAGCCTTGACCCATACTAAAATGGGAAATGGGATTGGCGGTTAACCTTGACCCGTACTAAATACATGTATTATAAATCTTCCACATTTATATGATTCAATTTTTATATGATCCCATGCTTATATGATATCATTTCATGTGTTCCATGATTTGGATATCATTAAGTCATTTCTCTTAACCCATGTTCTTAAGATTTATTCTTATGTTCATTCCCTTACTGGGCATTTTAGCTCATCTCTTTGTCCATGTGTTCCATAGGTGAACAAATGAAGATGTAAGGGCTCAAATGACGTTAGGATATTTTTAAGGAGATTAAATAAAGTAATGTTTTTTTAGCCCCATGTTTTATGTTTTATGAACCTAGTCTTCCAAGACACTAGATTTAACAATCCTTGGATTGTACTCTGATGTAAAATTATGCTTAAAATCATTTAATGTTATGTGAAAAAGGTTAGGTTTACTACAACATCCTCTTACATTAAGAACATCATGATTCAAAATCCCTCTAACCACGTGAATAAATAATGTAAATTTATTATATTTATATAAAACAATAATTTTTCTAATTATAATATCACATAATATATAGTTATAATATCTTAACCCCCATTTATTAATAATAGTATACTAATATAATTGTTTCTAGACATTAACTTTTTTTTCATTTGAATTTCAGTTTTATTATTTGATTTATTATAATTTGATCACAACTCCATTATATAAAACTTTTTAATCATGATATAAATATAAATTATATTATATATATATTTATATATATATTATGATTTTTTTATAAAAGATATAATTATAAAAATTAATTATACCTTCTAAAGAGACGTTGGATAGTACGTATGCAAGAATGTCATTTTTACATTTTGATGGATGGAGTGAAATGAAGGTAAAACTCACCATAATATAATCAATATTATATCATTTATATAATATATATTCATTAAATATATCCTTACTAAAATCAAAATATATTATAAAAATGACAAATTAAACAACTCGCACCATGGAGGTGGTAGTCAACACATATTCTCATGTGACGTTATTATTTTCCAATGGACTGGAAGGTGAGATAGTATATATTATATTATATTTAAAAACATATAATTATTAAATAATATTCATATTTAATTTTAAAACCATCCTAATAACAATACATGAAATATGGGAATGGAAAATGAATTGTGTCTCTATGTTGAGGCTATAGTCCACATATACACATGAGTGGTACATTCACTACCCATTTGATTGAATTAATTGTGGATAGTGGTGGTCCATGATTGAAATAAAATATCCATATATTGAGAATTTTTAATTCCTTATTTTTTTGATACAAAAAATTTATGCGAGGTATAATAAGAAACAAATTAAAGAAGGTCGGGTGGAAAATGAATTGTGTCTCTATGTGGAGGTTGCAGTTTACAAGTACGTATGAGCGATAATTTCACAAAAATGTTGATTGAATAAATTTTTGAAAGTAGAGATTCATTATTGTAATAAAAGAAACTTATATTTGGAATGTTTAATTTATTATTTTATATTTAAAGATAGAAAATTAGAGTAGGTAGAATAAGAAACAAATTGAAAATGGTCAAGTGAAACGATTACCACTTCTTCAGAATGCCTCCTTAAGATCCTATCTTAAGGACTCATGGAATGGTATTTTAAGAATAGATACTCATATAATTTAAGAATAGATATGTTTAGAAAGAAATTTTTAGGTTTTAGTTAATACAGGATTATACAAAAGGTGGAATGAAAACATGGAAGGTATCCTTTTTATAATTAAGGGGAGGGGCACTCAAGGAATTTATTAAAGTATAGAATTCATATAAATTACTTTTACAATTATAATGAATCAAAATTGATATATTTAGAATATCATATGAGTAAAATGTAGACAACTCTAATAAAATAATAATTATATGTGATTATGTTTTGTTTTAATTCATATCTCATTGTTTTAACCCTCTATTAATAGTTTTAACAGTTACCGTAATATCAATGTTTTTTATTGTTTAAGGATAATTGTTGTTTCCAAGAAATTACAATTGACCAATAAATGGAACATAGTTGATAATAAATCCCACATTTCCATTACCTGTATGAATAGAGGTTTTATTTAAATTTCAAATCATTTAATATAATTTATTATATTAGAAAACATTATTAATGTCATTTTTTTAACTATTCATTTACATTTATGTTATAGGCATAAAAATGGTTATGTAATTCAGATATAATCCATTAATAAACCTGTAAATTTAATATTTATATACTAAAATAACGAAATAGGATAATTCATATAAGTTTTTTTACTATTCAAAATTTTAAAATCATTAATCATGTTTTTCTATTGTTTGAACAAATATTGTGTCGGTGCTACGTAATCATTCATGATAATAATTCAATCAATTATTAAAAATAATTTTAAAAGTTAAAAAATGTAAATAAACTATAAATGAAACCTTTATATCCAAACATACCCTCTTTTCATCATTATGATAAAATTTTAGAGATATTAAAGTCAACATAGGGAAATTTGGTATTTATGCTTTTCTTAAACTAATATAAAGGTCCATATCAAAGAAAAATGGCACCAAGTGAATATATTTTCAACCCATGGAAGAGATTGGTTGAAGTAAACTCATACAATAGGATAAATTTAAGTATTAAAAATACTTTAAATCCTTTTCTCAATGTTCTATCCCTATTTTACATGTCGTACCTTTACTAAGTTGATAAATATTGACAACCATTACTATTCATAATGACAAAAAATAAACCATTTTACTAATTAAAAACAAGTAATTTCAATAATTGTACCAATTATTCATGATTCAACATCTATATGTTTAATAAATCAATTATAATTTAAATGTGTAAAACACAATGAAAATCATTTTTTTTTTCAACAATGTGTTTTTTTAGAAAAACATTTAACTTATAAGAAAATCAAGAATATTGATCATTCAAATGGAATTAATAATATTAATATAAATAAAATGGATAATATTTCACTTTTTGAAAAAATAAATAATTTTACTATAAAGTTAATTTATTTAGTGAAAATATGATTATATTTTTAATATCATTATTTTTCATTAATTACTGAAAAATAAATAGTTTTAGAAAAAATTAAAAAATTAACCCAATGTAAATTTTTAGATTATTTAAAAAAATGAGGGGTTTTTTATAAAATATAATTTCTAAAATTTGATGATAGTAATTACAATTTCAAAGAATAAAATTCAATAATAATATCGTATAATAAAAATGCAATTTTGAAGCAAAAATTTAATTCAATGAAAATTGGTTTATTTTTCATTGGAATTAATAAATACATTGTTGTGAGTATAACCACTAGAAATTAATTTCATAATTTTTTTACTCATATTCGTATTATCCATTTTAATAGATATGTTATAACAATTAGATTTAATTAATAATATTTTTATAACATATCTCAATTTTTATAAATCATGGTGTTCTGTGTTAGGCACGCTATCTGGATTATTATTATTTTATTCTAAGCTACATTGGGGTTATATTACCCCCACCACCCTAAATAAATTATTCCTTCAAAATTTTATTCTCGAAAATCAAAGGATAAATATTTGAAAATACCTTTATTGAATCAAAAATCTTATAAATGGTAAATAATAGATCCTTTGAAAACAAAATGTTTTAAGAATAAAGGTCAAACGAAATAATGTATATTCATTTACAATATATGTAGAACATTGGTGGAAATTTAAATGTATAAATATATAATAAACCTAATTTCCAAGGACTAATATATAGAGATATATAACATGGTCTTCAAAATGGTAATGAAAAAATAACCATAAATATGTGAGGGGTGATAGGAAAATTTATTGATAAAAAATGAAGGTACATGTATAACTATTTTATTTTAGGATATTTTCCTTATGTTGATGGATTATTTTAAAATCAATAATGATAACATGGGAAAATATATCCAAATTTCTTCTTTTGGTTGTTCCTTGGTCAATTTCAATTTTAACACTTACTCCAAGGAATGAATATTCAAGATTAATTTTTCATACATCATGTAATAAAATTATATTTCAATGGATCATTATATCCAAAAATGAATAAAAATCTATTCCTACTATCATAAGATATATAAAAAAACTAATACTATAATAAAAAGTTATATAATAATAATGAATCATATATTTATCTTTATATCATTAAAAATAGTGTTGAAAATACAATATAAATCATTCCATAAATATGTAACCTTTAAAAACATGAAAAATAAAACTGAAAAAATTCATAATCCAGAAAGATAGTAACAGTGTCTCTAAAGTAAAAAAAAATCAACTTTAAATTAATACCAAAAATAACATAATGTATTTATCAATGTCACATTAATAATATGTGTATACATTTATCAAATATTTTCCTAAATCATTATACTAACTCGAATTACAGAAAAAAATAATTAAAAAATACATGATTCAAAAAAACTATCTTCTAATTCCTTAAAAAAATAAAACATTATCGAATATATTCTCTAAATCCCAAAAATTTATAAACTCCATGGAAGATAATATAAAACACTTTTTCCAAAGAAAACTAATCTTTTCCAAGGTAAGTTTTATTATCGTATTTAATTTTTATGTATTAATCTTCACTTTATGTATTTTAAAAATTATTATCTCAACATTAGGCATATAATAAGGTTTATCATTCCCTCAATTAGGATGTTTTATAAAATAACACCATAATAATAAATCAAATTTATAGTTTATGAGTATTACTCTTCATATTTTATAAAATACCTAAATATAAACTACATTAGAGGAATACATAAATATTTTATTATTCATATAATCAGAATAACATTGATAATAATATATCTCCAACATAATTGTAAAATTATAGTGCATTTACACTTCAATAATTACACATACCTCTTAAACTATTGACCAAGATTATTTGTCTCATTTATTAATATATTATTCTCTTCAAATGAAATTCATTGTCTCTATATCATTAACATTATAAAAACTTTTCTTATAAAAATATATTTATCTACTTCTCATGATATCCCCATAGAATATTTATTTCCATAATTCCTATACATTCTGTGTTTAAATAATTCATCTATTTAATATTCTTCTGGGTAGAAATTATTATCACCCATTCCAAGAACCAAAAATTTTATTTACCTAGGTAATTAAATTCAAAACATAAATATTTTCCACATATAATGTTCCTTCCAATTCCTTTGAGTGATTATCTCGAGTGCTTCTTCTCACAATATCAACATGTTAGAATACAGATCTTCTTTCCTCCATGGTCTTCATGAAACACTATTTTTCTTTTATTTGGTGTTCGAGGGATCTCAACCATGTTTATGTTTTTAATCATATCATGGGATAGAATATTATCCATAATAACAAGTATTTTCATTCCATATCCCTTTGAATTTGGTTTTTTATAAGGACAATCATTCTATTTTCTACCACATTTAGTGTTATCTTGGTTCATCTCACTTCAAGTCAGTGAATAAACACGAAATTCACAATTTTCGTAAAAATATTTATATTAAAAAATCAAGAAAAAATAATTCATAGGATTCTTACACCATAACATATTCTATTCAATACATAAAACCTTAGGTTTAATGTTTGTCATTCTTGTTTCCCATCTATTCAAATCTATCATAACTTTTCATATTGAAAATATGATTTATCCCAAGAAAATCCCCTATGAGTGTCAAAATATGTTTTTTGTATGGGAAAACTAATCATGAACTAGAATAATTTTTTGATATACTATAACAATTAATTTTAATGTTAATACACCTATTTGTGTTTGTTTTAAAACCACATCCACTTGTAGTATATTGATGAGGATGTGTTTTTAGGAATCCCAGATAATCTCATATTTTTGAAAAAAAATAAAATGGTTTCATATACATAGACTTATCCTTAGTGTTTTCACCATTGTCCTTTAATACTAATGTCCAATGATATACTAAACATTTACTTTGATACCAAATATAGAAACAAATATATTACAGATATTGATATTAAATAATTTTATAATAATATAAAAAAATTACAAATTCATGATGGAGAATTGTAAATGTTTAGTGTATATTGATAATAGATAAAAAATTATTTTTTAATTAATTATCATCATAATATCCCAAAAATAATGTCACACATAGAGATCTTCTTATAAATACCATAATTAAAACCAATTTTCATTACATGGTGAAAGAAAACATAATAATGGTGATCTTAGATCCACAATAATGGTAAAAAATAGAAATATCAATGATCACATAGGTATAACATGAGAATATATTTATGAGAATATGAAGATAACATTTTAATACCATACAATACATATCATAGATCAAAATCATGGGCCATGGAATAATTCTTGGAATCTCATAAGACATATATCATAATGGAATCAAAGATAAAGGGATATGGGAGTATAAATGATTCATAAGCGATATCTCTATTACATACATATAATCGATTATTATCATTTTCATAGTTAAGGATCCATTCCAATACTATAATCTCTGATCATATACATTCAATTTCTATCACATCCTTAGCCATGGTTCACACCCATTATAATAATAGTGGATTTTGATCACTCCTAATTCCTTTGTCAAGGTTCACTCCCAAGACTATCATTATGGATAGTTTCAATTACTGAATAGGTTACTCTACTATTCCATCCCTTATACTAGGATATACAACTTTACCGAATGCATTTTATGGCTATATAATTCCAATACTAACCATTATATAATAATAATAATTCATTCTTCTGTGTAATATAAGATCATAAAACCTTCATCATGTATTATAATACTGTAAAAGGAAATGGTTTTCATAAGAACTTATTCAATTTATTTGAACATAAACCATGTTAAATAAACTGGTTTTATAAGGATATCATAATCATAAACCATATATAGATAGAATAAGGATTATATCATGGGATTATATCTTTGGATTATATACCCAATAAATCATATATAACATCAATGGTTATTATCTTAAATTAAAAAATTTAGTTAAAACTATCTCTAGAATATTACTTAATTTAAATATCTTTCAATTTTCAAATCACTAATTTAAATATAAAATTTTATAAAACATTGTGGAAACAAAATTATTTGAAAATAATCATGTCAAATGCTAAAGTATGATTCAAATAATTTATTTCTCATGATGGTTAGAAATTCTATTTGTGTCATGCACATAAAAATAATGTTTCCTTTCATATTTTCAAGTAGAAGTTAAATATAAATAATTAGGAAAATGAAAAAAAATATTACTTTTAAAACAATTTATAAAAATTCCAACATTTTTTAATATTAATTCAAATAATCATAGGAGAATTTAAAAAATATATTCAATACAATTTTCGAAAACATGGATATATAAGTAAAAGTATTTTTGTCCAAATAGATAATTAAAGTAAATATTCCCTCAAAACATTTTCCCAATTATTTTAAGTATAAAATTGGGGGAAATTGAATATTTATATGAATCATTTAATAATAAATAAAAAATATATAAATTCATTAAATTATTGAGAGGTATATGTTGAACTCTCTATGAGATGGTTATTTTAATAATCACAAATCATTGTTATCTTTGTTTATAAGTCAATTTAGTCAATTATTCATTCTATTATCAATGTATTTACTATGATTAATCAGGTCTACAGATGTTTATCTTTGACTATTTAAGGTTTAATATTGACCTAACAGTGTTCTGGATTGACCAGACACTTTTTGAGGATTTCATGTTTTTTGACTCACCGTTTTTTATTCTTGTGAGTCACCATTAGTTAAACCAATGAGAACGGTCACACCGATGAGAACTGTCGCACCGATGACAACGGTCACACTGATAAGAATGGTTTCACCAATGAGAATGCCCGCACCGATGAGAACAGTCACAGCGATGAGAACGGTCGCACCGATTAGAACAGTCGCACTGATGAGAATGGTCATACCGATGCTAATAAAATAACTTAATGATACTGATGGTGATAAAATGACCTACCGATACCGATGCTGATCAAAGGGCCTACTGATAACGATGCTGATCAAATGAACTACCAATACCAATGGTGATCAAATGGCCTACTGATACTGATGCTGATCAAATCACCTACCCATATCGATTCTGATCAAATGACCTACCCATACTGATGCTGATCAAATGACCTACCGATACCGATGTTGATCAAATGACCTACCGGTACTGATGCTGACCAATGACCTACAGATAACGATGAAGATTAAAGTGACTCGCTGATCTCATGACTCACTGATACTCATGAAAACTATTTGAACTTTCTACTAACCCTTTTCATTCCAATGGTCATATTTCCTTAGTTAAATGCACCTGCTATTAATTAATGTCGATTGTTGGTTGTCAGGAAACCATACCTCGTACCTGTAAAAAGGTAATAATTTATTTTTCTAGATGTCGAGGAATAAATAGAAGATCTATAGAAAAAAACATAGAGCAGAACGAAAAGAAAAAAAACACACAAAAGAATGTGCACGTGTGTGAAGTCCCAAGGAACACAAGGAGAACTCGAAGAACTCCTATAAAAACTAGAGATCTTGAATTAGATCATTCAACTGACACGAAAAAAAAAAGACGAGTAGTTGTGCCTTACTGAAAATCATATGCACAAGTCTATATAGTTGTAGCTGAGAAGAACAATGATACTCTGTTTTGATTAATCCTCAACAAAAAGGACTTGACTTCCATCTTCAACATCAAAACGATTCCAGAGCTCATCTGTAATTACATAGAGAATTCTAAAATCTTTTATTTCCTATGTTGCATCCCTTTTATTAACATTATGAGAAGTGTGTGTATCTGCCTATTTCTTAGAGACACAGTGACTCCTGATCTGAACTGGAGGATACTAAATCCTCACACCAAACTTTCATCACCTTCTTGTACCTCACTATGAGTTTTGGATGAGGTCAAGTGTGACCTGGACAACCTGAGAGCTGTTGCTATAGTTTTTCCCACGTAGAGCTATGGTAGAGGTTTGTGGACCTGAACAGTCTGAGTACTGTTGTAAAACCTCAATCATGGGTGTGGATCATAGTTTATATAAACTATTTGAGAGGACTAAGTCTTAGATTGGGACTGAACCTCTTATTTTAAAAATTTCTACACTTCATATATTTGTTAAAACCTAATTTGAATATTCCGCTGCTAAGTACATTAAATATAAATTTGTTTTAGAGTAACTCTGATAGTTGAACTAGAAAGTGTTCCTACTTTTTGTGAACCAGTAAGTTAGTTTCAAAAGGTAATTTGATCTTATGATTAAATTAACTGATACCTAATCAATCTTTGAGAAACTAATTAAACATTTAAAATCTGTATAAATTCACTACAATTTAGCTTATTTTTTAAACTGGGAGAATTTTAGTAGAAATAATTTTTAACAAAAATTTTAATTGGAACTCAATTCACCCACCCATGAGTATCCACTCCGATAAACATTTGGTATCATAGGTTTGTTATTTATAAAGGTTTTTCAAATACTCTTTTTTTCAACTGTGATTTTAGTTTTATCTCAAAGATCTTAAATTTTTGTTAGTTCAAAATTCTATCTCTTTAAATATACATTCAAAAATCTAATTATGGATAATATAATAGAAGGTGTTGCTACCAACATACCACCTTTATTTAATGGTACAAATTATGCCCAATGGAAACTTAAAATAAAAATTCATTTAGAGAGTATGGGATTTTACATCTGGACTTCTATAAATACTTAGTATAAGATTCCAGAAACTGAAAGAACTACTTGGGATGAACCTACTCAAACTGCATACAATAATAACTGTAAAGCAATGAATTCCATGTACTGTGCTTTAGGATATGAAGAATTTAATCGCATATCTTCTTTTAAAAATTCTTATTAAATTTGGGATACTTTGGGTGTTTCTCATGAGGTAACAACCAATGTTAAGGAAATATCATTGAATACCTATACTATTTTGTATGATAATTTTAAAATGAATCCTGGTGAACCTATTTTTGACATGTATCTCAGTTTCAATGAGATTTTCAACACTATGAGCTCACTTGGAAATTTTTTTCCTGTAATATAACAGATCAGGAGGATATTAAGATGTTTACTATAAAAATGGAGAGGCACATCTGCTTCAATTAGATAATCCTGTGATATTGGTGTTTTTCCAGTTAGGGAATTAATTGGAAAGCTTATGATGTATGAATAAGAACTTAAAGTAAATAATAAAGAAGATTATAAACCAAGGAAGAAGTCAGTAGCCTTCAAGACATCTGCTTGAAAGATAAATATTAAAGAGAATGTTCACATACCTACTGAAATCTCGATATGTGAAAGTTTAGATTCTGACATTGATGCTGAAATGGCTCAAATATCCAGGAGATTTAGGAAGTTCTACAGGAAGAATAAATTCTTCAGAAAACCAAATTATAAAGGAAAATATGACAATAAAGTTCATTAGAAGAAGGATTGGAAAATTTCTGATAAGAGGGGTGAAATTGTCTGTTATGAATGCAAAAGGAAAGGGTATGTGAAAGAAGACTGTCCAAAATTGAAGTTTAAGAAGAAACATGAATACAAGGACAATAAGTGAAATAAATCTATGAAAGAAAATTTGATTGCTTCAGAAGATAGATCAAGTGATTCTGATTCTACTTTGGATGAGAAATCAAAAAAAGAAAACATGTGTTTTATGGAAAACACATCTGAGGTAACATTGGATACTTCTATATTCAATTCATATTATTCTGGAGTAGATTCTGATTCTGAATATGAAAACATGACACGTGAATATTTGTTTGAATATTGTAATATTATATAAGAAAACTATAATGAATTGATGTGAAAGTATAAGACATTGAAGAAACAGCATGCTTTGACCAGCACTATATAATCTACTCTTGATATAGAAAAGGAAAAGAATGCCAAATTTCTTAAAGAAAATACTGATATGAAATTTTCTAATGGGAAATTAAGGAAGGACATAGAGAAATTCATGAATTGAAAGAATAATCTAACTCAAATTCTAGGAAAACAAGTGCTACCAAAATATATAATTTGTATAGGCTGTCAGCCTGGAAAGAGACAGATTACTAAAAATTGATTTATTCTTAAATCTGGATAGAATGCTGCTAGTTCTTGTTTTGGAAATTCATATGCTTCAACTAGTTATTCACATGGATATAGATCAAATAATTTTTATATTTCAAAATACTTTGGATCTATTTATTTTTTGAGACCCATTAGAAAAATTTTGGTACAAAAATTTTTTCTTGCTAACCTATCTGGACCCAAGAAAATCTGGGTACCAAAATAATTTTCTTTTTAAACCTGTTTTGTAGGAAACTTTCTTGAAAAGTTCCCATAAGAAGGTATGGTACTTGGAAAGTGGATTTTCAAGGCATATGACTGGAGAATACTCATGCTTCAATAGTTTAATCAATGTTGATGGAGGTCATGTCACCTTTGGTGATAATTCAAAATAAAAAATCATCGGCTTAGACCAGATTCGTAACACTGATTCCGTTTTAATTTCCAAAGTTATATTTGTTTATGGAATTATGTATAACCTATTAAGTATTTCTAAATTGTGTGATGATCATTTCATTGTTAAATTTGAAAATGATTCACGCAATATTTTTAATTCTAATAATTTTCTAGTATTTTCTGCTTTGAGAAATGAAATTTTTTATGCTATTGATTTTAATTATTTGGCTAAACAAAATATTAATTGTTTAAATTATTTTCATAAAGTGTCTTGGCTATGGAACAAAAGATTAGGATGTTGAAACTATCATAACCTCCTCACACCAAAGATTCCCCTCTTGAGTTGGCAATAGTGAAAGGGAGATAATTACCCCCCGAGTCCCGACTCCAGTAGGCCCCGGGTTGGCGACTAGCACCAAGGGTATGATTTTTCACAAATATGGAAGGAATTACCCTTTTATTATTTTAAGATCGGGAAATAGGACAAGTCAACCACCAAAAAGGAAAAGAACAAGTGTATAGAAATAAACCCAAACCAAGCCCACATGTATGTTTAAACAATTTCATAACAAGGTGAAAGTACAAGAATGCTCAAAGTATAATACCAAAGAAAGAAGTGTACAACAACATCAACAACTCCAACTGTCCGACTAGTAGGGTCCCACACGGCCCTGGTAGTCCTCCTGGAAACCTGAAAGTAAACGTAGGGTGAGCATACAAGTATACTCAGTAGGGAAACCTAAAGCTCTTGTGCACAAATGGGGAGACATCCTAATATCCCGTGAGAACAACAGAAGAATCCTAGCATGGAATTCTATCTACCCAACCTCGCCAGCCACACTCACCAAAAACACAATCACAACAGGTAGTAGTATATAAGAACAAGAGTATTGGGTACCCCGAACCATTTCCATTTAGTTAGCTTCTCTTCTTAACGACGAACGTCCTGACGCTGCCACACTCTCCCTGCCCGCACACACCGGGGCCTCACAACCACGTATCCCACCTTCACACACCTGGGCCTCACAACCATTATCCCTCTCTCACACACCTGGGCCTCATCCTGAAGATTCTTGGGAAATAGTAAAACTTGTCTGAAGAGTCTTGGGCTAGAACCACCCCAATCAAAACCTACCTGAAGGGTCATAGGTATAATATTTCTTCAATCCATCAAAGCCTAGGGAAGAAGGAGCAGGAAGGAGCTAGTAACTAAGGGGAAAACACCCTCTCCCATGAAATGGGAGTGTTCGGAACTAAGTGCTCAACATGGGTGGGGTGCGATAAAACACAAAAGATACAGATGTATATATATATATGTGTGTGTACCAAACACACAGCATAACCTATGGCTTCTAAATAGAGAAACTGAGCATGTGTCTCGGCACTGATACTACGAAGCATGCATTCAACAAACAACCCCAACCCCATTTAGGTTTTTACGTTTCAGAAGAATTAGTTTATTAGTTCCTTAACTACTTGGAAATGTTTCCTAACCAACCGCATTGATCATTCTTAAAACATATCCCTACCATCCACAAATCAAGTTAGGAAAACACAAGCAGCCCAAAAAATCCCTTATTTTTAGCAAACCAACCCCATTTATTATTATCCCCATTCCATTACCATGCCCCACCATTCATTAACTCTTCCAAATTTTATTTATTACTCACAACCCATAGCCCGTTAACATTACAACCCATCCCTACAGCCTCGCTGCCAACCTCCATAACCACAACCACACCGTACATCATCATCCCTTGACACAACTTATTGCAGCCCTGCTGCTCATCCGATCCACAAAAACCCACAAAACAAGGTTTGTGCCACATCATCGCCCCTTTAACATCATTTACCGCAGCCCTGCTGCCCGTTCTATCCGTAACTACCCGGGATTCACCCCCCCCCCCCCTTCACAAACCACGTAAGCAAGCCAAAACCCACATGTTCATTATTCCATTTTGTTTAACTGGGGTGATCACACAAGGGTGCCAGATTTTAATCATCCAACTTTACGTGATTAACCAGATTCCACATTCCACAAGGTTCCATTCACAAAAACGGTCTAGATGACAGGGAAACATTTTATTGCACAAGAAAATGCCCCCAATGACTGTGATTTTCAGTAGGCATAAGCCTATTCAATTCACAACATAATATCACAGGATATAAGATAAACATAACAACTTCCCCATTCCCGTTCTTTAACCAGTTATTATATTTATTTAATGGTTCAACTGTTTCTCATGAAAACAAGATGATACCCACCCCTCATGATGCACAAACATGAGATACAAAGGTAAGATCCTTACCTAGTTAGGTTCTGATCACAACGCTCCCCCGGATCAACTTTAGAGGACGTTAGTCGGTGTCTGTCACTTCTGTTGGGTCCTAGAAAAACCTCCTCGGGTGGATGTCGGGAAAAAAGGCTGAAGGAAAGTCAACGGATCCAAGCTCAGATGTTTCGACTCATTGTTACGATATTGTGGCCGCTGACGGATCGTAAATCAGAGCTCAGAAGAAGACGTTATGGAAGAAAAGGAGCCTTTGAGTCTCTTGGGAGAGGTCTACTCAGAGAAATGGGGGGTAGAGGGGTGAGTTGAAAAGTAGGAGGGGACCCCTCCTTTTATAGGTTAGAAAATAAAAAGTACATGGTGTGTTATTTATGGTACATGGTGTGTACTCGGCTGTTTCACACGGTCACCACGCGGCTTCCAACACAACCTTCAATGTGGAACACGGCTGGTGACTGGTCAACACACAGCTTGAAGGTAATGCATACGCGGGGAGGGACTACACGGTGTGTAGTATTGGATACATGGCGTTTACCCATTTATTTCACACAGATCCAACACAGCACTTGGACGTTGACTGGTCAACACAAGGTAACGCGTACGTGAGGAGAGACTACACAACGTGTAGTATTGGATACATGGATTGTACCAATTTATTTCACATGAATCCAACACGGCACACGGCCGTTGACTGGTCAACACACGGTAACATGTACGCGGGGAGAGACTACATGTCATGTATTATTGGATACACGGCGTGTACCCATTTATTCCACATGGCAACGACATGGCCTTCAGCACGGGTTATACCCGACAAGGGGGTACACGGTGTGTACTCAAACTACACGGCATGTAGTTTCAAAATTCTGGAAAGTGTGCGAAAATTCCATTTTACCCTCCAGAACACATCGTGGCCTTCTTTTTGACAAAGGAATGGGTCGGAGAGGTCTAGGACATTACATCATATACCTCTTAAAACATTTTTATCCACGAGAATTCAGAACCAACCCAGAGGAACCCAACAAGATACCTCTTAGGGTTCTCGCTATAACGGGAACCCAACCAACAACCCTAATCATAGGTGTTAGGAATTACCCCTCCTTTGTAGAGATATTATCCACTTTAGGTGGCACTAACTCGCGTGCACGGGATTAATTGCATCCGAATTAATGCGTCTCGATTAAGGGTTGGGCCTTCCCGCTTCCATATATTAGGATTTTCCAACTTGCACTACCCCCAACACCACAAATCCAACACACTACCCAAACATGTGGTTTGGGGAAAGGTTTCTTCTCCTATGTCGATATATTATCTGGTTTAGGTGGCACTAACTCGCCCGCATGGTTTCAATCGCATCCGCATTAATGCATCTCGTTTAAGGATTAGGTTTTTTCCTTTCCCCACACATCTGGACATGTTACACATTACTAGGGAAAAAGGAAACAAAGGGTCTCACAACCGAGAAGCCAAGAATTCAATATATCAAAGGTGAAGAGTATAACATCAACACAAAGCTCAGAAGAACAAGGGGAAAACACAAGTCAAAACAACTCTAGGTACTGAGCGTGCATCTGGGTCTCCCTCTCCCAAGTTCTCTCCTCGAGGCTGCCATGCCTCCATAACACACAAACCAATGGAATGGTTCGTCCACGGAGCACCTTCTCTTTACGATCCTCGATTCTGACTGGTCGTTCCTCAAAGGTCACATTGTCTCCCATATCTAACTCTCCCGAGTCAATAATGTGAGAGTCGTTGTGTAAGTACCAACGAAGCTGGGAGACGTGGAAGACGTCATGAACCTTTTCCAACTGAGGTGGCAGGGCTAGCTGATATGCCACATCGCCGACTCGCCTCAGCACCTCGAAAGGTCCGATGAACCTAGGGGAGAGCTTACTCCCCTTCCTGAACCACCGCTGCCCCTGTTAAGGGGAAACCATCAATAACACATGATCTCCCACCTCGAACTCCAAGGGCCTCCTCCGACGATCAGCATAAGACTTCTGTCCGTCCTGATCCACTTTCATCCTCTCACGTACAAGTTGGACATTCTCTGTGGTGCTATGTACTACCTCTGGCCCAAGAGCACCTGTCTCACCACCCTCTACCCAGCAAATGGGTGAACGACATGGTCTTCCATACAAAGCCTCAAACGGCTCCATGCTAATAGTAGAGTGGAAGATGTTGTTGTAGGAAAACTCTACTAAAGGCAAGTACCGTACCCAAGATCCTCCTAAATCCAGAACGTGTGCTCGTAGAATGTCCTCCAGTGTCTGGATAGTCTGCTCTGTCGGTCCATCGGTCTGGGGGTGGAAAGTAGTGCTAAGGCGTAGCTGGGTGCCAAAATCATGTTGTAACCCCCTCCAAACTGGTGAGGTAAAAAGACTACCCCGATCTGAGATGATAGTCTTTGGGACTCCATGAAACCACACAACCTCGTCTACGTACCTTTGTGCCAAGGTACTCACCAGGCCTGACTCCTTAATTTCTAATAAGTGAGCTGATTTCTTCGGTCGATCCACCACTACCCAGATAGCATCATAACCACCCTGAGCTTGGGGTAGTCATGTGATGAAGTCCATTGAGATGCCATCCCACTTCCACTCAGGGACATCTAAAGGATGCAACAAACCACTGGGTACATGGTGTTCATCCATCACTTGCTTACACACTAGGAATTTAGCCACAAAATCTGCCACTGCCCGTTTCACCCCGGGCCACCAAAACTTTTCCCTCTGGCCTTGGTACATTTTTGAAATTCTTGGATGTACCGCCAAGGATGAGCTATGGAACTCACAGAGAAATCCCTCACACATTGTCTCCGGGACAAAAAACCTTCCATGGATAATCATCTGATGTCGGTTGTCCTCTGACCATGATTCTGGATCGTTTCCCTGATCGACATGATCCCGCATCACTTCCACCTTGGAGTCCCCCCACTAAGACTCTTCCACCTGATGCAACAAGGATGACTGCACCATCATCTAAAACAAACAGCCTCTATCTCCTTTTACTCTAGCATCCAAGTGCAAGGAAACCAACTCTCCCATCACTTTCCAAGCATCATCGGATTCACAAACCACTTCCTTATGTGACTTCCTGTTCAGGTCATCAGCCACAATGTTTCCCTTACCTTCAGTGTAAGAGATCTCAAAGTCATAGTCTTGGAGAAACTTGACCCATCTCGGTTGTCATAAGTTCAGGTCATGTTGGGAGAAGATATGACGCAGGATCTTGTGATCTGAGAAGGCCACAAAGCGTTCCCCAAAGAGGTAATGTCGCCAAAACTTCACTGTGAACACTACTTCTGCAAGCTCTAGGTCATGGGTGGAATAGTTACGCTCGTGAGAGCGTAACTTCCTAGACCCATAATAGATCACTCCCTTCTTCTGAATCATCACGCACCCCATACCAAGGCCAGAAGCATCACAAAACACCTCATACAACAACCCTTCCTCTGGAAACCTGAGTATGGGAGCTCTGACCAAATTCTCCATGAGGTAGTCAAAAGCCTTCTGGCACTGCTCACTCTTTATGAAGACCTGCTTCTTCCTAGTCAAATATTTGAATGGAGCAGTAACTTGAGATAAGTATGAAATGAACCTCCAATATTAACCTGCCAACACCAGGAAACTACGAACATCCACCATGCTCATGGGTGCCGCCCAAGAAACAACGGCCTCCACCTTCGACGGGTCCACTGAAACTCCATGTTGAGACACCACGTGCCCAAGGAATTGTACTTCTTGTGTCAAGAACTTACAGATCAACAATTTCCCGTAAAGCTGGTGGTGTCGAAGGTCTTCCAAGACTGCCCTAAGATGCCCAACGTGCTCCTCCTCTGATCCTGAGTAGATCAGGATGTCATCGATAAACACAACGATGAACCGGTACAGAAACACTCGGAAGACAAAGTTCATAAGTCCCATGAACACAGCCTGTGCATTCTTAACTCCAAACGGCATCACAACAAACTCGAAGTTCCCATACCTGCACCTGAACGTCATCTTCGAGATGAAATTGTCTTATACCCTCAACTGATGATATCCATATTGTAGATCAGTCTTAGAAAACCACCCTGCTCCCCTCAGTTGGTCGAAGAGATCATCTATCCTTCGAAGGGGGTAACGGTTCTTGAATGTTACTTGGTTCAACCTTCGGTAGTATATGTATAGCATGAGACCACTATCTGCATTCTTCATGAACAAAACTAGATGCCCCATGGTGATACACTGGGTTGAACAAAACCCTTTTCCATCAGATCGTCAATCTGAATCTGCAACTCCCGCAACTCCGAATGTTCCATCCGATAAGGGGCCATCGAAATCATACGGGCACCAGGCTGTAAGTCTATCCTGAACTCAACGTCACTTCAGGGGGGTAGAGTCACAACCTCCTCAGGAAAAACATCGAGGAACTCCCCAACGACCTCTGAGACATCCATCATCTCTGTATCAGCTGGAACCACTGATAACCTACCTAAAAAGGAAAGGAGCGGCCTCAAATGCCGACTTCCTACCTGATAGCTCCTCTCTCCAACAAAAGATACGCACTACCCATCCACGTCGTAGAACATGACTCTTATCCGAAAGCAGTTCATAACGGCACTAACAGAAAACAACCAGTCGATGCCTAGGATGACATCGTATGGCTGCATCTATAACAGGAGAAGGTCCCCACTGGATTGATGTGGTCCCAACATCAGCCCACATCTCCGGAAAACACATGATACGCTGGTATGGCCTCCAACTGGTGTACTCAGCACCAGTGGTATGGAAATTCACTATACGTATATTCCCAAAGCATGGGATAGAACAGGTACAACAAAGGAGTGTGAAGCTCCCGAATCGAAAAAATCAGAAGCAAGAGTGATGAACAAACAAATCATACCTCACACCACCTATGGTCCTACTGGAGATTTAAACTCTAGTGCCTGAAACTGTCCACACCCAGCTCCTCTGCCTCTATGATTTCATCCACCTCCCTGACCACACCCTGGTCGAGGTCCCTGGGGACCCCCCTGAGGTCGGCCTCCTCCCGCAAAGTCTGCCCTCGGAGGAGCATGGTCCTGCTGCTGCTGGAAGGGCCTCGCCAGCAACTGGTGCTGCTGAGGTGGGTGCTGAACCTTCCCACCTCCACCGTACTAAGCTCGGGTTGGGCACTGACTCAGAACGTGCCCGAAAACTCCACAAGAAAAACACTTTGGACCTAGGCTCGTGAAAAAGGGACGAGGACCTAATGATTTGAACTGGAACTACTAGGGCCTTCTCCCCACTGGCCTGAACCTGGAAGGTCCCATCGTAGGAGACCTTCTGCTGATTGCCTTCCCCTTCAACGAGCCCGGATGGATCCTCTCTCGTGGTGCACCTCCCAGCGAGTGAATCCTCTCTATAACCTCTGCCTTCTTCTATACCTCCAATTACATCGGAAGGGTGAAGGGGGTGACAGCATACTAGAGTGAAGGGCGAAGTGCCTCCTCCAAACTTCTCACCCGAGACTACTCATCCAGAATGAGATCCAGAGCAAAGCGCAGAAGATCCTTGAATTTGTTCCCCAACTCTTGTACTGACATACTCCCCTGCTGAAGGAGAGTAACTCCTGTAGCTTCTCCGCCTTGATCATGGAATAAAGGAATTCCTCTCGGAATTCCTTCTCAAAGTCAGCCCATGGAACCTCTTCCTTTATCCTCTCTCTGAGGTAGAGTATCCACCACTGTCGTGCCACACCTCTCAGTTGACTGACGACTAGGGGAACCCAGTACTCCCTCAGAGCACAGATCAAAGTAAAAGCGATCCCTAGCTCCTCAAGCCACACCTCCGTCTCCGTATCCGAAGTACTACCCTCGTACTACTTGAGGGTCTGCCACTGGAAAGAACGAAGAGTCTTCTTCCACTGGCTATCTTCCTCTTCTCAGTCAATCCTCAACTGATCGACCTCCTGAATCTGCTGGACCTCGGCCGTCTAAGCCACTAGGGGATGACGTCCAGGTTCCATAGCTGTATGGTAAACAGAGATTGCCTAAGCCCAAGTAGTAAGGAAATTTCTCAGGGTTCTATTTTATCATTTTATTTCAATTTCTTTCCCATGACACCCAAATCATGTAAAACCCAATCATGATGATGCATGTACCTTCCCTAGGGTCTCTACCCTGCAATCAATGTAGTCTCACTTGGTCATTAGGTAGGATCAGATTCCTTGCATCAGATCACGGGGGGGGGGGGGCCTTAAAATCTCGTGTCAAAGCCAGTCTTCCTTGGCCTATGTCACGCACCAAGATTAACTAACACTGTTGCCCTACCATCCCATTATATCCTCACTATTTCCTTACCATCCCATTCAATCCTCACTGTGCCTAACTCCATACTTCATCCCATCTCTCAACCGTCAGCCTCTAATACCATTCTATCACAACCCCCTCCCACCAAAGATGACCCTCCGGAGCTGGCAATGGTGAAAGGGAGATAATGACCCCCGAGTCCCACCTCCAATAGGCCCCGGGTTGGCGACTAGCACCAAGGGTATGAGTTTTAACAAATATGGGAGGCATTAGCCTTTTATTATTTTAAAATAGAGAAATAGGACAAGTCCACCACCAAAAAGGAAAAAGAACAAGTGTATAGAAATAATCCCAAACCAATCCCACATGCATGTTTAAATAATTTTATAACAAGGTTAATGTACAAGAAATATCAAAGTACAATACAAAAATAAAGAAGTGTACAACAACAACAACAACTCCAATTGTTCGACAAGTAGGGTCTCACACGGCCCTAGTAGTCCTCCTAGAAACCTGAATGTAATCATAGGGTGAGCATACAAGTATACTCAGTTGGGAAACCTAAAGATCTCATGAACAAGTGGGGAGACATCCTAATGTCCGGTGAGAACAACAAAAGAAACCTAGCATGGAATTCTATCCACCCAACCTCGCCAGCCACACTCACCAAAAACACAATCACAAGAGGTAGTAGTATATAGGAACAAGAGTATTGGGTACCCCGCACCATTTCCCTTTAGTTAGCTACTCATCCTAATGGTGAACGTCCTGACACTGCCACACTCTCCCCGCCCGCAAACACCTGGGCCTCACATCCACGTATCCCACCCGCACACACCTGTGCCTCACAACCATGTACCACGCCCGCACACACCTGGGCCTCACAAACACTTATCCCCCCTTCACACACCTGGGCCTCATCCCAAAGATTCTTGGGAAACAGTAAAACTTGCCTGAAGAGTCTTGGGCATGAACAACCCCAATTGAAACCTACCTGAAGGGTCTTAGGTGTAAGGTCGCCTCAAGCCATCCCAGCCTATGGAAGAAGGAGCATGAAGGAGCTAGTAACTAAGGAGAAAACACCCTCTCCCATGAAATGGGAGTGTTCGGCACTAAGTCCTCAACATGGGTGGGGTGCGGTAAAACACAAATGATACATATATATATATATATATGTATACCAAACACACAGCCCAACCTATGGATTCTAAATAGAGAAACTGAGCATGTGCCTCGGCACTGCTACTACGAAGCATGCATACAACAAACAACCCCAACCCCATTTAGGTTTTTACGTTTCAACAGAATTAGTTTATTAGTTACTTAACTACTAGGTAACTATCCATAACCATCCACATTGATCATTCGTAAAACATATCCCTGCCATCCACAAATCAAGTTAGGAAAACACAAGAAGCACAAAAAATCCCTTCTTATTAGCAAACAAACCACATTGATTGTTAACGTCGTTCCATTACCATGCCCCACCATTCATTAACTCTTCCACATTTTATTTATTATTCACAACCCATAGCCCGTTCACATTCCAACCCATCCCTACAACCCCACTACCATCCGCCATAACCACAACTTCACTATACATCATCATCCCTTGATACAACTTATCGCACCCCCGCTTCTCATCCGATCCACAACAACCCACAAAACAAGGTTCGTGCCACATCATCTCCCATTTAACATCATTTACCATAGACCTGCTACCCATTCTATTCGTAACAACCAAGGATTCACCCCCCCCCCTTTCACACACCACATAACCAAGCCAAAACCCACGTGTTCATTATTCCATTTTGTTTAACCGGGGAGATCACACAAGGGTTCTAGATTTTAATCATCCAACTTTACATGATTAACCAGATTCCACATTCCACATGGTTCCATTCATAAAAACGGTTTATAAGATAGGGAAACATTTAATTGCGCAAGAAAAGGCCCCCAACAACCATGATTTTTAGTAGGCAGAAGCCTATTCAATTTGCAACATAATATCACATGATATAAGATAAACATAACAACTTCCCCATTCCCGTTCCTCAACTAGTTATTATCTTTATTTAATGGTTCAACTGTTTCTCATGAAAACTAGAGGATACCAACCCCGCATGATGCAAAATATATAGAGACAAATGTAAGATCCCTACCTCAACAGGTTCTGATCACAACGCTCTCCCAGATCAACATTAGAAGACGCCTATCAGCGTCCGTCACTTCTGTTGGGTCCCGGAAAAACCACCTCAGGTGGAAGTCGGAAAGGAATGGCCGAAGGAAAGACAACGGATCCCAGTTCGTATGTTCCGCCTCGTCGTTATGATCCTGTGGCGGCAGACAGATCGTAAATCGGAGCTCGGACGAAAAATTTTTGGAAGAAAAGGAGCCTTTGAGTCTCTTGGGAGGGCTCTGCTTAGAGGAATGGGGAGGATAGGGGTGAGTTGAAAAGGAGGATGGTACCCCTCCTTTTATAGGTGACAAAAGAAAAAGTACATGGCATGTACTTTATGGTACACGGCGTGTACTCAACCATTTCGCATGGTCACCACGCGTCTTCCAACACGGTCTTCAACGCGGAACGCAGCCGTTGACTGGTCAACACACGGCTTGAAGGTAAAGCATACGCGGGGAGGGACTACACTGCGTCTAGTATTGGATACATGGCGTGTACCCATTTATTTCACATAGCTCCAACACGGCACACGATCGTTGACTAGTCAATACACAGTAAAGCATACGCGGGGAGAGACTACACGGCGTGTAGTATTTGATACACGGCGTGTACCCATTTATTTCAGATGGCTCCAACATGGCACACGGCCATTGACTGGTCAACACACGGTAACGCGTAAATGGGGAGAGACTACATGGTGTGTAGTATTGGATACACGGCGTGTACTCGTTTATTTCACATGGCAAGGAAACGACCTTGAACATGGGGTATACCCAGAAAGGGGGGTATACGGTGTGTACTCAAACTACACGGCCTGTAGTTTCAAAATTCAGGAAAGTGTGGGAAAAGTACATTTTGCCCTCCAGAACACTTTGTGGCCTTCGTTTTGACAATGGAATGGTTTGGAGAGGTCTGAGCCATTACATAAACATTCACTCAATTAGAAAAATAACAAGAAAAAACTTAGTTAGAGACCTACCTAAACTTGAATTCCCAACGGATAAAGTTTGTAATCCCTATCAAAAGGGAAAGAAACATAAAGTTTATTTTAAATCAAAGAAATAAGTTTCTACTTCTCAAACTCTCGAGTTGGTTCACATTGATTTTTTTAGACCTTCTAGAATTTCTAGTTAAAATGGGAAGCACTATGTCTATGTCATAATAAATCACATTTCTAGATATACTTGGGTATATATTTTAGCTCACAAATGTGAAGCTTGTTCTTACTTTATTAAATACTCCAAGTCTGTAGAAAACCTCAGTGGATATAAGATTAAGACCCTGAGAAGTGATCATGGTCGTGAGATTGAAAATAATGAGTTTGAATCTTACATCTGACAAAATTTCTATTGTCACAATTTCTCTTCCCCTAGAACACCTCAGCAGAATGGTGTAATAGAAAGAAGAAATAAAACCCTCAAAAAATGCAACAACTGTGCTTAATGAGTGTAACATGCCTGTTTACATTTGGGATAAAGCTGTAAACACAGCTTGTTATATTATAAATATATTCCTGATTAGACATGTTCTCAAGAAGTCCCCTTATGAGTTGTGGAAGCATAGGAAACCTATGTTTAATTACTTCAGAGTTTTTGGTTGAAAAGTCCTTATTCTCAATACTAAGGATAATCTTGACTAGTTTGCTTCTAAAAGCGATGAATAAGTTTTTCTAGGATATTCTTTAACTAGAAATGCCTATAGTGTCTTTAAAAAAAGATCCAAATGTGTGGAAGAATCTGTTCACATCATGTTTGATGAAACTAATCCACATGAACCCAAATATTCCATTGAAAATATTTAAGAAGATTTGTCTATTCTGGATATTAATGATAAAATCAATGAACCTGTTGTAAAGACATCTAGTTTTGGAAACATTAAAGAACCTTCTTCTGTTGAACCAGAATATACAGATGAACCTGAAATTTCTAGTCCTACCTTTACTAGATCAACTAGGATTCTAATGAATCATCCTTTAGATGCTGTTGTTGGTAATCTTGATAGGGGACACAAACTAGAGCTTCTCTAGGAAACCAGGTTGAACTTCAAGACTTTCATTCACATTTAGAACCTAAAAATATCAATGATGCAATCAATGATGAATTTTGGGTAATGGTTATGCAAGAAAAATTAAATCAATTTGAAGTAAATAAATTCTAGGAATTAGTTGACAGACCTAAGGATACATTGACCATAGGCACTGAATGGGTTTTTAGAAATAAAGTTGATGAGTCTAGAAATATAGTTAGAAACAAAGAAATGCTAGTTGCACAAGGGTTTAGTGAATAAGAAGGAATAGACTATGAGGAAACCTTTCATATGTAGCTAGATAATAAGCTATTGGGATTCTACATGCCTATGACACTCATCTTGATTTCATGTTATATCAAATAGATGTTAAAAGTGATTTTCTAAATGTTTTTATAATTAAAGATGTTTTTGTTTGAACAACCACCTGGTTTTAAAAACCCCCATTTTAAAAATCATGTTTTTAAACTTCATAAAGCCTTTTAGGGTCTAAAATAGGCTCCAAGAGCTTGGCATGATAGAATAAAAAAATTTATTATCTCAAAAGTTTTTACTAAAGGAATTGCAGATCCAACTCTCTTTTTTAAAATAATTTCTAAGGATATTTTTATTGTAAAAATCTATGTTTATAATATTATCCTTAGATCTACTAAAAATTCATTATGTACTGACTTCTCAAAAATTATGCAAAATGAATTTAAAATGAGTTTAATGGTAGAACTCAACTATTTTCTTGGTTTTCAAATTTTTCAAAAGAAAGATGGTATTATTTTTAATCAAAGTAAATATACAAAGGATCTTTTAAATTTTTTTGGTTTGGATAGTAATAAGGGAAGTGACACACCTATGGGTACCACCTATATGTTGGATAAAGATTAAAACTGGGAAACCAGTTGATCAAACCAATTATAGAGGTATGATTGAAAGTTCACTTTATCTTACTGCTAGTCGACCAGATATTATGTTTAGTGTATGCATGTGTGCAATATTTCAAGATAATCCAAAATAATCTCATTTACTTTCTATTAAAAGGATTTTCAAATATCTTAAACATACTACCAATTTAGGTTTGTTTTATTGAAAAGGACAATCCATTGACTTTATATGTTATTCAGATGCTGACTTTGCTAGTTGCAAGTTAGTTAGGAAGATCACATCTAGAAAATGTCATCTTTTGGGAAAGTCTCTGGTATCTTGGTGTAGTAAGAAATAGAACTTTGTTGAATTGTCTACTACTGAAGTATAATACATTGCTTCTGGTCGCTATTCTACACATATTCTATGGACAAAATACACTTTATTAGACTATAGATATTTATTTAGACATGTGTCAATAAATTGTGATAACACTAGTGAAATTAATATTTCCAAGAATCATGTGTCTCACTCTAAGACCAAACACATTGATGTCAGACATCACTTCTTGAGAGATCATTATCAAAAAGGTGATATTTCTCTCAAATTTATTGACTCTGAACATTAATTAGCTGATATCTTGACCAAACCCTTGAGCTCAGAAAGGTTAAATTTTTTTAAGCAAGAGTTAGGTATGATAGATCGGTGAAACCGATAAGTGAAACTGATCAGTGAAACTGATCAATGAAAATGATTAGTGAAACCGATCAGTGAAACTGATCACTGAAACCGATCACTGAAACTGATTAGTGAAACCGATCCGTAAAACCGATCAGTGAAACTGATCTTTGCTATCATTTATGTTTTACAGTTTATGAAACTATTAGTATTTATCAAAACGATGTTGTTTTACTTAATCATTTTTATTGTTTATTATTGTAACCCTAAATGATAAAATTTATGATGCACTGATATTTATCAAAGTTCAGTGAACCCAGAGTTGGAAGCACGGGTGGTCACCGAGGAAAAGGAAGTGAGTTCCGAATGGGTGTTAACCAGTAATTATGGTCTTTTAAAAGTATTGGAGATGCAAGGATGGAAATAATGGTTCTTTGATAATAACCGAGTCTACTACCCAAATCTTGTGCATGAGTTTTATCTGATCTTAACAATTGTATTGAATGGAGCATAAGCTGCAAGACTATCTTTAGTGGTCAAAGGGAAAAAGATATCTTTTTCGTCAAATAAATGGGATGAGTGTTTGGGAGTGCCTCATAAAGGTAGATAGGAAGACTATTTTGGTACCACTGAATATTTTTCTTAGGATCATTCTCTGGAGATGCTTACCGGCATGTCTGAGTCCAGAAGAATAACAACTGCTGAGTTAGATGGTGAAAGTAGACTTTTTTTAAGTTTATTCAGCAACAAATCTATCCTAAAAAAGGTGATTTTGCTACCGTAATGTCTCAAGATGTTTGCTTGTTATTTTTAATGCTTAATGGTGAGAATATCAACTTATATAGATATATTATTGTTCATATTCCTGAGATGGTGAAGTCTTCCAAGAAATCTACAACCTTGTTCTACTCTAAGAAAATCTCTTCTATGTTAATGTTTATGGGCTATGTTGAAGATGGAGATGAGTGTATCTCATCATGAAGTAGCTTCTATATTAACAAGGATATCTACAAAAGAATGAGAATTAATTGGAATCCATGGAAGAATTCATGGGTTGCGGATGAAGACAAGTTGTATGAATCCTTTAATCCTTCTGATCATTCTAAGGGACCAAAGGGGATGAGATATCACAATTTAAAACCTGATGAGGAAGTTTTCTACTCTGATGAGGAGGAAGAAATAGAAGATCCTAAGGAAACTGGAGAGTCCAGTAATAAGGTAACATGGGAAGCTGAGGCTGATGATGATGTGGATACTTAAATGGAACTGGAGTCACCTCTGATGAGAGAAGTGATCTCGATACTCTAAGTCCTAATATAAGAAGAATGGAATTTGGACCAGCTATTCCACCTCTTTAGTTACCTGAGTCAGAACCCCTTCTAAGTGATGAAGAAGAAGCTGATACTAAGGAATCAGATTCTGATCAGTATGTATCCAGTAGCAAAGATAGTACTGATGAAACTTCAGTAAATAATAATGGAAATGAAAATGGTGATAATGATGATGGAAATGATGATGATGGAAACAATGATGATGGTGGTGATGATGATGATGATGCTCAGCCAATATATGGTCAAAATGTGATCACGGATGATCCAAAAACACAATGAGTTGATGAAGAAGTTGTTCTTGAGGCTAAAATAAAAATGCAGACATAGATTGATGTAGGTGAGGAAATATCACATGAAAATTCTAGAAAAGCTGATTTTGTAAATCCCCATAATAGCTCTTGTAAATTTTTATGGGAGGAACACCCAGGTTCTGCAGTTCTTGGTTTGGATTATTTAGAGGAAGAGGAAGAAGAAGTGCATATTGAAAGTCAATCCCTTCAGTTAAGGCTATACCAGTAGCTAAGAATGTGCTAGTGATAGCTGAAAGACATGGTTTTTCAGTTTCTCGATCTAATTTGGTTATATTTAAAGATTAGTTGCTTCACGCAATTAGAGAGATAGTAAAAGAGGAATTATATAATGCTCCTACTCCTGTGACTTTATCTGAAGCAATAATGGATGATTTAACACAACAAGTGGTAAGTATTATTAAGCCATACCTATGAAATACTGGTCAGATGATTGGCAGACACATTACCTATCTAAATCAAGCACTCAAGGATTTAGGAAATGACTTAGTTTCTTTTTCAGATGAATATAGATCAACCATCCCTAGCATGATGTATGTTTTGAGAAATTTGATAGAACACCTGATGAAATCTTATTTGAGAAAGCTGAAGGCTGAGATTACTTAGATTGTTTCTAATACTAGCACCTCAGAAGTGACCAACATTACTGGACATGAGATCAATGCTTTAAAAGACGTTATAAAAGAAGAGTTAGCAGCCCTTGGACATATTCTAGATTTCAAATCATTGAAAAAAGATGAAAGAAAACCGTGATCATATTCACAAGATGGTAAATAATTATTCAACTGATGCTATGAAGGCACGAAAAGAGATCAAAGAAAAAGTGGATCACTATTTTTCTAAAATCTATACCAAGCTTGAGTTCAACCATCAGTTTAAATTCCTGGCTGAGAATTTCCGGCTTCCTCCAATCACTCAAGCCTTTAAAGCTCAGGTCCAGTAGTTGAAAGGTTTTACTCCCACTCTTGAATTTTTTATGCAGAACAAATATGATTTTGAGAAGGCCATGAAATATGGTGGTGAATTCATTCAGTATTTTATCAATATACTCAAACAGTATCTTCATGTGCAAGATAAGGGAATTTGTTTTCTTACTGCTAAGCCTCTCAGTCCATCCAATGTTGCTCCTGGTCAGCTATCAATTTCTGAGGCTCTCTCAAATATTAGGTCGGTCATTCCATAGCCGCCATCTGGAATATCTTCTATTCAACCACAAATGACCCTAGCACCTAGTCTGCTTCCAGCCCGAGATGTGCTACCTCCTCTCTACATCCGGTCAGATCAACCTTCCACCATTCCACCCTCTGGTTCATCCATTCCTCCATCTGCTAAAGGAAAAGCTCCTCTTCACCCCAATAAGTAGTTATTCCTATCATTTTTGATGGGGTATCTTTTTTTTATACCTATCTGAGTGGTTGTTTTAATAGAACTTTCTTTATTTTATTCTCTATACTCTCTTGTTCGTTTTGATAATCCCAAAGTGGGAGAACTCTATATAATCAGTAAGGATGAGAAGAGTATATTCATTTCTATAAAGGGGATAAAAGAATATATACAGGGGGAGAAATGATTCCTACTTATTTAAATGAATATGTATACAACATGGAAGAAATTACTATTCATATATTATGTATACATAGGGGAAGCATACTGAATCCTCTCCTCCCTCTTCATTTATTCCATAGATCTGTGATTATCAAAAAGGGGGTGATTTTTTAACTCTTTGTGAGATGGTTATTTTAATAATCACAAATCATTGTTATCATTGTATATAAGTCAATTTATTCAATTATTCATTCTGTTCTCGACGTGTTTACTATGATTAATCACATTTATATATGTTTATCTATGATTCTTTATGGTTTACTATTGACCTAAAAGTGTTCTGGATTGCCCAGACACTTTGTGAGGATTTCATGTTTTTTGACTCACCATTTGTTATTATTGTGATTCACTGTTAGTTAAACCAATGAGAATGGTTGCACTGATGATAACAGTTTCACCGATGACAACGGTCACACTGATGAGATTGGTCGAACTAATGAGAACGGTCTCATCACTGAGAATGGTCACACCGATGACAACGGTCACACCGATGAGAACAGTTGAACCGATGAGAATGGTCGTACTGATGATGATCAAATGAAATACTAATATTGATGCTGATCAAATGACCTACCGATACTGATGCTGATCAAATGACCTACCGATACCGATGCTGATCAAATGACCTACCGATACTGATGCTGATCAAATCACCTACCGATACCCATCCTAGAGAAATGACATACTGATACCGATGTTGATCAAATGACCTACCGATACTGATGCAGATCAAATGACCTATGGATACTGATGCTGATAAAATGACCTACCGATACCGATTTTGATCAAATGACCTACCGATATCGATGCAGATTCAAGTGACTCGCCTATCTCATGACTCATCGATAGTCAAGAAAATTGTTTAAACATTCTACTAAACATTTTAATTCAAATGGTCATGATTTCTTAGTTAAATGAACCTTTTATTAATTAATGTTGGTTGTTGGATGTCAGTAAAGTGTAAATCGTACCTGTAAAAAGGTAATGATTCTTTTTCCATATCTCAAGGAAGAAAAAGGAAGATTTGCAGAAAAAAGTTCAAAGCCGAACAAAAAGAAAAAAACGCACGAAAGAAGGAGAACATGTGTGAAGTCCTAGGGAACACATGGTGAACTTGAATAACTCTTATAAAAATAAGAGATCATGAAGAAAATATTTCACCTAGAACAAACACAAAGATGAGTAGTTGGGCCTTAATAAATAATCATATGCACAAGTCTAAATAACAGTAGCTGAGAAAAAAACAATAATCTATTTTGATTTATCCTCACCAGAACGGACTTGACTTCCATTTGCAACATCAAATCGAGTCCAGAGCTCATCTTCAATTACACAGAGCATTCTAAACTCATTTATTTCCTCTGTTGTATCCCTTTTCTTAACATTCTGAGTAGTGTGTGTGTGTGTGCCTGTCTATTTTTTAGACACACACTGACTGCTGAGATGAACTGAAGGATACTAAATCCTCACACCAAACATTCTTCACCTTCTTGTATCCCACTGTCAGTTGTGGAAGAGGTCAAGTGTGACTTGGACTGCCTGAGATTTGTTGCTATTGTTTTTCCCATGTAGAACTGTATTAGAGGTCTGTGGACCTGAACAGTCTGAGTACTGTTGTAAAACCTCGATCCAGGGTGTGGATCACATTTTATATAAATAGTTTCATAGGCCTATGTCTTAGTATGAGACTGAACCTCTTGTTTTACAAATTTTTTCTCTTCTTATCTTTGTTAAAACCAATTTTGAATATTCCACTGCTATGTACTTTAAATATAAATCTGTTTTAGAGTAACTCTGATAGTTGAACTAGAAATTGTTTGTACTTATTTTGAACTGGTAAGTTAGTGTCAAAAGCTAATCTGATCTTCTGATTAAATTAACTGAGACCTAATCAATCTTTGAGAAACTAATTGAACATTTACAATCTGTATAAATTCACAACCGTTTAACTTATTTTTTAAACAGGGGGATTTTAATATAAATCATTTGAACAGAAATTTTAATTGGGACTCAATTCACCCCCTCTTGAGTATCCCCTATGACCAACAGTATTTAATGAAATTTTATCTTCGTAAACATATTTATAAACAATGCTATAAATCATTTAAAATGTTCTACAAATCCTTCAACTATTTGGTAATAATGGAATTGTAATCCCCAAGAAAGAAAAAAATAAAGTGAAACCTTAAATATAATAATAATAAATAGAGTCATGATATATTATGTAATAAGGTGATTAGAAGCTCATAATTATAATAAATAGGTGTATAGCATCAAACATGTGTCAATAAAACCATATTGAGACGTTAAACCCTTACTGATTTGCAATCTCATACTCAAAACCTCATAAAAGAATGTACCACATATTTAATTTTAAACACACATAATTTTCATTATAATAGTTACAAAATATACATGGGAACTAGATAGACCATATAAATGTAATATATGTTGAATATTTCATCAATATCATTTAAATAAATGTGAGGCAAGAAATCTACTTACCCCAAGTTCGACTTTATTAAAAAGGAATCAAACCACATGTTTAAAAATATTAATTTAATATATTTATTAATAAGAATAATGTACCTATGTATAATATAATATGTGTTCCTCAAATTATATTTTAGGAAATATTCAATAAAAATTTTCTTACTAAAATTTCCATATCTCAGTGTTAAATGTATTTTTTTTATGAGCATTTATATTAAATTGCTCAAGATATTATAATTAGATACTAGATTCATCATACCATACATTTTAATTTTAATATATATATATCATATATATTCATTATATATATTGATATATTCATTCATAAAATATAGAGATAGAAAAATGAATTACATTGTTCTTTGAGATGGCTGGCCTTATATATGCATGGTCATTTTTTCAATTTTTCCATAAATGAAATAAGACAAAGTTCAAAAATAATTATAATTTTAAGAATAACTATTATATAACATATATCATATATAACTATTAAATCTATCATTATTATATTCCATGAAAAATGGAAGGGAATAACATATCATATTACTTTATTGATGTGGTAGTCCACAAATACACTTGAGGGACATTATCCTTTTATAAATGATTATAAAGTAGAATTTAGATGTCAAAATTTTATTACTAAAGAATAATAATTTCATAAATATCATATGGAAAAATTAAAACCATCATAATCACAATCCATGAAATGTAGTATTGTAAATTTAATCGTTTTACTTCATGGAGGTGGTAGTCCAGACATACATAGGAGTTATAGTTTCATTTCCATTTAGATGGAATAGAGTGTGGATAGTGGTATTTTCATGATTATAATAAAATTTTAGTATGATGATGTTATATAATTTATTATTTTATTAAAAAAACAAACGATTTAGGGGAGTTAAAAAAGAATCAAATTGATGGAAGTCAGGTTAAATTAGTACCTCTTCTCCACGATGGATCTTTTATATATCCTCTTAATGACCCTTGGAATATTATTATATTAACAATATAATGTGAAATTAATGGATATTAAAGTTTATATAGAACTTTTCTTGGTTTGGTCAAGCTAGGATTCTCAATAATTTGTAATTAAATAAGTGATGGTGTTCCCTTTTATAAGTGAGAGGATGGGAACTCTTGGAATTACCTAAAGTATTAAATTAATAAAAAACAAATTTCAGGTTCATGTGGTTGTGAATTAATATATTTAAATATATGATGATTATTAGTAGTGATAATCTCATCAAATAGTATGTAGATATTTTATCTTATTTTTTGAAACATCTCTCTTAGTTTTAACCCTTCATTAATCCTTTGGTCAAATACCATAAAATCAAATTATATTACACTTTATGGGTCATGAATAACAATTTTTTTATGATAAAACATATTCAAGTCACTAGTATTAATATAGGATTTTAAATAATTTTAAAACTTTTAAAAAAATATTGTTTATTTTAATATATTGTTACTTTTGATTTTTTTGGAAAAAATACTTGTATAGTTAAATTACAGTCATCAATATAGTTATGGAAGTATTTTTGAAATCCCTAATACAAACCTATTATATAATATTTGTGTACTAGATTTTTGGAAAACAATAATGCATCAAATTTCAATTACTTTTAATATTCTTAAAATAATTTTATTTATTTTTCGTTCATTTTAACAAATACATTATTGATGTTACGTAATCACCCAAGGTAATTATTCAATCAATGAAAATAAAAAAATCCATGTTTTGAAAATATAAAAAATAAAATAATCATTTATAACAAAACTTATCATATTTTTGCCCTTTTAAAAAATTTAAACATATTAATTTCCAGAGAGTGTTATTTTGAATTTATGCATTTAATAAATAATATAATGGTTTATATCATAGAAAAATGGTCACAACATGTCATGTGTTCAAGACTTAGATGCTAATTTTTGAAATAAACTAATAACATAGTATAAATTATTGTTTAATATTTAAAATTTACATCCTTATAAAAATGTTTTAGCACTCATTTTCCCATTTTACACAAACAAGTTGATAAATATTTACCATGGTTACTATTTATAATCAAAATATAAAAGGGTGCTGTTTAAAAAATATGAACATATTGATTCAAAATATGGTATTATATTTTCTATATTCAATCTCAATATGTTGTAGGAATAATATTTTACATAATTTCTTATAAAAATTAGAAAATAGTTATTTAAAAAATATATTCTTAAGCATAAAAATCATCCTATATCAAAATAATGAATATTATGGATTAAAATGTAATTATTTAGATTATTCTAAAAAAATTGGTCCTATTTAATTATAATAGAAAATAATTAATATAATTATTCTTCTAAAATACATTATTCAATGTAAATAAATTACAGTATATAAAAAATTGATATTTTTTACCGTTTAATAAAAAATCAATCATTTCTGAAAAATCCCAACATTTCCACCTTTGTAAATTTTGATTTTATTTTATAAAAAAATTATATTCAAATTATATAATTTAATTTCTAAAATTTTAATAAACTAATTAATATTTCTATTCAAAAATGCAATAAAAATCACTTCTAAATGGAATTCATCATGGAAACATAAAATGACCTCACTAAAATATGGGTTATTATTTCATAACGATTGATCAATAATTTTGTAATAATTTGGAACTATATAAATTTATTTCATAATGTTTTTAATCATATTCATACTCATCAATTCAATATATATGTTATAACAACCTCATTTAAATAATAACATTTTATAATATATTTCAGGTCACTTAATGCTTCATGTTGTGTGTTAGGAAAGTTATTGATATTATTATTATTTTAATCAAAATCAGTGAGGTGTTACTGCATTCCATAAATATAATCAGGAATACATTTCTTATTTTATTTTAATTTTAATGGATAATTTTTCAATTTTATTTTCAGTATATACAACATGTTTTAGAGATATTTCGTCACTTTCTTCTATATGTCATGATTTTGAGGTTTCTAGAGTTTTGTTTTCAGTTTAATTTATAAAATTATATTGATCTGGTTTCATGTATATTTGATCTTCCTAAAGAGATTGTGAAGCATTTATAGTTATATTAGACAAAATATTCTCCTTGGTATTAACATCATTTTTGGTTATACATTTTATTATTTCTCTACCTTTGAATTCTATGTGCAGTTGATTAATTTGAGTTTAGAAATTGTATGTTTCATAAATGAAATATGATCACTGATATTCCATATAAGATTTATTCATATCTTCTTAATAGTTAATTTCTATATCACATTTTTACTTTTTCCCTCATTATTTCTAAAGAATTTTGATGACTCACCGATTTATTGGTTTTGGAAGTACATCCTAAAATGTTAAAGAAATCTATGGGGAGAAGCTGTTCTAAACACCCCTCAATTATTCTATAAATGTATTGAATGGTTTCAATACTCATGGTTCTGGTTATTATAAAAAAAATCCCTAGGATGCATCCTAGTATTATACTAGGTGAAAGGGACATTTTCAGGTGGCTAGGAAGTAATATAAAATTTAAGACAACTATAATTTAAGTAACCAAACAAACCAAAGTGGCGGGATTTATCTCTATGTGAATTTAGATGATTATAATTATTAAAAAAACAAAATCTTGAACTTCATCATATAGAAAAAATTGGATTCATTCTAATTTTGTTTCTTCTTATATAGTATTTGTTTACTAATTGTGTGAATGCGTCTTAAAAATATAAATTAGTTCTTCAATAGTTTTATCAAAAATATCTCTTCAATGAGAATGATTTATAAATGATTGATATTATTTAGTAAGGATATAATAATATTTTCCCAAATAAATTGTTTAGTAAACTAATGATTTTGACACTACCTAATAACACCTGTAAATATTTCCAAATCATTATGGAACCGAATACCCTCATATTGAATATAACTCCTGATCTTATGATGATTTTTTTTTATTATTATTGGGTAAAATTTCATCACAATGGAATTTAAAACATAATAAAATATATCAATATATAACTTATAAAATGATGTCTTATCATTATAATTGAGTGAAAATGGATAAACAACCAATTTTAACTACTCCTCACTCAGTCCATGAAGTGGTAACTACTACACTAGACTATAGAAATCCATAACGAAATTGATACAATATTCACTGGTTAATCTATTATATCATAGTAACATATAAAATTGAGGCAACTTTACAACATTGTGTTGGGACCTAGGGGTTAGCTTTATACACAATGTATTATAAGAAACAATAGGGACTTAAAACTCTATATATATTATTCTCTCTATCATCTCATTTATAGGTTGAAGAGGGTGGACAAATTATTGGTGATTATGTACATCTCAATTTCATTCCATTTTCATTTTCTTTTTAGGGAACATTTTTATTTTACTATATCAGGTATAATCAGATCTAACATATCAGATGATGATCTAGTCTGGATGCACTAATCAGATTAAAATATATTATTTTAAAAAAAATCATTTGTTTGGTTGATTTTTAATTTTTCCTCTTTTCCTAGTCATGTGTTTCCTTCCCTTGAAATAACACTTTAATTTTACTAGTTGTTGTTATTTAAGTGAAAATGTATTTTTCTCTCTAAGTAAGATATTTTAATGTAATGAATATGGTATAACCTTAGGAATGGTAAATGTGCATGATCACTGAACAAATAAAAAAAATGTCAAGAATTATAAACAACGGTGTTGATAAAATGAAACAATAATGAAGATGAAAGTATATGAAAATTCAGAAGTGATGATAAATAAATTATGAAAAAAACCTCAATTTAAAAAAGAAATATTTCTTTTAAATGGTTGGGGTCGAAGCCTCATTTATTATTAAAGCAAAGAAAAGACCTATTTTAATTGGGTAGAGGGAGACCCATTACATACCCTGAAGTCCCGGTGGGTAAATAGCCCATTACATGGCCCATAGGCCCAAATGTTTGGTCCATGGCCCATTCTGTGAATAGTACTACATCAGTACCTGCCTGCTACAGTATCGCACAGTACTCACCAACGCTATAGTACCCTACCACCATTACAGTGCCCATCATAGCTACAGTGCCACCGCCACTACAACAGATATAATAATTCTACAATAGCATGCGCCCCATGGGTTTTGAACCCCCATTTACAAGTAGAATTACAGGGTGCATACCAGTGCCCGCCATTACACATGAATGTATGGTATAAAATTTGATATCATAAGAGAATTTAAATGTATGGTTTTAAAGATTTTCTCCTTCATTCATTAATTGAGAGAGATAGTATAACTAAATCAAATGTAGTTGGTAAATTCTACCAATTGACCTATCTATTAATGATTAAATCCTATATTTATTAAATTTCTTGAGCAATATAATAATAAAATTTATGAAATCAGTTTTCAAGAACATAAAATTATCAATTGATCAAAGTTTTCTACTATCAAGTTTTATTTATAACTGATTAAGAATCATAAATTTGAGTGTATTGTGGATATTTATTCTTAACTCTAAATATTGATGAGGGGTACTATATAAGAGTTAAAAAGAGAGTGACACAATACAAGAAAATCACGAATAATATAAAATTTATAATAAGATCAATCTCATTTCCCAATGATGTGAAGCCAAAAAACATTATTAAATTAATAATATTGTTGTATATCAATGAAAGTAGAAATATAAAGGAATAAGAACGGTATAAGAATCATCTATATTGATGATATCTACTTTTGGCTCAATAATCCTCCCAATTTCATGGTTCTTACCCAATAATCCCATGTAATAAATGTCAATGTTATCACTTATTAGTTGTTTGAGGTTGATACCCTCATATAAGAATAGACACCTAAATAAATGAACACTAATTTCCTACAATCAATATTATTTATTGATGAATTGTCTCCTTAGTCAACACTTGGGGTTGCAACCACTATTAACTTCTTTCCTTATAGGGGACTCTAGAAAAACATTATAAACAAATTATGATTCCTTATGTGAAACTATATTTTCTTTAACTGTGATAAATCAAGAATAGTTCCAATTTCAGTTCAATTTGTATCATCTATACTTGATTCTCTATGGAGGCTTCCCAAAAATATTCAATAGAATTAACATGCTTGAGATTCTCTCCATCCTTTTGTTTTAGTGATTCTATACATTAGAATTTAGGGATCTCACCTTTTAATCCCCTTTTATAAACCTTTACATAGCTCCTGATTGTGGATTATTTAACATCCTTAGGTTTCAGAACTATTGAGGATACCATTTTTTAGGATGAAAAAATCTGGTTCCTAGACATTATGTGTGATAAAAACTCCATCATTTACCCCTATGTGGCCATCAAATATGGAGATCTACATTTATATAGGCCACATTAATGAGGTAATACAATTACACGGCTACCAAAAAATCCCAAAAATAAAAATCAAATTCAAGAAATAAATTCAAACTATAAAATAAAAACACACACCACATAAATGATCTATTAAATTTAATAATATAAATTAAAACTAAACCTATTTCAAAATAAATACAATAAAAAATTGAAATGAAGGTAATAGTAAATTCAACCAAAATATATGTTTAAAAAGAAAACAAATATTAAAACGAATAATTTTTGAACATTTAGACACAAAACACCCATTTTCATCAAGATATACAATGAATAAGATATTCAACAACAGAATAACCATTTTTCCAAGTTTCGTAAATAAATAATAATTTTTGGAACTAAAAACATAATTAATATCCACATTAAATTTTGATTAATATTTCAAAATAAGTCCATATTATTTTCTCCTTAGTGATATTCATTTAAATGTTGATCTATTATATATTTTCTTTAGCATCAATGGTATCTAAGAATCATTTCATGGATTATGTCTCCATAAAACCTAGATGTATTTATTTCTCATGAACATTTTCAAATTATATTTAAGAACCCAGATCTTCGTTTCAGGTACGTTTTTCCTTTTCTGGAGTTTTTGAGGAAAATAAACTTTCTGTAAATTTTTGAAGTACACGCCATGTATCTCATTTCCCGCTCGAAGCCGTGTGTTGGCCATGTCCGGGCCACACACACGGTGTGTAGGGGTGACGTGGAGGCCGATTTTGGCGGAGTATGGAAAGACCTAGTACATGCCATGTACTCTAAAAGTACAATCCATGTAATTTCTTTTTTTTTACTAAATTCACCGGGGTCGCACCTGAAAGACAGAACTTGCTTCTTCTTCAGGATCTTCATCCGAGAGCGACCCGTACGACCGAAAATCTTCCCCGAGCCTCCGTGCCTCTGTCCGATCTCCATTCCAGGCACCGTAAATTGCGTTGGGATCGCCTTGGTATGCTCTCTCTTCTGATTTAGCCTTGTTCCATGGTTCCTCCTCATTTTCAAGTTTTCGTAGGTTGAGAGTTTTGTGCGTTATCTTGGATCTACGCTTTTTGGAGGAGAATCAGGCATCGTGGTTCAAGTATATCGATCCCCTAACATCAAGGAAGGTGGTTTGTGCCTTTCTGTAGAAACTCTTTGAGTAGTTTGTGCAAATTCCACCAATACCCTTGAATGGGGTATTGCGTGTTTCCGGTTATTTCCCTATTTTTTCCTGCTATGCTTGATTGCATGAGTAGAGGTAAATGCTTTTAAATTTTGGATATGGTATACTGTGTTCATGTGTTTTGCCTTGCATGTTTTCCTTAGTTGTTGTTTTCCAGTTTCCATGCCTAGTTGTAGGATAGTGGAACTGTTATACTATTATGCTGATATGCCTTAGAATATTAGCCAAATAGTTCTTGAGGTTTACTTAGGCAATATACGCATGCTGAGAATGTTTTATCATTCAGTCAGGATAGTGGGAACCAATAGTAGTAGACCAAAGGGAGAATTGACGGAAGGGATTCTCCAGATTTTCATTTAATTATGATGCGAGACCACGGGGGAATTAACATTGAGTGCTTCCTTAAGGAGTCTGTAGTTCCTCGACGTGGGCCACAGGGGGAATAGACTTTGAGTGCTTCCCCAGAGATCCTTTAACACGATATGAGACTATAGGGGGAATTGACGGTGAGTGCTTCCCCAGAGAGTCTAATAATTACATAGCTTAACCAATGGGGTGAGACTGTGTGTGCCTCTTAGAGGGTTTCTAGTATTTATAGGTTGAACTATAGGGGTTAGGTTTTGAGATCTAACCATAGGGGTTACCTATTTTCTTTATTGTTTCTAGTTGTTTACTTGTGTACATTGTTTATTAGAACTGTGGATTGTAGCTGCTTCTTCTTTTCTGTTTACTGCTTATTGTTTTATTATTTCCATGTATTAATTGACTGTTATGAACAAATCTTTGGGTGATTGCCTACTGGGATTGTATCTCAAACCCTGTTTGGGCCATGCTTTTGGGCCCAAACAGACTATGTTGATACAGGTATAGATAAGGGAAAAGACCCTTCTACTTCAGGTTATTGATTGCACTGGAGCTGGAGAGTATGGGACAGAGCCGTGGCTCGCGATGGTGAAGAGTTTACTTCATTTTATTTTTCACTTAGTTTTAGTTGTATTTCAGCATGTTGTTATGTTTCATATTTTCCTTAGATACTTGTACCTACTGCATCATTATCATTATTACTATATGTATTCATTACTTCCGCTATCTAGTTTCTGTTGTTATGCATGTTGTTACTGCTTCCGCTATTGACTTTTGTTTTTCCGCTATATACTTTACCGAATGAGGGCATAGTTTCCCCACCATCTAACCAAGGCTCTCGCTGCTAGTCGGAAGCCTCTGGCGTTTGGGGAAAAACGCTTGAGGTCATGTGGGGAACTGGGTATGAGGCACTGGTGGAGGGGCTCCGGATTCGGGTCGTTACATAATATATAAATTAACCAAATGATTTAAATTACAATACAAAAAACTAAAATAACTAAAACTATTCTAATTATATTCATTTTTACAATAAAAATACTATAAAAATACAGGGAATAATATTTATTAAATTCCCCGCATTTATAAATTTCCATAACATTAAGAAAAACATCTCAATAATTATTTAAATGAAAAAATTAAAAAAAATGCAATCTCATGGTCAATCACTTCCATTGATTAAATAAGGTAAATAAAAATTCTCAAAATACATATATTTATCTACTTGAATTTGAATCATTTCTCATAACGGGCAATAATTTTATAAATTCACCATCATTTTACTCATACACTTCATCTTTATTCTACATTCATAAACACGTGGGATTTAAATTACTTGCAATTTTCACTCATACTCAAAATCATTTAAACTAGGTGTTGTATAATATCATGATTATTTATATAATATATTATTAAAATTCATCATGTATTTAAATTATAGACCATATCCTATTAATCACAAATAACATTCAAAAATATTAATATGAGGTGAATGGTAGGTGGATATTATTGTGAAAATTAAAAATTCTCATGGGTTAGGTTTAACTCTTAAGGTAAAACACATGATTCTAAATTCAAACTCAATGAAATCTTGATCAAAATTATAATCCATCAAAAAATTGTTTCTATTATTCATGATATCACCAACCTACTATATAAAAATAATAATTTTTCCATATTTTTTTATTTTATATCATTATTTTTTTCTCTCTTTATTATCAAACTCTATGAACAAATCTAGCATAACAAAATACATTAATTGACACATTAAATTTTAAATAATATTCCTACCTAAAAAATAATGGAAAAAACACTTAAACACGTTAATATCAAATTAAATAATCTAATAATCCTAAATATTTTTGTCAGAAAGAAAAAATAGTCTTATGATGTGGATTTCCATGCAGTTTTCCCACAGTTTCATTGGGATTTTAGTAGGGTAAAATTCTATGGTTGTCTCAATGATTCTATGGAAATAATTAATATGATAATTAATCATCTAATTATATATTGACTTTTATGTTTTAAAAAATACAAAATGAATATTCTAGTAATGATTTATATCTTGAGAATCTATCAAGAATTATTGAATTAGAGAGATATAATCAATATAGAGGAAAATACATCTCAATAATTAAAATAAGGAATTATGTAATCAGCCATTTCATGAATATAAAATAATTATTTATTCAACTATAATATTGATTAAATAAGACCATGAAATTAATTCCTCTGAATAATCATCCAATATTTTAACCCATAAATTGAACATGTATATTATTTTAAAGAATTTATATAAGTATAATTCGAGTTATTTTATTATAATTTTACTTCAATTATATTAATAAAATAGGCCTAAAAATTTTTATTTATTTATTTATTTTTAAAAATAAATTTATAATTCCATTAATCCCTCCTCTACACGTAAATTAAAAAGTTATTCCCAATATTTTAGGAAACACTGAGATATGATATAATGATATTAATTAAAAATTTATTAGTAATGAGAAGAAGGTAAATAAATTTCACCAATTTATATTCCTATTACTAACTGGGTACTTTTTAATTCTGGGGGTTGTTATAGAAAATCATCCTCTACCTTATCTACATCCCCAAACTCCAGTGAAACTGGGTGATTACCTTTAATTATCTTTTCATGAATCTCAATATAATCCTGAAAAAAATCTTAATTAAAGGAAATATCATGGGGAATATTTTAGATTATATAATTTTATTATGGGAACAAATGATAATATCAAATATAGATGAGGTGATACTGATGAATATGGTATAGGGTAAAAGGTAGTACTTATATAAGAGAAGAGGTGATAATCTCGGTTAATATAATATTTATTAAAGATTTTAAAGTCAAAGGTTTTGATTATTTAAGAAATAAAAGATTTTAATAAGAAGTATATGTAACTAGTGGTTTCAATCCAAAAACCAAAATATCAAATATATATGAAGTTGTCATATGTGGTGAATTTTTATTAGTGTGGTCCTGAATATTCATAATAAATTTACATTTCATCTAAATGTTAATTATAAAATAAACTCTATTGAGATTTTTTTTATCTAAAATTTTCCATATCACATTTTCCTTATCTTCTATAAATCATCCTTACCTTTCTTTCTTATTTATTGATTTATTATCAAATATATTATTAAAAAACTCATTAATTATATTTTATTCAACCCCATTAGTTTTATGTGAGGCTAGGGGTTCTAGTATGATATATGATTGTGAGATTGACTTACAAAAAAGGATCATTTAATGGATTCACATTTATAGTGCCTCCTCATAGTGTGTAAGATTCATTACCTTATGTATAAGGTTTGAATAAATCATCCATGTTGATTGTTTCAACGAAAAATTAAAACATTGTTATGTTATTATTTGAGTAACAAGGATGAAAAGGTGTTACGTGTAGTGGAATACCATGTTTTTTCAATAAGGATTCACATCACAACTATTTTATACCCATAAATTTCCATATTATATTCAAATTTGGATATATAGTATAATATCATGTGATTTCATTACATTATAAAATATCTATAGAGCAATATCCGTAAAATATATGGTTCCACCTTTATCATTATCTGAATTTTATAATGGGTTTTCAAACATGTAAAATTTATTTTTCAATCATTGAATTAAATTTTCAATCCATCATCATTATTTATATATTATTTTTTATTGTTTAAATTATAGAATGAGATATTGTAAAATGTTTGATGATGGTCACTTAATATTATACTGGATAATGGTGTCTATAAACTAGTCTTCAACATCCCATTTATCCACTTAAGGTTACAAAGAATTGTAGAAAATTCGTCAATCACTCAAATTGATGATCCCATTAATTAAAAACCATCTAATATGGTAGTATAAAGTTTTAATTTCAAATCACCCGTAAACTATACCCATTTTGTAAAGGTATTTATTTAGTGGATTGAGAAATAATTTGTAAAATTCTTTAGATAGTAATAAATTAATATATATAAATTCTAGTACATGCCTTTTATTTATCCATATAATTTTTTATTCTACCCCATAGATGGAAATTCACGATTTTTTATCATATTACATTTTATTCATTAATTCTATTATGGGATCTTTATAAGTTTACATGAACAATGTGTTTTGTTAAAAGGATTCCACTAATACTTGTTTTGAGAAAACAATACATACCTCTACAAAGTTTATTATATTTAGAATCCTTTTTATATTTACCTTATCATATATCAATTTTCAAGTTTGTGTTTTGATGTTTATTAAACAGTAATTCCAATAAGAATAATCTTTTTATGTGTAATTTTATTTGAAGGAAGTTTTAATGAATCCTTAATAATTTTTACTTTAAATAATATTTATCCAAAGAAATATTTTTGGATTTTATATAATTTTTAATTTAAATTTAATTTATCATAATGAATATGTATGAAAGGATTTACAAATTTTCCCTTATGATAACACTATTAAAAGAAATATGTTGGAATATATTTAAAATTTTCCATTATAATTTTTTTTGAAGGTGTTTTGTATTTTCTTTTTTTTTCACAAGGACCGATTCATTATAATATTAAAAAACATTAATAGTAAGATTAAAAAGTATATATTCATCAAAAATAATAATGATGTTTCGGATATATTTTGAACTATACTAAAGAAATGTCAAATTCAAACGTTTGAGATATTACAACCTTTCTATATAAATAGTATATATAACTAGAGGTAATGAAGAGAAGAAATAATTTTAATTAATTATGTAGATATTTTGATACTCTTGAATAGATTTTTTATAAGAGATATTTAATTTGTTTTTATTTAAATATTGTTTCTCAAATTATACATATGAAATGATTTACCAATAAATAGTATTATTTTTTCAATTTGTAATTGTTCGTCATGTCATTTTAATCAATTTGTCATGTTTCTAAGGGGAATATTCTTTCCATAATTATATTTGATCAATGGAATCTAGATAGAGAATGGATAGATGCTGCATTTGTGATAGGTTGAGGGACTCCCAAAGGAAGACATAGATTATATTGATTATATTGTTTGTGGCATTCCATGGTTTTTGGAAGATATATCAATTGAAAGGTTTATAATCTATTATACAAAAAGTTTTATTTATATATTTCATTACCACTTTCGTTTGAAGCAAAGACCAAACATAATGGAGGTTTTTTAAAATGCCCATTTTATTTTTAGTTAACAATATATTGTTTTTGTGTTTTATTTTTCTATATTTTATATGTTTCATTAGTTTTTTTGTATAACCATTTTCTTAAGATAATTTTAATTTCATATATATTTTATTTTTTTTTATCTATTTACATCATTTCAATTTTTTTGAAGCTTATCAGAACTATTGATTCTGAATTCCTATGATCATATTGTTCTATATTTTTTCTGATATAATAGTGTGAATTATGTAAAAGATTTTAAAACTCAAATTAACTCCCCTATTTTGGAATATCAATCATACGTTAATATGATAAATTTATAACTAGATCATTTTATCTAAAAATATTTTTTTTACACTAAGTGTGTAGTAGAGAAATGAGTATTTGTTATACCATATTTTTTATAGGGATATTGTGGAATGTAAATCATAGCATACCGTAAATCCTAAAAGGTTTTGATCTGGAGTTTGTAGATATCTTATGAATACTTCAATGATTAATAATGGATTCGATAGTTTTTTATAAAGATAGATAATTAAATGATTTATCATAAGTAAGTTGAAACATTTACAATGGAAGATAAATCAGAATATCAATTGACATATAGAGTTCAAAATAATATATTATTCTTAATGACATAGAATATTTATTGCTATATATATTCTTATAAAATAATGATTAATACCGAGAGGGTGTCCAAGGTAAAACACAATGAAACTTTTAATGTTTAGGAAACTATGAAACTATTATTAAAACTTATTTTCAATATTTTTTTTTCAAACTTGGTTAATTGGTTTCAAAAATAAATTATAAATTTATTATAATAATGAATAGTTTATAGTCTCTTAGAAATAAATAATAGATTAAAGATCAATAAATTGAGAATATTATTGATATCATACTAAGAGGGTGGTAATCTAAGATAATAGTTATCAATGATACAATGTATTTATCTAAGTTAGTTCTTGGTGGAATGTCATAAATCTTATATATTATCAAATTAGATATAATAATGTTTGTTGAGAGTGAGAAAATTTATAATGGTTTATCTTTTCCATGTTTTCCATCTATATCTTGAGTTGATGAGATTTGAGAGCCTGTATTGAAACAGTCTCGTTCAAAGTGGAAATATAATGATTTATCTATTTCATGTATTTTTGTGACTAGTGAATTTGATTATAACAACATAGTTAATGTTAAAATATAATTATTTCAAATATTTTTAATATACATTATTTATATTGGTATATTTATTATTAGAATATTACAAACTTTTTTTCAAGGGGGAAAAGGTTTTATTTCTATCCAAATTGAGTTTTCATGAATTATAAGGATTTATATAAAATCATTAAATAAAAATTATATAATTTTAAATTGAAAAAATCAAAAATAAAATATCCATTTCAAAATAATCTTTTGATGAAATTTTAAGATTTTTCTAAAAACATTGTGAATAGCAAAAAATACATATTTTAATTTTCTTTTCAACTTATTAATAATTAAAATTATATTTTGGATTATTTCTATAATTTATGTAGTTTATATTTATTAAATATATTATAATTATTGTCTTTATAATTAAGTTTATACTCTATATTGATTTAAAAATATTTTTATACTTAAAAAAATATTTTTTCTACGAAAACATTTTGCATCACATTTTTCATTGTAATATTAAAATATTTTCTTCTTCTTATAGATAACGAGTCCTTCAAAATCGTTTCCATATTTTAAATTAGGGTTTAAAATTTTTCAAAATTGTTTCCTTTCATTTTCTTTTAATCTTGAATTGTAACCATGAAAAATTTTTATTAACCTAAAAAAATTAAAATGGGATATTAATGTTTAAAACTATTATGATATAGAAAAACATTAATTAAAAAAATTCCAATGTTTCATTAGATAAGTATATTACATACATAATAATATAAACATCAATAATATAATCTTTTTTATCCATTTATGTCTGATTTTGAACATATGATATCTGTGTAGAGGGTAAAGTTAAAAATTCCACTTTATTATTTTTAATATCTATAATATTTTTGATGGGTAAAAAAATAACTTCTGTTCAGTTATAAATATTTATTTAAAAAACAAAAAATTATTATATCTTGGTAATTTATTTTTTATTTTTATTTTGGAAATAATTACCTTAAATTTATATGCAACACAAACACTGTGCATGTGAAAATTGTAGTAAAATGAATAATTTTTTTTCAAAACTCTACAGGTAATTATATTTTTCTAAAATAATTTTCTCAGTGATGTCTAATAATATATATAGAATATTATTATTTTTAATGGTTTATATTCAAATTAAATTACTATCTTTATTGAATTAAATTAATTTTTCCAAAATTAAAGTAAATAATATTTTATAATAAAAAATATTTTATTAAGTTGTTTTAATTCCAAAAAAATATTATCCTTCATACATGTGATCGAAACATGGTTTAAATTAGCAACCATATCCCATTTATGGGTCATTTTTCCTTTTATATTAGTTTTCATGTTCCCTAAATAGTAAAAACCCTAATCACGTGATAACTATCAAAAAATATAATGAGAGGTTGAAAAATATTTACAAGTCTAAACAATATTTTACTTGAGTATTTTGAATCATCCATATAATTTTTTTTAATTATATAATTTTTGAAATAGATTTCGATTTAAATTAATTTATATTAATCAATTATATTATGTGATTCCAAGAGATCCCATCCATTCAGTTATAAAAGGGATGCTCCTCTCCTCTTTTATTTAAACTTCAAGAATGATTTTTTTTGACACTCCCTCACCAAATCCCTTAATTACATCTATACACATGTCTTATAGTATTTTTTGTTAAAAATGTGTCATTTAAATTGTTTCTTGGTAGTACATATGATGTTTTCTGAAGAAGAGGTGTATATCGTAACCAAGTATTTCTATTTTATTTTTTTTTATAATATAATAAAATCCTATTCAAACATTATAAAATTTTTAATCTATTAAATTAAATATGATGAGGCTTACTTTTTCAATGTAATAACATATAATCATCTCTTTCTTCCATCAAAAAGGAAACAAAACCATCATTCGTGTATACGACGGACAACCTCCTAACAAACCGGTGTAATTAGTTTTCCATCATCATCTCTTACGACTACTTATAATGATTTATTTAATGAATATATATATTATACTAATTATAAATTAATAATTATATCGGGATTATTTGTTATATAGTTCCTCATCCTTTCAGTATTGGAAAAATTGTAAATTCTTTCATGAGTACGTGTGGATTACCACGTCCAAAAGAGATGTGATTTGTATATAATAAGCACATCACTTATAATATATATATATATATATATAAGTATGTATGTATATAAAGAAATAATTCTATATTTATAATAAAAATATTATTACTGAAAGATAAAATAATAATTTTCTTCTTTCCATCAAGACCATTGAAAAAAGGAAATGTTACTCATTCTTCTTTCAATCATGACCATCGTTAATGGTTGGATGTAAATTTATTATTGATGTATATAAATGAAAGGTATTTCATTATTTCCACATTATAACATAGTAAACCTACCACATTCATTTTGTACATATGAGCTTAATATAGAAAAGAATTTGATGATATCTTAAGTAAATTTATATAACATTCAAATAAATAAACTAAATGTAAAAACATGAATAAATTTAATAAGAAAGTAAATAATTATCATAAGTTTATTATTCATAAGTAAAAATAAAATAGGTGTCAAATAGGGTTCATGGTAAGGGATACTTCACATAAAAAACCTCATTTTAAATATTTTAATGATTTATTTTTTAAATAATTTTCTTTCATGTCCATATTTTAAAAAAAATTATGGATTTATTTGTATAGAAATAAAAGTTTTATAAATTACATATTAACTATATTTTTAGTTTACTTAATTTTTTTAAAAAAATAATTATTTTAAAAAATTTATATATGGAACATTTTGACATTCATTACAAAAAAAATGTAAAATAAATGTTTAATTGTAATGTAAATGGTATCTACTTACTTTCATTTTATGAAAAACATTATATAATTTTTGGAATCCTATATAACAATTCATGCTTTATTAAAAGAGAAATCATATTTTCCGTTATTCTAAAAATTCATGTTTTGAAAAATATGTTTTAATATAAATGGATATACCAATATCAAGAAAAAAATTCAGATGGGTATATAAGTATATTTTTTATGTGTTAGATGAAGAAAATAAATCATTTAATTATTTTATGGATGTTATAGTCCATATAAATTATTATGATGGGGGAGCCAGATATAAATCATGATTAATAGTGAGTCTTACATATATCATGATTTCAGGTGATCCATTTTTATGTCTTTAATTAATTGGATAACGATTATGTTCTTCATAGAACAAGGATGGAAGTCAACAATAATAGTAATTATAATTGTAAGGGTTTATATACGTGTTATTATATGGGATTTATAGATATTATTTCCAAGTCACATACATTAATCTTATATTCTTTTATATGAGTTATGAAGCCAATCCTTTTATTTCAAAAGGTATTTTAATGAACATTTGTTTTATATAAATGATTGTACCCTTTAAGATAAAATGGCATGTTTTTAAGAATTTCTTTTCATGAAATGTAATATTCCATAGAAACCCAGATAATAATAATGTTTCAAATATTTTTTTTGTAATGTGTTTTGATAAAAACATTGTGTAGAGAAGTTAATTTCTTATTTCTATAAATGATTATTCTAGATCAAATATTGTTTTATTAAAATCAAAAATTCATATATAGACTGATGGTTCTAAAATGAACTAAGAGGTTTATATATTATTTTTTATGTACCCTAAATGTCCTTTTGTGAACATTCAATATTTAGAAATCTTTTTAATAGTGTTTAATGAAGGGTAAGAACAAATAACAAGTCAAGTTGAAATTCATGAAGATTTTTCAGTAAATAAAAATGTGTTTCTTTATAAAAGTTGTATATAATGGAAAAAGGATAAATATTAAAATTGTTCATTTTATGAAATATAGGCTTATAATGTATGATTTCTGACCTAATTATCCAAATATATCAACTATAAAGATATTTTGTATTATAAGAAATTGAATTTTCGTCTAAATACACTAGATTGTGTCATATTTTAAGGTACACATCTTGTAAATTATATCAGAGTACGTATTTAGTTAATTTTAGATGTTATGATAATTTAATTAAATAACCTTATCATATTATAATTTATGGTTATCATGATATAGAATTTAATTATTACCATTTTTATTGATATAAACTATGTTAAAAATGTTTTTTCATATAGGAAACCCGAAATAAGAAGTGGGAAGTAAACAATAGAACCCTAACTTTCCAAATTAGTAACCTGGAATAGTTGGAATTGGAAAATATAAGTTTGTTACTATCATTTCTCCATGAACACAAAGTATAAATGGTGGTGGTATCCATTTAAGATAGTAAACACATTTATCAAATAGGAATATATACATAATGAAAAATTTCATAAAACCATGCCATTCATCATCGAGTGGATCATATGACCTCATGGTAATTATGGTCTGGATTAATGCTCAAGAAAATATATTTCAAGTTATTTTTCGTTTATAACATCAAAAGTTAACATATTTTATCGACTATCTTGAATTTGATGTCGACATATGGAGGTAAATGGTTAAAAATATCATATAATGATAATTGAATTATTATAGGGACCCAGACTTATCATATAAATATATTAAATTAATTTTTATGAATATTCATTACCTTACACAATCACACTCCGAAGGACCATAATAGTTTAGTTTCCTTAGAAAATTGAAAACATAAACACTATTTTATAAGTGAGGTACATTGTCTCCCACTTCGATCTTTATGAATAACATCTTTCTTTGACAATCCATACATAATAAATATATTCATAACTTGGATAAAGGGAATATTAGAATGGGTGATCTCAGATTCTCATTAATGTAAATAAGGGTGATACGTAAGTATAACATGAACAAAAGAGTATGAGAACATTAGTATAACATTTGAAAACCCTACCATGCATATCAAAGATCATAATATTGAATTATGGAATAAATATACGGATTTCATAAGACATAAATCATAATGTAATCAAATAACATTAGCCCTGAGAGAACAACACTAGTATAATACATGGAATTTGAGACATACACATAAGAATATAAAATCATTTCAAAATCAATAATAGAAAAATTACATATACCAATGGATTTGGGAACTGTGGAAAACATGGGTGTCAGTGAAGCTCCATGACTTATTCCCATGGGTTTCTAAACTGTAAGTGTAGATTATTTTCACCATGTCATATCTTTATAACCATAGTTTTCAAACTATGGGTATAAATTTTTTTTAAAAAAATCAGGTCACCCCGCGGGATTCAATCCGACAACCTACTCCTCCAACACCCAATATCTCACCACTCAACCTATTTATATTATATATATATATATAAATATATTTAATTAATATATTAATATGGACCATCTATTTTTAAAAGAATATGGTGATGATTTTCGATCATGTGACCTCCTTTTCTAACACCCAGTGACTAACCACTACAGCTACTAGAAGTATGTTAATATATATCTAAATTTTGTTAAATAAATTAATATAATGTGTTGGAATTAGAAAAAATAATATTGTCGGTTTCGAACACATGAACTTTTCTACCAACACACAAGCCTTACCAACCCACCTATGCAGCTTATGTATGTATAAATAAATATTTAGCTAAATGTATATATCTAAACCATGGGTATAAGGGGGAGAACAAACAGTATACGGTTTTACCACCTTAATTTCTTTTCTCATATAAATTTATTTCCCAACATTCATCTAGGAAACCTATACCCCTAGTTTTCTCAATCCGTGGGAATAATGTTTTTCACCACAATCAATACCAACAGTTTTCTTAAAGAACCATTGGTATAGGTCTTGAACCGAGACTTATACCCACTATTTTGGGAAAACCATGGGTATAGGTTCAGAATAGACCCCTATACCCATTGTTTTCCCATAACATTGGTTATAGTTTCAGAAAAAACCCATATACATGCAGTTTTTTCAAAAACCCGCAGGTATAGAGGATTTTCTCAATAGTGAATTAGTTAAGGTTCACCACCAATGAAATCATAGAGAAAAATGTACCTCATGGAATAGAGTTCAGTACAAATTCCAATACCATCTTACATAACTAATTTCACTCCCTGTTCAAGCCCAATCTTACTGAACTGTGTTTTCTCCCTATTCCAATCATGTCTACCTCGTTATATATAAATATTTACCCATTTCATTGTAGGGAGATATTGGTCCCACCATTCATATAATGTAAACCATATTTCTATGTGTGACAATATCATAAAAATTCATTATATCATAACCCATGAAGTGAAATGGGTATCATAAATATTTCATCATATCATAAAATGTGTAAAATAGATATATTTTATAACTAATTAATCATTGAATAACCAATTAAGAGAAGTATGTTTCATAATAATCTCCTCATGGTATAACCTTTTTAAGAGAAATGGGTTTTATAAACATCATGCAATCAAAAAAAATTCCATTCAGAGAAAGTATATAATTTTTTTATATCATATCATCGATAAGTAATTGGTAATTACAAAATATTCCATCTTAGATGAAATTAATCATTAATGATCATTCAATTTTTTACTTGCAGAATGTCTCATTTCCTCTTTTAAAAATTATTTTCAAAAGATAAAATATTATGAATAAATTTTATATGAAAATAGTCTTGAAATTTTTTAAAAGAATATTTGAGGAAATTAATTTCCCTGAGATTGGGAGGATCCATTCACACTATACATATTAAAACAAATAATTATTTCACATATTTAGTAAAAAATATTTTGTATTATTTAGGAAAAAACATGAATGTTTCATTAAAATAAAAATTAAAAAGGAAAATCATAGATACAATTTGTTTTAAAAATAAATATAGATATATATAACATTTTTTAAAATAGTTTCAGATAATATGTTTTTAAAAGAAAACACATTTTTTACTTAATAGAGAAGAATGTTATATTTTCTTAAATTAATTCTTAATTATTTTATTTATAAAAGCATAGAAAAATGGTACCATTATATGAATATATAATTAATAAATATTTTAGAATATTATTAATTGTAATTATTGATATGTGGATCATGAAATTTCAAAATTGGAAACATAATCATTAAAAATCTATGTGGTGTCCCACCCCAAGTGTCGCTTACTAGTGCCCCATGATGTTGGATACATGACTTCAAGTGCATATACTCAAATTTAAAATTCATATAACTAGCAGAAAGGGATTATGTTGTGACAATAAAGAGGCTATTCCCTCATAGATCAGAGTAATCGTAATGATAAACAATAGAAAATAAATAGTGGAAGCACATTTATAAAATGACATAAGTGGAAGTAATGAAATATTAATGTAGTATAAATAAGAAATTGGTGGAAGAAAATGTTAATAATTAGTACAAAAGAAGATATTAATGTCATATGTCTATAAAAAAATGAGAGTACATTGGAATAGGGGTACCAAAATATAATAAATTCTATCAAAAACTACAAAATAATGCCAAAACTACTACATGTTATCTCGAGCATAGGCTAAGTCCTCTGACCCCAAGCTGCATCCTAAGTAGTAAGTAAATCAAGAACCGGAAGTAGCACACTTCTATTTATCTATACCTATAATAATAATGTTTACTTGGATACCAAACTGTGCATGGGCTAAGTGTGATATATAAATCATTGTAGGTAGGAACGCATAGTATCTAGGCCTATCCATTTCATGCAATAGATAAAAGACTGTTTTTTGGATATAATACAGGCAGTTTATTAAATAAATAAAAAACGACATCTTGGTCTGGGTTCCAAACAGACAATCATCCCATACAAACTACTTCTTCCTATGACATAATTCTGAACAAGGTACCTCTAAAAGTATAATATATTTACATGGGCCAAAGTAAATAAGGAAAGAAAATAAATACATACACCAAGATTTTACTTTGTCTAGGGGTCTAATTGAAATTTCATTATAAAAATGTGCTAGTAAAAAAAGGGAGAAGCATCACATATGCATAAGAAAGATCATAATAATCATAAAGGATGGATCTAATATAAATAACCAATCAGTAAAATCTAGTGTGAAGTTATTATATTGGCTGAGGATATCTAAATATAATCCCATGGGTCACTATGAGAATATCCAATATAACCTAATACCATTGAGTCTGTCCAAGGTTACCCCTGTGGAGTCCCTTATATCACTTATAGCATGGTGACTCTGATTTTGTCCAATGTATCTCACATAGGGGACTGATTATCACCCATTACATGGTGTTTCCATCTTTCCAAATGTATCCATCCATGGTTACTCCTCTATGGAATTGGTATCAGTCATCAATATAATAAACCACACAGGAATCCCATACCTGGAATGAAAAAGAATTGATGTTGAAATTTCATCTTTTAACTAACCATGCATAGAGAGTCCATCCGTAGATTCCTTAAAACGGGATACATGTTCTCTCCTAGACCGTATCAAGGGAACCAAGTATCCACCTCAAACAAGTCATATCAAAAGATATAGAATATATTTATAATTACATGAAAATAAGGAGAATCTCAATATCATGTGCTCATCATCTAATCAAGCTATGCAACATAATCCAAACAATAAACTCATAATTCAATTTTTATAGAATAAGTCATTAAATAATAGAAAAATATTTCCAGAGGCATAATAAATGAAATAAAAGCTTAGGTACATGGAATTAACATGCCTCCAATAACATGTTATCATTGAAATTTCAATAGATCAAGTAATAAAACATTACCATCTATAAAATTTAAATTCAATCAATTCATATATGGCACAAAGTAATAGTCATAGAATGTGTCATAGAGCACAGGGCACATGTCATTTCATAAAATTATGAAATTTTCTATGACATGAAGTATAAAGATTTAATAAACATGCATAATAATTAAACATAAGGAATACATATTTCAATATGAATAATCGATCATGAGTATAAAAAATAACATGTGATGCAAGTACTTCAAGAGAAATCTCATGTTTCACCATTTTTATTGATTTAATATATCAATTAATACATTCAATTAAAGTGAATCTCACACCCATTTGGTGATTCATAATTTAATGTATGATAAATTAGGCCATTAAATTTGATTTGAATATTTAGTTGTGGGAAATTAGGACATAAAGGATGTTAAAACCCAAGGGTTTCCAAAGTAATGAAGAGAAACATAATTATGGGATTCTCAATAAGATAAGTTAAACATGGACTTGGGAAAACTTTTCAGTAATTTTTATATAAATGAGTAGAGATTCACCAAAATGATCTAGTAAGCGGCACAACATTACGATAATGAAAATGCAAAAAAATGATGAGAAAGAGCATGGAAACCTTACCTTGTTGTCCTAACAATCTGACCATCCAATAACAAGGCTTGATTCATTCTAAAATAGGATAAATCGATATATTTATCAAACCCCTGAAAATAGGGAAAAGGGTTGTTATAGAAACATAGCACGACCGATAGGGGAGAAACCAAGAAATAAGGGATCGTATAATTTATATCTTACTAAGATGATCCCATAGCCTCTGATGATGAAGGAATCATTGTAGAAATGAGGGAGAAATATTACAATTCCATGGATTTGTAGAGGGGATATTAGGTGCCTAATGAAGGAGAATAATCCCATAGGAGGAGAAGATGGAAGAAAAAGAAAAGCCATAAAATATTAATGAAGGGTATAAAAGTAAATTCACCCACATTTTCACTACAAATGGTTTGGACAAACCGTTCACTAACCATGCACAAGGTTTTTATTCCATAGGAAACATCACACAGTTAGGCACATGGTTTGAATAACCGTGCACAAACAGTAAGAAGAACATTGCCCCCAATCCTACAAAACCCACATGACCATCTGCCATGGGTAACATGGTCTCCGACAAATCATGCATCCTATCATGTTTCATCCTTTTCGATCCTTCGATCATTAAACGAGCCCTATACTCTCATGGGTCCTCCTTTAACCTCTTAGTAATCATTACTAGGGACATTTTATGGGTTTAAACTAAACATTTAAATGTTTTGTACATTTGGATTAAGCAGGGATGTAACAACCTCCCCTTCTTAAAATGACTTGTGCTCAAGTTGCCCTTCCGATGCTGGTAGAATGTCTTCTGAGAGAAGATATGTCCACTGCATGCATAAATCGGACAACTGCTCTAAAGAATTATCCTAAACATGTTTTTTCTACCATATTACTCTGACCAGAGGAACTGATTGTCCTTGAAGAACCTTCATGTTAAGTTTTATGATATGAATCAGGTGCTCCTCAAACGACGCATCCTCCTCCAACTTGATATCGTTGGGATAAAAAATGATATAGGTTTGGATGATACTATTTATCAGAGCTGAGATCGATGGGAGACATCATGCATGACACGATCTCCCTAAGGTCTCAATAACTTATAGGATACCAGTCCAACTCTCTCCACTCTCTCAAACAGCCTGACATATAGAGGTGATAACATTCCCTATCTCTTGATTCATTTGTGAACCAATTTAGGTGATACACATAGAAATACATGATATACCACCTTGAAATCTATAGGTCTACAAATAGGATATATATAGGACTACATCATGGACTGAGTTTTATACATACACTTCTGAATTAGATAAATTTTCTCTGAAGTCTCCTGAATGAGATGATGACCCAGTATATTTTCCTCACCTACCTCATGCTAACATAGAGGTAACTAGTATGTTCTATCATAAATATCATCATAAAGAGCCATAGTATATCTTTCATGAATGATTTTATTGTAAAAAAACTCAAAATGTGGAGGATGATTTTCCTAAGATCATCTGAAATCAAATATTCAAGCCTGCAACATATCCCTTAACACCCTTATGGTTTGCTCAGACGTCCCATCGGTCTGAGCGTGATGTGCAGTAATTTAGACCACTTGTGAACCTAGTACCATGATCAAACCATACTATAACCTCGAAGTGATATGGTTGTCTTGGGACAAAATGATAGAATAGGGTATTCCATGAAGTCACACTGTCTCCTAGATGAAAAGACTTCTTAATCATCCACAAAAAGGTATCCCAAATAGTTAGAAATGGTTTGATTTTTTTATACCAATCTTCGATCATCCATAATTAATTTCATCCTCATGGAGATCATGGAAACCCTATATCAAAACCATGATGAAATTTTCTGTTTCCACTTTGGAATGGATAGAGGATCTAGAATTCTAGCGGGTCACTAGTTATTTTCTTTCACCAATTGATAGGTGGAGCACCGAGTGATCAATCTTGTTATCTTCCCCTCCATACCTGGTCATTGGTACTAATGAAACATGACTTTATACATCTTGGTAATCCCGGGATGAACATACCAATCAAAGGCATGAGATTTTCTCATCAACTATCCTCTTATGTTAGAAGGCACAAAAACATGCCCATAGTATATTAGGGTCTCACTTCCCTCCAAAACCCAAGAAAAGGTGGGTTATCTCCTGTGTTGCTTTCCCTCAAAACAAGTCCCTTTGAAATGAACAATTATTTCATTTGGGATAGCTCTAGAAGAGAAGAAGTCACTGACAAATATACTAAAATTGGATGCTCGTGTTATTCATGGACCTCAATATGCAACCCAAAACAACAATTACATCATCTTCCACACAGTTATAGATACATAGACGAATTTTGTTATATGTTTATGGCTCAAGGAATCATCCGCTACATTACTCTTACTAGGGTTTTAATCAAGCTCATAGTTGAAAGACGGCAGGTATTCCACCCACCATCGCATCCTTAGATTCAATTCCCGCCGAGTGGGGATATATTTGAGACATTCATGATCTGTATAGATAATGAATCACTCACCCATTAGATAATAGATCCAACAGTTCATAGAATTAACCATTGATGCTAACTCAATGTCATATGTAGGATAGTTTCTCTTGTGTGGCCTTAGTTGTAGGGATCGATATTCCACAAATCCATCACCTTACACAAAAACATCACTAGTCTCCTATAGAATCATAGTAAATTGTATAAATTTTTTCCTATTCAGGAAAAATAAAAATTAGAGTTGATGTGAGTCTTCTTTTAACTCTTGAAAGTCCTTCTCAAATTCTTCAGACCAAAGGAACTACAAAACCTTCTTAGATAGGGTTGTAATAGGAATTGTTATTTGGGAGACGTCCAAGATGAATTTCCTTTAATATCCTGTAAGCCCTAAGATGCTTCATTTTTTATACATGTTCTGGGGTTTTTCATAGGAAACCCTAGTGCTCACCTTCTCTAGGGAAACTGATATTCCTTCCCCAGATGTGATATGACCCAAGAAGTGAACCTTATTATGAAATAGTGGCATTTATTGATTATTTCATATAGATGATTCTCTATCAGTTTACTCAGTGTGATCTCAAGATGGGTTTCCTGGTCATGTATGAAGTGTGAATACACTAATATGTTGTCTATGAAGATTATCACAAAGGAATCAAGATATATGTGTAAAACATGAATCATTAAATCCAGGAAGTTTGTGGGCTCATTTTCCATACCAGAACACATAACAAAGTAATTTTTCAATTCGAACCAACTCTAGAACATTTTTTGTGTTATGTCTGATATTTTCACACAAACAATATGATTTATTGACCTCAAATCAATCGTAGATAAAATGGTTTCTCCTCATATTTGGTCTATGAGTTCATTGGTGTGAGTAAATAGATAATGGTTATTCATTGTAAACTATTTCTACCAATTATAATCCACACTCAATATGAGGGTATCGTTAGCCTTCTTGGGGAAAAGGATCGGTGAACCTCATAAAGATGTTCTAATACTCATAAAACCCTTATCCTAAAATTATTCATGTGGATTATTGAGTTCATAAAGATTTATTGTGACATCCTATAAGGAGGAATGGATAATGGCGACACAATAAGTACAAGTTCTATAGTTAACTCAACCTCTCTCACTAGAGGTATACTAGAGAAAACATCAAGGAAGATGTCCTTAAACTGATCCACCAGAGGAGGTAATTCCACAAGTTTCCTCCCCTGGTTGCTCATAAAGAGACTTACTAACTAATCTATCACTCTTCTAATCCTAGAATAGTGGGGTCCAGCTCAATCTTCCTCGATATCCCATTCTCCATTGTGTATATATATTTTTACCTAGGGAGATGTATAAGACACACAGTGGTGGTAGAAGTGTATTTGAGTATAATAAATAACAATAGATTCCTTACAGAGAATGAAGTTGAAGCCAATCATCTCAAGGAACAAGAAACTATAGAAGAAAAGAACTCACCTATCTCAAAGGGGGACTCCTAAAATTGGTTTATTCCCTTTTTATGATCCCAAGAAGTGTGTTTAGAGACATGATTCCCTAGAAGAACATTATTTTAAGGAAAATACTTTCCACTAGAATAGTAGACATAAAAGAGTGTGATGAACCTATATTAAAGCAGGTAAAAAACTAAAGTAGAGGCTACTAGAATAGTACCTATAACTATATATGGCCCTATACTCTTCTCCTATAGATCTAGAAACACTGCATACATATGTTCGTAACCCTAACCCTAAGATGATTTCTTATTATTCAATTTTGATGCACTTTTTTGTCACTGAATCTCTGAGTCTTGGTTGCCTTGGCCACAACCATTACCACCATGTCATGATTATACAGTAGAATACCAAATCCTAGCTTAATGAGTAGTCACATATCCTATACCTGATAGAGGTTCTTGTACAGATCCCCTACCACTAGATGTTAGAGAAAAAAGAACATAAGAAGCGTTGAAGATAAACCATCCTTCGACAACCATGGAATTTCATCCAGTTCCTCATGCACCAGGGCTTCTTATTTCTGGACTAGCCACACTGGTTACATACTATGATGATATCACTACATTTCACTTGTATGAAACTACCCCCATGGGAACCTTTGAAACAGATATTTCTACTACCAGAAGAACCATCACCCTATCAAGGAATTGAACTTCTCTTCCTCACATTACTAGGTTCTCTGAGGTTTTGGTCGATAATAAATGCATATCTCACTATCTCTATAATGGGAGTTAATTTTAATATTTTCACCAACTAGAAGACGAAATTATAAATCCCTTCTTTGATTCACCTCATTGTCATCAATTCTTCACTGGTCTAAGATGGAGCAAAATGATAGATCTCAGTAGAACAAGTATAATACTTGATAAGAGTTGTAAATCCATTTTATAGATTCATGAACTCCCTAAAATGATATAATATTAGGGTTTATGGGAGTAAGTTATAGAAATTCATCTGAAAGTCTACCCAGACCAAACCATGTTAAGACAACAATGGATAAAAGATTCTCCCTAATCCTTGGAGGAATCATGCAACATGCTGGTAATGAGCTTGACCCGCCACTCAGGAGGCATCTCAGGATGGTCAAAGATGGATACCAAAAATTTTACCATGACTCTATAGCATGAAGACCTCCATCCATTGAGAATGTGGGAGGTTGATGATGTTGATAGTCCCATGTCTATTCTTCCATAGCCGGGGTAGGCATGAAGCACCCTGAACAAACTGCTTGAACCAAAGAAAAATACCCATGAACTGGGTGGTGGATCCCAGTGCATGACCACTAGGAGGTGCCTCTGGTGGAACTATAGGCAGTATAATGGGTAGATCAAGGACCATCAACTCTAGAGTGTGCCCATATCTACTCTCTTGTCATACAGAATGAGGACGTTATGGTTTCATAGCTCTAAAATTTCAAAATGTCCACCTCTAATAGAAATTATAATAGATTAGGAAAATAGATTATAAAGGGATAATATGGATAGGTACAATTCCTACTTATGCACATAACCTAACTGATAGCACACTCTAAGATCTAGGTTTAGATGAGAAGGAATACACCTCCAAAGGATCCCAAGAGTCTCGGCCTACAACCCATTGCAAAGTTAAATTCAAACTCAAGGTTTCACATTTTGAGATATGGTTTTCACTTTTTTTAAAAATGTGGTATTCACATTGATTATTTTATGTATTTAATTTACCTTTTCAAAAGATTGAATTGGGTTATTCACCATTCCAATTTATAAGGCCCCGTACACCATATAAATTTAAATTGGATGTCCACATAATCGAATTCATAACATTTCTCTACAACATAAATCGACACATTTCCCTATTTGAAACAATCAAGAACTCTAATATATAACAACTAGGTACATCATAAATCACAAGTAATCACTAAATGCACACTGATGTTAGATATGGCATATCGATATGCATGACAATTCATTTCATATAATACTTAGTAGGATGAATTACTTGATCTTGCTTCCTATAATTGGGATTAAGTAATAGAAATCATCATTACAATAATACCAATACCAATAAGATCAAAAAACCAGTGTGTCACCCAAATATGAAGTCATATAAAAAATTAATATCATAATCAATAACACAATTTCTAGACCCATGTAATTTGTGTGACCCCAGTACATATGATAGCTACCTCGAAGAAGAAGATAAATTAAAATTTCCATTTTCCTTGTATCTATTATAACCCAAATAGTATGAATAATTAAATAAAGAGCTATTAAACCAGTTTTTATCATCCTGCCTTGGGTTACACTTACAATTTCCCTGAGATAGTGGACACATGTCCTAAAGCACATCTCCCTGAACACTAAAGACTTATAACTAGAAGAGAGGGAATATTGTGTGTATTTGGGGAGACTATTAACTCATAGATCAAAGTAATAACCATGGTAAACAATAGACAATAAATAGAGAAATAAAATTTATAAACTGAAAGAAGATATTTTAAACAAATAACCATGCCATATAAATAAAAAATTAGATGAAGAAAATGTCTTAATAGGTACAAAACCTGATCATGATGTCATTTTTCTATAAAAAACAATAGTATAGGGGAATAGGGATAAAATATTATACAACATGATATCTAAAGCTACCAAAGAAGAAAAAAACTACTACACAACATCTTTAGCAAAGTCATGATCCTATGAAACCAAGCTCCATCCTATGTAGTAAGAAAATAAAGCATCTGAAGCAGCACACATCCCTTTATCCATAACTATGATCATAAAGTATATTCAAGTACCAAACAACACCCAAGAAGGGTGCAAGATGTAAATATTAGTACGTCAGTACCCACAGTGTCTAGGCATATACATTTCATGCAATAGATAAAATATAGTGTTTTATATATAATAAATTAAGTGCATTGAATAAATAATATAAATTTATCTTGATCCAGTTTCATAAAATTTCAATCATCCCATACCACCTACTTCATCCTATGATGGATTTATGAACAAGGTACATGTGATATCATAATATGTATACCAGGTCCAAAGTAAACATGGACATAAAAGAAAGGCATACCTAGAGAGTGTGCTTCATCTTGGGGTCTAATTGACATTTCATTATTCAAATCTGCTAGTAAAACAAGGGAGAAACATCACATATTCATAATAAAGATCATAATAATCATAATGTATTCATATCATATAAATAACCAATCAGTAAAATCCAATGAGGTGTGCCAACGCCCTACAAGTAGGTCTAAATTGAATCTCAAGGGTCACTATGGGAACATACAATATAACCCAATACCCCTGAGTCTATCCAAGGAGACCCTTGTAGAGTCCCTTGTATCACTCGAGGTATAGTGACTCAGATTCAATCCCAAGTATCTCACATAGGGGACTGAGTATCACCCACGACATAGTGTGGCCATCCTTACTAATGGGTTCATCTGCAGTTTCTCCCCTAGGGAACTGGTATCACTCACGAGTATAAGAAACTTACCAGGTAGACCATACCTAGAAATACAAAGCATCACTCTTTTCATGTCGAGTTTTAACCAACCGAGAACAATGAGTCCATCCATGGAGTCCTTAATACGACACCCATGTTCTCTCCTGACTCATATCAAGTGAAGAAAGTAGCAATATCAATAAAGGAATATCAAAATACAAGGCATATATTTATAATTAAATGCCAACAAGGAGCTTCTCAATATCACATGATCACCATCAAATCAATCTATGCAACATAATCTAAAAAACAATGGCACAATTCACTTGGAAAGGAATAAGTCATTAAATAAAAGAAAAGCATGTCTTGACGCGTAAGTAATTAAATAGAAGCATGGGTACAAGGAATTAACATGACTCCAATAATATGTCATAAATGAAATTCTAGTAGCTCAAGCTATCAATCATGACCAACAATAACATTTCAATTTAATTCATTCACTTATAGAACAAATAAATAAGTCTCGAATGTGGAATAGAGCACGGGGCACATGTCATAGAATAAAATCATGCAATGGAATATGAAATGATGAATAAATATTTAATTGACTTACATAATCATTAAAAATAAGTCCTATGTATTTAATTATAAATCATCCATCATGATAATTTAAATATATCAACTAAGGCAAGTATCTAAAGGTGAATCTCATGGTTCACCACAATTATTTATTTATTATATCAATTAAGGAATTTCATTAAATTTCATCTCACACTCATAGGGTGGTCCATAAATTAAATAAAAGGAAATTATTCCATTCAATGTGATTTCCAAATTTAGGTATGGGAAACATGGCCATAAAGGATAAGAATATCCAAGGGGTGGCCGAAGACAAGGAAGAAACCCTAAATATGGGTTTCTCTAAATGATATTGTCCCTAAAAACATGGAAAACCATTACAATTAATTTAATATTAAATAATGGAGATTCATCAAAACGATATGGAATGTATCACAATTTCAAGATATCTAAAATTCAATGAAATGACTAGAATGATCATAGACACCCAACCACGTTGTCATTACACTCCTCTAATCTTATTAAAATCCATGATTCAACCTAAAATAGGAGAAATAAACCTATTCATCAAGTCTCCTAGACTATTTTAAATGGACACTACACTAAAATAACATAATAGATATAGGATAAACGTAAAAATAAAGGTGTGAGGAATTAGAGCTTACCAAAAAGATTCTATAGCTTCAGACAACGATGGAATTAGTAGAGAAACGAGGGAGAAATATTAAAATCCCATGGAGGTGAGGAGGGGAGATTTTGAACCTAGAGAAATATAATAATCCTATTTAAATATAAGATAGAATAAAAAAGAAATTCCTTAAAACATTAATTAAGGTAAAAAAGGAAAATTCAACTCTATTTGCACTGTGAACTATTTGTCCACACAGTTAGGCTAAACCATTTGACAACTATGTGAAAGGTTCTATATGGATGAGGAACCTTATACAATTAGTCATATGGTTTGAATAACCCTATTAAAACCTTAAAAATCACATTATCCCCTAACATTTAGCACTCACATGGTCATGCGCCCTAGGTCACACGGTTTCAGAAAAACTGTGCAACACATCTTGTTCCCTCCTTTTCAGTGCTTTGGGCTTCAAACAAGCCCTAGATGACACCCAAAACCTTATTAAACTCTTATGAATCATTACTAGGGACATTTTAAGCATTTAATAAAAATATCTAAATGGCCTATACCTTTGGATAAATTTGGGTTGTTACCGTCTCGATAAATGATGAGATTGTAACATAAAATCATTTTCACTTTAGTAACATTGATTCATAAGCCCCATTAAGGAACAATATTAAAACTAAAATTTCATTAGGATTAATAAATTCATGAAATATCATTTAAAAGTCTTGTATATACACCTTGTGAATGAATATAGGTTCATTACATAATGTACGTCTCAAATATGTAAATCGAGAGAACAATCTCTTACCTTAAGTCTTGACTTTCATTGTTCTCATTTAAAAATCATGTATATTATATATAAGTTTGTTATAAATCTATTGTAAAATAATATAAATATATATCATACCATATATGATTTTTTATGACCTTTAATTATCAATTTATTAACAATTCCATGTTAATGTTACATTTTAGGTAATAATTGCTTTATTTTTCATATATGATTTGATTTGTTTTGTTCTTGGTCCTAGAAAATTAATAATGGTTATGTAATATCCTTAATTATAAACATTATATATATATAATATATATTAATTATATATATATTAATATATATCCATATAATTTAGTAATATTAAATGAAATATTACATTCATGGAGACAATAAGCCTATATACGCATGAATGATGTTTTCATTTTCTTATCGGTTTGAATGAAATAAAAGTAAACGATACATATTATCATTATAGATTAATTTTTATTTCATATATATGTCACATTTTTATTAATCTCTACCTCAATACATTCCTTCTTAATCATTAATAAATCACATCGCGTCGTGAGATGGTAGTCCTCCAAATACACGAGCGAAATTATTGTATTCCCCTGAAAAAAAAAACATGAAGTAATATATTATATAAAAATAAATATTCAAAAAAATATCTTAAATACCATATATAAACAATAAATCCATCACAAATTCTTACCATTAGAGGTGGTAATGAAAAACAAATGCCATCGGTTCGATATGTGGTAGTCTAATGTACACACAAACGATGACTTCCTAACCCATTTGATGGATATGGATAATATTGAAGGTCATGAAAATAAAAAAACAACATCTGAGTGTGTTGAATTTACTAAGGATATAATATAATCAAATAATAATAATAATTTAAGGGGTTTGATCAATGGTTAAAAAAATCAATCGTTGAAAAATATTACCACTTCTCCGGGTATCCTCCTTTGGTTTACACTAAAATCCTTCCTATGATGGATTTCATTCAAAAATTGGGAATCTATAATTATGGTATTTATTTTAAGAAGTTATTTGGGTAGGTATTGGCATAAAAAAATGGGATTAGGGTGTAAATAAGGTTGTAGGGTGAGTCAGCCTTTTATAAGGGGGAGAGGACACACTTGGTTTTTTTAATATAATTGTGTGCTCCCATGTTTTCCATATGTCATAAGGGTCCAAAATGGGCCCCTATAAAACCATAGAGGTGTAATGGTCTAAATAGTTTCTAATAATATTTTTAGAAATATATATATATTATATTCCTAAAATTATGTTTTTATTTTAACCCTTTTGGTAAATGAATTTATACAATAATCATGGTAATTGATTTTTACTACTTTTACAATTCATTTTCTCAAAAATTAAGTTTTAATTATTGGAAATAATAAATTATAAGAATTATAAATATTTATTTTATTTTTAAAAGTCCCATTTATATAAATGGAAAAAAATTATTTAAAATTATTCCCACAGATGCGATGAGAAAGTGAGGGTTTAAAGTGAAAATGATCAAAAGTTTACAATTTTCTATAAATTATTTAGATATGAAATTTATTAAAATGACCTAAATTGTATAAATAAATTTATAATTGAACTAAATATTCATTTAATATAATTTACAATATAATTTAAATTTATAGATAAGTTACACAAAAAGGAATTTTTCAATTGAAAATCAATATTTTTTAATATTCATCAAAAAATATAACTTTTCAGAAAAACCAAAAAAATCACAATAATATATTATTGCAATTATGAATTTAAAAATGAATTTTATTTATAAAATTTATTTTATAAATATTTCAAAAATTAATTTTATTATTTTTCACAGAAAAATATAACAAAAAGTTTTTATGAAATTTTATTTTTGAATCATATAATAACATTACCAAAAGTTATATATTTTATTATCAAAAAGTTTTCTTTAAATAAACCCATTATATATAATATTTATAATGTTTTTTACTATTCATATCATTATGTTTAATTACTACGTTAAAACTATAAATTTTAAATAACTATAGTAATAATATATCGTGGTTTTTTTAAGACATATTATTGCATGTAATGAAATCTAAGCTATGGTTGTGAGTTGAACGTGATTAAATTAGTGTTTCATAAAAGGAAAACAATCAAAGAAAACTAGTTTATTCAAAAAAATAAACACATAAAAACTAAAGTTGTTACATTTTACTAACAATAAATTTAATATCTCCCATGATATTTTTCATACAAATAAAATAAAATGAGGATTCTTTTGCCTCATAATATCCTCACAATCCCATGTGGATTCCTTAAAATGGTGTTTTAAAAAAATTATTGCCTTGGTGAGTACTATGTTTTGTAGAAATTTTTCTATGAGATCTAGAATCTCCATCAGTTTTTCCACAAAATAACATTCTTTCTCCATCACTATGACCTCTATGTTTAGTACATGTGAAGTTTTGAGGTCTATACTTCCTATGAATAGATGTGTAGAACACAAAATGTACTTGAGATAAGTTTTGTGGAAGAACAATATGATAGGATACAATTCTAACATGATTAGAAATTTAAAAGGGAATCATATACCTAGGTATTAGTTTCCCTTTCTTCTAGAATCTCATAACCTTCTTCCTTGGATATATTTTTAGAAACATATTATCACCAACTTCAAATTTTAGATTATGTTGGTGTTTGTTTGCATAATTTTTTTTATCAACTATGATATTCATTGATGTGTTTCTAAATGGATTGTCTTTATTTTCAATTTATTTAGTTGTCTATGTTCTCAATATTTTTCTTTCTCTAACTTCATTCTGTCATATTAGATATCTATATTTATTTCCATTAAGGGATTCATACAACATCGTCAAAATGATTGAGTGAAAGTTGTTGTTTAATGAAAACTAAAAATGAGGAAGGTGTTGATCCAAATCAGCTTTAAAATCCATTGAATAAGGCCTCAAAATTTCCTTTAGTGTTTGAATTCATCATTCACACTGAGGATCTATTTAAGGATGATACATAATACTGAAACTAGACTCTATATCAGGATCCTTCGGAATACTTCCCCAGAAATTTGACATAAACCTCATATCCCAATCAGACACAATAGAATATGGAACTCTATGCAACCATACTACTTACTTAGTGTATATCCTAGTAAGATAATCCAGATATAATTATTATTGTATAATGATAATGTGCTCTGAATTAGTAAGGAAACAACAACACATATTGTTTTATGCACTTTAGATGTTTTTGGAAGTTGAGCCAAAAAATCCATGGTGATGTTCTCCCACTTCCATATTGGTATGGGTATTGGATGCAGCATCCCCGTATAATTTTTTCATTTAGACTTATCTTTTAGATATATCTTGTACCGAGATACAAACACCACAATATCACTTTTCATGTCATCCAACCAGAAGTATTATTTAAAATATATATACATATTTATACTTACTGAAAAGGTTGAAAATGATGAACAGTGAGATTCCTCTAACAAATCCTTACTAAAATAATTTATGGATAGAATGCATACACTGTTTTTTGAAACTTATCATTCTATCATGATCAAGGTTAAACTCAAGGGAATTTATGATAATCGTGTTCATCTCTAAATCTTCCTTTTGTGGCACATTAATCATCACTTTGATAAATGGTTGAACATTTAATTAATAAAGACAATATTTTCCTCATCATTTATAACTTCTATATGTATCATTTGAAAATCCAGAAATATTGGACATTTTTTGATCCTCTTCATGGATAAGATAGCATGATCCTTTTGAATAAAAGAAGCATCCACCTTGTCTTCTTTCCCAAGGTGGTTATGTATTGAATAGTCATAATATTTAACCAGCGCTAACCAATTTCATTGTCACATATTAAACACATTCTTTTTGAATCCATAATTTAATCTTTTGTGATAGTAATATATATTACACTTCTCTCTATTAATAAAATTCCTCCATATCTTTAATTCAAAATTTTCTACAGGAAACTGTAAATTGTGAGTTGGTAATTTTGTTAGTGATCCTCAAATTTGCATGAGGCATTACAAAAAAATAATTACAGATAATTTTGATGGGTTATTTGTGAGAAATTATCATCGCAAAAAAGTCATTTATGACGGGTTTCTATAGCAAATAACACGTCATTGAAGAGGGTGTTGGAAATGTTATTATTTACAACAGATCATCGAAGAAAAACTTTTTTGTGATAGATATACAATCTGTCAAAATGCATTACTAAAATATTATTTAAAACATTTTTACGATGATTTGTCACAAACATTTATTTACGAAGATGGAAAAATATATCACAAAAAACATTTTTATCAACCAAAATTAGAAATAATTAAAAATAATTAATATAAAAAATTAAATAAAATGAATTAAAAAATTAATAATATAAATATATATTTAATATATTAACTAAAATAGAATTATTTTACAAAAATTATAAAATAAATATACTTAAACGTAATTAAAATTGTTAAAATTAATTAAATATTTAAATATATTGAAAAATAATAAAAAATAATTAGAAAATTGAATATATTTATGAATAATTAAAAAAATAAAATTAATTAATGTTAAAAACATAAAAAATAACTCATAAATTTAAAAATATTTAAAAAATTAAAACACACATAAAAGTAGTACATCATTTTAAATATAATATATATATCATACAAAATTTACAATATAGTGAAAAATGATATGTTTTCATCAACTAACATCAAGTGGAGGAGAATCACTCGAAAGACCAAGGGTAGGAAACTCTATAACAATGCCACGCGCAAATGGCTGCTTATAATCCATCATCTCCTCATATATCATATGCTACTACTCACACTCATTCTCCCTTCCTTCTGCATATGTTTTATCTTGTTATCTTGAGCTCTCAAACTCTCCTCATATTGTTCTACAGACAATTGCGTCAATGAAAACTCTCCATGAGCTCTGTTCATATTCACTAATTCCATCACAGAAGTACCATAATAAATCATAGGTGTCACTTGAGAACTAATACCAATCACTCGAACTTTCTCGACACCTGGTGAAGTCACCTATATCTATTCCCCCTCATCAAAACTTGAATCAATAGTTGAATCTTATAAGATCTCACCATGACTCTCCCATGAATGGTAATTCACATCCTCATATGTTTCCTTTATATATAATGATAAATTTTAATAAAAATGAAATTATTATTCCTGAAATTTTTAAACGAAATCACTTACCACAATATAGAGCTTTCGTTAGCCAACAACTTCTCTGGTACGGGGATTAGTATATATCTTCTTATAAACATCAAACTCTATAATATATGGGTTAGTAGCAGCCTGTATAATATAAAAAACATGTTATGTTTAAAATATATATATATTAATAAATAATATTTCATACTATATGAAGTTGATTTATGCCAAATTTATGACTCCCAACCCTATGGGTAACCTCTTTCCCCCCCCCCATCTACGATGTACAGCTAATGATCTCCTCATAAATATATCCCTAAGCCAGAAAGAGCACAACTAATCCTATACCTGAGCTGATATATATTTAGGATGATGGGAGATGCAAGACTGATCGAAAATAGTGGAACAAGATGTATTTGTATCTCGCTTTTTTATGTTTTGTAGAAACTGAAAAAAGTGCTCACATATTCAACTATCTCATACCTTTTGTATAAGAACAATCTGGCTATCAGAAATATGAGAAAATAAATTTTGTAAGACAATTATAAAAATTGTAATTAAATAAATAAATTTTAAAAAATTATATATTATTTAATAATGTACAATCTAGTGGTTGAACATCTTGTCACACAGGGTGATGGGTGGAAGGTCCAAGGACACACATGTCTCGGAAAAATAATTTCTCAGAATTTCACCAGCCTTCCCAATGACTAAATGTGACAACACTATACAAATTGAAACAAATATATAACAATAAAATTATTATCAAAATTAAAAAACATAGTTAATAAAAATTAAATATATTAAAAAATTAAATATATCTCTATAAATGAGAATCAAAATCAACAGATGTTCATCTCTCTAGAATAGGATCTGGAATTTATAATCGAGAAATATTGTTTCCACTCATAGTAGGTGCACCAGAATGAGGAGGAGGAGTTGAATCAGACCCATCATTAGGAAGTCTGACATTAGTGATGGAAGGTAATAGATCATGAGGATCCTCTCCATCCATATGAAACAAACATTCTCACCAGTAAGAGATTATTAATGCATATATGAAATATAAAAAACTAATAAATGTAAGAATAAAAATGTGTTACATTTAATATATTTTTAATGAAAATATGAAATTTAAAAAAACTAATAAATATAAGAATATGATAATTACCTCTAACTAAATACCAGAATATTATAAATCAATTTTAAACTTTATCACCATTTACATCAGCATCAATGTATTCATCCTCATATTTTTTATTGTCTACTTCCATATAACTTTCATTTTCATCATCCCTTATTACTTCATCAAAATTATATATATCATTTTCCCTTAACATCAGGGTTTCATTATCGATATTTATATCTCATTGGGTGAGAGATGTATTTTGGGAAGTTTCTTGAAAAAATTCAATATGTTGCACTTCGACATAAAAATTTTCATCATCTATAAATTTATTTTCATGTGATTTCATTTTTATTACACACAACCAATCCATCAAATATCTCAAAAAATCACAATATTTTTTATAGTAAAATTTATGTTCTTAATGTGAATATATAAATGGTTCATTTGATGTAAGAAGATTGTTATTTTTAATCTGAACAACTCCATGTCATGGATGAACTCACAACCACTGATCTATGTAAAACCAATGACATTTAAACATTGTAACATAATTTAGTCCCAGATAACATAACTCAATAATTTTATCTATAATACCATAAAATTCAACTTCACATTCTTTATTATGGTATCCTTTTAAATGAACACCACTATTCATTAATTTCTTTGAGTCGGAATATATGCATGTATGGAATCAAAATCCATTAACCACATACTCATTATAAGATTTTACCAATTTTGATGGAGGGTGTTTTAGCACACATAATCAACTATCAATTTTTCTTTCATGTTGTGTTACCTATAAACAATAAAAATTCTTAATAATATTTATCATTTAAAAATTGATTTATTATTGATTCAAGAGAAACTTATCTAACATGTCTTTCAATCCAATATGAAAAATTTTGTTGTCGGGGTTCTTTAGGAGCAGCAGATGTAATTTTTATAAATTTTTTTTTGATATGGTCATCATATTGTCTAAAAAAAGCTAATGAATATATATATATATATATATATTGTAAATATTTAAAATATTTATGAAAATCTAGTACGTACTACCCAAATTGTTTTATTTCTTCACAATTCACCAGAACATATGTATGAGATCTATGGAGTTCTTCATCTCTAATCCATCGGTCACAATAACCACAGAAACCAAGCTCAAGATGATTTTAAAAATCACAACATAAGGTCGGTGACATTATCAATATTTTTTTTCTCATTATATCCCATGAGGTTATGTTTTGATTTATATTCTGACAGAAAATAATAAGAGCATAAGTTTGAAATTTCCTCTTGCAAGTATGCTTCTACAATCGACCCTTCAACTGATGATTTTTTATATCCTTTATTCGTTAATTTTTTCATATATCTCTCAAACGAATAAATCCACTATAATTTTATCATCCATCCACATCTATCAGCATATGGAAAACTTAATATTAAATGTTCTATAGAATCAAAGAATATTAGTGGAAATATTTTCTTTAATTTACATAATTAAATCAATAACTTTTTCCAGTACAATCAATTCATTATAATCCAATGCATCCGCTGATATATCTAAAAATATATATATATCCATCCAAACATCCTAGATTAAATAATTCAACAGCCCCCAAAGACTAATAGGCAATAATCTTTCAATTTTGACATGAAATTCATGACTTTTTAACCCAGTAATATGCTCATTTCTGACGCAATGAGCAAAATTAGAAGCATAATCATAGAGTAACCACAAATATCTAATCCATTAATATAATAATAAATGTTTCTATTTTCTATTTTTGTAATCTAATTTTGGCTTCATTAATTTTAGTGTTCATTTATCTATAGATAAATCAAGTTTAGGACATATAAAAATATGCCCATGTTCTAATTGTGCCTTTACATTATATTTTCTCTTACAAGGTGTGTCCAGTATGGTATAAAACATGTTATCAAAAACATTCTTCTCAATATGTATTAAATCTAACTTCTGATGAACCAAAAAATTATACCAATATTGAAGGTCCCAAAAAAACTCCAGTTTATCAAATTATTATCACTCCCAAAACCATTTATCTTTTTCTTATTTATTTTTTGTCCAAAAGTAACATGAGGTGATGTAGAGAAAATATATTTTACCAAATTACCTGAGATCATTGTTGGAGGTTCGTCTATTTCAATTTGATATTTTGTAAAATTATTTTTGTTCAATCGAAAAGGGTGATGTTTAGGAACATATCTCTAATGATAGTCAAAATAAAAAACCTCTCTCTCATTACAATGATTAAGAACTTTTCTCTCACTCATACTGTACAGACATGATTTTAGACCATGTGTGCTTCATCCAAAGAACATTCCATACACTGGAAAGTCACTGATCATCCGTATTAATGAATCCTTCAATATAATATTCTGATATGCAGTTATATCAAATGTAGTCACACAGTTATTCTATAATGAAATTAACTCCTCAATTAGTGGTCTCAAATCAACATCAATATTTATCTTTGGATGTCATAGAATTAAAAGATTCAATATATATATATATATATATATATGGTTCCTTTATCATCATCCAAATATGCAAGTTGTAAGGAGTAATGAAAATAGGGTAATAAGAATATTGACTGTCATAAGCACCAAAGGGACAAAAAACATCAGTAGAAAGGCCCAACTGTATGTTACAATGTTCTGAAAAAAAGGATGTGTTTGATCAAAAAGTTTCCATGAATCACCATCAAATAGATGAATTAAGATTTTAGTGATAAAAATATTTCATATATGTCATGCCATCAATCCTGTTATGCTTCAAGACATAAACAATAACTGTAAATGAGGTGTAATTGGAAAATATCTCAATTGTTTCATGAGAACTCTAGACTTTCCTTATTGTGTCTATTTATACATTGGTTCTCCATATTTTGCAGAATTGACCAATGATTTTTAATCAATATAATATAAGATGTATTCATTCTAATATTCATGGATCTTCTGATAACTTAGACCCAAATTATGAACCAACTGTTTACTTTCATAGAAACTTCGAGGTAATATACTTCCTTCAGGGAATAAAAACCTAACCAAATATAAAATCTGATCGAAAAAACTATTAGTCATTCCAAAATCAGATTTAATAGTCATTAATTTGGTAACATCTTAATGTTTCCTCATCTGGATTCCTGAATATATGGCCACCTCAATGGATTTCCAAAAATTGTAAAACTAAAAAGGTTCTGATTGAGGATTTGGAATATCATTCTAATTTGTTGTTTCAGGAATAGTTGGACCAACTACCTCATGTATTAAATTATGAAATGATTGATCTGGAAAAAAAATTGTATTTTCTACTAAACACTTTTTACCATGTTTTTACAAAAATATATAACCTTTCTGAAAACTGGAATGAAATAGATGAAGTCCAACATTGTCAAATGTTTTGAATTTCCTAATATCGCATTTCTAACACAGAAATTTAATTGTTTATTCAAAAAATATATGAATTTGTGATGAAAATGATATAAAGGATTCAACACTATCAATGGAGACAGGATTTAATCCATATCCATATGGATTATTGCGATTATTTATCCAATAATGATAACGTAATAGATACTGTTGTCTACTTCCTGAGTCCATATTTATCTAAAAACAAGGAAATCAAAACATCTATTTTGGGTCAGTTGGACTAATTGAAAATTATTATTATTTTATAAAACCATGATATATTTTATGGAATATGATCAGAGTGAGGAACTGGGTTATCACTAGATTACAGGGCCTATAGAGGCTAGGCATAGATAAAATAACAATATTAAATACATTATATAATACACAATATACTTTTGAAAATAATAGAATATATCTGGTACATTATCTCATATGGAAAATATGCAACCACCATTAGGTCCGAGATGTGAGGTTTATCTTAGAAACAACATTATATATGTGTGTTTCGGGTGTTTAATTACATTACATGTGAGAGTAATTCATTTCAATTTTTTTTATAATTTCTTATAAAAATTTAAAATATCTTCAAAAATATGTATCATATGAAATATTAGAGACCATCATTGGGTTTGAGATGTTGGGTGTACCTTAGGTGTGACATAAAATTTAAATTTATAATAATTATTTTTAATATTTAATAATTACTAATATTTTTCAATTTAAAAATTTTAAAAACAATTCGTAATTTCATCATATTTTTAAATTACTAATAATAATTTTTATTTAAATTAATATTTAATATTAATTAATAATAATGTAAATTCAACTATAAGTTATTATAAATTATGTAATGATTATTATTAATATAATTTTTTATTTATTTAGAATTTTTTTTACATTTATATAAATTTTTATATTTTTTAAAAGTTATTACTATGATATGATAATCACCAGGAACATTAACAATTTATTTATAATAATGACTTATTGGCTGTTAAATATTATAAATTATTTAAATTAATACTATATTTTTAATAATTAATAGTTTATGAATTTTTAATAAGTCTTACAATTGGTATATTTTTTTAAAAAGTATTACATAAAATTATCCTAATTGTTATTAATTTTTTGATACATATTGCATATTTTAAATATTTATTGTTTTTCCATTAAACCAATTTTTTTAAAAAAATTATATAAATAATCAATATAAATAATTTACATTAAATTAATTTTCTTCTCATTCTTAAAAAAACTCGTTTCTATTTATTTCAGACATTATATGTATATTTATAACACATAATATAATCTATTTACATGAAATTAAATTTTATGTGTCTTTTCAAACAAATTAACATATCAAATCTACACACACACACAAACACAATTTTCATATATTTCATCATTTTTTGAAATTAATAATAATATGTTGGTATTAAAAATATTATTTACTGTTTATTATTAATATTAAGTAAATATTTATTTATATATATTTATATTAAAATATTTCTTCATTAATATAAATAGAACAAAAAAATTGACAATTTTTTAAACTAATATACATATTAAATTTATATATACATAGATATAAACGTATATAAATATTTAATATTTATTAATAATATTGTGTAATTAATTAGAACTTATTATAAATTATGTAATGATTATTATTAATTATTTAAATTATTATTAAAATTTTAATTTTTATTATATATATGTATATCATGATTTCATAATTAATATAAATACATAAAATATATTATGTGGCATTTTCAAATAAATATATATATATCAAATCTATATATATATACATATCAAACCTTACATGTATTTTTAAAATGTTTATATATACAAATTTAGATGTTAATATATGTGTGTGTGTGTTACACGATTTCATATTCAAATATATTTCTACATGTTTCTTAAACAAATACATATATTGGATAAATATATACATATATATACATGTACATATATATATATCAAAAATCTTATATTTTTTAATGTTTATATATGATTATGTATGTATATATATATATAAATTATATGTTTTTTTCAAATTATATATATATATATTCACGTAATAATATACATAAATGTATATATGTGTGTGGGTGTGTGTGTATTAAAAACCTTACACATATTTTAAAACGTTTATATACATCTGTCTGTCTGTAAATGTGTGTATATATATATATATCTTAAACATTACAAGTTTTTTTAAAACTTATATATATATACTCACATTTTAATATACATACATGTTTGTGTGTGTGTATATATATATATATATATTAAAAAAATTAAACCATTGTATATATATATTAGAAAATTTACATGTTTTTTAAAACGTTTATAGATATATACATAGAATGTATTGTTTATATATATTTATATTAAAAAATATATTAACTAATCAGAATGTATTATTTATATGTACTTATACTAAAATAGTTATTAATTAATATAAATATATCCAATATATTTTTGATTTTTTAAATATATAGACATGTAAAATATATATATACATCTATACGAATATACATATAGATATACATATAAGTATATATATATATATCAAAAAAATAGAAATATTTAAAAAAATAATTTATATATAAATATATAAAAAATTCAAATATCAAAATTAAATAAACACATGTTAATATATATATATACATAAAAATATATCAAAATTAAAATGGTAAAAAACATACTTATATATATATAACAAATATAAATATTAAAATTAAAAAATTATTATAATACATAAAAATCAATTAAATTAAATTACATGAACTAGATTAAAATTAAAATATAGATTAATAAAGTTTTATCAATCCTAAATATCTAATAAAGCATAAAAAATAGTTAAATTTCTAAACCTATGGTTTGACCAAACTAGTATATTTATCATTGAACCAAAATATGAAAAAAAATGAGCAAATTAAAATCAAAATAGAGATTAATACAATTGCACCCATCCTAAATATCAAATAAATCTTTAAAATTAGACAAATAAGATAAATTTTTAAACCTAGGGTTTTAAGAAATCAGATTATTTCAGATTGAACAAAAATATGAAAAAAATAGTTGATAGAGAATATAAGCAGAGTTCATACCTTGAAAATATGTGATGAAATCTTCCAAAAATCATAAAGAACAGAGTTGCAAAGAGATGCAACATTTCGGGTGGCAAGGTAGGGTTTATAGTGCCATTCGGGAGAGGGAGGAGAAAGGAGAGGAGGTTGAAAGTAGAGCCACATTGGGTTAAAACTATGGGTGATTTTTTGATAGACTACTTGTGATGGAAACAATGTCATCTTAAATAGTTTTTTGTCAAAATTATTTGCGATGAAAACTAATTTCCATCGCGAATAATACTATTTCAATGACCATTTGTGATAGATTTCGTTATCCGTATCAAATTCCCATCACGATTACTATTGGTTATGGGAAAGGGGAATGCCCAACAAACCTATTTCTGATAGATTATTTATTCTGTCGCAATAAATCATTCATTGCAACCAAATTAAAATTTTTTCATAAATAATCACATGAAATCCAATTCTTTCAATAGGTAATCGGCCCATTAAAAATGACTGGATTTCTAGTATTGTAATATATAACCATGTCATTCTTCATAAGAACATATCCCATGTCACAATTCATCGCAGAGGGGCCCATGCCATGACTACACCAAGCCTACCTCTGATAGGCTAGGGGCTGGTGACTAGCATCGAGTAGGTTTATCCCACAAATTAGAGGCATTTGTTTAAGCACCATTACACATGTACACTTCTCCAATCACAAAATTCTAAAATATAAAAACACTAAGTAGAAAAATCATGCATATACTAAGATACCAACCACAAAGTATGATAAGGATGTAAAGCTCAATAAAGTAAAATTGGGCCATAATACAAGCCCACCAAAAAGAGTGTGAAAACCACAAAGTACAACCTACAAAAAAAGGTGTTGGGACTAATGTCTGTAGTCTTTGGAGAACACCCCAATCTATCTGAACATACCAAGAATCGTCTAGTCCTGGTCCTCCTAGAACTTCGTAACAAGGTTGGACGTATGTACAAGACATGACATGTGTGGGAAAAGCTCGTGTAGGGGTGAGTAAAACAATACTCGGTAGGACACTCAGAAAACATAAAGTAAATACCACAAAAGAGACACCACTAAGAAGATATAGTAATATCAACACCATAATGTGTCAATAACACATACACTAAAAATATCCTGGTATACTCACAAAGTATTCTAAACCTTGATGTCTCTTCCACAGCCAGCTACTCGGTTCCTCTCAAAGCATGCTCATCCCAGGAGATCTCACTCCTCGAGCTATCTGATAGAATCATGTAGAAAAGAAATTCCAAAAGTAACCTCAGATATTTATGGTCTCGATAAGTCATATAGTTTTTATGAGACTTTCAGTCTCACTAAGACATGTAGTTTTGATAACACAGGGAGTGTTGGTAACACACAGATTATCGGTAACACATGGAGTGTCACTAACACACAGAGTTTCGGAAATTCATGCATCCCCTAAGTCATGTAGTCACCAACTCATAGCCAAACACCAATCACTAAAAAATTCTCATATCACACTCCTCAGGTCAAGTAATGTAGAAAGGAAATAATATGATCTCAATACATAGATAGGGGTCAACACCCATGGCTCACAAGGGGGACACCTGGCCTAACTGAAAACATCTTATTAGATAAGGGATAAGTTCTCGAGTAAATATTAGTCACACCTTCACTAGAAACCATATCTAAGGTTACATGGAGAGAAGTGAGGACCAACCAAGCCTCTCAGTGTGATACATTCTCTAACCCATTGATTCAACTCGCGAAGCTAGGTTGAGACAACTCACATCAGAATACAGGTCCTCCTTTATAACGGTAATGGGATCCTGCATCAAACCCTCAAAGTAAAAGGAAATGAGTATTCTCTCAAAATATTTTGATCCAACTTAAAACCCATCAAGATTTCTAAGAAGGAACACCTTTTCACAAGTGTCCCAATGCCATAGACGGTTCTTAAATCAGACACTCAGTTTAAAATATATTTCCATTTTAGTGAAAATACTCGATTCGAGTCTGACTCGACCCACTAGACCTGACTCAGCCCGCCGGCTGAGCCGAACAGATCCGGCTGAACCAACCCAGCCGACCCAACCTATGTCGGTCTGGCTTGAACTAGCTTGGCTTAATGGCCCAGCTGCACCGCAGCCTTCTGAGTCCAGTCCGTAGGGCCGCTAGAGTGGCTCAGCTAATCTAATTCGACCTGCGCGCGCGGGCTGGTTTTGTTACATCGCACGTGGCCCTCCGGACAGTGTGCCTAATCTTGGTCAGTGTGGTTCAGCCCCACCCATTCTCCCTCACAGCCTATTACGGGCTCCATGCGGACCCCAACCACGTATGCAGCTCCCTTCGCTGCCTTCGTGGTCTCAACTAGCAGCACCGCTCCAATTGTGGGCTCCCATGTGGCCCCACTAGGCCGTTATCCTCCTCCATCATCCATCGGCGGTATCCCACCATCATCTGGCACATCGGTGCACCAATGGCCCCTTCCACCGTCCACCGGTTCGCCTCCGGTCCTCCTTTTTTTAAAATGGAAGCACACCTGTTATCATTGGGTCACGTTCTTTATCTCCATGGGATTAGATCAACATTAAAATTCATCCTGATGAAAAACCACTCGAACAGAAATATCTTTTGACTTTCATTTCTCAGTCCATCATATTCATGGTTTCACCTCCATCATACCATACTAATCCCAGATCTGCGATATCAGATCATTGCACCAAGGATTGAAGGCATAACGATCGATTGGTCATAAAATGTTGAGTCACTGTCTAAAGAAATAATTCCCATGAAGATTAAAGTATAGGGGGAGAAAATCCTAAATAACCCAAGAGGAATTGAACATGAATTATGTTGGTTTCGATCTTGGTTCATTTCTGTTATAAAGATAGTCAAAATGAAAAAACAAATCACAAGATCATTCTCCCATCAAAAACCGACAAAGGTAAACCCCATTTCACAAAAACGATTGATCTGTAGGAAAATCTGTTTGTTGATTGGTCCGTGTTCGTTGTTGAATTCATGAACTGGAAATGGAAACCAATTCACAAATTCCCTTCCTCGATTTGGTTTGATTACAGATGAAGAACGATCACTACGTTATTGTCATGGGTGAATATACTTCGAATCTAACATTCATCGTTTATCATCGATCCGCGATCCACCGATTTTTGTCGAGATAACTATGTATCATTTCCTCAGAGGAATTATAGGGTTACGTTGAAAACTATGAATTCTCTCACAAACTCATATTAAAATAAAACACGTCAATGTGTCAAGAATAAAAAAAATTTATTAAAATATTTTAACGATGTATTCATCCAAAAACTTTCATTCACAGTCGGGTCGCACTGGACGATTTTAGGCATCGCCTAAGGAAATCACCCCCTTACGAACTAAATATTTGTCTCAGATTTCCATTCTGAGTTACCATTTATGTGTTATTAGGATTTTAATATAAATTAATTTTATTTTATTATTTTATTTATAAATATGTTCGTTGTGGGGTTTTTTATAGAGGACCAATGCCCACCAAGGTTAGGTCACGCCTAGGGAGAAGCCACTATTTTGAGTTCAATAGTTCCCTCTTATTTTTGATTTGGGAAACAATTTGAATGTTATTTCACTATTTTTTATAAAAATCCGTATGTGTGTGCTATTGGAAACGTAACATTTTTTGGTGAATCATTCTGCGCACATCGAGTATCTGAATCACATGACATCACAGCTCCATGTATCTGAATTTTCCCAATTAATTTATAAAAGTAAATCTGGGGAAAACTTGAGTCATTACATTCTCCCCACCTTAGGGATTTATGTTCATAAAATCCAAAACAAAGGGATACTCAAAAAATTGAGGGTACAAAGAACGAATTTGAGTCTCCCGCTCTCATGTTCTCTTTTGGAGATTCTTGTGCTATCACTGCACATGCACCGGGGGAATAAACCACTTCAAAACTATCCCCTCATATCTATCCTTGATCTCCACTACCTACTAAGAAAAATTCTCCCCATCATTATGGTCCAGATCTCCCTAGTGAATGGCATGTGATGGGCCATGCACGTATATCTGTACCTGAGACACGTGAAATACGTCGTGTACTCATTGCAACTATAAGGGTATATCCAGGTGGTATTCCACCTCGCCAACTCTATATAGTACCAGGAAAAGTGTCGATGAACCTCAGAGAGAACATCTTATCCCAACAGAATCTTTTTATCCTACATTGACGAGAGACCTTAATGAACATATGGTATCCCTAATCAACCCCCATGGACATTTTTTGACTGTCAGCATAAGATTTCTGATAGCTCTATGTAGTCTTCATCAGCCCCCGGATGACCTGAACCTTCTTTGTAGTCACCTACACCAACTTTGGGCCCATGAGCCCCGACTCTCTCCAGTCGGTCAAACAAGATGGTGATGTGTAGGGTCTCTATTACAGAGCCTTGAATAGTGTCAAACTAATGGTGGAGGGGTATTTTTTATTGTAATCATACTCCACCATGGATAGATGATCCTCCAAACTACGACCAAAACATAGCATGCAAGACAAAAGCATGTCCTCCTAAAACTGAATGGTCCTCCCTGTCTGTCCATCCATCGAGGGATGAAACACCATTCTCTAGTGTAACTATGTTCGAAACACCTCATGCAATCCCTTCCACAAAAGGGATGTCAAGTGAGTATCATGATCTGAAATAATTGTTTATGGAACTCCATGAGGTTAAACTATCTTCTACACATAGGGGTGTCCCAAGATCTCTACTAAACTCTACACCAAGATAGGTAAAAAGTGGGAAGACTTTGTGAGTTGGAAAATGATCACCCATATGGTATCGTTCCCCTAATTCATACATGGTAAACCCATCCAAATCTCTATTTTCATTACATTCCATTTCTATTCCGAAACCTCTTGGGGTAGATTCAAACCCACTAGAACCTGATGCCCATCCTTTATTTTTCGACAAGTAAGGCATCAAGACAGAAACTCCAAAACATACTTATTTATCCCTGGCTACCAAACAGACATTGGAGGTCCTCATAAATCATTTTAGAAATTGGATGTACCACTAAATGGAATGCATGAAACTCTTTAGAAACCTCCTCTTGCAACACCATCGGTATCATCATACATCCTATGAAAAAACAGTGTTCTCCAAACCTTTCTAATATCCATTAGGGGAATGCCCTATGGAAAATTGAGAATGTAGAGTCTCACAACCAATATCCCTAAATTTTTACTCCATGATTTTCATAAGTGTGGATGGTTGACACCTAATTATGGGATTTAAGTTACTCTAATTCCATTCACAGTGGTTATCTACAATGAGGAAAACTACTCTGATACCTCATTCAGAAAATACAAGATAGATCTCAAATTGAGGTAATCTACTACCGTGTTCCCCTTCATAGTATTCTAGAGAGTCTTCGAGTCACAGTGCTAGATGAACTCTACCCAGCACCTTTCTGTAAAGTTCCAAAACTTATGATAAAAGATATACTTGAAACTCTTGTGGTTGAAGTAGATGATAAACTTATCACCCATCTGGTAGTGTCACCACATATTCAATATGAAACTACCACTGCCGACACAATATCATTGTTCTTTTAGTTCTGCTCAGGTGATTTCAAATTGTGTGAACCATAGGAAATCACTGATTGCTTCTACATAAGGACTCAACCATGCTTGGTTCTTAATGCATCACAGAACACTATGTACTCAACATAATCTTCTGTAATCCTCAATATGGGAGCACTCATTTAACTATGACCCAACTGTCACCAGATCCATTAAAACTCCAATCTATTAGATGTTATTTTGGAGATCAGTGAAGACCACTTAGGGAATCCCAGGGTGAGACACTAGGTCTCACTAATACCATCATTTGCAAGTCCTCCCACTATACTCTCATATCACGAATATCTGTAGGATCCATCCGATATGCTGGTGTAGATGACCGTGTTGTCTTGGTGTGTAGATCAATGTATAAATCTAACTCTAAGTTGGGAGGTAAAACTGGAACATATATAAATAATTCATCCTTATACTCCACCAATATTATAGGAAACTGAGGACTCAAAACATTTAATGAACTAAGGGTTACACTATCAAACTGAAGAGTAATCGTATGCACCCTCTTATGCATGAGTCCATCCTGAGAAACAAGGAATTCCATTTTTATACTGAAAAGGAAAATACAGTTCCAATACCATGGATGAACCACACCCTTTTCCTAAAATAATGAATCTGATCATGAACGGTGGCTACCAGTCCATACCGACAATGACATATTAAGTATTTAATGCTACTACCAAGATATCCTAACTGAAAATCTATCATTTAAGAGTCAGTTCAAACTATCTATACTAGTGTGTGATCATCGAATCTCCTTTAGTGGGTGTCTCTCAGCAAAATGTTTAATTCAACAATTTAACCATAATCTCTAAGTCTCAAACAAAAATGTGGCAAGAAAGGAAATCTATAGAATAGGTGTCTATCTATTGTAGCTAAAGTAGAAAGACACAGTTCATACCTTGAACCATTCCTAGAGTCATGGGGTCATACTCCTTGACAGCCTGCAACTGTCTCTCCCCTAACCTCCAGCTCCCTTAGTCTGGTATGGACCCCCTAGGGGTTGTGGTGGTAACACATCAAAACATTGTCCACCTCCTATTGCTTCGCTAGATCATATGCCATGTTTGATGAATGAAGAATCTATCTGCTCCCACCACTACCTCTTCCTTGGTGGTTCAGGAACAACCTCTCTTACTATATCCAGAATTGTGGTAATATACCATCCCATATGTCCCATCCAATGACAAGCATAGAAACATTTCCCTTTTGGGGAACTTAGGTGCCATTGGTTCCTCTAAAGAAACCTTATATTCTATAGATTATGTCTTATACCTTCTATAAGAAGGCCCTGCTAACCCTGCATCCCAGTTGATCGCTGCCTCATAATCCTATGATACATGCATGACCCCTGCGTATCATCATCCAATTCCAAAAGATCCATGCACAACTCAGTCTTGAAATTTTCGTCTAACTTAACCACTAGATGTGGGACTATAAACTAATAAATTGGATAAACCACCACCTACTGTACATCCTAAATAAATAATGCTTCGTGATTGGATCCCCTTAGAAATGCCTCATCAAACACCAGGTCGAACTCCCAATTCTTCTGCGGAAACCTCAATGGCTGGCATCGTGAATACATGCTTTAATAAAATAAGATGTGTCATGGTTAAAAGAGTATACCTAGTGATCTTACTCAAGAATTACAAATAAAACACAACCCATTCCTATATTATTCAGGTACCTTTATTTTTTCCTACAAACAGTGCAATCATGCATTATGTGGAAAATCAAGTGTCCAGAGTCCTGGTGTATGGATTTGTTGGCCACCGTATCAACACTGGAATAACTTTCATGAAAACCTAACTCAAAACACTCAACACCATTTCCCCAAACCAACCTCACATACACCGAATATATAAATATAACTGACCTCATCTAATACCACTATGTAACAACCCATCTTAGAGGGGCCATGTTCTGACTACACTGAGCCTACCTATGATAGGAGAGGGGGTAGAGACTAGCATCAAGTAGGCATATCCCACAATTGGGAGGCATTTTACTATGTATCTACACACACACACACATCTCCATTCCCAAAATGATGAAATGTAAAAATGAAAAGTATAAAAATCATGTATGCACTAAGATAACAACCACCAAGTACGATAGGGAAGTAAAGTGTAGTGAAATAAAATTGGTCCAGAATATAATCCCACCAAAAAATAGTCTACAAACCACAAAGTACAACCTGTAAACAATGGTGGTGGGACTATTGTCTATATTTGTATGACCACACCCTGGATTTTTAGAACTCACCAATTACCATCTTGTCTAGTTCCACCTTGAACTCCATAAAAAGTTCGAACATTTTTACAAGACAATACATGTTTGGGAAAAGCCTGTGTAGGGGTGAGTAAAATAATCATCAATAGTCCACACTGAAAACACAATGTAAATACCACAAATGAAACACCATTAAGAAGATATAGTTATATTTACACATGTATGTGTCAAAAACACATATAAGAAGAAGAACCCGGTATACTCATAAATTATTCCTAGCCTTGAAATTTCATTTATTGCCAGCTACACAGTTTTGCTCGTATTACACTCATCCCAAGATATCTCACTCCCCAAGCTATCAGATAGAGGAACGAAGAACATATCTGTCAAAATTAAACACAAAGACGCATGTTTTCAATAAGTCGCATAGTTTCCATGAGACATTCATCCTATCTAATAAATTGAGTTTCAATAACACATGGAGTGTCGGTAACACATTGAGTGTTGGTAACACATGGTGTTTTAGTAACACAATGAGTGTCGATAAGTCATGTGTCCCCCACCACATGTAGTCACTAAGTAATAACCAAAAATCAACCACTAAAAAATTACTGAAGCACACTCTTACAGTCTATTCATGTAGAATGGAAATAATTAGATCTCAATACACAGATAGGGGGTCAACGCCTAGGGGAAACCTGGCCCTACTGGAAACATAATCCTAGATATGGGATAGGTTCCTGTGTAAATATTGGTCACACTTTATCCACAAACCCTATATAAGGCCCCACTAAGAGAAGTGGGGACTAATCAGACCTCTTAGTGTGATACATGATCTAACCAACTGAGTCATCTATCAAAGTCATGATGAGATAACTCACTTCAGAATACAGTTCATCATCTATGATGGGAATGAGATCCTTCATCGAGCCCTTGTAGGAAAAGAAAAAGGATACCCTCTTAACCTCCACTGATCCAACTAAAAACCCACCAATCCATCTCAAAAGGACTCCCTCATTGCAAGGTTACCAATTCCAAATAAATCTCATCAATCGGATGCTCTGTTTGGAATATATGGCCATTTTAGTTAAAAGACTCGATCTGGGTCTGACCTGACCTACCAGACATGACCCGACCCACCAGTTGAACTGATCTGATCTAGTTGACCTCACCTCATCTAGTTGACCTGACATGGCTGACCCGACCTATCTCGGTCCGGATTGAACTATCCTGGACCGTTAGGATTGAACCACTATGTCGATGGAGTGGCCGAACTCATTTGGTCTGCCCTGCATGCACGGTGTGGTTTTTTTTCACTGAATGCAGTCTGCGAGATGGCCTACCTCCAGATGGTCAATGTGGTTTCACTATAATCAATGTGGATGGCCACCATTTCCCAAATCCCCTTGAAGCGCTCTACAGTCGTAAGCTCCAAGTGGACCACAGCTAGAGGATCCACGCGAACCCCATCGATGTACGTGACTATATTTTCCACGTCCCCAGTCACCTCACATGCCACTGCTCCAGCCACGTGATTCTACATGGCCTCACCAAGCCACGTTCCTCCTCCATTAAACATTTTCGGTGACCCTCCGTCATTCGCTGCATTCCACCACCACCACCCGCACAGATGGCCCCTTCTATAGTCCACCAGTTCACCTCTGGTGCTCTGTTTTTCAAAACAAAATAATGCATATGATCAGTGGGTCACATTCTTCATCACTCAAGGCTCAGATAAACATTACTATTCATTAGGATGAAAAAACACTTCAATATGAATATATAATGACTTTATTTGATCCATATATCGTCGTCGTCATCACAACACTGTCATACCATGTCGATCCCAGTTTTGCGATATCGGATCGTTGCACCAAGGATCGAGTGTGAAAATATTTATCTATCGCAACATGTTGGGACCTGTTATAAATAAATAATTCCTATGATGAATGAAGAGCAGGGGGGACAAAAGAATAAATCAACCAAGTGGAAAAGAACCCAATTTTTTTCATGTCAATCATGTTTTGTTTTCATTAGAAAGATAATCGAATCAACAAATAATCACAAGATCAATCTCCCATGAAAATCCCAAAAATGTAAATCCCATCCTATAACAACGATCGATCCGTGGGACAATATTTTTGTTGATTGGACGTGTTCATCATGGAATTCATGAAATGGGGAAATAAATTATATCACAAACACCCTACCTCAATTTGGTTTCATTTCTAATGAATAATGGTTGCCATTCCATTATCATGGGTGAAGATCCTTTGAGTCTGATGTTTTTCATTGATCGTCGAACCACAACCCACCATTGTTCATCGAGAGAGATTCAAATCTTTATTTCATAGGAATTATAGGGATATTGTGATAACCCTGCATTCCCTAGTAAAGGTGTAGTAAAATAAAAAACATTATTAAATCAAGAATAAAATATTTTTATTAAATTATTTTAATGATGTTTACATCCAAAAACTATCATTCACAGTCAGACCACTCCAGCCAATGTAAGGCATCACCTAAGGAAACAACAACCCTTACAAAATCAACGATGTTCTCAGATTTCCAACACGAGTTACTATTTATGAGTTATTAGGATTTTAAAATAAAACAATTCTATATAATTATTTTATTTACGATTACATCCATGGTGTATTTTTATATAGATGACCCACACCAACCAACATTAAATTGTGCCTCGGGTAAAGCCATTGTTCTCAGTTCAATGGTGCACTCAGATTTCTGATTTATCCAACCATTTAAATGTTGTTTCACTTTCCTTAAGATAGGTCATGCATGCATGCTATTAGAAAATTATCATTTTCAGTGAATAATTCTTGTCACACTAGGCCGAGGAATCGCACGATGTCTTAATGCCTAGTCTTGGAATTTTCTCAATTAATTTCTAAAAAAATTAGGAAAATTTGGGTAATCAAATATCAATCCCTTCTTGTATGAATCAATATAGATTAAAACCCCTTCACCACTACATGGTAAAATGGGTCCATACAAATGATTTTTTTGGAAAAAAACATGGGTATATGTGACATTTTCTAACCTATACCCATGGTTCCTACTAAACCATGGGTATAGGGTACCCGGGTATGCACCGGAAGCAAAAACATTGTGTGAGAAGCCAAACAATTGTCATGGGAAAAACTATACCCATGTTTTACTTTCAACCTTGGGTATATGTGGAATCTATATCCACGGTTTTCGTAAACCGTGGGTATAACCTTTGGTATATAAGCATGTACACAAAGTTTATGAATACTGTGGGTATAGATAAAAGATATACCCATGGTTCTACTAAACTATGGGTATAGGGTCCGTTGTTTTTTGAGTGAGAAAAAAGATATATAAGATAATATATTGTTATATAGTTGTAATTACAACTAGTGTAGTGGTAAAGTGGTTCAACAGTATCAAAGGTGCAGGTTTGTAACTCTCATGTGAAATTTTATTTATAGTAGGTTTTATAAATAAATATATAAATATATATATATATTTATTTATATTGTGATGTATATATATGTATGTAGAACTTCAATTGGAATTGTGGAAATGCACTTTAGCGTCAGAGTATCATTTTGGGTTCGACAACTACATGGAATATTTTATTTATACACACATTTTATTAATATATGTTCAAGATAATATATATATATATATATATATATATTAATATATCAAAATAAGTTCAGTTGTTCTAGTGGTAAAGTAGTTAACCGGCATAGCAGAGGTGGGGGATCGTAACCCGCTGCAATATAGGTAGTTGAAATTAATATAAATAAGCATATATAGATAAATTTAAATGTAAATGACATTGGTTTGTTAGTGAGACTCTTCCTTGTGGTATATGAGGTCATTGGGTCAAAACTAGATCGCCTCTTTTTTTCTAATACCAAGGATTTATATTAATATATTTAAGTAAAATTATATGTATAGTAATGTAAGTTCTGAAGTTCAGTTGGTTAGGCAATGGATTTTTGATGACGAGGTCGTGGGATCAAAACTGGTGCCCCTTATTTTCTAATATAGGTATCTAGATTAATATATCACTCTAAATGTAGATTTATAATTATGTAACCAAGTTAGCTGTAGTGGTAAGGTGAATTTTGATTGAAGAGCATAGGGTGGGTTCAAATCTCTCTTCTTGCATTTTTTAAAAAATTTATACCCATGGTTTTCAAACCAATGGTATATGGTTGTTTTTTTATGGTTGGGGCCCAAGCCTCAATTTATTATTAATGAAAATACCTCTTTAGTGTGGGTAGAGGGAGACCCATTACATAGCCTGAAGGCCCAAGGACAAGTGGCCCGAATACATGGCTTGAAAGACCATTTTTTGGCCCAATGTACCCCTACAGTATAGGGTTGTGACACGATGGATAGTCAGTATAAGTCTTGGTGAAAAAAATCTATACCCATGGTTACTCAAACTGTGGGTATAGGATGTGGACCTATATAGAGGCCTCAGTTTCCCACAGCTCCCAAACCCTGGGGTATAGATCATTTTTTCTGTATTGTGTGTCTTTGATGGATCTATTGGTATACACTCTCTTATGATTATATGAACCAAAAATGAATCATTTTCCACAAAAATTAAAAAATATACAATTTCTATAAAGTTTCTCCATCGTTAGGTTATTTTGTATAACTCTCAAGATGTCTTCATACTCTTCCATTCACTTATAGTAGATATGAATATCTTCTATAAAAGCTATAAAACTATTCAATGTCATAACTAAAGACTCTATTAATTAAATCCATGAATATTGTATGTGTATTGGGGATACTGAATTACATTACCAAATATTCATAGTTTTCATACATTTTATGGAATTTCATATTGGGTATATCCTCCTTCTCGACTACTGATTGGGGATATTTAGAAGAATGGTCGATATTAGAAGAGTATTGAGCTCCACACAGTTGATAAAATATTACATCAATATGGGGTAGAGGATACTTTTCTTGATTGTGATTTTATTTGACTCTTGATAATCCATGAAGAGTCACATTAATCAATATTTATTTTAACCAAATTAATATTTATACCCTATGGTGACACACTTGGATGAATAAACCCCATATCAAGGTTTTCATAGATTTTCTTCAGGAATTATGACAAATAAATTAGGTTCATTCTATAGGTAGACTTTGAAATTTTTCTTGTACTAGGTAGGAGTTATATTGGGAACTCAACTTCATGTCTTTGTAGAATACTGGGTTTTTTAATAGACATCGAATAATTCATGAATAATAAAAAAATTATCGAAGTTGAGTTTCTTTCCAATAATTAGATATAAAAGACCCTTTTGAATTGGAACTAAGACCCATAAAATTTGATAATCAATGGTTGGTTTTCTTCTATCCATGGTTATTTTATTTTCCTTTGAATTCCATTTTACTATTACTATCTAAACAATGATACTGATATCTAACTCCAACCTCTATTTCCACCATTATAGCACATCAAATAATCTATTTAAATATAATAATGTATCTTATAGATAATTACCATCAGAGACTTGGTTCTATGTAACTGTAAACTTGATCAACATTAATTTTTCATTGGATCATAATACCAGAAGAATATTGCATATGTCTTTTAAAATTTTCCTCCTAGGTAATAACAGATTAATAAATCTTTTTATTTAACTCAAGATACTCCTTCTATATCATTTTATGAAGAATATGGGGAATGTTCCTATTAAAAAAAATTCTCTTAAGCTCATCAAAATCCATATAGTCAATTTCATTCTATTATATCGTATTCTTAATAAGAGTCCACCAATTATCTACTTTACCTGCCAAATAATAGTAGACAGAAATTATGTTTTCATTTTTTGAACACTAGAGAAAAAATATCTTTTCAGTAGTATTGATCCATTTTTCATCAACTAGTGGATCAAAAGACCCACTGAATGAAGTTGAACATTGCTTTATAGTGGACTCAATGGAATATGTTTCCATCCTTTATTCATTTTGAAGTCCAGTATGATTCATATCTTGAGAGAGTTGTGTGGTCATAGAAACATGATTTTTCATTATAGATCCCACAACATTTCGATAAATAGGAGTACAATAATTTAGTTTTCCATCACACTATTCATTGACAAAGTTCCTTCATGTTCCATCTATTGAGAAAAAACCAAAAATGAGTGTAGTAAGAATCAATAATCGTATTGGAGGACCACATTATTATGAAAACCACTTATATGATTTCTAAATAATGAAACCTTATTTTTAATCTATAATACATTAGTATTATCCTAGTTAATTCATAGTAAAAGTCTATATAAATATTTCATGATGGTTCATAATGTGTTTGTGAATTTATAAGGCATATCCCCTGAGAGTGTCAAACTAGGTGTGCATCAAGGCCAACTTCCATAAACCCATTGTCGATCGGGTCTAGCTAAATATAGTGTTTCTTGGGTTATTATCACTAGGTATATCTATTTTAGAACCACGTCCACGTATAGTATCTAAACAGGGATGTAATTTCTTGTAAACCACTCTCTCTATCATTTACAAAAAATATCATATGTTTTTCTATACATTGAATCATCCTTTGACATACCCATAGACATGTCCTTTTGGATATCAATATGATTTTATCATCTTGGATTCAAAAGGATAAAAAAAATTATCCTCTTTTACTAACTATAGAGTCCCAACATAATCATACATAGATATTAAATCATTTTTATGAATACTCATTACATTATCTAGACAAGAGCCTAAGGACTGTAATAGATTCATTCCTTTGGAAACATTTTTACACAAACAATGGTCCATAAGTGAGCAACATCATCAACAACTATGATTATATTATCTAATAATCTTTTATACATATTATATATAATACATAACTATAAGGCCCCAGCCATAAACCTTACTTAATCATGAGTTATTACAAGATTACACGTTGGGGATCTTTTCAGGTTTAGAGTTTTAGAGAATTAGATCATGAAACTTGCATTACATTCCACATTTAAACAAAGTGGTTACATAAAAGATAGTATTCATTCTTCCCAACAACTGAATCATATTTAAAATAAAACTTGGATTCTTTCTTGACACATCCTTGACTCTATCATCTTATCATGTACCTTTCCCGTGACCTGTGAAAAACATTTCAAAAACATTGGATGAGCATAAAAAGCTCAGTAAGGGATACACAAAGAATGAAAACTGTTAGTTTTTCAAACATCAAGTAAACCATGTATACTCTATCAAAGTAATACCTTCACCTTCATGAAGTAGTAAAAACTCTTCACTGAATAAAGTATCATTACATACCTTTTTGTAACAAAAGTATTTCCATAAAACCCATATAATGAACACATAACATATATAAAGGTAACTTGGGACATAAACATACTTAAGTGGAATAACCATACGGTCGACTCCCACACATATCACTTAATGGAATATCCATACGGCCAATTTCCATACATACTTAATGGAATAGCCATACGGCCGACTTCCATACCTAATGCATTGGAGGTTATAACGTAACCACCCGTTCTGGAATTCACGGCACCACCCATCATAATGTCCAAGTACCATTATTACACATAAAATATGGAAAATATAAACATTTCAATAACAATATTTCATTTGCAATCACAACAAATAATTCCCAGATATTGAATTAATCAATCCATTTTCAAAAACCATTTAAAAGAGATTTTTGAATCAAAGTGTCCCATACCACTTTGAAGATTTTAATGGAATATTAATGTCCATATAAATAAATACTTAAAACCATTTTCAAAACATGGACATTAAAGATAAATATTTAGAATAATAAATCTTTAAAACATTTAAAATGATATTTTTGTTAAAGAGTTTTTAACAAAATGAGAGACTCTTGAATACAAATAATAGCGGAATAACATTTAATCCGAACTTTATAATATCATGAGAATAAATGGATTCATGATATAATATGTCGAAGGACAGTATACACACCATATAAGAGTGAATTGGTGCATAACAACAATGAAGTCTCAAAAGAAATGTAAAATGACATGAAATCCATTATAAAGAAGGTATCCTTAAATTAAGGATAAATCAATCTCATAATTATGTGTGAAAAATATAAATACACCCAATATAACTGGATATTAAGTGTAAAACAATCGAATGTTATTCACACATATTCAAAGGATGACAAATTCAATAACTACATGTTGAACCCAAAGAAATCGAAATTGGGTTAAGAAGTTCCATTGACAGCCTAACGGCATCACATCAAAATGAGTTGATGAGAGATAAAAAAACTATCTCATCACTTGGAAATAAAATGTACATCAATAATGATATATGAGAACATATCCCAACATAACAATATTTACATTAAAATACCCAACAAAAGAAGTCTTTTAAAAAGAGTAGGGTGAAAGGTTCCCTTACCGACATGGGTATCTTTCGAAACATACGCCCCGTGAAAGAAGGACAATACATCATTGATGTAAATACTCATAAATGAAATAATATTACACAATGAGTAAAATAATGGTCAGTACATACACCACTCAAAGGAAATTGTGGCAAATGTATCATAAATCTAACGGGAATAAAAGTGAGATGAAAAATCCCTTACGAAAACTCGCCAGCCTAACGGCGCCACTTAAAACTTCCAAAATGGATTGATGAGATCAAATAGAGTATCCCATCATATTAAAATATAATTTAAAGAAAGTGGAATATAAAATAAAATCCCCCAACATAACAAAGAGGAGCTTAAAATAAGTGACACAAAGGAGAGTACTTAAAAAGAAAGAGAGAGGTTAGATCTCTTACAAAAATTCGGCAGCCTAACGGCGCCACTCAAAACAACCAAAATGGATTGATGAGAGAGAATAGGGTCTCTCATAATATGAACATAAAAATTACATTAATATTAATATAAAATAACATCCCAATAACAAGAAATATGAGCTTAGAAGTAATGACATAAAAGAGTGTACTTAAAAAGAAAGAGAGGAGTAGGATCCCTTACCTCGGGTCCGACTTGACTCGATCATTCTTTAATGTCCTGAATAATAAACATGAGTTAATTTAAACTTTATTAAGAACCTTTTTCTAGTTCATTATTCCTTTTAGATCACTTATTGTCATGTTATAAACATTATGTAATCATTTATGTTAATAATGTTTATTTTGTCGATATTTGGTTCTTAAGTCGAAAATGGACTTCTTACAATTACATGTTGTTCGTGTGGTCAAAGGTTCTTTATATCCAGAATGAAATTCCTGATTTTGATATCATATATATCATATATATCCAGAATATACATGTATTTATAATATTACATAATCATTTAGAGGTAAGAAATGAAATGCACCGTTCATGGAGACGGTAAGCCGTACGTACGCATGAACGCTACTTTCATTTCATTGTCATATTAATGGAATTAAAACTAAATGAGAGGTATGTATATTTTAATTACAGAATTATATTCATAATTTAGATGTATCATTCATCATATATATCCATTATATACATGTACTTATAATAGTACACTACATTCGGGGATAAGAAATGAAATGCACCGTCCATGGAGACGGTAAGCTGTACGTACGCATGAACACTACTTTCATTTCTATCTCATACTTTAATGGAAAGAAATAATAATGATATAGAGGTATATAATAATTCCAGTATAACATCGTATTTAATAACATTAAATCCATCCTTTATACGTCCCACGTATGGCATTAACGAATCACATCACTTTGAGGGGGTGGTAGTCCGCACTTCCTAAAATGAAGATATCGCGTATACCCATAATGGAAGCCATAAAGGTAAGACACAAATAAAAAAATACAGAAGCATAAGTAAAACATAAAAATATTTTATATAATATATGAATATAGTGACATCTTAATGGCCACCTTTGAAGGTGTTAAGAAAATGTTGAACAATCATCGTTTCGGGAGGCAGAAATTCGCCATCCACGGAAACAGTATGTTATTTAACCATTAGATGTATGTGTGTGTAAGTGTATCTCGAATAATTCTTATAACAACATCCTAGTATATTGAGGATATTGGAGTTGTTACAAAAGAAAAGAATAAGAAGAGTTTAGGGGGTTGGAGAAGCAAAATAAAACAAAAGGACTCAAAAGAAGACATTACCTTAAAATCGGGTAACTCCCCTTGGTTTGAGTTCAAAGGCTTCCTTGGAAAGACTTTTTCCCAAAGTGAGGCTTCAAGGAGTAAGATAGGGAAGTGGAAAGACAAAATGGACAGGGTTTGGCCGAGCCAAAGGCTTTGAGAGTGTGGGTAAGGAGGTAGAGGTGGGGGCCTTTTATAAGAGGAGAGGAGGGGCACTTTTTGAATGTAAAGAAATATTACTTTATTTGAAAATATTTTTCGGTCTTAAAAGCTCCAATATTGATATAATTCGTGGATAAGTTGATAAGGGTTCGAAATCCACCCATCCAATAAGTTTTGGACATGTGTAGGTCATAGAGTTTACATTATCTTCTCATTTTATTTAAATCGTCAGATAATGATGTCATCGCTGCATCATTATGATGTCATAAATAATTAAATTTATTTAAAGTCTAAAAATTATAAAAAAAATACTAGGATGTAGGAAATCCTTTTATCTTTCCAATGACTATTTATAATCAAAATTGTGATCTTTATAACCCCATGTAAAAATTGTTTTCGTAAAACATATTATGTTTGTGTCATTTTTACTTTTATATTAAATAAAAAGTTATTTATGTCATTTCCCAACCAAAGATACTGAACTTTGTTTGAGCACTGCCTACCACCCTCAAACTGATGGACAATCAGAATGGACTATTCACACCTTAGAAGACATGTTGAGATCTTTCTCACTTGACATTCAAGGTATGTGGGATCAATATTTACCTCTGGTAGAATTTTCCTATAACAATAGTTTCCATTCAAGTATTCATATGGCACCATATGAATAGTTATATCGCAAGAGATGTCGCACACCAACTTTTTGGGATGATGTTGGTGAACGAAAACTCGTAGGCCTAGAACATGTTGAGGAAACAATGGAAAAAGTTATGTTTATCCAAACCCACATGAAAGCATCCCAAAGTGGGAAAAGGAGCTATGTTGATAACCGAATAAAGGATTTTGAATTTCTAGTACGAGACCAAGTTTTCATGACGCTATCTCCATGGAAGGGTGTTATATGTTTCAGTGAGAAGGGTAAATTGAGTACCAGGTACATTGGTCCATTCGAAATTCAAGAACAAATTGGAGTTGCAGCTTATCGTTTGGCAATGCCTCCAAGTCTCTCCAAATTTCATGATGTGTTCCACGTATCACTATTGAGAAAATACATGCCTGATCCAATGCATGTTCTCACCTATGAGGAAATCGAACTGGAAGGTGATTAGTCTTATTGTGAAGAGCCTATAAAAATTATTTATACCAGAGAACAAGTGCTGAGAAACTGGATGACTCGTCTGGTAAAAGTTCTATGGAGAAACCATGAGATGGAAGAGGAAATGTGGGAACCCGAGGAACTTATGATGAAGAACCACCTGAATCATTTTATGCAATACTGTTTTAGAAATTTCTAGCACAAAATTATTTTAAGGGGGAGATAATTTAACACCCCAAGCTTCCACAGTATGTTTCCCATTGAATAATGTAGTAGCTTGCGTTGTAAACAACATGGAGTTTTAACACACCATGACCAATCAAACTAGCCGTTATGAATAGTAATACCCACTTTTTTAAATTTTATAAATTATATTTTTTAAAATGAACTTAATTTTTGGATTCTTAATATCAAAATTATCTTAGGGAGAATTCTTGGTATTTTTCTGAAAACATTCAATTTTTTATGATTAGGAAAAAAACACTGCGTTATTATTTAAAACCGACTTTTTATTTTAATAATTAGTAATTTTATTTAAATTTATTAAAGTTCAAAATAGATACATAATTCCAATATATGTTCAATATAATTCATTGGAGTCATTTTATAATAAGTTTAGATATATAAAACTTTATTGATCTTTTTACTGTCTTTTTTCCACCTTCTAAGAGCATTTGAAAATTTTCATAAAACATAATTTTACCGGTTATGTGAGTTAAATTTAAAAACATTGAGATACATAGTTAATATCATTAAGTAAAATTTGGTTCAATAAGATGAAAATAGTTTTTAGTGAATAGTAACTTTTGACTTTTATTTACCACAGTTAAAAGTAAATAGGGTAATTAACGGTAAAAATGATATTATAATTACCCAAAAACATGTCCTAATTCTATTGGATAAGTGTAATTAGACCAAAAAAACATTAGTAATAAAATATTATCACATTTGGTTCAATCATATTAGATTAGGACATTTATTATTATTTTATTTAAAGAAGAGTTAAAAGAGTTAAATTCAAAGTTAATTAACAAAACCATTTTAAATATATGCTTACACACAACATAAATTCAACTATAAATATTAATTATAACTCTAAAAATATTTCCTACATAATCGTATTTTATATATAAATTTTATACATCAAATAATTTAACTTATTTATGACACAATGATGATGCAGTAATTACCTTATTAATGAAATATTAAAAGAATTGATATTATAAATATCCAAATAAATGTAAATTGAGACTTCTGATGAATTACTCTAATTTTATAGGTTAATATGACATTTTAGGGTTGATTAAAAAAATTATTTTATGTGATAATGTTTTTATGGATTTCAAAAAAATCAAATACTAAATAGTGTCAAAATTGACATAATTGAGTTTTTAAAACAAATATTATATTATTAATTGATATAATATTCCTAAAAATATAAGGATCTTCCAAAGTACTTATATATGGTTATATATTTTAATAATTAACCACTTGGGTTTATCTTGTCTTTTTATAATAAGTTTATTAACCATATAATATAAAAATAAAAAGAGACTAGGTAAATGTCAAACTATTTAACTAAGAGTTAAATCTATACGATAAGGTTAATATGGTGACCTAAACCTATATAAACTCTTATAGTTGAGCGTTTTTTCACCCATCCCCGCTTTAGCCTCAAAATAAATCATTTTTGAGCCATTAGAAACCGAAAATTATTTTATTATAAAATAATATTTCAATCTTTTCCTAAAGTGTCCCTCCCCTCTCTTATAAAAGAGTGCTTACCCTACTCTTAATTTCACACCTCCAAAGACATTTGTCTTATCCAAACCCTTGAAAAATATCTTTCCAACATCCCTCACTTCAACCTAGAGGCCTTACTTTGATTATAAATCCAACCTAATGATTCCTTTTGAACAACTAAACAGGAAACACCCAAAAAAGAGTTAATAATTTCACCACCCTCTTTCAAGTTCTTTTCTTCTTCCACTTCCTATTTATTTTTTGTTTCCATATAAAAATAATAAATACAGTACCTTCTACATACTGTGATTTTATTATAAATATGTTAACACCATATTCATTATTCTATCCATCCTATAAATGAGAAAGTTACCATATGTGTGTACGTATGGCTTACCTTCTCCACGTCGTGGTGTAGTTTGTTATTCAAACACTGCATTATTTGGATGAGTTTAATAATGAGTATAACTAATGTAAATAATAAATATAACATGATTATTATTCTGTATATATGATATACCATCCAATTATATACAATTTCACCATCAATATATTGATATTGTTGCTTGTGTGTACGTACGGATTACTGTCTCCACGAACGCGATGAGACTCATTCCCCATCGTAATCATTCAAGAATAATTTTCATTTTACGATAAAAAATAATGTTTAACAACTTAATATCATTATGCATATGAATAAAATACATTCTATTCATAAAAAACATGGATTACGTAACCAATAAGAGATGTGGATCCCATCCACCTTTTAATTCTAAAGAGTATGCTCTTATAATATCTTCGATCCTCTAAATAGACTATTCAGATTGGCCATCAGTTTGGTTGTGATAAGTCATACTAAAATTCAATTTAGTACTCAAATTTTTTTGAAAACTTCTTTAGTATTTAGATGTAATACTATGATCATGATCATAGAAAATTGAGAGTAGAACCCCATGCAGTCTCACCACATCCTTCACGTGTATCTTTTCATGTTGGTCATGTGATTGATCTTATTGAATAGTGATAAAGTGGGAAGTCTTCAAAAGATGGTCCACCACAACCCATATCACATTATTTTATTTGGATGTCTTTGGGAGACCAGTGAAAAAGTCCATAGTGACATTCTCCCATTTCCATGTGGGTATAGAAAATGGATGAATCGTCCCTTAGGACTTCTATCAGTCTACATTAAATTACTAACATATGAAGAACCTTGAGATATACTCTGCAATCTCTTTCTTCATGTTGTCCCACCAGAATTGTTCTAAGAGATCACAGTCCATCTTGGTACTCTTGGGATGGATAGATAAAGCTAATCTATGTGAATCTTCCAATAGATCCTTCTTTATACCAGGCGATGAAGGAACCAAAAGCCTTTCTCGAAACTTAATCACACAATTATCATCAGTACGAAACCCTTGAATCTTTTCTTCCTTTACTGCATTCACCTAATTATGTAACATCAGATCATCCCTTTATGCCTCCTTAATCATCTCTTGGACAGATGGTCGGGAAATCATTTGGTCAATGTATGATGTATTCCCTACCATTATGGTTTCAAAATCCATCCTTTTCATATCCTTCAGGATAGAGTCATTCTCAATCCGCAACATGTAAAGAGTAGCAATTTCTTTCCTACATAGAGCATTATCAACCATGTATGTCTTGTCGAGATGATAGTGAATAGACAAATCATAGTTTTAATTAGCTCTAACCATCTCCTTTGATGTATGTTGACTTCCTTTTGTGTCAATATATAATTTAGACTCTTTTGATCAGTATATATGTCTCACTTCTCACCATAGAGGTTGGTCCACCATATTTTCTAGGCAAAAATCCCAGTTCCAATCTCTATGTTATGTGTTAGGTAGTTCTTCTCATGGATATAAAACATTCTTCATGCGTAGTCTATCAGATTATCATTTTTCATGAGTGCATAACCCAATAATTTCTTGTAATAATTACTACATAATAAAAATCCTTCTCCACTTTTAGGTAATGTGAGTATAGGTATTGTGATCATCCTTCTCTTTATCTATTTTAATCTTTCTTCACATTCTTCCATCCATACATATTTTACCACTTTCCTCGCTAACTTAGTTAGTGGGCTTGAAACTCGTGAAAATTTTCTCAAAAACAACGTTTGTAGTAACCAACTAATCAAAAAAAACTATGGATTTTTGTGACACAATAGGGCATTTTCCAGGCCTTGATTTCCATTTTTTAGGGTCCATATAAATTCCCTCAATTGGGATCATGTGTCCCATGAATGTGACTTTCTTCATCCACAAGTCACACTAGACATACTTGGTGTACAACTTATCCTTCCATAATGTCACAAAACAAGCCTTACATGTTCTTATTGTTCCTCCTATATATTAGGATAAATGAAAATATCATCTATAAACACTACCAAATGATTGTTGATGTAATTAATAAAGACATTATTCATAAAATCTATAATTATTTTAGTGGCATTAGTATGTTCGGTGGGCATCACTCAAAACTCATAGTTCCCATATCTTGTATGGAAAGTAGTATTATAAAAATCCTCTTTCTTAACCTTTATCTAATTATATCCAAAATAGATATATTCCTTTGAGATTACTAATATCATCGTAGTTGATTGAACAAGTCATCAATCCTTGTAAGAGGATACTTGTTCTTTATGGTGAGCTTATTGAGTTCCCAATAATCGATACACAACCTCATTGATAAATCCTTCTTCTTCACAAATAACACTGGCACAACCCAAGGTGGTGCACTAGGGCATATGAACCCTTTGACCAAATGACTATGCACCAACTTTGTTAACTCCTCCAGTTCGATATGATCCATTCTATAGAGACACTTTGAGTTAGAAGTAGCTCATAGTATGAGTGTTTTAGATGCTTTCGTCAGGGTGCATGCATTCGTATGTTCGAGGATGACGACGCTGTCTGTTTCCCCACATTCCCACTTTCCAAAGGCTGGCGGCATCTATTCCATGTTCAAGGATGTTTTCTCTTTGATCGAAACAGGATGACGGGATGTCGGTTCCTCCTTTCATGGATTCTTCCTCGGAGCTCGTCGCCTAGTCGAGGTCTCCATTATATACTTAAGATGTTGTTCGTGAAACTCTTCCCAGTGCCATATCTTCATGGACACCGGTTAATTACACTTCTTCTATCGGGACATTCCAATGGGTCTGGTCAGGGAATCAATCTTCAGTTGGAGGAGTAGTCGGGTTAGAGGTCACTGGCATGTCTAGATTTTGGAACACTAGCGTTTCTGGGTTTCTTCCACTTAATATAGGGATTATCGAGGGCGCGGAAGCCTGAGGAATCCCACGTCGAATGTGGGGAATTATATGCCATAGGCGTGTATCTAACATTTTCCTTGGATTCCCGTGTTTATCATAGGGTATGCCATAGGTTTAACATCTAGCGGAGATGGATCGGACTAATCAGAACACGGACTAGAGTGGATTAGATAGGTGTGATCCCTGGGGGAAACACTGATGCTAGGTAGTGAATTCGCATGATCTCACTGGGATATGGCGTCCTGGATAAGAATCAGGATGGATGATGGATGGTTAAATGAAGTGGATGGATAATTAGGTGGAGTAGACTTGAGGAAGATGGTGATGTTGGTATTGAGCCTCAGAGAGACTTCCTAAGTATCCCCATGGTAGGGAATCAAAGACTGCATAATTCATGAAGCGATGGGACACCTAAAGAGGTGACCCGTATGGATGGGACCTAAAGGAATTTGAACCTCCAGGTTGGGGTATGACCTTCCCAAAACACATAGGATCGAGGGAGAGAACAGGATGAGACATGAGAAATGGTATTTAACCTCAAGGAGGCTTCCTACGTATCCTTGTGGCAGGGAATCAATGTTCACGTAGTTTATCTGAAGATAGCTTACCGTCGATTGGGGACTTCAATGGATTACCACTGAATACGGTCACAATGGAAAACCACTGGATGGGGTCACAACGGATTACTACTGGATGGGGCCACAACGATATAATTTTATATTGGGTTATAATGTCCTACCACTAGATGGGGCCACAACGAATTACCGCTGGATGCTGTTACAACAGCTTACCACTAGATGGGATCACAATGATTTACCACTAGATGGGGTAAAAATGGCTTACCACTTGATGGGGTCACACCGACTTACAACTGGATGGGGTTATAATGTATTGCCACTAGATGCGGTCACAATGGCTTTCCGATGGATAGGGTTGAACCTCATGGAAGCTTCCTACATACCATGACCAGGAGACAAGGATGAAAGCCCACATATTTTGGGATGGTGGATACAGTTTAATGTTGTGCTAGACAAAATAGGGCATGCGGTTTAATGTCATGTGGGACGAAGGTGGTCTGATGTGAATGGGGGGTCGAAAGCAGTGGTTTTTCAGCTTGAACCTCAGGGTGTCTTCCTACATACAATGACTTGGCAAGGATCAAAGTCAACATAGTTCCAGATTGGGAACCGACGTGAAGCGGGGTCGGGACCAATGGATGGTGGTCTTGAACCTCAAGGAGGCTTCCCACATTCCTTGCCTTGGCAAGGATCAAATTACAAGTAGTTCCAGGATGGGGTTTGTGAACCGATGTGAAGATAGTATGGACTAATGGCTATTGGGCTTAAACCTCAGGGAGGCTTCCTACGTACCTTGCCTTGGCAAGGATCAAAGTACATGTAGTTCGGGATGGGGTTTACTGAGATGACGTGAAGATGGTGGGACCAATGGGTGTTGGGATTGAACCTCAGGGAGGCATCTTACATACCTTGCCTTGGAAAGGATCAAAGACCACATGGTTTAACATGATATCATGAGGATTACATTCTAGGCTGCCCGGAGAGGATGTCGTGGTCTATTCTTACTCTAGGACCACGTGAGTCATGATCAGTGTGAGAAACAAGATGCAACATAGGATAGAGGATCACGTCGTGGAAGGTGCATCTGTGGGAAGTGGAGTGGCTCTTACATGTGGTTAGCAGCGCAAAGAGGAAATAGGGGCTTACGCGTGGTTAGTAGACCAAAGAAGAAAAAGGGGCTTACGCGTGGCTAGCTTCCCAAAGAAGAAACAGGGGCTTACACGTGGTTAGCATCCCAAAGAGGAAATAGGGGCTCTTGCGTGGTTAGCATCCCAAAGAGGAAATAGAGGATTAAACGTGGTTAGCAGCCTAAAGAGGAAACAGGGGCTTACACGTGGTTAGCAGCCCAAGGAGGAAACATGGGCTTACGTGTGGTTAGCATTCCAAAGAGGAAATAGTGGCTTACGTGTGGTTAGCAGCCCAAAAAGGAAATAGGGGCTTATGCCTGGTCAGCATCCCAAAGAGAAAATAGGGGTTTATGCATGGTTAGAAGCCCAAATAGGAAATAGGGGCTTACGCATAGTTAGGATCCCAAAGAGGATACATGGGCTTACATTTGGTTAGAATCCCAAAGAGGAAACAATGGATTACGCATGGTTACAAGCCCTAGGTGATGGAGATTGGGACTTACTCCAGGATGGAGGCTCAAGTGGCAACAAAATGTCCAGGGGGAGAGGGACAGGACAATGAAGGTCCCAATGCCCATCTCTCCTCTGGCCATTGTCAAGGAATAATATAGGAGGAGAAAGGGTACTACCTCCTACAAGAAATTCTTGGGGCTTACACCAAGGTGGTTTCCCAGTCCCCGCGGACCAATGTCGCTCCAACAAAGAGGGTATCATTCCATGTGAGGAATTATCTCACTTCCATGGAGACCAGTGGGAATAGAGAATGTCCGAGATGGGGAACCCCACCTGTGTGGCATGGGGAGAGGCCATAGTTTAACATTATGTGTTGAGAATGATGGTGCTTGGTAGTTTAACATCCTGCAGCTCGGACGAGGTGGGTTTTCTCCGCACCCCTAGGACTTACATAACTGATACTCACCCTCCCATGAGGGAAGGAAGGCATCGGTAATGTCACGGCGATGGGGTGTTATGGAGTGGTCAATTTGGGGTCCATGTTAGTGTGGCTATGCAAAGAAGTAATAGATGCTATAGTGCCTATGAGAAGAGGGAGGAGGTAAAGAAACATAATAGGTAGTACCACCCATGGGATCTTGAAATTGCTTCATGAAAACCTAATGGGCTGCACAGGAAAAGAAATTACATAGCAAAGGAGTTCATAGGTAGAATCATTGTGAAGCTATGGTGCCCAATGAAGTGGAGGGACTTCGTGAAGGGGTGTGCTTCACGAAGTGAAGTCTCCTAGCCTAGGAATAAGGCATAGGTGCATATGGAAGGTTCTTCGCGGAGTAGAACGGTATTCGTAGAGAAATGCCTCAAGAAGCAAGGGTGACATGTGAAGTATAAAATTTTAAGCAATATGCTTCTCCAAGAACAGTGACCATGCCTTAGCATGTAGGTCACATGTGTTTGAAGGGTACATCGCGAAGCCTAAATGCTCTGCGGCGACCCGAGTCCCCTTGGGAATCTCCTTCCATCACAGAGTCATGTGGGCTCCGTGAAGGGCATTCCTCTTTGAAGCGGGGTAGAATTCATGAAAGGGGGAAGGCACTTCACAATGCAAAAGTACCATGAAAATCTAATGGTTTGAAGAGAAAAAGTTACTTCGTGATGTGGGAGCTCAGAAGCCGAAAGGTCAGAGGATCCATTTTTTGGGCTCGAGGGGATCCTGGTATTTATAGGCAGGAGGTTCTACGATTTAGATCTCACTTCACGTGAAGACGAAGCTTACTCCATGGCGGGTTCGCGAACGTCAAAAGGGTTTGCGAAGCATCCTACCTCCTTTCTCAACGGTGGGCTCGCAAAGGTCAAATTAGTTCATGGAGCTTCCCACCTCCTTACTCCATGGAGGGCTCGCAAACGTCAAATTGGTTCCTGGAGCATCCCGCCTCCTTGCTCTGCGGTGATCTCGCAAAGTGGGATCTCAACACCGGCTGCGGGACCACGGGGTATCCGCGAGCGGTCTTTACGAGGCTACCCCTAATTATTTCCCTCTATTCTTGCATTTCCCTAATTTTTGCATCAACAAATGCCCCTCCTTAGACTTTGAGCTAAGGAGAAAATGAGGGTCAATGTTAGAGGGTCAACTGCTAAAATTCCTCAGTCAATCATTAAGGTGAATCGTGAAGGGTCTTGCAAGGTGGAGCTGTGCGCGTGGGCTGGCACGCCGTGAAGCTCACCGCAGATCGGACATGTTGTGAAACTCCCCATGGATCGGATGCACCACGAAGCACACATGGTCATCACCTATAAATAGGGGAGTTAACCTCTCTTTTTTTCTTTCTCTTCTCTATGTTTTTGTCCTGTAGCGCTCTTGATTTGTGAAGCTCCGTGTACTCCACAATTCCACTCCGCGAATTGGGTCTTCTACTTCGTAGCGTAAGGAGAGTCTTTGACTTCATGTTGGTGCACTCTGTGAACTACCTCTTAAGGGTGGGGCAGGCCTCCAGGAACAGCCTTCGCGACCGAGCTTCACAAACATTCCCCGTGAAAGTGCTTCACAAACCAAACCCAAAGAATGCCCAAACTTCAAAATTGAATGGCTCACCAAGAGGCTTCCAGGGGGTCCTTGCAGGCGCTGTCCGAAGGGATGAGATGGCGGATAGCTTGGGTGTAGAGGAGTTGATACAGAGCCACTCTGACCACAATTTGCTGGTGGAGCTACTATTGGAAATCCAGATGAACTATCCATTGTGTAAGAGGCTGTTGCTATATGGATTTGGGCTGAGGGATGACATATTCATCCCCAAAGAAAGTAGGGACGAACCGGCATACTGGTTTAGGAGCACGTTGTGCCAGCGCCAGTGGTTCAGGGTAGCTAAAGGCCATGACTAGTAGGACTTCACACCTGTTATAGTTGATTGTATGTACAACCATCTGAAAAAAATTTATAGGAGGGAACTGCAGCCAGAGATGACCCACCTCTAGACCAGACGATCTTGAAGGCGGCCCTAAGGAGCCTAGGGAAGAGATGGTATGATGAGTGGGATCTACACCCGGGTGGCAGCTCTAAAGTTGACTAGGCCTGGGCCTACTGGGTAGGTTCCTCATGTGATGAATTTAGGGCATAGCTGAGGAGAGTGGGTATGTACGAGGTGGCTTGGGACTCCCAATTTCATATCTACCAATTGAAGATGCTAATTCCGGAGTTGTTGATTAGGTGGTCATTGAGGACCAATACCTTCTACATTCACCACGGGGAGGTTGGCATCAGTTTATAGGATGCGCAATATATCTCGAGGGGTCCCAATACTGGGAACGACGTATGGTGAATTCCTCTCTGTTATGGGTGAGGGGGAGGATTGAGAGAAAATTATAGCACTGGTGATGGAACTGATGGAGCTGGTGCCAAGAGAGCACAAAGAAGCAGTGAGAGACGTCCACTTCATATGGTGGTTTAAATAGTTTCTAAACGTCTTAAAAAAGAGGCAGTTTCCAGTTAGGCCTTGTACTTGCCCGAAGCGGGCTCAACGGGGCAAGGAGCACTCGTACTAGTAGCTCCTTGAGGACAGCCAGTGGAAAACTAGGGTTTTCTGAGCCTGCACTGAGTAGAAACTGGTAGTCAAGATGGTGGCATTCATCGCGAATCTCATTTGCGGGTGGATCCTATCAATGAGGGATAAAAACATGGGCGTGTGACCAAGAACATTTATCATGGCATCCAAGTTGGTGACAAGAGGGTGGGTGAACCTCGGATTCTCGATACTCGCCAATCTGTACAAGATGTTGTGGCATATCAGCGAGGGGAAGAGGCTACAGAGGATATGCGTGTCATTCCACCTCCTGTACAGGTGGATAGCGGTGCACATCAGGGTGGCCTATGAATATCTGAACCCCATATACCCTCCAAGATCAAACTTCCATCTATCCATTCTGATTGATGTGGGGAACTTTCTAGCCAAACTAACTGTTCAAGTGGTACTGAACCACATCTGAAAGATAGAGGAATTCAACTTTCATCTGTTCCCGCTGCCAACGGGTGCCCTTAATGATGATGGCCAAGGAACAGAAGAGAACCAGTCCTATCTCCTGGCCTTTAGAGGTGGAGTCCTGGTGGCAAGAGTAGACTGTGAACCTTTATGTGAGTCATAAACCCCACATTGATTCACCATTAAATTATCATGTATGCAGTGGTTAACCTCGCAGGTCTATTTAGGGGTGCGCCACGAGGAACATTCATGTGTGATGAGGCAGATGCGGCTCATGTTCACACGAGAAGATGGAATGATGCAGAATGAATTGCTTCCACCCAAAGCTGTCTTCAGGTTGGTGAAAATGTATGCCAAAAGATAGGAGATGGACTACCCAGGGGAGATGCTGAAGCAGCCAACCATTTGGGTCGGTTATGGTGTGCCTCCCCAACCTTGAGGCTAGAGTCGGAAGGTGGCAAGGATACCCCGCGGTGGCAGAGCTTTCATGGCGGTGAGGCCCGTACCAGTTGATGGGGAGGTAGTGATAGCAGATCTAGAAACTGTAGCGGACCCAGTGGTCCCGGAAGAACCAAGTTATCTAGAGGGGAGGCCACCAAGAGGATTCTATAGAATATCCACCCTGGCATCGAGGAAGGACCTGCACCATATAGACATGTCAGAGAATGCCGCCTTCCTAGAGGCCTGGGACATCTGGGATGTCAACAGGCAATTCCATGGCCCATCTGAGATGTGGCACACTTGAACCATCTCAGGATGGAATTTTCATGAATTGGCCCTTTCAGGGTCGGCTTTGTGGTATCCCAGGCGGAGGCGGAGTGATACCTGACCATGTTGGAGGATTGTTTCCACTCCCGGGGTGCCCTGCTTCCAATTATAGACCAGGTGAAGGTGTTGTTAAATCGAAAGACCCCTCCATAGTTATCATCTGACATGTTGAGAGAGCTCTTTCCTATTCTGCAAGAATTGGACATGTTCTGGTGGTGGGAGGAGTCCCGTAGAGAGACTCATTGGAGGACGGTGAAGTCTGTGATCAAGGCTCATATCATGAGGAATTCGTAGAGGCCCTTGAGGTATCATCTTAATCCCCATCATTAGGGTCTATTTCCAGGTCATTTTTAATTCCTTACCAATATTTGAATTGTGCAAGAGAACCTCATACACCGAACCCGCTCAAACCCTACAGCAGATGCAGATGCAGGGCCTTCGGGATATGTGCCCACTTCTATGGAGATTAGTGCACCTGGCAGGGCCAGGGAACTCGAGAAGGGTCCCTTTGAGTTTTTAGACTTCCCAATAATATAAAAAGGGCTAAGTATTGGGGTCCCCATACCAACAGACTAGGATCAAGACCATGATTTTGACCTCTATAAGTTTCCTTCACGCAATTCATTACTGCCACTCATTGACCAGGCTAACGACATTTGTACACATCTTGGTATGAACAGTTCTTCAGATGGTGTGGAACTCCATGGAGAGGTTGTTCATGGATTCTAATGGCACCTTTCCCAAGGGAATTCCAGTGATCATGGAGGTGGAGATCCAAACCGACCAAGCGGTGGTGCTCCCGATCACTGGTGGGACCGTTAGCGGGGCTGAACCCGAGATCATTGAGGTGGGATCCAACGATGAGGATCGATCGGACAACCCAAGCCTGGCCATACCTGATTCAACACCAGATGTGGACCCTACTGATGGGTTCCTAGGGGTGTTCCCTATATATGATCCTACCAACCATGCCGACTGGGATGAGATGAACTCTGATGAAGAGGATAGCAAAATAGCCTACCACGATCGTGGAACCTGATCAAGTGCTTCATTGATGACACGCCCCAAGTGAAATGGTCTGATGATATGGATAGACTTTTTTCACAAATGTGTGTACTGTGTGTTAGGGGATTAGATGCCCAACATCCCCACATGCTCATCCAAGATCTTATGGTGGAGAAGATACGAGATTATGATTGTGGCCTTTGTGTGGGCTGCCAGTGGAGGAAAGTGGTGAACATCAAGAGTCTCCGAGAGGTTGAAAATGAAGTTCAGTGGCTGCAGGTCTAGGCGGATGAGCACTCAGCCTCCCTCAATGCACAATTAGAGCTAATATTGTGATTGAAGGTCCATCTGGAAGAGGTCGAAGAGTGCATGATGCAAGACACTGCATAAATGAACATGTAATGCCCCGACCCAAGTTACCTAGAGTTGGTGCATTATTACATAACATTGGCATGATCACAAGAAAGATCAAATCTCGAAAGACCGATTGGTTTAGTAGACTTGGAAACACTAGATATATTCATAAGTCTTACATTACATCATAATGTGAAAAACTACTACAACAACATATTGTCTCCATATTCCACACTAATATCCCCAAATAATATCCCTGTAGGTCATTCATAGTTTACTTCTTCACATCCTGGGAAAAATAAAACATAGAAAAAGGGTGAACTCAAATTCCCAGTAAGGATAACAATATAGAAGAGACTTTCTTAAATAAGAATAAACATTTAAGGCAATGTATAACTAAAACAAAAGCCTTTTAAACTTGAACTTCAACATAGTATGGCAAAAGTAAAATGAAATAATTCCATTTACTTATTCACATGGATATTCTACTAATCGAATAATCACATGCTATATCAATAACCACTTTCATAATGATGAAATGCATAATTCCATAATATGATAATCACAAATCCAAGGCCCCGTGCCAAGACTACAAATAAGATTTTTCCAAGGCCTTGTGCCAAGACACTAGTTTGTCTCATGAGACCTACCGATGCATCGAAAAGATATATCGGGCTCCACCCGTCACTTACTAAGTCCAATGCATTCCCATATGAAAAGGTTTAAACATAACATAAACATTCATATTAAAACTAGCATACGAAATGTCAATACTTTCTTCATAAACAATGAATGGTATAAAAATAACACATCCACAGTAAAACATATCACAAAACCTTAAATAGAATAAAAAAGTGTTGTATCATAATAAATCAACTTCAAATAAGCTTAAAATCCAACAAGGATATTGACATAGATGAAATATTAACCATTTGAGAGGAATATCTCTTTTCTCAAAATCATTGAAAAGTCGCCCATTTATAAAGGAAGTAATTTAAAAGAGATTTTTGAATCAAAGTGTCCAATACCACTTTGAAACTTTTGAAAATAAATTTCATTTCAAAACATTCATGTCCATATAAATAAATCCTTAAAATAATTTTGAAAACAAGGATATTAATTAAAAAGATTTAGAAAGATAAATCTTTAAAACATTTAAAATTCTGATTTTGATAAAGGGTACCTTTCATAAATTCTTAAAATATTCATTTTGAAATCATTTAAAAGTCAAATAATTATAAAATAAAACATTTACTTTGAAAATATTCTTCTAATATTGTAAGGGAAGCTTTGAAGATTTTATAACGGCGATAAATAGCCGCACCCGCCATATAAGTTAAAAAAACATTCTTACCTTAAATTTGTCGAAAAGGTTAAAAGTGCTTTGTTGGAAAATGACGAAAATATTCCTTTAAAAACACATAAGGGTATAAATTACTTTAACCCATTTTCTAGAAAATAGTAAAAAAAAAATTAAATACATTTTTAAGGAACATGGATGTCGATGATAAAGAGATCTCAGTAGATAATTACGTATAAACAACCTCGGATAATGAAGAGATTGTGAAAAAAACCCTTACCTTGTACTTTTCCTTGGTTGGGGTAGGTTAAACTCCTATATAATAGTGAAATAATTGTTATCAAATTATACAAGAATCATATATATTCATATGATATCATATATGATCTTTTAACATTGCTCTGTTAATAATATCTTAGTATTATCGTCGTTTCAGGTGTTAACTTACTCGTTTTCTTTTATATGTTTTGTTACATAAGACATGTTTTTCATGGATAGGTTGTATATTATTCATATACATAATGATATCAAGTCCTTAAACATTATTTTTAAATCATCAAATGATAATTATACTTGAATGGATACGATGGAGAATGAATGTCATCGCGTTCGTGGAGACGGTAGTCTGTACGTACGCACGAGCGACAATATCGTTATTTTGATATTAAAATAAAATATAAATTGATGGTATATCATATATAAAGAATAATTAACATGTTATATTTATTATTTACATGAGTCACACATCATTATTATACCCATCCAAATAATAATATATTGAATGACAATTACACCACGACGTGGAGACGGTAAGCCGTACGTACGCACGTATGGTGACATGTTATTCAAAGGGTGGTTAGAATACTGAATATGGTTGTACCATATTAATAATTACATCATAGTATATATATGATACTGGAGTAATTATTTTAGAATTGTAATAACAAAGGAAGAAGAAGTGGAAGAAGAAAGGAACTTGGAAAATGGTGGTGAAATCATTAACTCTTCTTCGGGTTGTTCCTTTTGATTTGATCAAAAGGGAACCATAGGTTGGATTTATGATCAAAAAAAGGCATCTAGGTTGTAGTGAGGGAAGTTGGGAGAGTATTTGTGCAGATTTTGGCCAAACCAAAAGGCTTTGAAGGTGTGAAGAAATGAGAACGAGGAGTTCCCTTTTATAAGAGGGGTGAGGGACACCTTTGGAAAAGCTAGAAATATTAATTTATAATAAATTCATATTCGGTTTATAATGGATCCAAAGTTAATTATTAAAAGTTTAACGTGGGGATAGGTCGAAAACCATTCAAAAAATAGAATTTAGACAGGTTTGGGTAACTATATTAACCTTATCGTTTAGTTTTAACTCTTAGTTAATTAGTTTGACATTTACCATGTCTGTTTGTATTTTTATATTATATAGTTAATAAACTTACTATATACATCCAAGAGATCCCCAAGTGGTCCATTAATGATACCAATATCATGATATAAGTCTCTTTTCTGAACCTTAGATTTTTAGGAATTTAATATCAATTAATAATATAATATTTGTTTTAAAAACTCTTTTATGTCAATTTTGACACTATTCAATAGTTGATTTTTGTGAAACTCATAAGAGAATGAATACTTAGAAAAAAGTTAATTAAATCAATAATAATATTTCATATTATCCTAGAAAATTATTTTAATTCATAAAAAGTCTCAAATTATATTTATTTGAATATTTATAATATCAATTATTTTAAATGTTCACTATTATGGTAATTACTACATCATCATTGTGTCATAAATAAATTAAATTATGTAATCTATAAAAATTATAAATAAAATATAATTATTTATTAAATCGTTTTATCTTTCTAATGAATATTTATAGTCGAAAATACAACATATATAACCCTATGTAAAAATTGTTTTTCTAAAAGATATATGCTTGTGTCATTTTTATATTCATTTAAACTTAATTAAAATAAAGTGTCCCTGTCACCTAAAAGTGGCTCCATGGGGTCCCAAAATCGACCCAAATATGCCTATGGTCGAACATGTATCAACCAATAAGGCTAGGACACGTTTTAGGCTAATTTAGTATTATTATAATATTATTTGTTAACCCTTATTTACCGGATTTACCCTTAACCATGGTAAATAAAATATTTACCGAAGTAATTATTCAAAATGTATAAAAATAAAAGTTACCTATTTACACAATTTGAACATCCTGATTCCAAATATGGAATCCATTTTTCCAAATTCAAAACACAGAAGTGGCAGATATTAATTTAAAATTAATTCCCGTTGTTAAAACAAAAAGCGTGTTTTTAAGAGATAATAACTATCTAAAGATTGACACTTGTTTATGTCCGATTTAATTGTAAAATTATGTCCAATGACCAAAATTATATTAAATGGTAAAAATATATTATAAATATACTTTAAAACCACTCAAATTCATAATTTATCACTATTAATTATTTTTATTAAAAAAGTTGTTTTTAATTAAAATTTAGTAATTTTCACTATTCATCAAAATATTAATGTTATCCGAAAAGTACAGATATTTCACCGTAGGATAATTTTGATATTATGAATCCAAAAATGAAGTCCATTTTGAGAGATAGAATTTATAAAATTTCAAAAAGTAGGTATTACTATTCATAACAGCTAGTTTGGTAAGTCAGGGTGCGCTTTAACTCGGTGTTGCGTGTAGTGAAAGTTATTGAATTATTTTGAAGAAATAACACACTATGAAATCTTGGGGTGTTACAGAGCGTCTTCTAGACATACGTAGAGTGGGCCCGGATTTTGGTGGACTAATTTCACCCCATTGCTACCGAGGAGGAGTGGGAGATTAATAGGCAATAGAAAATCCTAGACTCCACAAGCCAGAGGGTGGTAGAGCTGTAACACTCTATTGATGGGGTTAACCCATCCATGGGGGGGATTGAACCTCGGGTACTATAATGATTAAAAACCCTCAAATGTATATTCAGTCCTTGATTATTTTTTTGCAGATGCATGCATGATTTCCGTTATTTGAATTGGTTTATTGCATTCCATTCATATTTGTGGAGCATCCAATGATCATTACCTAATCTCACATGGGTCGGGCCCGATGTGAGAAACAAGGGATGAGCACCTTATTATTACACCTAAATTTATGAGTGAAAACCATGGTTCAGTCAACTGGGGGTTTTGAACAACCAATCCAGTTTTCAGGGAAGAACGGGAGAGGTCCAACTGGAGGATGAGGGCCTCAAAACAATCGAATCATTGCTTTCCCAGTGTGAACTAGTGCACAAGAAAGTTAATGTCAAGGGCGTTGGAATTAATCCGAACATAGGGGAGTGGAATGTGTGAATCACGATACCCAAAATTTGGAACAGAGTATGGATGGCATGACAATGAAGGATAACTGTTGACCGTGTTCAAAACATAGTATCCTTATTGTGTTATCCTTGAGTGGGAATAATAAATGAGGGCCGACTGCTAACCATGTTCGAAACATGGAGCCTGACGTGAAATGTAATCCATTATTCTTCTAGAATGTTGTCCCAATACAGTAGGCGATCCATAGGCAGAGCATCCATATAGTTAGGGGGTTCCCTAAGACGTGAAAGAGGATGAGGGTCCAAATAAAGGGCATGCAAAGCATGGAGTTGGAGTGATGGGTTGTTTGAATGGAGTCCAACACTCTTTAAATCATGCCACCATGATAAAGTAACATTAGGTGGATGTATCCATTTGATCATGGATTAAACATACTTTTGAGAAGGCCCTCCTTGGAAAGGGACCTGGTGTATCCCATGATTAACATGGGGAATCCTGAACTTTTCTAGGGTAGAATCGCAGTTTAGTGTTATGCGTTGAAGCCATGTGGGCTCGAGCATTTTAACGGCAGATGACAGGATGAAGGGTGAAAGGGGAAATCCAAGGAAGGGAGCACATGGTGTGGTAACTATAAACCCAACGTGAATGAGAACCCATGAGGTACTCGCCACACCACATGTTCCCAAAAGGGTTTTGGCTAAGGGGCCGAAAGTGAGAGGACATGATTTTAGATTCCTGGGGTTAGACCTAGAGACAATATGTCTGGGCATTCCTACATATCCCATGTGGATGGGAATCAATCCATACGTAGTTCTATGAATGTCACAGTAAGATGTTAGTGCCATAGATAATAAGGTTATGTGGGTCTAGCTCTTGCATCAGAAGAAGAGGTATTTGATAGATCTTGTTTTTTCCTTTAGGATGAATGACATTATTGTTTTTTTATGAAGCGATGGACGTAGGATAGAAAGTCCAAGAATCACCACAAGAATCAATTTGTATGTAGGCATTGACAAATGGTATTGTGTGTGGCTGATACCAAACATGATGTCCCCTTGATTGAGGATATCATGGTGCAATGACATTATTTTTTGTGCATCCAGGATGATAATGTCACAGTTTAGGGTCACGTGATGAGACCAACCATGCATTTTAACATCGTGTGGTATGGACGTCACAGTTTAAAGTCATGTGGTAATAGGAATCATAGTTTAATGTCATATGGCTCAGACATGTACAAGATAGGTGAGGTTCAAGAGGACATGTTCATGGTGTGATAAAGTATACTCGAAGTGAATGAGGACATAATCCCATATCACACCACGCACAAACTCCAAGAAGGAAACCTCGGGTCGAGGGTGTTGGAAAATATTAGAGAATATGGGGAAAGAGAGATTAGCCCCCAATCAATCTAGACCCAAAGGCGAGACATCTTGGAATTCTTACGTATCCCATAAGAATGGGAATCAATCCGTGCGTACTTCTAAAGGTGTAGTTTAACGTCCAGCGGGACAAGGGACAGGAGGTAGGAGGGAATATCTCCGGGAAGGGGAGCATGTGATGCAAAAATTGTAAACCTGGTGTGAATGAAGGCATAATCTCACACACACCACATCATGCAGCCCTATAAGGGTTGGGGCCTAAAAGGCATAATATAAGAGTTAAATTAATGGGAATCAAGCTGGACTCAAAGACGAGACGTTTGGGCATTCCTATGTATCCCATAAGAATGGGAATAAATCCGTAGGTAGTTATGGAAGATGTCATGTATATTAACATCTTGTATCAAGGACGCAGAGTGGTCTTAGTTTATAGTCATAGAACTCAGACCACTGGAGAAGTGGAACACTTATAAGAATGCTCATTCCTCGATCTGGTCCCTAAGCCCACATGAGTCAAACTCAGTGTAGGAAACAAGGGATGAAGAGGTACTTGTAATACCTATAATACACACCGAAGGGAAGTCGGTGCAAATCCCCGAATGATGCCTTATCGCAGCTTTGTCTTCCTGGTGTGCAGATGTGCACTGAGGGATAGTGCTAGAAGTGTTGAAATTCCATTTGGACATGATGGGGTGGAAGATAATGTGAATCATGTAACCAAAATTCAGGGCTTCAAGGGGTTGTCATGACGAGGGAGGATAATTGATGACCATGTTTGAAACACAACATCCATATCGTGTTGTTTGAAATGGAAACAACAACTATGCATCGACCGGTCACCATATTCTCAATGTAGGACTTGTATCAATTTTTTTCATGAAACCCTTGAGGACGTTGGCCTGTAATGGTAGGACAACACTTAGGCCTAGCATCCATGCCATTTGGGGGTCCCTTCGGATATGAAAGATAATGGAAGCCCAAATGAAGGGGAAAACGAAGCCTAAATAATGTGTCAAATCATGTCCATGTAGAATCTGACACTCTAGGTTCTAGACCAGAGTACTAAAGGACTAATTGGTGAATCACCGAAGAGGGACAAGGGACCCGACTTAAGGGAAGCTGACTCGAAGAGATTTAAGTAGGGAAATGTAGCAAAGGCTACTCAAGAAAGAGAGGTATTTGGTGTGGTTGTTATAAAACTGAAAGCCCATACCACAACGTATACCCCTCTTATGAAAGAATGAAAGCTGAGGGGCCAAAATTATTGGGAGGTTTCTAAGAGATGGGATTGGACCCAAAGACCAAACGTTCGGGCGGTCCTACGTATCCCATGAAGACGTGAATCTTGACATACATTGTTCCGGGGGTTCCATAAAGTTTAACATCATAACGGTAAGGAAGAATATAAGGGAAAGTTATCTCATCTAGGGATGTGTATGACATGGCATGTAACCCGACGTGAATGAGGGAAAAAGCTTGCACCACACTAGACAACCCTTACTGAGAACTTGGACCAGTGGCCCGAGAAGTCCAAGGGGCTTCATGCTAGGTCATAGATAGAATTTCACAGCCAACTTGTAGTTTATTGACTTTTAGTGAGGATGAAGGTGATCTTAGTTTAGCTTCATAGAGCTCGGACCGTATATGCCTAGTTTAATGTTGTATGCGTGGGATAGATAGGTTGAATCATCGTCCCTTATAGAAGACCACAAAGATGCAATGATGATAGAGGAAAACTGTTGACCAGGTTCACAACATAGTATCCACCCTTGTGTGACTGTAGTTAGGGGAAAGAAATTGAACGTCAACCATTGACCATATTCACAACATGGGACTCGAATCAATTTTCATCCTTCAATCCTTGAGGACGTTAGCCTGTAAGGGTATGAGAGCCCTTGGGATGAGCATCCATGCTATTAGAGGGTCCCTTTGGATATAGAAGGTGATGTAATCCCAAATGATGGGACTCGCGAAGCATGGCGGGGCCTGTGCTCATGGGACAGATGATAAATGAAGGGAGGGATATCTCAAGGGGATATGTGTGGAGTGGAAGAATAGTCTGACATGGATGAGGATGTGAGTCTATACCGCACCAAACAATCTTAAATGAGAAATTGGACCAGGGGGCTAAAGGGGTCTAAGGACCTAAGGCTGGGCATCCTGGCCAACTATAGCTATATGACCTCTCATGTGGGCATTGCCTTCTTAGCTCATAAGCCCACGCGTAGAATTATAGGTGTGGGAAACAAGGAGTAGGACTAATATCTCCCCATTACATAAGGGTATGATATATGTAATTACACTCCCACTCAAAAAAGACCATGATTTGGAGAGATAGAGTGGAATAATGAACAACTAAACTCCATGTTTAGGACATATGGGGTGGTGAAAATGACAAATGATAGCTGTTGATCAGATTTGAAACAAAACATCTATATCATGTGACCAGAAATGGGAACAAAAAATGAGTGTCGACGGCTGACCATATTCACAACATGGAACTTGTATCGATTTGTTTTTTGAAAGCCTCGAGGATTTTGGCCAGAAATGATGGGAGAGACCATAGGCTTTGTATCCTTATCGTTCGGCGGACCCTTTGGATGCGAAAGATAATGGGAACCCAAAAAATGGAAGTGATGGATAGATCATTAATATTCTTGTGTGGGATGAGACTCAAGGGGAGATATCAGAGTTTGCGGCTAGGCCTACAGATGAAATGTCTTGGCTGTCCTACATGTCCCATGATGATTGGTATCAAGCCACACATAATTCTGAAAGAGCCATGTGGTTTAGCATCATGCGGTTAATATTTGGGAGGATTAGAAGAAAGGAGGGCACATGGTACAATCATCATAACCCTAACATGGGTGGGGCCATTGAATCCAACACGACTCCATGTGAGATCCTCAAAAAGAATTATGCCCCTGAGGGGATATTCAAAGAGGAAATTGGGTCTGGACTCAAGATGAGGTGTCTGAGCATTCCTATGTATCCTGTGAGGATGGTAATCAAGCCATACGTAGTTCTGGATATGCAGTTTAACCTCTTGTAGGACAATGCATTGTTTAAGGTTATGTAGGGCTATAATGCAGTTTAGGGTCATGTGGGACCATTATGTTGTTTGGGGTCGTGTAGGACCATACATTTTAAGGTCGTGCAGGACCGTAATGCAGTTTAGGGTCATGCGGGACCATTACGCAGTTTGGGGTCATGCAGAACCATACAGTTTAAGGTCGTGCAGGATCGTAATGCAGTTTAGGGTCATGCAGGACCATTACACAGTTTGGGGTCATGCAAGACTGTATAGTTTAAGGTCGTGCATGACCGTAATGGATCATGCAAAGAATTTCATGAGGAACATGGAATTGTTGGGAGGAGTTATATGCTCTCCATCCATTGTAACCAGTGAGTACACGCCATTGGAGTAAACCTTGAGAATGATGTAAGGTCCTTCCCATTGGGGTTACAAGTTGGGTGGTTTTCTACCTGGTATCATTGGTTCCCTCAGGGCCAATACCAAGTCACCTTGAAAGAAGCAATGAGGGTGAACTTTCTTGATGAAATCTCTAGCTATATTATTCTGATGCTTTTCCAGATTGTGCAGGGCACGAAGAATGTTCTCATAGAGCACTTCCAACTCAGCCATATAGATTTTGGCTACATTATCTGGTGCTTTATGATCATAAACGGTTGTGCGAAATGATGGAAATTGAATATCAATGGGCAGGATGGCCTCTGTTCCATACACCAGGGAATATGGGGTTACCTGGGTAGAATTACGAGTCATTGTCTGATAATCCTAGAGGGATTTGGGGAGATTTTCCGTACAACTCTTCCTATTTTGACCAACCATTTTTAGAAGAATGTTAGAGAGGGTCTTGTTTAATGCCTCGGTCTATCCATTTTCCTGTGCATGATAGTGATAGGTGTGGTTAGAACGGATGTTGTAATTAGCATAAAATTTGTTTTAGCTTAGGAACTCAGAAGTGCATACCGTTATAGGTGAGGACGGTGTGAGGGACACCGAATCGGTAAATGATGTTGGATCTCACAAAGTGAATAATGGAATGGGTCTCGACCTCCTTGAGTGGAACTGCCATTTCCCACTTGGAGAAGAAATCTGTAGTATTCCGGATGAACTTTCACTGGCGAGCTGTCACCGGTGGATATGCTCTCATTTAATCGAGCCCCCATACAAAAAATGACCAAGATTACTTGATGGAGTGGAGATGCTTGGTCAGACTATGCTTAATGATAGTTTGAATTGGACACTCATTGAATCTCTTTAAAAACTTGATGTATTCACGGATCATGGAGGGCCCAAAGTACCCTAGTCCTTCGATCTGGTGGGATAGTTTTGACCCAGTATGATTAGATCCACAGGAACCAGTGTGAAACTCTTGCATGAACTGATAAATATTGACTCCTTGAATGCAAAGGAGGAGAACCCCATCAAACCCATGCTTTTAGAGGATCTGGTCATGGCTAGGGCTATTCTAGAGGGTAAACTACAACGTGCGGCGTCAGATTCTCTTGCGCTTGGCCTGATCAATAGGGAGGTAACCGTTTTAGAGATACTCAACAAAGGGGGCTCTCTAGTCGGGAGTCACTTAAATCACTGCATCCAGGGGACCTGGGGGTCCTGACGTGGAAGCTTCGGTGGTAAGGTGTATCACCTTCAAGTCATCGTCATCATCTAGGGTGACAGGAGCAATTACTCTCTGGTGTGCCACATGGATAATTAGTTCATCCTGATTGGTCTCCGTGAGTGATGCGGCCATGCTGACCAGGATTTCATCTCGACCAGTCTGAGATCGGGGGACATGAGTAACTTTTGGGCAAGATGAGAACTGGGCCATTAGCTGGAGAGTGTGTTCCAACAACGGTATGAGATCCAGTTTTATAACAACGTAGTCACCGTTAATCGTCTTGATGACTAGGTCAGAATCCCCTTTCACATGAAAATGGGGCACATCAATATCGAGGGCTAGTTAGAGGCTAGTGATGAGAGCCTAGTACTTTTCCTCATTTTTCATGTATCCTTCTGATAATAGGAATGAATAAGGAAAAATTACTTGCACCGGGGTAATGAAGATCATACCCGGGCCTACTCTGTTGAGCCTGTGATCATTAAGCCTTCTGCCGGTGGGGCTCCAGGAAGCACCATTGAAGTGCATCTGCCAGCATGGGATGGATTGTTCTACTAAGAGTATTGCATCATCTAGAAAATAAAGGTCAAGGGACTGGTCCGTAGGAGTTAGATGTGCAGTAAAAAAGTCTTTCAACGCTTTCCCCTTAATAGGCTTCTGAGCGAAAAACCTAATATTGAACTGCTGGATGATTACCACCCAACGAGCTTGTAGGTATGTTAGCATGGGGCGGTTCAGAATATACTTTAGTGGGTCTACTCTGGACACCATCTGTATCTTGTGGTGCTGTAAGTAATGACTCAATTTCTATACTGTGAATACCAGCAAAAGGTATATCTTTTTGATGGGGGAGTATCTAGTCTGCGTATCAAGGAGTATGCAGTTGTTGTAGTAAAGGTTGTTCGCTATCCCCTCACTGTTATTCTAGGTGAGAAGGGTGATGAGAGGTAATTCTAGGGTGGCCACATAATGGACCAGTGACATTCCAGAGACAGGTGGCATTAAGACCAGTGGTTGGAGAAAATACTGCTTGATCTCCTCAAAAGTAGTCTGACACTCCTTGTTCCATTCCTAGAGTGTGCATTTCTTCATGGTCTGAGAAAAGGGATTACACTTGCTGGCCAAATTCGTGATTAATTGATATATGTAGGCTAATGTGCCTTGGAAGCCTCAAAGTTCCCAAATATTTCTCTGAGGCGACATCTGGCCAATGGACTTGATCTTCTATGGGTCGATCTTAATTCACCAGTATCTAAAAATAAAGCCGATAAAATTTCAATAGGTAACACCGAAGGCACACTTTTGTGGGTTCATCTTCATGTGATGAGAATGGAGGAAGCCCAACACTTTCTCAAGGTCTTTGAGATGGTCCTGACACTAGCAAGATTTTACCACCAGGTCGTCCACATAGAATTCCACCAACATTCCAAGGATTAGCTTAAATATGTGATGCATAGCCCACTGTTAGGTGGAACCCTTATTCTTTAAATCAAATGGCATGACTTGGTAACAAAATGTTCCTTGTGACACCCTAAAGGCTATAGACTCCTCACCCTCGGGTTCCATTCAGATCTAGTTATACCCAGAGTACCCATCCAATAATGAGAGGTCTTGGAATCTAGTTTTAGCGTCAATCAAAAATTCTTTCACAAGAAGGGAAAAATCATCCTTTGAATAGTGATGGTTGAGATCCTGAAAGTTGATACATACCCTAATCTGTCCATTTTTCTTCCTTACTGGCACAATGTTGGCCAGCCATTTGGGGTAATTGACCTCCTTAACAAAATTTCCTCTAATGATCTTATCAACTTTCGCCTCGACCAGAGTACAATGAGAAGGGTGAATCTTTCTGGGAGGCTTCTTGAAACCTCAGTGACTTACCGGGAGACTGAGGTGGTGGATGGATACATGGGGATCTAGTTCTAGCATATCATCATAAATCCAGGCGAATACATCATGGTGTTGTTCCTGGAAGTCTATGTATTTTTGTTAATCCTAGAGGGGAATGGAGGCCATGATCAATGTGGGTTTCGGGTCTAACTCACTACCGAGGTTCACCTATACCAACTTGTCAACCGTGGCAGAGACACCCTCTTCAAAGGTGGGAGGAGAATCCTCTAAATCCTCTTCTCCATTTATAGAGGAGGGATACTTTGTGGGAGGAATTGCTTTTGAGTTGGCAGATCCCAACGGGAGGCTGGTAACATCCTGAGTGGCAATGGACACTACAGTGGAGGACTCATGTGCTGCCTCAACCATAGTGATGAAGGCTGTCGATCTGAACCCATATGGACTTTGGCCCAAGGGTCCATGATTGATGATATCAAAGCAATAGTGGCATGTCGTCTTGAGACAGTTAATTCCAGCTTGGCGGAGCAAGCAAGTATGACATATTGTCATTTCCATGGGGCAGACATCCTGATACCTTATGGGAGTAAGAGGCTACAGGATCTCCTAAGCCTAATTTCTATAGTAGTACGAGGTCATCTTCAGGTGTCGCTTAGGCCTGGGAATGTGTTCCCCCCTCATCCCAGAAACAACGAAGCATTGTCCCATGTCCGGGGTCCTGGCCTCCAATCAGTGGATTAGAAATATGTAGGCATCATCTATATCTATCCACGGGTCGGTCATAGCCGTGGCATGCTCGACCTCATTAGTCTAAATCTACTTGTCATTTCTCTTGTTGTTGTTAGCATCCGGGTGGTAGTCTTCACAAGAGGAAAAGGGGGATGCATCACCTTTAAGCATTCACACTCGACCATTAAGGGAGTATGTGAAAAACTTGTGATATGATGAGGTAACTGTCACATGTAGGTGGATCCATGGCCTTCCTATCAATCCATTGTATGTAGTGTCCTCAGAGACAACCATAAATTCGGTGCTGGAAAGTAGGCCACCAAACTGAGTCTTTAGGTGGATATTACTGACCAGTTTATGTTCTGTCCTATCATAACCATGGATTCCTAGGTCAGAGGGACTCAGATCATATTCCGACAATCCTAGTTTTCGTAGTGTCTTGGTTAGGATTAGGTTAATTCCAGATCCCGTGTCAACAAGACAGTGATGAACCACAACACCAATGAACTAGAAGGTGATGTAAAGTGGGTGAATGTGCCCCTGTATGGGAGAGACATAATCTTCTCTAGAGAATGAAATAATGTATTCGCATTTAGCAGCCTCGACCACCTCTATATGAAAGTATTATATGGATTCTAATTCCGTATCAAACTGCAGGGGGCTTATTAAAGCATCAACGAGGGCCTCACACATATAAGATGATAGAAGAAGGGCCTCAAGAATTGAGACCCTTGCTAGAATACTGGAAAGATGTTTAAGAACATCATAATTTCATGCCAGGTGTGATATTTCGCTTACAGAAGGTCCCTCTTTGACAGAAGGTATGGTGGGCCCTGCCGACTGAACCAGCGGCTGACTGGTGTGGGGAATATCCCACTCCTCACTATTTGAAGCCTACGGAGTGACTACTTCTTGAGGGACAGATGACTGAGAAAAGCTTGTGGAAAATCATGGCTGGTCACAACACGGTCTCGGTGGACCTTCCTGATCCAACAACATGAACGATGGTGAAGGAAGGCCTGATGCCACTAGATGAGAAGGCTGCACACGCTGAGCTATGCACTAAGCCTATTTCTTGGTTTTGGTAGATTGCACACCCTAGATGGATGTGCTGACCGAGGCACTCCGATAACCCATATTTTCATGGCTCCATCAACACTGACGATGGCTAGGGATGTTGGGTGGATCCTCCTGGCGTTCCTCAATGTCATGAATCATGTAAGGAATTACCACCTTTATGGTATTAACTGAGGTGTACCCTTGACCGTAACTCGAAGAGTTTTCTACTACTGGACGGATTCTGGGAGGGATCTCCATCATCAGGGGGATGATGTCACTGTGAGTATAGTATGATGAGGGCATCAGTGGGGGTCTTTTCTTTCCCTTACGATGAGGGTGTTTTCTCTTCTGGGAAAAGGATGGCTGAAACGACGATTCAGATGCAGTGGATGTAACTCTTGAAGGCTCTGGATGATTTAGGAATGCATGGATGACACCATGGGAATGGGAGAATATTTTACGAGCCATCCAGTCTTCATAATTCTAGGATCCATGACTGGAAACCCGATGTCACTCACCCTCGTTGTCACTGCTGCAGTCTGGCCTCACGAAGTCCCATGCCACATGTTCCAGAGATGGGTTTAAATGGACTATGTTGTTATCTACTTGGCCTTGAAGCAATTCTTTGAACATATATCACTTATTGAGATTATTCCCCAGGATCTGATGATTAGGGAATTAATTAGGTCGATCGGAAAGGTTTTCCTCTTCTGGCCTTCTTCACTAAGGTAGGTGTAGAATCTCCTCCTCCATGGCACTGCGGAAGTAATCGGGGACCTATGCCTCATTGAACGAGTAGGTCAAGTTTTTCTTGTCTAGAAAGGGGTCCCTTGGAGCTTGAACCTGACGAGGATCTGGAAATTTTTGTCAAGGAGGTGAAACTTGGTTATCTCGCCTGGGCGGTGGTGGCGCATTGTGCGGGGGCACCTGTCAATTCTAAGGTGGGCGATGCTGGGCCGGTGGATGCACCTGAGTTGGAGGCCCTCTAAGAGGAAATAGAGATAGCTCCACTGGTAACAATTATAGTTTCCTGTGGGCCTCTATTTGAGCCACTACAGTGGGCTCGGCCCTGGTGGCCCTTCTCGTGGGGATCGCAGGAGGTAACAGACCTGCCTTCATAGCCTACTATAAGGCTTCACATGGCACTAGGCCTTATTAGAGAAGTCTCAGAATCCCCTAAATAGTCCAGGGTGATCATAGACGGGAACAGTTCCGTCTTTACATTCCCTATCCACATCGTTAGCAATTTATTCTAAGTCAGTGGCATGTCAAGGGAATACGTGAATTCTTTCCACTAGGAAACAAAGTTGGCAACGCGCTCACCTGGCCCATGCTTTCACTTGAAGAGGTATGCGATAATCGTCTTCCGCATGGTGGAATTGTACTGGTAGAGAAATTTCCTACAGAGGTCTTCCCATCCAGCTACTGATCTGATGGGGAGATGGATTTACCATACAAATGTCATCCCTTCCAATGTCCATATGAAACATTGGAGCTTGGTGGCCTCCTGCTGCACTAGAGTTCCCAACATGGGACCACACCTGAAGATAAAGTGGGTCAGGTGTTGTGGTGGGTCCCTTATCCCATTGAAGGGGGAAAGGTGTGATTCCAAAAACCTGGGGGTGCTGGCATCTCATCTAACCATGTTGGATAATGCTTTCCATCGGGTGGGAGTGCCACCTGTCACGTTTCTAATGCCTCAAGACGAGCAATGAGTGCCACTATTGGATCATCAGGGTGGGGGTTTCCTATATTGATGGGTATCCCTAACTACCAGTACATTTTCATGTTCTTCAACATGATAAGGCTACCCAAAGGCTGGTGGAACGATCTTTGGGGTAGTTGTGGGAATCCAAGCTGGGTCTCGAGGATTGTCATGATGTTTAAGAGGATTTAGTGAGACATACCGCACCCTCTTTCCATGATTTCTGGACTCAACCCTGTGTTTTTTGGGCAGGATGATCAAGGTCGCCTGGAGGAAATTCACCGAGGGGAAGTTGTGCCGGCCCCTGTTTCCCTGGCCTAGGATCACTATAGTCAGGTCGTTGCTCTATATCATATTCGTCTAAAAGGTAATCGATCATCTATTTTTTCTCCATGAGCTACTGGCACAATGCAGCTTTTTTGGGTCGTCCTCCGCCTTCTACATTGAGCCAAATGGGTAGGAGGGTTTAGGCGGTTTCGAGGGGTTCCTTGACTTTGTTGGTGTGCTGGCTAAGGACTAGTACCTATGTGGGAACGGGAAGACCCAGTAGATTCCTCTATTGATGATTAATCCTTCTTGATCGATCCAATGATTTTGAAACTCCCTCGGGGGGTTGGTCCTCTCCCAAAATCTCTAGCTCATTCTCACCCTCTGGTAGGTCGGCCATGTTAACTGCGACTCTACTTGGAGGCATATCCTCTATGTCGCCTGGAAAGACGGGTTTTCATTGGATAAGACTGAAGAGGGGGGTAGAATACTTCCCCCCAGCCACGGAACTGTATGTGGGGAGAAGCCTCTTTGATAATCCAGTGGAGTACCCTGAAACTCTGAACGCACCATTGTTGTTGGGCCCTATGGCGACTTGGTGACCTAGGGCGCTGGGCCATGGGGAGTGCAACCAAATAAACCAGACAACATTGTTACCCATTTTCCTCAAAATTTCCTTGGATCTTAGAGTAATCCACTCATTGATTATGAAGACAGAAATGAGTTTCCAATAGGGTTTGATGGAAACACTCGACTTCCTCTTGGGTGAGCGATTCCAGTGCACAGAAATTCGACACTGCAACCGGCCAAAACAACTCAGGGAAGTGGTCTTTTGTGAGGATATCACACAATATCCTGTGCTCGGATGCATGGTCTGGCCCTTCATTTCCCCACTCGTCAACCATAAGCGGTTGGGGAACAGGTAGCAGTACAGAAGCATACTACTGGGATGGTAGGCTGGCCAGTGGAGAATACGGCAAGCGAGCTGACAAACCACTACATCTCAGGCTATCCTCCTAAGAGTGTAGTGACTTAGCCACTACATCGTGGTTAGACGGGCTGACCGCCACAGTTTCTGGCACAGGGTCCACGGCTACTAGTGGTGGACCATGCTGCTGCTCGTCTACCATTGGTCCCCAGAATAGCTCTTCATGATCTCTAGTCAAGGTAGAGAGTGCTTCTGGTGATGATGGTGGTGATTGAATGGTCATAACCTATAGAGTTTCCAAATTTTTGTCCTCCAGGCTATACCTACAGAGGGAGGTGGGAATCCTATGGAACTCACATTCTGGGAGTATTAGGCTGATGTGCCTTGTTTCTTCCCCAGCCCTCGACATAAAGGATCTAGGAGAGGGTTCCATTGTTGAGTCATATTCCACTTTGGAATCTAAGAAGGAAACCGGTTTGATCTCAGTATGAATCTTCTCAGTGTTCTTTTTATAGTAGTGATGATTCTCCCTCTTGCACCAGGATGGTTATTCAGGACATGGTATATTTTCGGCATGAGGAGGACCCTCGGCCATACTGGTGCAGGGGCGGAGAGGACCTCAGCCTGAGTAAGTTGGGGTACGAGGGGCACTGAGATAGATATCAAAGGGGACACAGGGATGACCTTTTTGGGAAGCGTATTAGTGGGTAGGACCCCCAATCGTGCTAATAGGAGCACGGTTAGGACCTCCATGCTTGTTTCCCCTAGAGACATCTGCATGAGAAAGGTCCTCAAACTGGTCGGGCCGAACACGGATCGGACCTCCATGATGGGTCATGGTGAAACAAATGTGGCCTTCACCCCTCTGATTCCTGAGGTGAGGACGACCTTCACTAGCACCTATCAGAACATGGTGAGGCCCCCCATACTGGAAATTGATTGAATGCACAATGTCTCCACACCAGTGGTCTTTGGTAGGAGGGATGACTCCATACCTGATGTAATGACGGCGGGAGAGTCTTTCGTGATGAGTGTCACCATCATGGGGAGATCCCTCATTCGGACTGAGGGTAGCATGAGGCTAACCTCCATGATGAGCTTGGAATCTAGGAAGACCCGCATTATCCATGGTGGTGGTATAGGGAGGGCCGCCATACTGGCAGCGTCCACTACCCGCACCAGCGGCCGAGAGAGTCAACCCATCCTACCTGTGGGGCGGTTGGGTCCTCAATCTAGACCATGTATACAAGTTCCCCTACTCATCATACACAAGAGGTTGATGATATTCATTGGCGGTGGCTCGAGCCAAAATATTTGCTGAGGTGGATGCCCCTTGGTAGGATTCCTCTTCATCCTATGCCTGATGCTAGCATCGGGTCAACTGGACTGGGGATAACGGTGTAGGTGCATGGCTTACCTGCTCCTCAACTCGTGGGACCATATGGCGGCACTGGCACGGCCTAGTGGGATCCCTCCTTGGGGGCCCCTGGAACAGGATCCCGACCAAGCTAGCACAAACATCCCTTAATTCATCGGTGCATGGGAGAGAGTTGTCGATGAATTATGGGGTGAGGGTCCTGAAACATTTGTAAGTTGGAGTGGGGAGCAGTGGCTCCCTACACGGCCCTTGGGGGCAGCAGTGGTGATGATGTGCAGACGGCACTAGACCATGGTGGGCCATATCCTAAGTCGGGATAATCCCCTCTTCCTAGTAATGGCGTACAAGATTGTTGATCAGTCTTTTCTGAAAGAATTCAGACGGGGATATGGGGTGTGGATGCCTAGAATTTGTAAGCATGGAGATTGTCTCAAAAGTAGTGGAGTCGTGCGGGACTGCCTCGTTAGCATTTCCCTTTCCCCTACGTCGATGGACGGGTTGTGATCAAATTCCCGTAATGATAAAACACAATTTTATCGAACATTTTAATTATTATAAAGGACATAATTTCCTTATATTATGCTTAATATGTTCATTTATGGAATATTTGGGATTAGATCATTAATTTGAAAATTTGTTGAAAATTCCAGTTTTACCCTTTAAATATTCACTGTACTATTTTAAAAAAAACTAATTTTATTTGAATAATTTGAACTTAATATTTTTTAAATGTGTTCCTTATATAATATTATACAACTTTAGTTGATGACATTGGAGCTAAATCATGCATTTGGTTGGTGAAAATGGTCCATGAAGTCAAAGTTGGGCAGGACTAGCCAGAATGGACATGGGTTCTGTATTTTGGTAATACCTTATTCATATGTGCTTGGTTTAGGCCCAACTTTTGAGAGGATCTCTAGAAATAATTTCTGCAAAAATCATCATTATGTAATGACATCTGATTCACTTTTTTGGTGGTCAAATTGGCAGTGAAATTTTGCATAAAATATTTAGCCGAGATTTACCATTAACATTTGAAACCACTTTGAACCAAGCCTACCAGCCCCTCTATAAATTAGTATTTTTATCATTTGGTTGGGTTGGGACATGAATTTGTAAGATGAGGGAAAATTATAAGTGAATCCACTATAATTTTCCAACCATTTCAATAAGGGTATCTCTTGAAGCAAGGATCCCTTCGACAAAGCCTTCTTCTTCTTCTTCTTCTTCGTGTTGTAATACTTTTTTTGTTTAATAAACTGATTTGTTATTATTTTATTTCTTATATTCTCTTCTTTTTTGTTCAAATTTCTTCTTCTTTTAATATTACTAATTATCCTAGAATCAAGAGTATAAACATGTTTGGGTTCTACCCTTTCTAAACCTTTGCACATACAAAACGTTTCTATGATGACTACACTGCCCATAAAAGAGTAGTTTTTTTTAGTAATTGATCTGCCTCTAACCGTATTCATTCATTTATTTTCAATAAATGAGATATTTTAATTAAATTAATATGATATGTTAATTGAGTTTTTATTTTAAATGAAACTAATCAAAAAATTGAACAATTGACACAAAAACACGCAAGGTCGGAAGTTGTGTAAATTGTGAGAGTGTGATCTTAATCGGTAATAAAAGACCACAAGGGATAAATTTTTAGAGTTAAAATATAATAAATAAACTCAATTAATATTCATTTATAGAGTAGATATGTCATCTAATTAACCACTGACCATAATCTAACCTAAGAACATCAATTAATGCAGGGTGTTGTGATTGCATGTTCCGAAGCTAGCCTAGGATTTATGTAATTTCATCTTTTTGATTTAGTTACCTCCCGTAGGGTTCTAGGGTTAAAAAATAGGAGGATTATAATTAAGTGAATTTTAATCTAAATTATAATGACTAATAATTTAGTGAATATGTAGATATACATCGATTACGCCTTTTATATATTGTCTAAAAAACATCTTCTTGTTGTGTCTTTTTAATCAAACGTCATTTCAAAAATAAAAACAAAATAAGATGAAATCTTCTTCCAGCAAACTTATTCTAGTTTTATAAATAATAAAAAACCCCCCAATCCTTTCATGTAGTGTTTTTATTCTCTTTTATTTTATTTCTAGAATACCATTAGGAATTTGTTTTAATTTGCTTCCTCCTTTGAGAGACGACCTTGGTCAGCCACTCTGCTGCACCTATGTAACCCAAAACCGAACATCATTTGGAAGCACCCAAAATAACTCCTTTAAAATTAGCGCCATTTGTGGGGAGGAAAGTTATTATTTCAACCAATTAGAGATATTTATTTTATTTTTCATTTTATTCTCTTCCTCCCTTCTTTCATCCATCTTTACACAATCATAATTTTTTCATCTTCTTTTATTTTCTTATACGTATTTTTGGACCATAAACTAAAACTTCTCATTTTTATTTAAATGTGGTCCAATTTATTTATTTTCATTTTTATTTTATTTATGACATGAAATAATCCTGAAGATCTCTTAGATCTTGACCATGATATTGAATGTTGTCTTAGGATTTGAATCAAACATTCTCAGTCTACAAGAAGTTTCAACATTCAAACAGTTGGAGAATTTATTTAATCCAAGATCATTGAAAATAGAAATACTTATAATTCCAACATAAAACAAGAACCAACTGCTGAAAATAATGGAAATGAACTTAATATAACTATTCGATAATTGGTTTCACCTGATATTAACTATCAACCAAATTGCATTGCATACATGAATCTTGAATCGGACTTTGAACTGAAATATAGGATAATTCATATTCTTACAATGATTCATAGATTATCTAGTGAGGATCCAAAAAATATTTTAAAGAGTATAATTTGGTTTTCTAAACCCTTAAACTCTGAAATGTTTTTCAAGATGAAATCAAACTAATAGAATTCCCATCCTCACTTGATGGAGCTGCGAAAGATTGGATGAATTATTTACAACCTGAAGATGTAACTTGTTGGAACAATTTGAAATGTATTTTCTTATAGATATGTTTTCTAGCTTCAAGGACCAAATCCATTCGAAAGGAGATCTCGGGAATTGAGAAAGCCCAAGGGGAGTCAATGTATGAGTACTGGGAGTGATTCAAGAAGTTGTGTGCAAGCTGTCCACATCAGAAAATCAGTGAGAAACTCACATTCCAGTACTTATACGATAGACTAGAACCTATAGAGAGAAGCATGGTGGATTCTTCAGCTGGAGAAGCATTGGTGGATAAGATACCAATAGTTTCATGTGCATTGATCGATGAAATGGACCAAAACTCCCAACATTTTTGCGATCGAGGTACACCACATGTCAAGGGAGTACATTAGGTAAGTCCATATTCTCTTGAAAGTCATTTGATTAATTCCATTTTAGAATAATTGAAAACTATGGTGAGATAGATTTCATTGGCAAAAAAGACATCCCAACCCCGTCCTTCAAGTCATTGTGGCATTTTCACTGAGACAAGCCACCCAACTGACTGTTTCCCCCAACTACAAGAAACAGAAGATTGTGCAACAATGTTTCCTGGGAGACCATATCATCAACAAAAACAACCATATCCCCAAAAAAAATCTTGATTCCATTGCACTAGCATACATCCAAGGGTGTAAAGATCAATCATACATGAGGTGTGTCTCTAGACAACAACAAAGGCGCCCTTTTCAACAAAACTTCCACCAGCCTCCACCTTACCAGTAGGGTTTCCAAGAATCACAAAGAAGATTTGAATCCCAAGAATCAACAAGAGAACAACAAGGTAATATACAACCAAAGGTATATTCTAATACTGATGATATTTTGAAAAAAATTGTTCTTAATCAACAGGATGAGTTGAAGTGTCAAGGTTCGAAGCTGAGGGAGTTGGAGACACAAATGAGATAGATTGCCACTGCCCTTCACGAACTGGTAAGTATAAACTCTAGAAATTTACCTTCCCAACATACTCTAAATCCCAAGGGGAATTTCAATGCCTTCAAATTGAGAATTGGGATGAAATCAACTGATACATCTGCAACTATCGTTCCACCGAGATTCACTACAACTCCAAAAATTCCCCATTCCACACTGACTAATGAGAAATATAAGGAGAAAGAAAAAGGGAAGAAAAATATTTATTATGTTCCTCCTAAAACCCTTCCATTTCCAAACAGAGTTGTAAAAACGAAAAATATGGAAGAGTAAGCAATGAAAAAAGTTTTTGGACACATTCAAGCGTGTGAAGATCAACATTCCACTACTTTAAGCCATCAAGAAAATACCAAGGTATGCGAAATTCTTAAAAAATGTTTTACTAATAAAAGAGGACTCAAGAAAAATGGGAGGATAAATCATGGAAGGAATGTTTCAGAACTCATTACACCAACTCTAGAAATTCCAACAATGTATAAGGATCTATGGATATTCACTATACCAGGCACCATAGGGGAGTTGCACTTTTCTGATGCTCTTGTGATTTGGGATGTTCTATAATTGTGGTTCCTCACTCTGTATTCTCTTCTTTTCAGGTTGGTGAGCTGAAACCAATAGTAGTAGTGGTGCAGTTGGTGATTAGAGCTACAACAAATACAGCGGGAGTCCTTGAAAATGTACTTGTCTGGGTAAGAGACATGATCTTTTCAGCATATTTCTACATGCTTAACATGGAGGATGATCAGGTAAGTTCTCATGATCCTGATATCATAGGTAGACCCTTCCTAAAAACTGCAAAAAAATATCATGAATGTCAATTATGGTACACATTCCATGGATTTTGGGGATGATGTTGTGATATTTAATGTTATGGACTCCATGAAGTACCCCTCAGAGGACAATTCCTCATTTTTTTATCTCCCATTTTGGACCACCAAATAAAAAACCAATGGAATTTGAATGTCCTATGATTAGGGAGATTATAATTATTGATTCTAGTTTGATGTCTAAGATTAATTACACACCTGTTTCTAATTCACAAGACTCTCTTAGATTTGATTTTGAAATTGAATCATATTCTAATCATTAAAACTCTAATTATGTCATGACTATTGAGTATGTTGATGGATTTGATGCATTATTCTCTGATTTTGATTATTTCAATTCTGATACTGATTCTCTTTGTGTACATATTTTAGTTCCTTCACTGTCTCCATCCATACACCACCCCCTTCATTGGAGCTCACAATAATTCCACCAACTCTCAAATACTCATACTTGTTGAGTGGAGAGAGATTACCAGTAATAATTGTTATTAATATTCCTTTGTAACATGAAGAAAACATTTGAATCTTTTGAGGGAGAACATTAAGGAAATTTGGTGGAACTTTGCTGACATATCATGTATTATCCCACCATTTGCATGTATAGGATTTTTTGGAGAATTGGGCTAAACCAATGAGGAAACCACAAGGAATAATCAATACAACCCTTCAAGAAGTTGTTAAAATAGAGGTTGAAAATTTTCTCGAGGTAGGTATAATCTATCCCATTTCAGATTCCCATTGGGTGAGTCCTATTTAGGGTGTGCCTAAACAAATTGGTGTTAAATTGTTAAAAATGAGAAAGACAGGTTAGTTCTAATGAGAGTACAAAATAGTTGGTGTGTGTGTGTTGATTATAGGAAACTAAATAAGTCCACTGGAAGAAAACATTTCCCCCTCCCATTTATTGATCAGATGCTTGAGAGACTAGCTATGAAAACACACTACTATTTCATGGATGGATATTCTGGATATTTTTATGTTCCTGTTGCTCTAGTGGATCAAGAGAACACAACATTCACTTGTCCATTTGGTACATTTGCCTACTGAAGTATTCCATTTGGACTTTGAAACACTCCAGGTAACTTATAGAGATTCATGGTGAGAATTTTTTCTGATTTTATTGAGACCTACATAAAGGTATTTATGGATGATTTTACAGTGTATGCGTCTTCATTTGATTATTATATCTCTAGTTTGGTAAAGGTGTTGAATCATTGTATTGAGAAGAATTTGGTCTTGAATTTTGACAAGTTTCATTTCATGGTAGATCATGGCATTGTATTAGGTCATGTAGTGTCAAAAAATGGGATAATGGTTGATAGATCTGAGATAGGCATTATTTCATCCTTACTATATCCTTCATGTGTGCATGATGTTAGATCATTCCTAGGGCTTGCCGGATTTTTTCTATGCTTGATCAAATATTTTAGTAAGATTTCTCTTCCTATGTCATGATTACTTCAAAAGGATTCTGATTTTGTGTTTGATGATTCTTGCAAGACTTCTTTGGATGAGCTAATGAAGTGTCTAACCACTCCACCGATCATACATCCCCCATGGTGGGAGATTCCTTTTGAGATTATGTGTGACGCCTCCAACATCGTAGTTGGAGCTTTCTTATCTCAGAGGGTGGAGGGATGTTCACATATGATTGCCTATGCGTCGAGGATACTAGATTCAGCCCAATAAAACTACACAACCACAGAAAAGGTGTTTCTTGCAATCATATTTTATTTAGATAAATTCCGTTCATATTTATTAGGCTCTAAAGTAGTTGTTTTTTCTGACCATGTAGCTCTGAGGTCCCTATTGAAGAAGCTATATGCAAATACCAGGCTAATCTGATGGGTTCTTCTTCTTCAAGAAATTGACATTTAGATAAAGGAAAATAAGTGGTCCAAAAACCTAGTGGAATACCACATGAGTAGTCTGACTCACACACTAGAGTATGACACCTTAGATCAGGTACCACATTGGGACACTTTCCCCAATGAGAATCTTTATTCCATCTCAGGTATGCATCCATGGTATGCAGATTTAGTTAACTAACTTGTTTCCTCTAAAATCCCTAAAAATTTAAAGAAACATCAAGTCCAAAAATTAAAATTGAGTCTCGATATTATGTGGGGGATGATCCATACCTCTGGCGCATGTGTAGTGACCAAGTTATTAGGAGGTGTGTTCCTGATCATGAGTTTGAGTTTGTTCTACAATTTTTTCATACACTTTCTTGTGGTGGACACTTAGAACCCCAACGGATATTTAGAAATGTTTTGGACTCTGGATTATATTTGCCTAGATTATACAATGATTCCCATGTGTTTTGTAAGTCATGCTCTTGTTTCCAACACACTGGGAACATTTCTAAGAGACTTGAGATGCCCCAACAACCCATACCATTCGGTGAGATTAGTTATGTATGGGGCATCAATGTTATGGGTCCTTTTCCTAGTTCATATGGTTTTTTTGTATATTTTGGTTTCTTTTGATTATGTGTGTAAATGGGTGGAGGATAAGACCACCAGGACTGATGATTCTCATGTTGTTGTGGACTTTGTCAAAGTGTGGATTTTTTAAAGCTTTGGAGTACCGAAGGCCATCATCAGTGACCAAGGAACACACTTCTACAATCTTAATTTTTCTTCCCTTCTTTAGAAGTATGGGGTGACAAAAAAAACATCCACACCATATCACCCAAAAACAAATGTCTAGTCTAAGGTTTCAAATCGTGAGTTGAAACAACTTTTGGAGGAAATTGTGCAGTTGAATAAGAAAGATTGGAGCAACCACATGGATGAAATGCTCTGGGATTATAGGATAGCATACAAGACACCCATTGGTATGTACCCATTTAGGTTTTTTTGGGAAAGCGTATCATCTCCCCGTGGAAGTTGAGCATCGGGTTTATTGGCCTATAGTGAAATGCAACATGGATTTGGCTAAAGCTAGAATCCAAAGGAAGCTGTAAATTCCAGATCATGAGGATATTTGATTATCTTCATATGGGAACTCAGCCCTCTACAAGGAAATATCAAAAGCATCTCATGAACAAATGATCCAGAAAATAGAATTTCAAGTTGGAGATAAAGTTTTGCTCTATAGTTCACGACGGAAGTTGATGCCCAGTAAGTTGCATTCTATATGATTAGGTCCTTATGTTGTGACTGCTTTTTTTCCTTATGGTGCAGTGGATATCTCACAAGAGGAAACTAGAAGGAGATTTATAGTCAATGGGAAATGTTAGAAGAAATACATTGAGGTACTTCCTACTAATGGAGTGGATTTCATCACATTGCAAGACCCCATCATCACTTGAGCATAGCAGGCTATTCCTAACCCTTTCACTTCTTCATTATTTGTCCTATTCAAATACATAATTTTCATTTTCATATATCATCTCATGGGCTCACATTGAGGAAAATGAAATATTTTAATTTTCGGGGAGGGAACCTTTCAGTTCAGTAATTTTAGTTGTTTTCTTGTTTTTTCACTGATTTAAAAAAATTGGGTGTTTTTAAAATTTTGGGTGTTTATTTTTCAATTTTTTGGGTTTTTTTAACTTTTGAGCTGAAATGATTCACATCACCATTTTGAAATTCATATCAATAAGTGAAACAATTATCCCATGAAACCAAGCTTAAATTAATGCTGAAAATGACTATATTTCAAGTTCAAATATTTAGTAATTTCATGAAAAGTACCCTGAATTTTGAATACCATGACACATATCATTGTCATTATATTTGAAATCACATTCCTATGAGGATTATAAACCATTTTTTTCATATTATTTACATTTAACTCACTTCTTGAGAGAACCAGACCATGCGTGATTTAACTAGTATTTGATTTATTCCATTAAAAACATGAGGGTTTGAGGTACTTATGTTTAAATGATTGAGGCATTTTTTTGGCCTACCTTGAACATTTAATCCTTTTATACCTTATAATCAATGAACATCCAATTAGTTAAGCCACATTACAAGCCAATTTTTCCTATCCAACCAACTCTTGAAGTGAAATTTCATAATCTAGTTGAACTTAAGTGTGGGGGAATCTGTCTTGTGTTGTGCTATTTCATTCTGTGATAATTTGGGTGGAAAATTAAATTCTGTAGAGATGTGTTTTATACTGAATAAAATCATCATATTGAAAGTTGTTCCTTTTCTGGAGCTTTCATGATAAGTGAAGTTGTGCCTTTCTGTAGAATTTAATAGAGAGAGAAAGTTGTGCCTATCTAGAGCTTTCAAGAAAAATAATGCTTGAGAAGATTGACATTTTTACTACTGAAATGTTTAATGGTGTGCATATTCCATTATTTTTCATGATGATGGACATGAATCGATGCTATGGGGATTGAGGAGGAGACCGTATTAATGTGAAAATTAGATTAATGAAATTTTTCTTCAAAAATAGTCAATCCCTCCTTATTCAGCCTTAGATTTTTTCACATCTAAATCCTACCAATAGAAATCCACAGAACGACCCTGAAAATCCCTCTAGATAAAAATTTATCCTTGACTCACATCAGGTGGCGATGTAGGAATTTATCAAGACTATGGTGACCCTTGTATGAGTTTGGTTGGAAAAGAAATTGCTGAAAAATTGACATTTGTGGGATAAGAGAAAATTTAAGTGAGGTAAGTGTTTTGTGAGCGTCAGAGGATAAATGAAGTGGAAATATATATATTGATATAAATTTATAACCTTTAATAATGGTTTTTTATGAGGCCTGATATCTTTTTTTTCTTGTTGTGTAATTGTTGGATCTCAAGGATATGTGTTTTAAATTTTGTTTTTATACTGATGTTTACTTGATATGTGGTTTTTCCCAGGAGTGAAAAAGGGTAAGTGTGGGGGAGTTGATAAAACACAATTCTATTGAATATTTTACTGATAATAAATTACATAATTTTCTCACATTGTGCTAAATATGTTCAGTTAGGGAATATTTGGGATTAGACCATTGATTTGAAAATTTGATGAAAATTCCAATTTTACCCTTTAAACATTCACGGTAGTATTTCAAACATAAATAATTTAATTTGAATTATTTGAACTTAATATTTTTCAAATTTGTTTCAGACATAATATTATACAACTTTCATTTAGTACATTGGAGCTAAATCATTCATTTGGTTGGTGAAAATGGGCCCTGAAGTCAAAAATAGGTTGGACTCGCCAGAATGGACATGGGTTCTGTATGTGGGCCATAACATCATCATCCGTGCATGGATTATGCCCACATTTTGAGAGGATCTCAAGGACTAATTTTCTCACGAATACACCTTTTTTAGGGATAGTGTATTCACACGTTTTGTGGTCAAATGGGCAGTGCAAATTGGAATAAAATATTTGGCCGAGATTCCACTTTCACATTTGAAACCACTTTGAACCTAGCATCCCCACCACTAAATAAATTGGTGTTTTTATCATTTGGTAGGGTTGGTAAGTGAATTGGGAATTTTAGGGAAGATTAGAAGGGAATCCACTCCAACTATCTAACCATTTCAATAAGGGTAGCTCTTGAAGAAAGGATCCCATTGACAAAGTCTTCTTCTTCTTCTTCTCCTTCTTCGTGTTGTGATAATATTTTTTGTGTAGTAAAATTCTTTGTTCTTATTTTATTTATTCTCTTCTGTTCTATTGTGTTCAAATTTATTCTTATCGTAATATTTCAAATTTTTCTATAATCAAGATTAGAAATGTGATTGAGTTATACCCTTTCTAAACCTTTGCAAATGAAAAATGTTTCTACGATAACTGCACTCCTCTTGGAAGAGTAGTTCTTTTTAGTAATAAATCTACCTATAACCTTATTCATTCATTTATTTTGAATCAATGAGATATTAAAATTCAGTTAATATATTCTATTAATTGATTTTTTTAATTTAAATGAAACTAATCAAGAAATTGAACAATTGACACAAAAACACGTGAGGTTCGTAATTGTATAAATTGTGAGAGTGAGATCTTAATCGATAATAAAATAACACACTGGATAAATTTGTAGAGTTCAAATATTATCCCTAAACTCAATTAATCCTCATTTCCGGATTGTATATGTTCTCTAATTAACCACTTACCATAATTTAACCTAATAACATCTACTAAAACAGGGTGTTGTGATTGCATGTTTGAAGCTAGCCTAGGGTTTATGTAATTTCGTCTTTGTGTTTAAGTTAACTCCCATAGGGTTTGAGGGTTACCAAATTAGAGGATTATAATTTAGTGAATTTTAATCTAAATGATAAGGAAAAATATTTTAATAAATAAATAGAGTTAGATCTATTACACCTTTTAAATAATGTCTAAAAAACATCTTCTTGTTGTGTATTTTTAATCGAACTTCATTTTAAAAATAAAAACAAAAAAATCAATCCTCATCCAGAAAAATTATTCTAGTTTTATAAATGATAAAGAACCACCCCATCCTATCAAGTAGTGTTTTTATTCCCTTTTATTTTATTTTTAGAATACCTTTAAGAAATTGTTTTAATTTCCTTCCTCCTTTAAGAGATGACCTTGGTCAGCCACTCTGCTACACCTAAGTAACCCGAAACTGAACATCATTTGAAAGCGCCCATGATTGTTTATTTCACACAGTAGAGTGGTTCCTAAAAATTATGGAGATTAACCCATTTGTTTTGAAAGGAAATGAAATTGATGACCATTTCTCCAATGACATTCCATCTCCCATGGCAAGTAAGATGGATCCACGCTTACAACATCATAGACTGGGATGTCTAACGTTTTGACTACCCTAACTTCTGGTGAGTTTCACACCCGACCTGCAATTTGATTGGAAGAACCTGGCACCTGATATCGTGATCCAGTGACAAGATAAACCACTGATTTCTTGAACACTACTAATCTCCACATTGAGGAAAATTAATTCACATCGGGTTCACTATTACTGTTTCTGACACTTTTTCTATGTCGTGCACATCCGTATGTTTGAGGATGACGATGCTGTTTTTTTCCCACATTCCCACATTCCAAAGGTGGGCGACATTTGTTCCTTATTTAGGGACGTTTTCTCCTTGATAAAAATGTGATGATGGGAAGTTGGTTTATCTTTATGTGGATTCCTCCTCAGAGCTAGTTGCCTATTCTGGGTCCCCCTTATAGACTTAAGATGTTGTCCGTGAAACTCTTCCGAGTGCTATATCTTCATAGACACCAGTTAATTACACTAATTCTATCGGGACATTCCAATGGGTCCGGTCAGGGAAGAAACCTTCATTCGGGGGAGGAGTAGTCAAATTGGACATCAATGACATGTCTGGATGCTGGAAAACTAGGGCATCTCGGTTTCTTCCCCTTATTATAGGGCTTTCGAGGGAACAAGAGCCTGAGGCATCCCATGTCGAATGCGGGGAATTATATGCGATAGGCATGTATCTGAGGTTTTCCATAGCGTCCCATGACTAAAACAGGGTATTCCACATGTTTAATATCTAGTGGAGATGGATCAGACTGACCAGAACATTGACGAGAGTGGATCAGATAGGTGTGATCCCTGAGGGAAACACTGATGCTAGGTGGCGAATTGGTGTGATCTCACCGGGATGTGGCATCCCAAATAAGAATCAAGATGGATGATGAATGGTTAAATGATGTGGATGGAGAATGAGGTGGAGTTGAATTGAGGACGATGGTGATTTTGGGATTGAGCCTCGAAGAGACCTCCTACGTATCTCTGTTCCAGGGAATCAAAGTCTGCGTAGTTCATGAAGTAATGGGATACCTGAGGAGGGGACATGTATGGATGGGACATCAAGGGATTGGAACCTATAGGTTGGGGTATGACCTACCCGAAACACATAGGCTCAATAGAGAGATTTGGATGAGACATGAGCAATGGGCTTGAACCTTTTGGAGGTTTCCAATGTATCCCCATGGTAGGGAATCAATGTTCATGTAGTTCATCTGAAGATGACTAACCATTGATTGGGGACTTAAACGGATTACCATTGAATGGGGTCACAATGGATTACTGCTTGATGGGATAACAATATATTACCGATGTATGGGGCCACAAAGGCTTATCGATGGATGGGGTTACAACAGATTATCATTGGATGGGGTGACAACAGCTTACTATTGGATGGGGTCACAATGGCTTACCGCTGGATAGGGTTACAATAGCTTACCACTGGATAGGGTCACAATGGCTTACTGATAGATGGGGTTACAATGTATTACCATTGGATGTCGTCACAATGGCTTACTACTAGAAGATGTTGAACCTCATGGAAGCTTCCTACGTACCCTGTCTAGGAGACAAAGATCAAATCCCATGTAGTTCGGGATGGTGGATACAGTTTAATATCGTTCATGACAAAAAGGGGCATGTGGTTTAATGTCATGTGAGATGAAGGTGGTCCAACTTGAATTGGGTGTCATAACCAGTGGTTGTTAGGCTTGAACTATAGGGGGGGATTTCTATGTACCTTTCCTTGTAAAAGATCAAATTCCATGTAGTTCCCGAGTGGGAACCGACGTGAAGGGGGTCGGGACCAATGGATGGTGGGATTGAACCTCAGAGAGGCTTCCTACGTACCTTGCCTTGGCAAGGATCAATGTCCATGTAGTTCCAGGATGGTGTTGGTGAACCGACTTGCAGATGTTCGGGACCAATGGGTGTCAGGATTGAACCTCAGGGAGGCATCCTACGTACCATGACATGGCAAGGATCAAAGTCCACATAGTTCGGGATGGGTTTTGGTGAGTCTACATGAAGATGTTCCATACCAATGGGTGTTGGGCTTGAACCTTAGGGAGGCTTCTTACGTACCTTACCTTGGCAAGGATCAAGGACCAAATAGTTCAGGAGGAGGTTGTGGGGCTTACACTCTAGGCAGCTCAGAGAGGATGTCATGGTCGATGCTTACTCTAAGCCCACATGAGTCATGCTCGATGTGAGAAACCAGAGGCAGCAAAGGCCTGATGATCATGTCATAGAAGGTGTGTTTGTGGTAAGTGGAGTGGATATTAAACATGGTTAGTAACCCAAAGAGGAAACAGGGGCCTACACATGGTTAGCATCCTAAAGAGTAAACAGAGGCTTACGCATGGTTAGCATCCCAAATAGGAAACAGGGGCTTATGTGTAGTTATCAGCCCAAAGAGGAAATCAGGGCTTAGGCGTAGTCGAAATCCCAAAGAGGAAATAAGGACTTACGCGTGGTTGGTATCCCAAAGAGGAAATAATGGAATACGCATGGTTAGAATCCCAAAGAGGAAATAGGGGATTACATGTGGTTAGCATCCCAAAGAGGAAACAGGGGCTTATGTGTGGTTAGTATCCCAAATAGGAAATAGGGGCTTATGCGTGGTTAGCATCCCAAAGAGGAAACAGGGGCTTACACATGGTTAGCATTCCAAAGGGGAAATAGGGTCTTATGTGTGGTTAGCATCTCAATGTGTAAATAGGGTCTTACGCGTGGTTAGCAGCCTAAAGAATAAACAGGGGCTTACGCGTGTTTAGCATCCCAAGGTGATGGATATTGGGACTTACTCCAGGATGGAGGCCTGGGTGGTGAAAAAGAGTCCAGGGGGATAGGGACAAGATAATTAAGGTCCCAATACCCATCTCTCCTCTATAGTTTGGAATGGAAGAAGATGGGGGGGGGAGCATGGGTGCTGCCTCCTGTAATAAAATCTAGGGGAATACAATAAAGTGGTTTCCCTATCCATACAGACCAACACCACTCCAACGAAGAGGGTATCATTCCATGTGAGAAATGATATCACTTCTGTGGAGACCAATGGGCATAGGGAATGTCCAAGATGGGGTACCCTGCATGCAATCCATGGGGCAAGGCCATAGTTTAATGTCATGTGCTGAGGATGATGGTGCTTTGTAGTTTAACGTCCTACATCTCAGAAGAGGTGGGTTTTCTTCGCAACCCTATGACTTACATAACTGATACCCACCCACCCTTGAGTGAAGGAAGGCATCGAAATTACCATGGAGAGGGGGTGTTATGGAGTGGTCTATTGGGGGTCCACGTTTTCATGGCTATACAAAGAAGCAATACCTGTTAGTGTTCCTATGTGAAGAAGCATGAGGCAATGCAACGCAATAAGAAGTACCACCCAAGGGATCTTGAAATTTCATCATTCAAACCTGAAGGTCCACACATGAAAATGGATTATAGAGTAAAGGGGTTGATAGTTAGAAGCCTTGTGAAGCTCTGGTGCTCCGTGAAGTGGAGGGACTTCGTGAAGGGGATGTGCTTCGTGAAGGGAATCCACCTAGACTGGGCATGGGGCATAGGTGTGTACGGAAGGTGCTTCGCGAAGTGGACATGAATTCATGGAGTAATGCCTCACAAAGAAAGGGTGCCTAGTGAATCATAACATTGTGAAGCAATGTACTTCATGGAGCACATTGACCACACCTTAGCATGTGGGTCACAAGTGTTTAAAGGGTACTTCGCGAAGCATAAATGTTTTGTGGTGACTCAAATACCCTTGGGGATCTCCTTCCTTCACGGAAGCACATGGGCTCCATGAAGGGCATCCCTCTTTGAAGGGAGGCAGAATTTATGAAAAGGGGAAAGAACTTCGTGATGAAAAAGTAGATTGAAAAGCTCATGGGTCGCAGAGAAAAAATTTCATTGTGATGTGGGAGCATATAAGGATAAGGGTCGGAGGATTCGTCCTTTTAACTCAAGGGGAGCCAAGTATTTATAGGCATGAGGCACAGAAATTCAGAGCTCACTCGGCGTGAATACGAAGCTTGCTTCGTGGAGGGTTTGTGATTTTCAAAGGGGTTCATGGAGAATCCTTCCTCTTTAATCCACGGTGGGCTCACGAATGTCAAATTGGTTCATGGAGCTTCCCACCTCCTTGCTCTGCGGAGGGATTACGAATGTCAAATTGGTTTACAGAGCATCTTGCCTCCTTCCTCCGTGGAGAGCTTGCGAAGGGGGGGGGGAGTTTCTACGCTGGTCACGGGGCCACGACGTCTCTGTGGGTGGTCTTTGTGAGGTAGCCCCTAATGCTTTCCCTCTGTTCTTTCTTTTCCCAAATTTTGGCATCTACAATTACTTTTATTGATAACCCTTCCTCAAAATAAGGGGGATGTTTGGGTAACTCTTTGGTAAATACATCATTTTATTCCCTCATAGTGGGAGTTTCTCCTAGTTTGATACCTTCCTTTGACTCAACCATTTGGACGATGTATGCTTCTTCACAAAGAATCAACACCCACACTATTGAAGGATTTCCCAAAGGAGATTCATGGTATTACTTTCATTTGTAGAGGATCATGGGATGGTTCATAATATGAAAATTTATTTCCTTTTCTCAATAGTTGATATGTTCTCTGTATAATGAGAGTCAATCCATCCCTATTATAGCATTGAATTATACAAAGGGAAGTTTTACAAGATTTATTGGGAGAATCTTCCCACATATTCTAATAATATAAGAGTCTAACACTTGGGTTGATATTATTTCACCACTAGGGGTTTTTATATATATCTATACTTCAAGGTTTCATTTCATTGATTCAATAGTTCTAGAAAACACGCAATATATAAAGGAATTTGTAGAAATGAAATAAAATTATACTTTTCCATTCTTGATTAAATAATAAATATACCTCATACGACTTCATTGTTTTCCCAACTTATACATTATAAATGGTATAATACTTCCATTGTCCTTTGGATTTGGTGGATGATGATGTTGATTACCATTGAGAACTCGAGGTTTAGTGCACTAGATTTCATAGTTCCCTTGCTACATATAGTTGTAGCATTAGACCATGGTTGGTTCTCTCCTTTCCTCCACCACATTGTCCTACTTCCTCATGAATTTTTGACATTTATGAGCATGGTGGCCTTATCTCACACACATGAAGAATTTCACCATCCCTTTGAGGCCGTCTTAATGATGCTTCTTCCCAATATTTTTATATGTGGGTGGTTTAGTTTTCTTTCCACCTTTTTCATTAGATCCTCAATATTGAAACTCTATCTTCAGTTTCTTATCACCATAGTCGTTGGACCATTCTCCAAACTCCACATACAATTTGGGAACACATCGAACAACTTCTTTATAACTCCCAAAGTCTCAAATTTATATATCCTTTCAAAGGTGTGGTTTTAAACCATTAAAGAATATATCGATTTTGATATCAATGTTAATAACAAAACCTTATGCAATCCTTGAAAGCCTTGTGAAATTTTCTTCATAGTTTGCGACAGATTCTCCCTCATTTTTCTTCAACTCTATAAATTACCTCTCCATATTTTTATGAAGATTTTGAGGGAAATACTTATTAAGAAATATTTTCTTAAAGTCTTCCCACTCCATGTCTTCAATTTCATCATCCGACATGGTGTTCTTAATCAACTCCCACCATTGGTCGGCCTCTCCATCAAGACGATAAATGGTTTGAGACACTTTCTCTATCATGGAATATTGAAAAACAAAAAAGATCTTCTCTATTGATTTGACCCACTATTCTTGACTAGTGGATTGGATGATCTACTAAATTTTGGTAGTTATTGTAGCATAAAACACTTAATTTCATGTTTCTCCCACTTAGGTAAAGGTAGACATTCCAAATTATTCAGGTTATTGTTCATATCCCGAGACATCTAGGTAAGAATAATAATGAAATTCTAAACTCCACCTCCCAAATAATTTGGGATTTCATTCAGGAAATTTCTCTATTATCCCTTTCATGGGATATTGGTCTTATTTCTTCTTATTCCCACCATTATATAAAATATAAAATGTTAGAAAAAAACATAAGTCAACAACTCATGAATAAATAATTTATTTATTTGTGAGAATTAGTCTAGAATAAAATATTTTGGGATCCATATGTTTACCATTTTCTAAAAAATTATTCATTGATGTTTTCTTATACTTAGTCTTATACTAAGGGTTTGCACTAAGGTTATATAATCCTAATTCCCAAATTAACTAAACTTTCATATGATACCAACAATAGGGAGATTTCTTTTTCTTATATATCTTAAAACATTATTTTAAATAAAAATAATATAAACCATTATACAGTTTGAATAAAATGTTTTGGTATCTTGGTCAAATTAGGTCCATACATAACACATACAAAATGAAACTTAAAAATTTATTTAATTCATTTTTCTCAAGATTTTTATTGGCCCTTGAATTCTCTTTAGTAGATGTAATCATCAGAGTATATATATAAAAAATGGGTGAGCTAAAACCACAAAAGAGGATAAATAAAAACATGAAACTATAAAACATAGGGTCATAATAATCATTAACACCATTTCATATTAATAGGATCATAATCATGATGGTAATATTTTATAAAAGGCATGGAATGTGGAAATTCATAAAAATGAAACATCATTTCGTAGTGGTCAACTACCACACATAGTTGTGAACAAAAATAGAATAATGTTCACATATATTTTAATTTAAATCATGAGATTTATCACATTACCCAATGCATTGGAGCACTATATAATTCTGGGTTCACCCGTCACATCATATAATTTACATTGCACTATATAATTCTGGGCACACCCATCACATCATAACATTTAAAATGTCATGCATGCCACATAGAACGTATAACAAACATGGACATAAAATAACCCATGGAAATAAATTGGTTTAATTTCATAAATCATTCATTCATAAACTTTAGTTTCTAAATGAAATAGGGAATAATGTAAGAAACATCATCCTTGAGTGAACAAGAAACAATCTCAAGAAGTAAAAGTTATGGTTTTTTGAAAGAAGAGTTATTTTGGAAAACATGGTGTTCATAATAAACTCAAGTACAAAACATGTATATCCCAGAAAACGTATGATAATGATGAATTAATTATATTTAATTAATATCCATACAAAAAATGGAGTGAAAGAGGGAATCCAAAATAAATAGAGTTGGGGTTGAGAATTCTCTTTACCAAATGTTCTAATGAACTCTTCTCTTTAATATCCTAGATAATCAAATACATACATAAATTTAAAAATATATAAACTTTTTTGAATGTATATGATTCATTATAGTTTTATTATGTTATTTTATGGTTCTCTCGATGGAGTTTAATTTCTTCGTTCGGGAGCATTCACTTTCCTTAGTTTTCACGGTCAATTCACTTGTATTATCGAATGGAAGGTTGTTTAAAATGAGTATAAATATCCAGGATTGTTATGATATGTTATTAATGATATTTCAGAATATTAAACGATCTTATAAATATTTTTTATATATTTTATGAGTAATGATCATTAGATAAATGTTAATGATGATCATTTTAAGTTAATTTTGGTAGTTTTCGATCACAACAAACTCATTTTGTTTTATCATTTATTATTATCTATAAAATTTATTTATATAATATAAATAGGATTGTATCATAAAATTTATAAAATATTTCAACCATTATAATGCTTTTATTAACATCCTTTAAGGCTTTAAAGTAAAATAAAAGTGCAGCGGCCACGATTTCGGTAAATTGACACATCACGAGGGAAAATTTCATTTTTAAAATAAAATAGAGGGGTAGCGTTTCATGATTAATCTTCAATTAAAATGATATAATTTTATTATATAAAACATAATGGAGATCTAATTCCATTTGGATGTAGGTAAGTTAGGATAGAATAATATAAGAAATGGAATTGAAAGGAAATTAAAAAAATATATAGAGGATTTACCTCTTGAATTATTCTCTTGAGATCCTCCTAAAAGCAATTAGGGTTGGTCTTTTCATGAGAACAAGAGCTCCTAGACATGCGGAGGTTCTTGGAACAAGTTCTGGGTAGAATTTGAGCAATGATCAATGATTAGGAAATGTGTATAGAAGTGGGGATGAGGGGTGATATTTATAGTCGAGGAGAGTGGTGTTTTCTCATTATTGTATTCATTAGTTTATTATTCTGGCTCATGAAAATGAATAGTTTGAGAATTATCTCAAAATACATTAAAATAAATATGGACAATTTGAGATTTTGGGCTTATATTATCCTTACATCAAATATGACTCCATAATTCAAGTATTTTGTTTTTTATTGTAAATTATCATATTTTACTATTCATCAAAATTTCATGTATTTCGGAAAAATCCTAACAATTCATCATAACCATTTTTTATGTGTAGAATTAAATAATAAAGTACATTTTATGAAATTAATTTTATAAATATGTGAAATTTAATTTTAATTAAAAGCATAATTTACATGGAAAATACATATTTTAAAATTATAATAGATTTTATAACACATTTATAAATTACTTAAGGTGTCATAAAATTATCTTAAATCATACGACATAAATCTATGAATTTATGAATACATTTTATGGGGAAAAATCTCTTAAATTATTAAATTATTCATAAATTTAAAATTAAATATTTATGACTTAAAAGTATAACAATACTTAATTAATAATTTTTAAAACATTTATATACTTAGAGTATGATATAATTATATCATAAAAGCATTCATTAACAAGAAAATTCCAAAGTTATATAAATGATAAGGTATACTTAGTTACCCTAGTGTAATGGAGGCCTGAGCATGGTGTGAGATATAAATCATAGTAGGTCTTACGATGTGTTTCCTAGTCCAAAGAGTGCATTATAAATTAAAGTAGTGTCTGGGTATAAAGAAATACTAATAAAAAGTGAATACATAAACAACCAGTCATCTAGGTTCTTAAGGGACCCCAGATGGCTATACCTGCTTCTGATCATAGTCAAAATAAATATCTGACTAGGAACTATATATGTATAATAATAACATTATATATATATATATAGTTCAGTTCTATATTCCATCCAACTATATGATCCAAGATCCTAACTATTACTAATGGCCATATACATGTAATACTATTGCTAACTGTAATGGTACATAACATACATTTCCATGACAAGTCTAACAAGCCTAAAATCTCCAATGATTGGTTACAATCCATAAATCCTAATAGAGTGGTGGATATCATGCCCATCACTCATTATATCGAGTGATCACACCATATAAACACTCTAAGATGGAACAAGGCCCTCAAAATCCCATTTCCCATATCATATCAATGGTGTGTGTCACCATGCTCAACACCTGATGTAAGGGACCAAGAGTTTCCATGCTCATATGAACCCCTACCATTGTATCACAAATATCACTGGTGTGATTCCCCTTTCTCAACACCCAATGTAAGGGAGTGTGAGACTCCATTATAATTAGAACCCTTACCATCATTCTCAGCCTAGTTATAATGTGTAACTATATTTATAATGAAATCCATGAGGTAATACCTCTCATGATTTACATTTAATAATCCAGTTTATCAATGAGGAATCACATTACTTTTTATAATTTAATACATATGCAATTTACTCATAAGAAATTCCTTATCCAAGTTCAATATCAATATATACCATTACATTTCATAAGAATCATTTATAAAACCAGAAATAAGGGGAACGACCTTACCATCCCTTGGGTCATTCCATTTAAAATCATTTGATTTATTAAGGAAGACAAACCATCATGAATTAGTCATTTCATTTAAAAAAATGTCATTTAAAATTACAAAACCAAGACATACCAGTTCATAATGTGTAATGAGATCTTATGACGTTTCAATGGAAAAAATAGGAAATCCCCTACATGGGTAATTAAAATTTAGAAACTAGTCCAAGTACGTAAGAGATGTCTTGGTTCATTTAATACTTATACCGAAAAGGGGTAATTCCATTGAAGGAAAAGATTATCAGTTTTGTTCTAAACATATCATAATCTAAATAATAATATCAAAGCATAAATACCACCAAGAAATATTTACAAGAAATATATAAATCATAAATCACCACTGTGATTTTTTTTGAAGACATCGCACCTCAAAAGAGGGGTTTTATTATTAAATCATGATATTTTTATTCAAAATATTCATCTAACATTTTATACATTTTAATAAGAGGCATATATAATTCATGTTTATGAATTAATTTATTCTAGAGACCATTCATCATGAACTAAAATTTATGGAATTTTTGAAAACCAATTAATTAGTGAATTTTGGATTTAAAGGGCCAAGGAAAGGGATCCTACCTCAAGGGAAGAGCATAAACCCAAACACTTGGAACATGAAATTTTAAATGATGAATACTCAAATATGATCCTTCCCACCTCTGAGAATATTCACCCTCTCATATAGATAAGGACACCTAGCCTCTATATACACATTTTCATGGCCATGAACAAGTACAAGGGGATCCTTACATATATCTTATATGCATATACCAATTTCCACTTACACTCTTATGATTTATATATATATACATAATCACACCTAGACCCATATACATATATCTACTTCCATGAGTGAATATACATATAATGGGGTAACTTAAATACATATATACTTACCAATGTATATGGGGTAAGTTTTCATTAACTTTAGAGACTCAAAATCATTATGGTAAGGACAACATACTCAAGGAAAAGCACCAGAGACATGAGAACTACAAAACCCCAAATATAAATAGAGCAACAATGATGATCAAAGGAAAACATTAACCAAAATTGTTGACAGGAGGACCAAAAATTTATGAACCTCATATCTTTTTGTGGTGGTTGTTATAATTTTAATAAGGTATTTCTTAGAGAGCCTTCAGATTCCCTAACATAGGAAGAAAAAAACTACATTAGCCAAAACCTTAAAGATCATATGAACTCAAAATGGGTGACGAGAAGAAGAAAAACTGACAAGGGAGGACAAGGAAGATATAGGACTTACCGTTCATAATTAGATGAAGAATTGGAAGAAATTTTATTGAAATTGATGAAAGAGAGAGGATTAGAGAGGGGACTTCACACGATTTGAGAGGAAGGGAGATGGGGTTTGTTGCATGTGGGAATGAGGTGGAGAATGATGAATTAGTTTTATAGTTTTTAACTTATTTTAATTTCATTTAATTAATTAATTTCTTACAAATAAATACACCACACAATTTGGGTCACACGGATTTGAAAACTATGCGCCAATCGTGCTCCCTCCACCGTGCACCTAGAACACATCGTATAGTTTATCCCACATGGTAAGCCTAACCATATGCATTCCATTTGGTGAAAAGTGTCTAGGTACATCATATTTCACACTATTCGTGTGGTCTAGGAAAATTGTTTGAGAAACCATGTGAAACCCCTATGCACTACTTCTAACCACCTGTAGTAGGTCGCATGGCTTGATGTTGATGGTCGCACAATTTCATAAAAACTGTGTACCCTATGTAGACTCCATTAAAACCATAGTATCCATGTTCAGTGTTCCAGAAGCTCCTTATTACACCAATTAAACCTCTCGTTACTTTACCCAAGTCCAAAAAAATCATTTTGAAGGGTCCCAACTCTCCCAATTAAGTTCCAACGCTCAGTTTCAAAAAGGGCCCATCTAGAAAATGGAAAAAAAAAACTCCTTCATAATTTTACCTTTTCTCAAGACACGGGTTATTACTACCTCACCACCTTAGAACTTATCATCCTCGAGAAACCTTTGGGAACAAAAAAACCATCACGCATCCTAAGAGGGTCTTGATGTCTTCTTCGAATGATCATGTTTCGTTTCAAGTCACCCAACGCACTTTCAAGCATTCAGTTAAGCACTCAGAACTTAAGCTATCAAAACCTAAGCCAAAGAACTATTTCCAACTAAAACATTGAGGTGCCTCTTACCCAATACCTGTTAACTAGAGACACAATAACATACTCATATCATTAAGCATGTGGTTGATGGTTCTCCCCACCATAGGCCTTATCATTTGGAAAGGGAAAATTTTAAATCCATGACACCTAATCTACTGAAATTTTCATTCAAATCATGACCCTAATAATTTTAATGACACCGCGGGTGCGGTACCAAGATGATCAAGTAGTCATTTTTGCACAGACCACATTTATCCAGGTCGATCTATCCTCTCATGAAAATCCTTGGCCTACACATACCGTACTCATCTCTACCTTACGACATTCCAAAAAATGGTCCTTCATTGATCATAACATTAAAAACAAAAAAAAACAAGTTGAGATGCTCTGTATGACCATTAAAAAGATTATTAGCTTAGATGGTATGTGTATTATAAGCGGAACTACATTATGTTTTCCCAAGGAATCCTATGTTCACAATGAGAACGTCCTTCGAAGTCCATTCCTGGCTTCTGGTGATATTATCATATCAAATAATCACATACGATCAAAATGAATACTGTGGGATAACCTCAGATTCATTAAAATAGAGTCTAATGAACTAACCCCACGTAGTACATACTCCACGATTACAATATTGACATTAGAATAAGGTCCCAACATCCACATCAAATCACTGATAGAATCTGGAGCGGCATCTGTTTGTTAGTTGAGTCTAAATAAATGGCTGGTGTCCAAGAGTCCATCCAAGGCATTCATACTTGGGAACCCAAGGGTCACTCAAGACTAACCGTGTCTATACCAAGAACCATGTGTTAGCATGAAATACTGACAAAATGGACAAGACACGCCCAATAGCCATTAAAACATTATCATGGTGTATGACCAAGGACCTCTTAGTGAATCAAGGATGGTGTCAATATAGAGGACATATTCATCTATTTCAAAAGAGTACATGAAGTAGAAAATAATAAGAGGAATAGTCAAATGATAACTATTCAACTTCAAGAATGAAACTCGGAATCATTGGCTAATGCACCACTTTTAACCAATCCACGATGCCTTCCTTTATGGTATAACCCACATGCCATATTGAAAAATATTCAAACCCTTTGTAAAGAAATTTTTCCAAAACAAATCCATGGGGTCTTTTTATGTTAGGAATATTTACCCATAATCAGTATAACTATTCCAATTCTTAAATATTCACTCCTATAAGAAAAAACAAAAAAAGTATTTTCTTAGTACTTTATAATGTATAAATTACAAATTCCCCAAAAAAATCAAATAAAATATTATTTTCTTCACATAATAATTACAATGAAATATCTAAACTACAATAATGTGCCTATAAAAATTAATTAGGGTATAATGAATACACAATTGTGGTTTCATTCTTTAATAACCAAAAAAATCAGCATCATCTCTTTTAAACTATAGGACAAAAATTCACTATTTTTGTGACACTTTTAAAGAATTTTTACCATCTTATTATCTATACACACAAACAAAGTTTTACACATGGGTTTTTTAAATTAAATTCCATATATGATTCAAATTTTTTTAATGATTTTTTATGTGGTTTCTGTATTCCGAAATTGAGAAATTGGTAGTATAATATTAAAATAATTAAAAATAGTGATAAAATCATGTATAATATCTTAAATAAAAATAGAAAATTCCAATAAATCATGGTTTACTTGAGATACATTTGGAAGGTGTAAATAATGAGGAATTATAATTAAATAATGTATCACATGATTAATAAAAAATATATTGTTTGATATTTTATTTAATTATCATTTTATGTAATGTGAAAAAGATCTTATTTTAATGGATGAGGAGGAAATACAGGAAGAGTATTCTAAAAATTTGGAATATTACAATAATGAGAATGAATATATAATAATAATTATTATTAGATTTATTTATGCTTATTCAAGATCTACACTCCTTGATAATACAATAGAAATATGTTAAAAGTGTAATTTAATCTCTAAAATAAAAATTTATTCTCGATTCTAATCTATAAACATAGTAAGGAATTAGAACCTCTCAAAATAAAATTGTAATATGGAGAAAAGGTAGTGTAAAAAATGACCAAAGGAAGACTACTACATGTTTTTTATGTTAGCAAAAAATTAATGATATATCTTGAAAAAAAGGATAGACAACTAGTTGTTATGAAATGTATTAATAAAATTTGATAAATTTAAATAATAATTTTTCCAAATGGTATAGCCTTAAATTCGTGAATATTGATTTATAAGTTGTAGAAAAAAATTATCTTACATAATGTGGAACTGTTTAAGATATTTTTTTATAATAATAGGGTGTTTTTATGATAGATAAAATAAGTTATTTTGAAATGCAATTTTTGGGATGATATTTTATAAAAGACATTTATTATTGATTATTAACTTTGTATTCCTATAGTTAATGGTTTATTATATTATTAGAGAAATTTATTTATACCTTTAATGTAAAAATACCATTTAATATTTTCTTATATATTATTTATGATATTTATATAGTGCTAACGATTAAATATTTTCATGAGATGAATTATTACTTTAAATATTTTAAAAATATTCCTTTTAAAATTTTACATATTTGAAAACAAACTTATTATAATCATGTTGGGAGAAGGAAATTTATTGTTTTTTTCAAAGGTGGGTAATATCTACTTTGGGAGAAATACTTCATTCCATATGATGGTGAAGATATCACCCCCATTCAATAGGATAACAATTATCAAAACCTTCATGAGGGACAGTTTAAGGAAATGTTTTATTTATTTAATATTTTTTATTCCCTTGGATTATGTTGTCAAAGGAGGTGCATAGGTATATAAATCCTAATTGTATTTTCAAAATTAAAAAGGGGTGTTTTTGTGAAACATTAATTTTCATACATTGTGTTACTATTGTTATTTGAAGTGTTTTTTGATATTTTAGAATACATAAAATGATTTAATGATTATGTTTTAAGGAGTGAATATATATAATTAATCTAAAATGTTATATTTATTTTTTCATTCATACTATAATGAAAAATCATATACATGATGTGTTGGATTTTTTATTAATCAATCATATGAAATTTTACATTATAAGAGGAGATTTATATTCCCAAAATATATTGATGTATAAAATAATGATGTGTTATTGCTATTGATAACATGTTGAAATTTCTATCAATATATGCATAGAATATTTTATATGTAGTATTTTTTAAATTGATAAAGATCATCGTATGATAATAACTAGGATGATGAAATAATATTTAGGAATCTATATATGGAGTTTATAAGTTATCTAATGAATAAAAAATAAGATGTTAAGGATTACGTTATTCCATTTTGGATCATTGATGAAATAAAAGAATTTTCCATTGGCCACATGTGTGCATTTTTATCAAGGAATATAATCCAATCAAAAATAGTATTCACCACATATGACATGTTTTCATGAAACTCTAAAATTATTTGTCTATGGATCTATACTTAGATTAGGATTTATTTATATAAATAAATATACCATACATATATATATGTATATGTTTGGTATCCATGTCCTACAATTACTATTGTAGAGGAATCCTTTTTATTTACATGGAGATTGATTTATCATTAACTATTATTAATTTGAAAATAAAATAAGTATATAGATGATACTATATATTGAAATATTATCATGTAGTGATCTACTAGAATTTGGATAGAAATTAGTAAATATTATATATTATATATAATGATGAAAAAAGATGTATAGAATCATTATTAATTGAATATCTAAAGTATTTAATGTTAAAAAAACACCACCATGGTAATCTAAAAAATATACTACGGTTATTCTAGATAAAATTAAAGTGTAAATAATGTTGGGAATAATGGGTTGTAATATGAGAACCAATGAATGAAGGGGTTGAATATGGTAATATATTAATTAAAAAATTCATCTCTAATTATCACCCATCATAGGATCTTGTTCACTGGATAGTATGAATTGATATTAATTTATCACTTAAAAAAATGCATCCCTATTAAAATAACAAACCATAAGAATAATGTAAAGAATATAAGAACAAAATTATTTTAGTTGGGTTATATTCAATAGTATATATTCAATGTAAAAACACATGGTGATTTTCCAACATTCCATCATCTAATAAAACTAAAATATTCACTTATATATTATTTTAGGAAATGTCACAACTAAAAAAATCACACAACCCATAAAATAGTGTTTAGGGATTGATCATTTCTCACCCAATGTACACTCCCTATTCTTCTTTATACATGAACAATATTAAGGGACCTATTATTTGGTTTATAGACAAATGGGTATCTTTAATTTTTATAATAAATTGATCATCTTTTCATCATACACCTCCATTTTGATGCATGATTGATATCCACCATATTTCCTTCTAGTTATCCAATATAATTATAGAAAATTCCTTCATATGGAAGATTAAGAGATGTAATTTAAATGATAATTAAAAAAGAATCAATATTCCTTGTAACGCCCATGTATATTCAAATATTTAATTTTGGTTTTTTTCTCTTCGGGTGAGTATTTTTAATCATGAATTGGTATTATACCTATAATAGTGAATTCATGATTTTTTTTCAATTTTCATCATGAAAATGCAATTTATGTTTCTTTCTATAAAGTTAAATGATGTGTAATGACATTACATGACATATATTGGCTACCATATATATCCCATGAGTTTTATTTTACAGCTTGATCATTTCACACATCTTGTAAGGTTTACACATCATGTAATGTGAAAATCCATTTTTTAATTAACAAGTAAATAATTTTTTAGAATAATATAAAATAAAATTATATCAGGATGTTTAAAGGTATTATAATCCATGTAATTCATTAAGTTATATCTTTTAGGGTGTCTTACATGTGTGTGGGGCATCATACTCTTTTGCATTTTTCTCTTCTCATCTAGAGATCTTACCCTAGGTGTTTTTGGGTGACTCCCTTCCCTCTGGATCAATATATTTAGAAATTTTTCAGTAGGTCTAGTTGATTCATCTATTCAAGTAAGACATACCTCTCGGTTTCTCTATTGGTTGTGGTTGTGATACCTTTTGCGATAGGGATTGGTAATCTGATAGTGTTTTATATCAATACTTTTCATTCTTTTGTCATGCCTTGTATTTTGAAGTTAAATATTGTAGTTTCTAATTCTCATGGTCAAAGTTGGATAGGTTCATGAGGTTAGTGGATCTGTTCAATTGTTTTAATTTCATGAATTTATTTTAGTTCCTCTTCAATTTTTGATATTTGATATGGGAATGCATGTATTGAAATTTAAAAGGTAATGAGTTCATGTTTTAAAGGGATTTTTATCCTTTGAAACAGAATTTCCTTGATTTGAAATGAAAAATAATTTTCAAACCCTAAATTAAATTATCATGTATTTTAAAGGTTTTTATAAAAATGTGTGCATGATTTTAAAAAAATAACAACATAGCATAGTGAGAACTATGGGTGTATCGGGAAAGAATCATGGGTTGACTTACTGTGTCTGATGCAACAATGAGGTAAAGTATTTTATATTGACGGACTGCATTAGGAATCAATATTAATTAGATCCAACCATATGCATTTTTTGGATATTAAGTGTATAATATGTATTGTCCCATAGGCTAGATCCTAGTGGAAAGGTGCACAGTTGTTTCTAGTTGCTTATTCTATGATATATTATTTCATAGATGTTGTCTCATATGTATATATATATTTGGTTTCTTTACCTTTTTTGTTTATATATTTGGAAAACATGACATGAAGTTTTTGAAAACATAATAATTATTTTAAAAACACATTAAAATTGTTTTAATTATAAAAATTAATTTAAAAATATTTGGTTTGAAAGCTTGGACATGTACATTATTGTTATTAGAAATTGTATTGATCTATAGGTGGTATCCTACTAGGCTCTATTTCTCACACCCTAATTCTTCCTTTGGGTGGATATAGACCTTATTTTGTAGTATACATGTAAAGTTAAAGGAATTATGTAGTATGCAAGCATCTCTTTACGTCATTGTTTTGGTTTGGATGTGATGTTTGGTCACATAGAGACTAGTTTTTCTAAACTTGTCATAATTTCTAGTTTATCCTATTTGGATTATTTGTATCTACCTTTGTTTCCCCATTATACTCTGGTCCTATGTCTTTATTTCCTTATATATGAGACTTGTTTTGTATCTTTTTTTACCTCACCTGGAAATGCACTAAGCTCGGTGACTGGACTGGTTAACCAAGTTTGGTCTATTAAAATTTAGTACCAAAGGGGATACTAAGACAGAAGTGTGTTAGCACTCACTAAGTTAGTTCTATGTGTTGGGTATAAAGGTGTAGGATCAGTGTAATTTGGACCGTAGGTGTGGAAAAGGGGTCTAGCTATCTCTCTCTCATGACTAAATCAGATTTTCCATGGGCTGTCAGAGAATATTTACTAATTCCATGACCTAGTATTGAAGTTCATTAGAATAAATTTTATGGGAATTTTATTTAAATTAATCTATATAAAAAGTTTCTAGATTTAGTGTGTGTATAGTCATTTGAATAAACCAAGTGGGATTTTATTTTGATGGACATGTTCCTTTCAAGAGGTGTTTTCTTTTTGTTCTATAATTCATAACTACTTTTAATTCATATTATTTTAAATAATTGTTTTTTTATTTTTTTGGTTCAATGGTTTTGGAGTTTCTCGTGAATGATTGGTTATTGTATTTTATTTTATAGATAATTCCTACCAGAAGATATCTTCCAAATATGATAGGGGAAGTTGTATAAAAAGTTCTATGGGTAGATCCTCTAGTGGACCCTTCTTTGGATGAAGTAGTGATCCAGACCATTAAGACTCTGGGATCAGTAACCATAGTGAACCAAGGATGAGTGGTCGAACATGGATTATAATTTACCGGGTATCATCCACCAATCATACATGGTGAAAGAGGACCACAATATTCATAGGAGTGGATTGAACTAATTTAAAGGACCTTTACCTTGTTGAAAACTCTTAAATATTCTCATGTGGGTTTTTCTATATATATTCTCAAGGGAATGAGAAGAAGATTTTGGGACTTGATATTGAAAGATATGTTTCACAATGTTCTTACCTAGGTTTCTTTGAAGAAAATATTTAATTACCATTCTTAACCAAAGACTTTATTTATAGAAATGACCCATGTGTTTCTATCATTAGAGAAAAGAGATCATACCATTCTACATTACACCACCCATTTTGTGGAGCTGTTATATTTGGAACCGGATATTGTCAACAATTATTAACAAAAATCTAAGAGGATTGAGGTGGGGATGTGGGATGACGTTTGGTCAATGATATTTATTTTTTTCCGTCCTAAATTTATGGAGGTAGTGGATAAAGTTTATTTTGTTGAGGTAAATTTAGCTGGAAGGACATGTAACACCCGAGATTTTATGAGAAATATATTTTTTTTACGTATAATGATATATAAAGGAATCTTTAATTACACACAAAACTAGCTTGGCTTGCATTACACTCAATCGTGACCTTCCGCGATAGCATGTGTTGTACGCAATACCGAGTTTCACTAAACAACGATATGCTATTAAAATATTTTTAAAACTATCCATTATGAATAGTAATACCCAATTTTTGAAATTTTATAAATTTTATCTTTCAAAATGGACTTCATTTTTGGATTCAGAATATCGAAATTATCCTAGGGTGAAATTTTGGTATTTTTCTGAAAACTTCCAATTTTTGACGAATAGTGAAAACACTAGGTTACTTTTTAAAAATCAACTTTTTATTTAAATAATTATTTATTTTATTTAAATTTATTTTAGGTCAAAATTTATACATAATACCTATATAATTTCAATGTAATTCATTGGAGTCATTTTATAATAATTTTAGATATATAAAAGGTTTACTGAACATTTCACCGTCTTTTACCCACATCCTAGGAGAATTTGAAAATTTACATAAAACATAATATTACCACTTCTATGAGTGGAATTTCAAAAATCTGAGAGACACGGTTAATATCAATGAGTAAAATGTGGTTCAATGAGATGAAAATAATTTTTGGTTAATAGTAACGTTTTAATTTTATTTAACACGGTTAAAAGTAAATAGGGTAATTAAGGGTAAAAATGATATTATTATTACACTAACACATGTTCTAATTCTACTAGATAATTTTAATTCGACCGAAAACAACCTTAGGAATAAAATATGTCCATTTAGGTCCACTTTTATTAGATTAGGACATTTATTATTAATTTATTTAAAGAAGGGTTAAAATAGTTAAAATCAAAGTTTAATAACTAAATCATTTTTAATATAGGGGTAAAAATAAGATAAATTCGACTATAAATATTAATTAGAAAGCTAAAAATATTTCCTACATAATGGTAGTTTATTTATAATTTTTATACGTTATATAAATTAAATTATTTATGATACAATGATGATGCAGTAATTACCTTATTAATGAAATATTAACATAATTGATATTATAAATAGCAAAATAAATGTAATTTGATACTATTTATGAATTCCACTAATTTTATAGGTTAAAATGACATGTTAGTATGGATTTAATTAACTTTTTTTGAACTAATCATGCTGTTATGATTTTCACAAACATCAAGTATAAAATAGTGTCAAAACTGACATAAAATAGTTTAAAAAAAATTTTATATTATTAATTGTTATTTTATTCCTAAAAATTTACGGTTCAGCCAAATTACTTAGATAAGGTTATATATATTAATAATTAACAACTTTGGGTTCGTTTGTCTTGTTATAGTAAGTTTATTAACCTCACAGTGTAAGGAAACAAGAAGACACGGTAAAAGTTAAATTATTTAACTTAGAGTTAAATCTAAATGATAAGGTTAAAATAGTAACATAAACTTGACTAGAACCCATTGGTTGGGAGGATTTAGACCCAGACCCACCTTAAATTCTAAATAAATCAATTTGGAGATATTAAAAACCGAATATGACTTTATAATAAAATAATATTTTATGTTTTTTCTAAGGTTCCCCTCTCCTCCCTTATAAAAGGGTACCTACTCCCTCTCCTCATCACACCACTTTGAGCCTTCAATCTTGGCCAAACCCTTACAATTTCTCTTCTACAATTCCCTAGAAACATCCTATAGGTCCTGGTCGTCTTCAAAGACCATCTCTAGTGCCCTAAGAGGAGGTTAAGAAGAGGCGCTTCAAAGAAGAGGTAATGTCTGTTACTGATTATTTCAACTTTATTTCTTCTTATACTTCTTCTTCTTTAGTTGTTTCATTATAAAGTAATAACATCAGTATCACTAATATACTGATATGTTATTATAAATATGAAACAACCCTATTTTACCTTCTATCCATCTTATGAAAAATAAAATCCCCATGCGTGCGTACGTACGGAATACCATCTCCTCGTCGTGGTGTAATCTATTTTCCACCACCACCTTACATGGATGGGTATAATGGTGTAAATAATAACTATATATGATTATTATAAAGTGATATTTATTCTGAAATAGTATACATACACTTCAATATAATTCCACAATCATGGGAACGATATCATCGCTCGTGCGTGCGTACGGCCTACCTTCTCCATGATGTGATGCGACTCGTTCTACATGATCTTCATTGAAAAATGATTATATAAATGAATTGAATGAGTAAATATGCGATATTTTACACTAATACCATTATGGAAACGAGTTATCTATAACCTAAAAATAAGAATAAGAATTTATTCGACAAAACACGCATAAGAACGTGAAGCAATAAACACACGAATAACAAGTAGCAATGAAATGGTACTAATAAGAAGCAAACAATATGGCCATATATGATATCAAAACAATGAGTATGATTCTGTTATAATTCAGTGACATTATTTAAATCGTTATACAGGAGTTTCAGACATGTAAAAAGCATATTGGATCTAATGTAAGGGAAAATCTCGCAATCTTATTTTTATCCGAGATTGTTTATACTTCCGAATTTATTGGGGAATATTTCTCCTCCACATCCATGCTTCCTCAATATGTAATATTATTCCTATCCTCCTACAATTTTTTAAATCCAATTTTACCCATTGGAGAGTTTTTAGTAAAATATATGAAAGGACTCTTTTGTCGTTTTTAGTATGACGTACTTTTTTACTTTTTCGGCCAAAGTATGAGAAGAATGTTTTTTAACTTATACAGCATAAATGGATTTTTTATGATTTCATAAAACATTATTTCCATGAATCTTCTTTTAAATGTTTTCAAGATTATTCTTAATCAACTTCTTTTAGATTAAAATCGTATGACATGTTAACAAAGGAAAAATGTTTTTGAAGTAGAAAAGATATTTTCCTCAAGAATGGAGTTCAAGTGTTTTATCAAAATTATTTTCCATCTAAGATAATATAGGGTTATATTTATATCACTATTTTTACATTTATTTGATTATGTTATGATGGAATTAATTTTATTTTGTCCTTTTGTCTTATATAAATTATGTTATGATGGCATGATGTTTAAGAATACCATTTTTATTACATGGGTTATGCTATGATTTATGATTTATGATTTTGAGGAACACATAAGAATGGTTTCATTATGAGATGGGTGGGACATATATCTCCCTCCAATTTATTGGGTAAAGATTTATATCTCATGAGATTGACATGGATGGAACGGCAGGTTAATCTGGTTCAGTGATACAAGACTGAAACGAGGAGTGAACTCGGTTCAAAAAATGGACTTTGTCCACTAAGATAGTCTTGGAAATGTGTCTTGACTACAAAGAAATTGTTCTATATGATTATAAGTGTATGCCAAAAAGTTTTAAGTTATGATTATTTGGGATTACATTTCACCACTATTATTTAGCCCATGTTATGATATTATGATCTCTTTTGCAGGTTAAGATATTCAAAATGTTATGTTCTTATGAATATGATATGACTGATATTTGTTTTGTTTACCCTTACTAAGCATTTGAGCTCACCCTTTTGTATGTTTTCTTTTCCCCATGTCTGGATGAAGGGTATTATGTAGAATATTCCAAAAGGGACTCTAGATATGATGAAATAAATGGGAGACAACGTAGATTATTTATGAACCAGTTGTTTTTATTTCCCAGTTTCTAAAGACACTATACCTATACGATCCTTTCATGGTTTTGTTATATGTTGTAATAATCATGATTCAATTTTGAAGTAATAACAATGTATGTAAATTATGGGTCTTTGTAGGACAGGCTTCAAAGGAGCTTTTGTTGGTACAAAATTTATCTAGGGTGCTTCTTGTGGTCAGAAAAAGGAAGCATAAGAGTGGTCAATTTTCTATATGAGATGTTTTATGTAATTATTAAGGGTTCTAATATGTTATTTGCCACAATTTTGAGAGTTCTGATCATACCAAGAATCATTTTATGGAGGCTTCAAGGAATTTTCATCTTTTTGGGTGATCTGGCCATCTAAAATGTTTATGTGATATGATATACCAAGGCAGTAAGGCGGGATCCACTTTTACCAATGGGTTGTAGGTTTTGGTTGATGCTTCCAAGTTTATTGGGTCTCTTTATTATTCAAAAATGGATTCCCACATAGCTATGTCCATACATATTTATGTGATAGAGTGTTCACCAAAGTAATTTGAATCTGGATCGGATACTTTTAGAGGTACAATGCTTATTTTGTCTTCTATTGTGTTATAATGGTTTGATACAAGATATACTCATTCTTTTATATCTTTAAAAATGGTTAAAATTTTGGGTCTTCATTAACATCTCATGTCTTTCTTGTTATATTGTTCCATGCCCTTGTGAAAGACGTCCAAATAATTTTTCATGTGTCATTTTTTTGGGTGGTGATAGATGAATTTGATGTGGTTTGGGACTTCATAGATCATGATCTTGAAATTTTTTAATTCATTATCACCATGGATTGGATAATCAGAATGAAGGCCCAGATAGAAAATTATCACCATGGGTATATTTTTATTCTTCTGATGGGGCCACTCATGTTTTCTTGGGTGAGTGGGACTTTGGACCCTGAAGAGAAGGGCCTATTTGTCATTATGCTGGTATAATCTCATACCAGTTTCCAAAGAAAATTCTTAATGCCTTTGACCCATTCTTGGGGGGTCATCTACCTTTTATTTTGTGTGTGTTCCCTAAGGTCATTATGGATAATTTTTCTAGTTTACCACTATAGATAGAGGATAAATTTACTATTGACCTTCTACTACGAATGATTCCCATTTCTATGATATCCTATCAAATGGATCATACAAATTTCTTGGAACATAAGATCCATAAAAAGGACTTAGAGGGAAAAGTATTTATTCATAGTGTGTCACCATTGGCTTTGCATATACTCTTTATAAGGAAGGTATATGGAATTCATATACATTGTATTTACTATCAGAAGTTGAATTGGCTGACCATAAAGAATAAATATCCCATGCCTAGAATTTATGATCTATTTGATTATCTAAGAGGGATCATTGGTTTTCTAAGAATGACCTATAGTCGGGGTACCACCAGTTGAGAGACTGCGGAGAGGATATACCCAAGACATTGTTTCGGAGTCGATATAGAAATATTTATTTTCTAGGCCATTTGGTCTCGCTAAATCTCATGCAGTATTTATGGATTTTATGAATTGATTGGTTCATCAATTCTTTGAAACTTTTGTTGTTGTGTTAATAGATGATATCTTGGTATAATCTAAGACAAAAGAGGAGCATGGTTACCAATTGGATACAATTCTTTCAAAATTGATGGAATATCTCTTGTATGGTATGTTTTCCATGTGTGAGTTTTGTATCTAAAATGAAAAAATTCTAGGTCATGTTATATCTGAGAGGGGTGTCTTAGTTGATCCTAAAAAAGTATAATAAATTATTTCCTAAGAGCATCCCAAAAACATGTTTGAGATCGGGAAATTTTTTGGGTTGGCGGTTTACTATAGACTATGTGTTCAGTACTTATCCAAGATCGCATATTCAATTATATCATTAACCCATAATTTTGTAATGTTTGGGTAGCATGAAAAATTATAGGGATCTTTTGAGGAGATAAAAATGAGTTTGACTTCATCACAGGTTTTGATTCTTTTAAAACTAGCATCAGGTAACGATGTTTTCTATGACACTTTAGGTTAAGGTTTGGGTTGTGTCTTGATGAAAATGAAATAGGTTATGGATGATGGCTCTCTACATTTATTTCCTCATGAGAATAACGTCCCTACCCAAGATATTGATTTTCAAGCTATTATTCATGATCTCAAAATGTGGCGTCACTGTCTCTTTGGGGACTGGGTTACGGTATACTATTATCACAAAATATTGAAGTATATTTTTACCCAGAGTTATTTCAACATGAAACAAAGATGCTTGGTTTAGTATCTTCATAAATCGGATTTTGATATCGTATATACCCCTGTGAAAGGAAATGTGGTAGTTGATGCATTGAGAAGAAAATTACCGACACAAGCCATTATGGAATCAGTTGAGCAGTGGTATCAAATTATTTTGTTTACTGAGATGAGATTTGGAGTGATAGAGGTTGGTAGATGTTTTTTTTTGGATTCAATAAAGGTTCACACATATTTTTATAAATGAGTTCAACTTGAGCAGATCACAGGCACTGAGAGTCGATGCCTAAGAGAAATCCTAAATGGTGGGTAGATATCATGTGAGTTGTATTAGTCTATCAATGGAGCTTTATGCATCCGTATTAGGTCGGTTGTTCCATTTTCCTTGATACGGGAGTTTCAAGACAGTGGAAATCTGTTATGTTGTTCTATACACCCTAGGGACACGATGATGTACCATGATTTGAGACATCAATATTGGTGGTCGGGGATGATATGGTTAGTTTTGTAATTTTTACCACGGTGTATCTATAAGGAACCAGCCTTAAACCTTACTTAATCTTGGGTTATTTCAAGAATACACATTGCAGATCTTTTCAGGTTTAGAGTTTTTGAGAAATAGATCATAAATCATGCATTACAGTCCACATTTAAACAAATTTGTCACATAAAAGATAGTAGTCATTTTTCCCATCAATGGAAACATATTTAAAATAAAACATGGATTCTTTCCCGACACTTCCCTGACACTATCATCATATCGTGTACCTTTCCCTTGACCTGTGAAAAACATTTCAAAAACATGGGATGAGCATAAAAATCTCAGTAAGGTATATTAAAATTCGGAAAGGAAATATTTGTACATGTATACATAAGAATCAATGAAATCATACTTTACTCATAAAACATAAGCATGTTAACATACCTCATGAAATCATAAGATTTATGAATAAATCATAGAAATCATAATACATAAAGGTAACTTGAGGAATTAATAACATTCTTACATAGGGAGTAACCCTCATGGTTACGTTTGGAATACCCATCATAGTATATTCCCTAAATCTCTTCGGAGAAGCCTTAATGTTTAACCCCTTCACGTTACCCAGTGAATTGGAGAGCTATATCGGGCTCACCCGCCCTTAGTTTATCACGGAACCACCCGTCTTCATAAACAATTCCCAAGAACCATAACATAATGGTATCACATAAAACATGCATAAAGGAAACATAACATTCCCACATTGCAATAACAATATAACATTTTAAGATATTTAAATAATGAATCCATTCTAAAAACCATTTTCAAAACCATTTAAAACATTTAATAAAGTGATTTTGGAATCAAAGTGTCCCACACCCCATTAAAGATTTTAACATTTTAAAACATTAATATCCATATAAATAAATCCTTAAAACCATTTTGAAAACATGGATATTAATGAGAAATACGTATAAGAATAAATCATTAAAACATTTAAAACGAAATTTTAGGTACAAGGTTTTTAACAAAATGAGAGACAACTCAATACAATAATTGAGGAATAAAATTTAATGAGAACATAATAATATCATGAGAATAAAGGGATTCATGATATAATATTCCAAAGGACATTATATACACCATATAAGAGATTCCCACATTGAAATAATAATATAACATTTTAAGATATTGAAATAATGAATCCACTCTAAAAACCATTTTCGAAACCATATAAAACATTTAATAAAGAGATTTTTTAATCAAAGTGTCCCATACCACATTGAGGATTTTAACATTTTAATCCATTAACATCCATATAAATAAATACTTAAACCCATTTTGCAAACATGTATATTAATGAAAAATATTTATAAGAATAAATCATTAAAACATTTAAAACGGTATTTTAGTTAAAGGGTTTTTTACAAAATGAGAGACACTTGAATAAAATAATTGAGGGATAACATTTAATTAGAACTTTATAATATCATGAGAATAAAGGTATTCAATATATAATATTCCAAAGGATAATATATACACCATATAAGAGTTAATTAGTGCATAACAACAATAAAGTCTCAATAGAAATGTAAATTGAGATGAAATCACTTATAAAGAAGGTATCCTTAAATTAAGGATAAATCAATCTCATAATTATGTGTGAAAAAGATAAATACACCCAATATTGGTTGATATTATGTGTAAAAAAATAAAAGGTCATTCACATGTATTCAAAGGATTACATATTCAAAAACTACATGTTGAACCCAAAGAAATCGAAATTGGGTTAAGAAGTTCCCTTGGTAAAATCCGACAGCCTAACGACGTCACTTTAAAATTCATAAAATTAGTTGATGAGAGAGAAAATTGTATCTCATCACTTAGACATAAAATTTACATAAATAAGGATATAGAAGAACATATCCCAACATAAAAATATGTAAATTAAAAGACATAACAAAAATAATTCTTTTAAAAAGAGGAGTGTGAAAGGTTCCCTTACTGATTTGGGAAACATTCGAAACGTACACCCCATGAAATAAGGGTCATAAAATGAAGATGTAAATACCCATAAATGACATTATATTATACCAATAGTAAAATAATGGTAACTACATACACCACAAAAAAGTAAATAGTGGCCAATGTAGCTTTAATCTCACGGGAATAAAAAGTGAGATGAAAACCCCCTTATGAAAATTCGGCAGCCTAACGACAGCAAATAAAACTACCAAAAATGGATTGATGAGATCAAATAGGGTCTCTAATAATATTAAAATAAAATTTACAGAAAGATTAATATATAAGATCATCCCCAAACATAATAAAGAGGAGCTGAAAATAAGTTATAAAAGAGAGTACTTTAAAAGAAATAGAGAGGTTGGATCCCTTACCTGAAGTTCGACTTGTCTTGTTCGTTTCATTGTATTCCTGAATAATAAACTTTGGTCAATTTATAATTGCTTAATTATATCCTTTAAATATTATTATTCAGTTCATATCACATATTATAATGTTATAATAATTGGTTAATAATGTGAGTTTATATCAGACGTTTTTGTTGATGTTTGGTACATGAGTCAAAAATGAACTTGGTTGAAAAGAATCATCCATGTTGTTATATGTACATCATATCCGAAATATTATTAATGATTTAAATATCATATATATCCAGTAAATATTAATTTTATAATATTCCATAACATTTGGAGATAAAAAGAAATGAAATGCACCATTCATGGAGACGGTAGGCCGTACGTACGCATGAACGCTACTTTCATTTCTTTATCATATTAATGAAATTTAAAATAGTTGAGAGATATATATATCATAATTCCAGTATAATATACATGTTATACAGGTAACATATTTTCATTAATTTCATTCTTTATACATTCCATTTATTGCATGAACGAGTCACATCACTTGAGGGGGCGGTAGTCCGCAGTTCCTCATATGAAATTATCGCATTTGAACAACATGCAAAGAATAAAGGTTTGTTTTAAATATAAAATACACAAGCTTATATAAAACAAAAATATAATATATATATATATATAGTGTATAAAATACAGATACATCAAAATGACCACCTTTTAAGGTGTTAAAAGAATATTGAATAGTCATCGTTTCGTGAGGCAGTAATTCTCCATCCAGAGAAAAAGTATGTTCATTAACCATTAGACGGATGTGTGTGTAAGTGTAGCTCGAATACTTCTTATAAAAACATACTAGTATATTAAAGATACTGTTTTTGTTACAAAATAAAGGAATAAAAAGAGTTTAGGGGGTTGTAGAAGCAAAATAAAACAAAAGAATATAAGAGAAGACATTACCTTTAAATCGAGTAACTCTCTTTGGTTTGAACCAAAAGGGTTTCTTGAAGAGCTTTCTGCCTATGGTGGGGATTAAATGATGAAGAGAGGGATGTGGAGAGATGAAATGGGAAGGGGTTGGCCGAGCCAAAGGCTTGAGTGTTGTGGTTAAGGTGGTAGATGTGTGGGCCTTTTATAAGAGAAGTGGAGAGGCACTCTTGGAATGTTATAAAATATTACTTTATTATAAAATGAATTCAGGATTTTAAAGGACCCAAAAGAGAATATTTCGAGGATAAGGTGATAAGGTTTAGAACTCCACCCTTACAATAGGTTTGTGACAAGTTTATGACTTATATTTTACCCTATCGTCTCATTTTATTTAAATCATTCATTTATGAGGTAATCACTACATCATCACGGTGTCATAAATAAATTAATATATTTAATGTCTAAAAATTAAAAAAAAAAATCATGATGTATGAAATATTTTTACCTTTCTAATTAATATTTATAGTAAAAAAATATGAATTTTATAACCCCATGTAAAAATTGTTTTAGTAAAACAATACATGTTTGTGACATTTTAATTTTAACTTTAAATAAAAAGTTATTAATGTCATTTTCCTACCAAAGTGGCTCCATGGGGTCCCCAAGTTGACCCATGGATTTTTTTAGTCAGAGATGACTCATCCAATAAGTTTAGGACATGTGGAAAGGTCATTTCATATTATTACAACATTATCTTTACCTTAAATTACACAAATTACCTTTAATCGCGATTAATAAAACATAAAAGTTACTATTCGCCAAAAAAAAATTTTATTCCCATTGAACCACATTTTACATCCTAATTACAACCATGTATTTTGGATTTTTGAAATTCAAATCACAGAAGTGGTAAAGTTTCATTTAAACGAAAAATCGGTTTTTTAACTACCACTTAGTGGTTTCACTATTCATCAAAAATTGAAGTTTTTCAGAAAAATACCAAAAAATCACCCTAAGCTATATTTGATATTCTGAATTAAAAAAAAAGAAGTCTATTTTAAAAAATTCAAAACATATAAGTTTAATTAATTAATTTAATAATTAATTCTCACTGTCAGAACAAATAGCGTGTTTTTACGAAACAATATATATCAAAAGATAGACACTAGTTTAAGTCCAATTTCGAAGTGAAATTAATTACAATGACCACTATTGGATTAAATGGTAAAAATATATTATAAGTATACTTTAAAACCAATTAAAAATATAATCTAATCATATAAATAAATTAGATTAAAAACTGGTTTTGAATTAAAATACAACAGTTTACACTATTCATTAAAAAAATGAACAATGTCAGAAACATACCAAAAATTTAACCAAAGTAAATTTAAATTTTCCAATCATAAAGAATAAGTTTATTTTGAAAAATAGATCTTATCAAATTGTCAAAAGTTAGATTTAAAAAAAGTTTTCCCTCAAAAGGCGGTAAAACATTCTTTTAAAAATATTAGAGTATTTATTCATAAAATTGGATTCATTTGGATTTTAAGCCTCTATCATTTATTGGATAAATGTAAAACAATTTAACAAACATATGTAATAATTTTGTAGTTATTTCTTTTCATTCCCGCCATTACAATGGCTATGCGTTAACTATTATAATATTATTATATTATTAGTGTGCAACATAAGATTTCAAAGAAACTCGTTGTTGCGTATTAGGAAGGCCATCGAGCGTAGCATTCCCTTTAAAGTAATATTAACATTTTATTCACAAATATTGATAAACCTTAGAATGTAATATTATTTATTTACCTGGGATGTTACATCCTTCCCCCCTTTTGGGAATTGTGTCCTCACAATTTCAAAATTGGGCTTGGAAACTTCATTAAAAGTCCCACATTGGAACAAAAGTCAGTAAAACAATCACATTAAAAGGAAGGGAGAGAAGTACAAAGGTCACCTGAGTTAACCCATACTAGGATTCCAAGTAGGAAAATATGGATATGGAGGAGAAAACAAAGGGACATGTTCTGATGGAGAGTGATAGTATACATGTCTTGGAGAAAGTTAACCACAAGAAAATCACAAACTTGTGATGGGTTAAACAGTATTAGATTCCCCAGTAGGAAAAGTTAACAGACAACATTTTTGTTTTATGTTACTTTTCATGGAGTAATTTATTTTTGATCTTAACTAAATCATAAGGGAACATACTTACTTGTCGTTTAGACCTTCATCTTTTACAAACTCATACTTTCTCCAAATGATGAGTATTTAGGATGACTTTTTCACATTAAGAGTGCTATAATAAACATCTTGAGAATCACTTAATCCACAAAAGAGAAATATATATTTGCCATGTCTTTAGACAAAAACCAAAACCATAATTGTTAGTATGAGATCAGATAATACCCAAAAAGGAAAATCCTTTATAAAAGGAAAATCTATTCTTAATCTCCAAAATTTGTCCAACAAAACCCAAAGTTCAACATAGAACATTCAATAAAAAATTTGTCCATAAAATTATTCAAAGTAAACCCAACTAAGATTGAAACCAAAATATTTTTAAGGATTTAATCACATAGTCTCCCAAGCTATAAATTAACATTTATCTCGAAATAACATTTGTTTCTCTTAATATCTCATATTGAAAAGTAATTAACCTAATCACATATCCTCCATGATAGGTTAATAATTTCCATAGATAACCCAAAATCAACTAACTCTTGATTCATAAAATCATCTAATTTCCATAGATAACCCAATTCTCCCTTACTGTACTAGGTTAGGGGTCACATATCACAACCTATAATATCACACCCCATGTAAGACACCAAGGTAGAAATCATATAAATAGTAATATAAGAAAAATCAAAAAAAAAATTCCAACCCAAGGGTACTTGCTCCATCCCTCGTACTTCGGCTGTAGGCACCCAAGCACAAGCTAGAAACTCGGTTCCAGTTACTACCTATCTCCGAGAAATCATATCAGAAATAGTAAAACCAGCATAAATAAAACGATAGCCTCAATCTAATTAGTAGTTATTCAGAATATTCTACTAAATCCAAATCAAGAACAACATCCTTTTATTAAACTTTGTAACGCCCCGACCCGAATATCCACCCAAACAGTGCTAAATAGGTTGGGTGTTACTAACCTTAGGCGCACCTCCCAAAATTCCAAAGGCTTCAGACTATAAGAGTGGGTATAAATAGGTATAGTAGGGAGGATATTCCCTCTTGGAGGAAAATAAGGTACTGGTCTGATTATAATATAAAATAAGAGACTCTGTAGACTCGATCCAGACCTATATAGAGTAAGCACAATCAATAGTAGATAAACCAGGAGAAGCAATTTAGAAACAATCGTAGAAGAATTTAAACAGAACATCATGTTGAACACCACTTATAACAACTAAGGAAACAATAAAACATGAATCCATAGCAGGTCATACATATCAATAAACAACATCGCCCATGGATAACCAACAGTGGCGACAAAATAAAGTATGCATGATGATACATGAAGGAAATCAAAACAAAGTAAACTATAACTAGGCATGACATTAAGGTCTATTCCATCTCCCTGAAACAGCTACTATAATCCAGATTCTAAAGCTGGTCTCTTTGCTACACGTAAATCCATGAAGTCTATATGCGTCCTGAAGGGCCCGTGTAGGGTGTGAGATGCATCTCAGTAGGATACCACCGACTAGTATGTACCTAGTATAGGTGTTTAAGAAGGTATGAATCTATAAGAAAAGTAAACAGTATGATGCACAATGTAAACACAACATCCACTTGTGCTCAGCAGCCACCAAGGAGTGTCACCTCCTTCGACCAACACTAGAATCTCAGTCAAATAACCCAGCACCATGTGCCTCATGACACCTCGTGTCACATGTACTGACTTCCTAATGGGACCCCCAAACAATAGTAACCCATGCTCTAAATCCCACGTCTTCCCATGGCACTACAATTGGAGGAACATCGATTATTTTTCTAAAATAGTAATCGAAGGAACAATGATATCTTGTCCTCAAATAAACAACCAAAGGAAACAATGATATTTTCCCTCAATCTCATAACATGGTAGCCTCATTTCAACCAACTGATGGCTCCACACATTCCACATGACTTCCTACAACAAGCACCCACAACCAATAGTACCTAAACTGCAACTATCAGGGTCCTCTACCAACATGAGTGGCCAAAACCACAATTTCACATAGTCAACCTATGTGCACACGACCTAAATCACAGGTGAGAGGTAATCACAAAATAATGAACACAATCTAGAATATCTCTGACACCTCCTGTCCCTATGACCATGTCACTCAAGTCGGATGGTCTCATCATCTGAGTATCATGGACCATGCCCAACCTGACAGTTACACTGCCTCAAACTGATGTCCATGATGCCCAATCCTGTGGTCAAACCACTCAAGTAATATAGGACAAGCCCAACCTATGATCAAAATCACCCAATAATATCTAGGTCATGACCAACACAACCCCATGGGTTCCATTATATTCAATATAGGGAATCACATATATATTTATAATAAAAATAATCACTTAAAATGGATAAAATAATTTAAACCATTGATTTTCACTAGCCATGTGTTGTCCCATACCAGAACTAAGGACTTGAAAGCCTCTAATAAGTTTAATCATGCTCAAACAGAATAAACTCATCAGTTTAATCAAAACAAATTAATTATCACCATTTTGGAATCCCTAGCCAAAATGCCCTGGATGAGAAATGGCCTCTAACCCAGCTTCGCTTGAGCACAACAAGGTAAGGGAATGACTAATGGCATCCCATAAGTAATATGGTGAAATAAATATAAAGAAACTTATGTCACGCTCAAAACTCGACATTTTTCTAAAAAGACACAACCCCCAAATGACCACAAAAACAAAAGACAGGATATGTACCACCCACCATAGACTCATAGATGTAGGTACGTCAGATATCGAGTTCCAATTTGAAGTTGATCTTCATAGATCTATGATTACATCAAATCCTGGAAATTCTACTCATATCGAAACTTAGTCATGTGGGGAAATGTAACAAAAACAGAATAAGGTTCACGGGTTTAGCCATCCTGATGGGATCCCACATCCACCATCAGATTGTAGAACATACGTCGAATGAAGAATCTAGGAGAAGAAACGTTCTCGGCCTCCCAGAGTGTCACAATCCAAAAACGGGGAAGAAGAATATATTTTTGAAAATGAGATGTGACGCTCTCTCCTATAAGAGAATAAAAATAAAAGTACACAATGTGATTTAAGGACTACACTCCATGTAGTATCTTTTCCATACTCTGACTTACATTTATTTTCAGGTCATCACAAGGGCTACATGCATCACATGGGTCATCACACAGCTATAATTCAGCTGGTACATGGAAAGTAAAATACACGGCATGTCAAGGAGAACTACATGTATTGTAGTGGATTATTTTTACACGGTATCCACATGACATGTAGTAAGTAAGAATGTGGTCCTTACATGCCTAACATACACACAGAATGTATTTGGGAGTATATGGCGTGTAACCTATAAATTTCCAAAACTGCCTAGTTTTCCCTACTTTTCTCAAAAACAACATAAAAAGAAAAGGAAAAGGGAGAACGATACCTCAAAGAAAGAACCAGGTTCTTACAATATTGACATAGGAATCGCATTCATAGCTATTTAAATATTAAAACCTTGATTGATTTTATACCATTTAAATATGAACTAGATTTTAAAATATGTTAATTAAATGTATATATAATTTAAAATGGGTATTGGTCTCTTTCCAAAGTTTTATTATACAAAAATATGAGTTATGTATATTATAAACTAAACTTATGTTTTCATATAAATTATACAATACACAATTATTTATTAAATTAACTTGAAGAATCTTTTTATGGGTTTTTAATTTTGAAAATAGTCATTTGGTTCTTAATTATTTTATAAATGATGATTCCTAATGTTTTAGAATAATTATTTGATAGACACATATTATTTTTGGGTTTTTACTGCCTTTTTTTAATGGGTTTTTGGATTCTATTTGTGTTTTTTTGATATTTGGATTTTAGTGTGGGTGGGTGGAATTTAGAAAGTGAAATGATTTTTTCTATGAATTTTAATTTATAATTTAATGGTTTGGTTTATAGGGATATATAATAATAATTTATTAGTTCAATATATTTTTCCAATGGACTAGCTGGATCATTATTAAAATGGGATCTCTTAGTTTATGTAAACCTAACAAATTTATCTGTTGAATATTGTTGTGTATAAACTAAAGGTATATTTTGATATTATTTGAGTTGAGGGAATTATCTTCAATATGGGATAATGATTCTTAATTTTTTAAACTCAATGAATAGGGGGTGATTCTATAAAGGGTGTTTACATGGGGGTGTGGTAGGAATATTAATTTCAATTTGATTTATATATGTATTCTTGTTTTTATGTTCCTTATTTAATTATTTATATTACCCACATCTATCTAATTGATCATGGGGATATTTTGTACTCATATATGGATCTTGTGAAATAATTTCAATGCATTTATTACATTATTCATATCCATTTAATTTCATTAAAACACAATGTAAACATTAATATCATGTGGATAGGGTTCCAGTTTCTATGGTGTCCCCTTTCCCCTTGTCATTGAAAATGTTCACCCTATTGGATTTAGATCAATTGATTATGATTAGTTTGATCACTAAAATATTATAATGAAACAATATTTCTCTAACCATAGATTCATAATGGAAAATATGATGATTCCATCCATTTCATTTTTGAATTTATCTATGCAATATCATTATTGCTTATATTAACATATTAATTTATTACAAGTCTGAGATTTTTTTCTATTTATAATTAGTTTTTTGTTTTCATTCATTTTATTGGATTTATAATTTTTTTTCATTTGTCATTGTGTAGTGTTTTATCACTAAATACATATTTTCATTAATATTATATCTTTATAGATGTTTTTTAGTATGTTTCATCCACTAGGAATTCCAATTATTTCAAAATTATAGTTTAATATCTCTTGTACTTTCTCGGCTATGTTTAATTTAAAAACCAGTATCAAAATGTGGGTTATTTTACTTTATCTTTTATATATGATTATTTTTTATGATTATTTTTACATTGAATCATTTATTTAAATTATATCCACTCAAAAAAAATTAATGTCTTAGTTTTTAAAAATTTAAAAAAAAGATATTTGGGAAAATATGAATTAATTTGATAGTACCCTCTAAACTATTTTAATTAAAATCATAATATTACATTATAGTTAAATTTTCAAAATTACATGAAATGGTTTTATATTATACAGTATTAAAAGGGTGTCTGAAGGATACCCACTGGTTTATTTCTCTAATGTATATATAATTGAAATTTATTTTTGTTTTTCTGTGGTAATTGTTGGTCTTCGAAACCTAGTTTGAGTTTAGTGATGGAGGTTCCACCAAAATGAGTATTTTTAAGATAGAATGAAATAGGTGACCATGATCAATATTTTTTCGTATCTAATTCTTCTCATATATTACTCCATGTTGTAAATTTAATTCTAATATCTCTTTTATATACATATATTATTTTTATAATTGAATTTTGTTATATTGATATGATTTGATTATATTTCTTTTTATTTTGGATGATGAATCATATTTAATTTATGCCTCATTTGGTTTACTTGATATTATAACTTTTCATTTTTGTATGTGACATCATCTATTGTATGAGGTGTTCATTTATAACTACTATATTGATGCTTTGTGTGATTCTAGTTTTATTGGATGGCATCATTCCCACATGTATATATTTTATTCCTATTCGCAAGTTTCTAGTCTGTAGTGATTAGGAATTCCCTTAAAGACATTCCATTAGATAATTTGATACTCATATTATTGGTATCCTCAATCGATTCATTAAAATATGGTATTAATTAAAATTTTAATTTTATGTTTTTTTGGGTAAATGTGAACATAAGATATGACTAAAGGAACTTATGAAGTACATTATGAGTAAATTCTTCATCCAAAAAATTATTACTAAAACATGTCAAATATGGGGAATCATGGAATGTGAAATTTTAATTTCATATTTAATTAATCTTTCTTTAAGGGTCTAACACCAATATTGATGGATGTTAGAAGATGAACCAATGAGTATCATGGTAATGGGGCATGGTCTGCAGATTGTGGGCATGATGAATTTTTCTTAGAAGGTTGTATTTTTGTTTCATTTATTCAAATATTTTTTGTTAACCTTATCAGTTGGTTTTGAATGATGTTAATGATGATTTTAGGATCTAGAGTAATATTTTCCATTGTTTATATTATCATGGAGATAAATTGAGATAGTTGTCCATATAATTTTATTATTTAAAATTGATTGTGTGTACTTTTATTTTGATATGAAATTTTGTGGTTGTGTTAAATTCAAATCCATTTGAAAATACTTTTTTGAATTTCATGTGATTTTTATGGGACAAAGAGTGATATTTGAATTTATTTATGGGTTTTAAAAATGATAATTTCCATTTCATTATAATATTTATAATGTAATAAAGGTTTTAATGGGTATTTTAATATGAATTTTAAAGTGTTATAGTAAGTGAGGATATAATTTTTGTGATGAATGTGTTTTAGAAAATGAATATATTTAAAAGTGGTGTGAAATATTTTTACAAATAAGGATAATATATTTTATCTTGAAATCATTGTTACATAAAATAAATTGTCATCGGTTCTGGGTTTTTTGTTTTAAGGTCTTGTTTTATAGTGAGATACCATACAATGATGTGGGATATATGTATGTTTATTCATCAATAGTAAATTTCTTAATTGGATCTAAATGAATTATTTAAATGGATAGAAAATTTTATAGGGGTTATCAGTTTATTTTATCGAATTGTATAATATAAATCACTATTTTTATGTATCAATATCTTATATGTATTATTATATTGTTGGGTTTTTATTGTTTCTCTCTTAATGGTATCCTTAGATAATAATACTAGTACATTTAATCATCGAACTGAACTTTTTAGTATATTTTTGTAAGAAAATATTTGTGGATAAAATTTTAATAAATAAAAATTTTGATAAAAAATTTTTATTTTAATTTATCTTTCCTTAACAGATCTTGAATATTAAAACATTCCAATTAGATTACATCATTGGAAATATTGATTTTGATTATATAATTTGGAAATCAAATATTTTGGTTTTAAATGGTGTAACAAGGTTAGTTCAATGTTTGGTTTGGAAATAAGAATACACATTCTTTTCAATATATGTGATACATATTTTATTATTTTCTAGTCCTCATTTTTTGTAGGTAAATATTATTTGTTTTATTAATACTACTTTATATCATATGATTTATCAGTATTAAAAAAAATTGAACTTCTATTTAACATCATATGAATTGGGTGCTTCATTATTGATGAGGCTTCATTGGTTTGTTTAACATTTTGATGAAATATCTGTTGATGAATCATGTTTTCTTTATTATTTTGATGGCATTGTTTGGTGTATGGGAATGTATTTGTATAATAGGGATAAACCCACATTGGAATGGATTTCTATTGATAGTTATTATAAATTTGATGTGAATTGTCCCTTATAGTATTAGTAATTTCATCAAAATTGTATATGTGGGAATTTTTTATGAAGGAATGTTTTTATTGTGGGGAGTTTGTAACGAATAGTATCACCACGGGTTAGTGATGGTCTAGGAAAATGTAATTTAATAAAAAAAATTAATGATTATTTTGGGATTGTTTACATTGATACTTTATGTTTGATTATGTTTGATTTTGATCTAAGTGGTTAAAAAGAGAAATAGAGATATTATTATATTTTTCAAAAGAAAATAAACAAAGAAAAGATAACTTTTATATAAATATAAATTCTAATACACACACATAAGGTTATATGAATAATTATTAATTTATTATCAATTATAATAATAACATGATATTATTAATATTACGATGAATTAAATTTATTTTATAAATAAAATAAAATAAATGGGATGTGTGAGATTCTTGGGGGGATAAGAAAGAAAACAATTGAAAGGGGGTGTGTTAAATTACACGGAACTTAAAATTAGTGGAAAATGTAAATAAGAGGATAAAATAATAATTAATTTAATGAAAAAAATATTTCGACTAAAACAGGGGAAAGCATAACTATGGGTTGTGAAATTATAACCCTCACATCTCACCATATCACCCTTATCTCCCATGTCACTCTTTTAATTCTTCAAATCGTCACTCATCGATATCTACATCGATATTGACCGGAATGGTTCACAATCAACGAAATTGTATTTTCTTTGAAAATTAAATAGTAATACTGATGTTTAGCCATCAAGGTATTTTAACATGAATAAAATATATATAATTTTTATTTTTATTTTTTTATATATGGGGATTCAAATGATCAAGTAATTTATTGATAGTGCATCATGGATGTGGAATAACACATATGTAGTGAGTTTATAGGGAACCATATAGGTTTTCCCATCCATAACTCTTTAAAATTAAAAAAAATGTTTACTAATATTCCTTTTAAGTATGTCAAATATTTCATAAAATCTATGAAATGTTTATCCTTGCCTATGTTCATTAGTCTATTTTCAACTTTTTTGTATTTGAAGGATGGATGGGTTCATGATGTTTTAAACTCAATATTTATTTTCATTTATTATGTGGATTTTTTATGCCTTCATTATAAGATTTTTGAGTATCATTTTAATGGTATTTAGTGTTAAAGAGGTTTTTAGTTCATAAATATTTTAAAAATAAAGGAAAAATTTATTTATAATATTTATTTGAAACTTTGGATGAGAATATTATTTTATAATGTTATATTATGTTTTAATAATTATTGAGAATATTTTTATATTTACTTAATTGTTTCATTTAATTGTGGTTAAGTGGAATTTAAAAATGAAAATGGTGTTTTTAAAGGATTTTAATGTACACTTTCATTATTCTTTTTTAAGGAAATGGAATCAAGAATTTATATTTCATAAATGTGGTTCCTAAGGCCATGCTGTAACCTTAATAAAAATGGATTTCTTAACTTATGTAATGATGTGAATTGGTTCCCTTGATTCGATTTTATAAAATTTAAATTGAATTGTAGTTAATATTTGATTTGAAGGGATTACTAATTATAGGGGATGTTTTTCCCTATATTTTTATTCTTTTTGAAAAGGTGTTGCTTCTGTGAAGTGTGTTCTATGATATAGGTGTGTTATTATTATTGGTTGTGATTTATTTTATATATGTCTTTGATATTTTGTTTTTTTGAATTTAAGATTTATATTAATCATCATTATCTAGTTGATTATGGGAGCCTTAGGTACCAAGGTAGTGACCTAGGAAAAGTATCGATAGACATTCATTATGCTCTCCATAGCATTTATATTTCACTATAATGATTAATAGAGAATAATATTATATGGATAAGGTGTCACTTTAAAGGGTATACCCATTCTACTAGTCATTTATGATTATCTCCCCAAAGGCTTCCAAATAATTGATATAATATTTTTATTCACTAATATTGTATGAGGATCATAGATTTCCATATATACAGTTCCATTAGGGCCTCTCCAAGGATATTAATGATTTTATTTCTTTTATCTATATGAGTAATTCCATTAATTTATATATATTCTCATTTATGTTGAATGATGTGATTTTTTTTATATTTGTTTATTTAGTTTTATATGTTCAAGATTATACCTTTTTTATTTACATTATTTTTCAAGAATTTTTTCATGATAAATATATTTTCCTTTCTTTTAGTTTTTTTAAAGATGTTGTATTTGTATTTTTCATCAACTGTGAATTTACTTTATTTTAAATATATAAATTTTTATCAATAGTAATTTTATGGGGGGTTTTATTTTTAAAAGGGATATTAAAAAGTGGGTTATTTTCCATTATCATAAAAATATGAGTACTATTAAAAGTAATTTTTAAAATTGATTCATCAAAATAAATTTCTTCCCATCCTAATATTATTAATAACTATGTTCTTTTCATAAAAATTATTTTCTCCAAGGAAAAAATTAATTAATAAAATAGTTTTCCATGACTTGTTTTAATTAAAATGGGTGAATTACATTATAGTATTTTTTTTAAACATGTCAAAAACATTTACCTTTAATGTCTATTGATGGGATGTGGGGAGTATGCCTAGTGGGTTTCTCTCTCTCTCTCCCACAAAGAGGCATATATATATATATATATGGAATATTTCTAGTTCTATTTTTTGTAATTCATGTTCATCAATCCGTGGAATGAATTTATTGATGATGGTGCCAAGAAAAATAGTATTTATTAACACATAGACCTAGTTGATCATGATATTTATTTTACTTTTATATTATATTCATCTCAAACATAACTGCCTATGAATAATTTGATTTTTTAATATCTTGGTGTTTTTTAAATCATATTTTTATTACCATAAGATTTTTTGGTTATGTTTGATACATTATATTTTTTTTATCATAAGTTATATTTATGTTATTCCACACTTTTTTTCATTGATAATAAAACTGCTTACTTTTTTATGTATGATCACCAACGTATAGATTGGTCACACTAGACATATAGGTAGAAGTTCTATGTTATTATTTTTTTAATGGGTGAAATCATTCCCATATATATTAATTTTATGAATATAGATTAATTCCCAAACCATAATGAATGAGAATATTATTTGATATTTTTATTTTCCTAATTCTGTACATATATCAGTAGTAGTCTGAGTTGGTTTCTCAAATTATGTTTTAATGTAATTTACCCAATTAGGCGGTGGGGTGGATCGGGATCACCTGATGTAATATTCTTTAATGTATTTAATGCATTTCTTTTAAAGTCAACTTGTCATTCTTTCCTAATATAAAGGATTTTCCTATAGCTGACTCGACACTATTTTCTTCATGTGATGAAACAATTTCTGTTGTTACTCTTCTTATCATGATGGTAATATTGAATTATGGCTCAGGAGTGTCTCTATGATCATGATGATAAATTGAATATTGTATGCATTTATCAATAAATATTATTATTATGAGTGTGTAGTCTGATCTGGAATATCAGGTGATTTCTCATTTTTTAGTGTTATAACTCAATTTAACTATTATTTGGGATCTCATAATAGGGAAACATTTACTGGAATAAAAAATGATTCTCTATTATTATAATGTTATAAAATCAATATTACTAGTTATTTAAAGATACAAAAGGGTGTTTATTATATAAAATAATCTTATAGTCAGATGCTATTAAAAAATTTATGCCTTTAACATTATAGATAATTATGATTTCTACCTTCTTCTCCCCTGAGTGATATGAAAAAAAGAAGAATGTTTTCTAATCAAAAAATATTCATTCATGGATAGAATATAAGGACCTAAAAAAGGATATGGCTTCAATAAAAAGAGAAAACCTTGTGAATAAGGAGAATCTCCCATCCGTTTTTCATGAATGTCAGGATATATAAATTTTTATTGTTGAAGTTGATATGTCCACTTTAATTCCTAGTATAAGATTTTCATTTTTATATTGAGGTTATATAAGAAATTTCTCCCAAGTTTCTATTCAGTATTGTGGATTCTTAAATAGTTTATGATTTTGATTGGTTATAGAGAAATAAATAATTATTGAGTATTTATTATGGATTTTTTGTATGGATTTATATGAAATTGAACACTACCACATGGGAATTGTGGTTTCAATGGATATTTCTTTCCAGTTCCGGTTCAATGTTAGTTTTTTTATGGATTTGTATGTGGTGTTTGGATAATTTATCCTTCATTATTTAAATTATACTATTTTTAATGGTTACCACTCAAATTGAAATATTTTTTTATATTAAAAATATTTATTTAGTGTGGATAAAAACTATTAACCACCAATTTCATAGCCCCTGTATACTAATTTTGTTTAGATAGTGTAATCAATTGAATCTATGTGAATTAGTTTATTATTATTTATATCACTACTGATCATCATAATCTCTATTACAATATAGATTAATGATCCATTCAATATCCAATAATGGGATAATAATATTATGGAATAAGGTAAATAAAAGGAGAAATTTTTATTAGAATTTGACAACTGAAATACCCTATATCATCCATCAAGATTCTCTTGTATATTACATATAATCTATATCGAAGACATGATAAAAATAATTGATCATGTATCAACAAATATTTTATATTAGGTTGATCTATCTTTTTAAATCATAAGATATGAGGTATGCTCTCAAAAATAATTATTTTTTAATATTAGTGATCACTTATTTTTTATAATGGATCTGTCCTTATATTATTAAATAAATTCATTTATTTTTACTTTTTCCATAGGATTTGATATCACTTATTCGTTTAGATTACTCACACTAAGTTGTGTTGGGATCATAAAAATAATTATATAGAACAAATAAATTTAATTAATTATTTTTATGGAGTTCAATCATTCATCTACTGATTATTTCATATTTTTACCATCACAATAATGTGAATTTTTAATGAGCTCTCGATGTTTTTTTTGATAAGATTCAATTTTAAATCTTGGGTGTATCTACAATAAGAAATTCAGGAATTATAAGAAAAGGGTGGAAATAAATATTTTAAAATTTATAAAATATATCATAAAATTATTTTTTGTAAATTTCAAAAAAATGCATATAGCATGAGAAAGGAGTGGGAATGATTTAAATTGATTTTTTTATCCTTAAATAAAATCGTGAAATTATTTAGGGAGACAATATTTTAATAAATAGATATACAAAAATAGTTTAACATGAATTTCATTTGTATAAATATTATTTAATGCAACATTATACTATCATTCAAGGATTATGGGATGGTCTAATAGATTTCATGAGTATTTTACTCATAACATGTCATGAAGATGAAAATATATATCATTATAAATTAATGGGAATTGGTGGAATATTTTATGATTTATTTATTTTGAATGTTTGTGTTTTCATCATACAGTTACCAGAGTTTGTTAAAAATTATTAGAAAATGAACTAATCTGTCTCGTCAGTTTATAAAACTAATAGGATATCTAAATTATGGAAAAATAAAATTAATTTAATGGAGAATTATTAGATTCTATTAATATTATGAGTGACTCCATTTTGATAACCCATAAAAATGATAACTCTAAGGGTGAATCAGTTACATAAATGATGGAATAATGTATGATAAGTACCATTATTTGTAATCATAAAAAAACAAAAGGCATGGAAACTATGGAAGGATATCCCACTAAAAGGGATTATTAATGAAAATTGGGTGAGACTTTCTCATGATTAGAAGAGGAAATTGAATGTATTTTTGATGAATTAGTTTGCTTCTACTATGTATAATAAAAATCTATTCAATTGCACATTAAAAAAATTAAGTAAAATATTTTCATTATTTTTATAATTGTGTGATACACAAAGGGGTGGGGGTGAATTAGGGTATGAAAATTCAAATTATATACCGTTAAAAATGTTTTCTCATGATTGGTTTAAAAAAATACTCCTCTTAACATTATATTATTGAGATAATTAATACATTCATAAAAAATTTACATAGTTCAATCACACTTGTTAAAATACTAGAATGAGTCACTAAATATGATTTAATGTATTGAAATCAACTAAAGAACAATACTTGGAAAAAAAAGTGTTGACTCGCTGTAATACATGGTTTACAACTAATCAGATGATGATAACTCAATAATTATTCAAGAAATAATAACTAATTTATAATAAATAGTACGATATTGATCTTGTAAATCATAAACAAGAGAAATGCACCCCCATTGGTGTAAAAATGCACTATTTATTCTTCAATATAGATGATTTCATATTCATATCATTTTTCATTGTCTTAATATGAAAATGATATATGAATCATTCATTAATATTCTTGCATTGTCGCTTTGTATTTATTTTTCTCCACAAATCCTCTCTCATACTCTTCCAAAAAGTAATCAACTTCTATTAGTCAATAGATATTGATCAATTGTTAAGATCTCTTTATATAATTTGTGACATCATGGATCATGACACATATCATTCCAAAATAATTAGGTAGTCTAATACATCTAATGTGATAATTTTTCATCTTCTTTTATAATGAAAACACATATATGTTCAAATTAGTTTTTAATATTAAAAAATAATGACTCACCATGATTATAATGAAAAACATAAATCTATAGTATTATACCATAAAAATGTACATCCACTGAAAAAGATCATATCCCAACCGATATATGGACTCCAAAAATTGTTCTATGGTAAAATTTTGAAAATATATTTTATGTTCAAATGGAAACATAACAAAAATAATCATCATATGATCTTGAATTAATTTCCTTCCCTTATAGTTTGATTCATAATGTATAGGTAATAAATATACAAAACAACTTTTAAAACCTTATGTAATAGAAAACTATGGGGTCTTTGTTATGATAACAAATTCTTCTTATTGTCCACTACATAATGAAAATTTGTCAAAATTTATTCCTAAAAACTAAAATCTATTTTATTTTTCATTATGGTGTAATCTTCCATTTTTCATTTCACTAAAATTCTATAATAGAATACAATATATTTCGTATAATATACTTATAATAATATCCAAGATTCAAAAAAATGCCTATAAAAATATATATTATAGTTTAATGTATACACCATCGTAGTGTTATTTATCATGACTAGAAAAATAAAATGAATCCTCTCGGAATTCAATAAACCCAAAAAAAAATTAATTTAATATTATTTTATTATTCTTTAAAAGGAATTTCAATTTATTATTTCCAATAACTGAATAAACCAAAATTAAATTGTTATAATTTTATAACAATGTCCACTTTATATTTTCTATAACAAAACACATTAAATATTATTTAAAAAAATTATCATTTATCCACTTTAAAAACTATCATTATTATTAACCTCATTATAGAGAATTAAATAATTCAAAATAATTTCACCCTAATCCCATATAATTTATACTCATGTTTACAAATATGAATTAAATGAATCATTTATAAACTAAAACACTTTATGTAACATCATAATTTGACACCACCTACTATATCAAATAATATTAGAACATTAAATTCTCTAGATTAAAATTTATTTCCCATAATAAAGCATTAGATTACTATCCCTTATTATATTTTATTCAACTTAATATATCATCATTTAAGTATCACCTAGTAAAAACTCCTTCCAAGTTAATTCCTCGACAAAACATTTCACCTGGTATGATTTTTAGTAACTTGTCCACTAAAACAATGAACCAATAGATAATATATAAAAATGCTATATTAAGGAAACAAAATCAATGATATTATGAGAGAAAATATAACATGTCATAAATGATTTTTTATAATACTTACACTTAAAAATATTTTCAATTAGTGATTTCACTTTTTTAAAATCCATGTTATAACAATCACAATTAGTGGATTGGTGATCATTTAAATAAAACATATGAGTGTATGCTTATGATAGATATAAAAAATCCAAATTATACCTATTAATTAATTTTTTGAATTGTTCCTTACTTCTTTTACCTATAATTTTCTCTTGAGTAAACACATAATCAAATTTCAACAATCCATGTTATGTATTATTTTAATAAAAGTATAGTTTATCTTTATTTTCATTATACTTGAATGATTTTATATATTTGTTTCTAAGGTTTATAGAACATGAGTTCTCACAGATAGTCAAAATATGTGAATATACCTCAACACCAATAAAATTAAGAAATTATTTACTCTGTAGATGTTGTGTTCAATATTCAGTTGCATATATAAATTTATCTTAAACTATTCAAAATTAAACTCAATCATTTCTCATGGTAATCTATTAATTAAAAACATATTTATGTTATAAATTCATATATGATGATAAATTCTAAGTAATAATTTTACTATCCGAATCAACATTTTTTTAAATTAAAAAATCCCAGAACATTTTATCTCTCAACATAGATTAAAATTGAATGACTATGATATGACATTATACAATTTTAATAATAAGAATGGGGAATTTTTAGGGATAAATCTAATAAAACACATGTTGATTGATAGAAAATATTTTGTCTTCTCTTGATGTGTTTTGTACAATAATATTCAAATGATTTTCTTATACTCTATAATATTGACCAATTTCCTATTATTATCCTTCGATAACTTAATCTAGTAAAAGACACATGTTATCATTAAATTTCTATTTTTCTTTAAATTGTTCATATAACTTATTTAACATATATTATTAATATATAAAACTCTAAATATGTCATTTAATAACATAAAAATCATGGAATAAGGTTCATTTACTAATTATATTCATTTTGATTTTATTCCACAAAAAAATCAAACTCTATACATTGAGATTCATTAGATCATTCAACTATTATTTTATCCACATAAATAACTTCTATAAGATCCTTTAATTCTATTGACGTACATCCTTATTTATTTTTGGTTTAAATCACATTTATTTTTTATTTGAATGTATCCCAAGGATATAATATTTCTCAGGGGTGTCCTGATGGTTTGTGGCATGAAAATAGGAATAAAATAGGCCATCCAATACCATGTGCATAGTTAGTGAATCGTTAGTACTAACCATTCACCCAGGCCTAGGAAACAGTGTGACCCCCCCCCCACCGCCCTGGGAAAATGAAAGTACATAGTATTTTTAATGTTTTTCAAACCATGTGGGTTTCCCAGCTTGCCCATGTGGCATAGCTACTCTATGATAGAGGGAGGTGCATTGTTGGTTCACAGTTTGGAAATTGTGCATCCAAACAATACATCCATTGAAAAAGGGGAAATTATAATTCCCCCCCTAAGCCTTAGGTTTTCTAACTCATGTTTCTCTTCCATTATTCCTCCAGGAACCTAGGTGAAGATCCAAGACCTTCTAAACATTTCAAGGATTGATCTCCCTCATTTATATGATGTTTGGATCACCTTGGGTGCAGATCAACGATCTGAGTGATTCTTACACTACTCTTCCTTCCTTTTTCTAGATTTTTTATTTGGAATCATTTTCCTCTTGTGTTGTTCTAAAACCAAATTTTCTAGTGTGTTTTATGATATGGCCTTGAAGGTGGTTTGATTTTGAATCAAAGTCCATGGTTGATCGAACTTTCATCTATTGAATCGAGGTATGTGGTCTACAAGTTTATCTCATGGTCCCAATTTCCTATTATTATGTGTATGTGGTTGTACGCTTGTTCCACTATTATATTCATTTATTTTTTCATGGTAGAAATTTTAAATTGATTGTTAAATGATGAATTTATCCCATCATGATCCCCATGGGATGCATTGATGTTGAATAGACTAGACTAAAGACCACCCATGGAGTGTGTCACTCCTTCGAACATGGAAATTGGGGTGTTATATAAGTAATTGATGAGTTGATAAGATAAAACCCATAATTATTGTGTTTTCATGTTGTCATTTACTAGGAAATGGGATTAGTGATGTTTTTGTATAATGGTGTACATGGTATAAGGGTTATATTTGGTATAATGTGAATGCGATAAAGGGTTATGATATGTAATAAATTCCATGTCAATTAGTTAAGACATAAAAGTGGAAAACTTGTTAAATGATTTATGGGTTTTAATGATATATTTAGAATTTGGGTAAGGCATGTAAATGTTATATGTGATAAATGGGTTAGGATTTATCATTGGAATATGTGTTAAATGAGATGTGTTTGTGAATGGTAAATGTGTTAATGTTAAAGAATCATGTGAACATGGATTAATGATACTTTGGGCTATTGGATTAAGGATCCTATTATGGGTTGGATAGACTAATTCTATATGACCAACAATGTAATGATTTAGTTCAGGTGTTAGATATAAGCTTTAGGCCCCTAACCGATACAAGTAGTATGCACCAAGACTCAGGCTCTGAGGTGGGGTAATGAACCTGGACTTATGTTCCAAGTTATTTTATTCAAAATTGATCATGAAATGGTTTCCCCTGTGAGTTAGTGAACTTGACCCTTATGTTTTTTTGTTGAATATCATAGGATGATTTGTATTTTTTGAATATGGGGAAGACTTGGAACAAATGGTATAAGGGGTAAATTTAAATATTTATTAATTGATGGACCATGTTTATTTAGATGATTCCATTCATTGTGTTCTACTTCTATATAAAACATTATTAGTCTCAATATTTTATAGTCAATGGTGGTGGTTGCCTACTATTTTGTACTCATAACCTTCTCAGGCATACATTAGGTACCCAAGAAGACTTGATGTTGGTAGATCATGACAAGAGAAAAATGACCAATGTTAGATGTTTAATTGGGATCGATATGTGCATGGATAAGGGATCTGAACTTGGATTCAGGACATCTTTGAGGATTCTTCTGTTTTTATTAATTTTTGGTTTCCATGACACATGGAACTGAATGGAATGAAATAGAATATTTAATATTTTGCTGTGGGATTGTACCCAATTTTGGGAAATGAAATAATGATCCATGTTTATTGTTTAATTCTTTCCTTTATTTCTATTTGTTATATGAGGTGGATTACTATGATAAATATGGTATAGTAGTCACATGTATTCAATTAAACTATCATTATTATTTATAATCCCTTGGAGTATAGGGAGGTAATCGTGATGTTGTGTGGTGACCCAACATGAAACCCTAGTTTAGTGTCTCTCGGGCCAGGGATGTTACAAAGTGGTATCAGGTCCAATTTTTTTTCTGTTTTCTTACTATTTAGGAATGGTATATGGGAGATTATGATGTTTTTATCCTTGGAAATGATATCATTCATGGGATGTTTTACCCATATACAAGGGAAAAACTAAGTATCATATGTGGTATTTTTGTTCTTTATGCCTATTATTGTTACAATTGGATGTTACTTCACCTTGGGTTATTCACTTGTTGTGTCATGTGATAGTTTCATGAGAAACTAATCATGAACTAGCATGAAAGTAGGATTTAACATACATGAATCATTTTAGATACATAATTGTTTATGTGACATGCATCAAAATAGGCACACATGGGGGGAAATCATGTTGGTTGGCGAAAATTAAAATGATTTTAAACTTCTTTATGATTGTAAGATATTATGCTTAATGGGGATGATGAAGCTATGTAAATAGGAGAAATGAATTTAATGGTTGAATTTGTTTCCTAATGAAATATTGTAAATGGATTAAAATTGTGTTGTGTTGTGTGGAGTTGAAAATTTGAAAATGAGGCCCAAAATGAGAAATGTTTATGTTGCTAAAAGTGAAATGGTTAAAAAGGTGTTTAATGAAAGGATCAGGTCTATATAATTTAGTTACCCCATGTTGAACATGGCCCAAGATAGGAATGGTTGAGGGTAGTGATTGTAATTCAAACTTTTCTTTTGTGATAGTGTATTTGATATGGGTTGTTTATGGCTACTAGAGATCCTTATTTTTTGGTAATTGTGGAAGCTTTAAGTTATGTATTTTGAGATGTGTGTTTGGAATTGTAGAGAAATATCACCATGACTACATGTTCTAGTTGGGATACATGAGGATATCTCTAAGAATGTTCCCCCAAATAGTGGAGCAAGAAACCCATTGGCCCAGGGAGATAGAGGGGAAGAATAGTTTTTTGAGTTCTTCTCATGTTTTATGTAGATTATGGAGAAAGGACTAGGTTGGGTTGTTGTACGAATGTTTGATCTAACTCTATATTCTTAGTTGGATAACCCTATAAAAACTTTTGATATATTGGACCTGAGGTAGTCAAGTTCTAGATAGATTCCATTTTTTAGATTTTAGACCACTTAGAAACTACACTTGAAAAGAGAGTTAAGTTGTTAGCTTATATGTTACGAGGACCAGAAAAGAGCTAGTGGGATATCTTGGCCTAGGCTCACTGGGAAGATGGAATTTTTTGGAAGGGATTTCAGAAAAAATTTCAAGGACATTTCTATATGGAGATGATGGGTTAGGAGCAGGTGGAAGAGTTTATGATATTGACTCTAGGGACTATGTTTGTGATGCATTATTCTATCCCCTTCACCAATTTCAAACACATAGTTCTAGCGTTGAAAGGGGATGAGTAATTTATAGAGATACATTTTTAGGTTGAACTTAATCCTAAAATAAATCCTTTGGTAAATATATTAAATTTAAATAGTTTTTCTGAGGTACTAAATTAGGCCATTATTTTCAAAGGGAACCTGAAGGAGATTACAGGTGGTGTACTTGTACTTCCTGTTAGTTGGTCCAGTGTTGCTGCTTATGATTGAAGAAAACGTCATTTCCATTTTTCTTACTGGGGTTGTGGAGGATAGGGTAGCTAAGGAAGAGGGTCGGACTCTCAAGGGACTGATCTGGTGTTCTACTATCAGTGTAGCAGGTCAGAGAACATGCGCAACCAGTATCCCTGACCACCAGTTGAGTATCGAGCATGCAGAATACTAGGTCATATTCGTAGGTTCTATAGGAAACCTCAATATGTTGGAAGTGGTGGAGGGACATGATAGATCAATAGTATAGGATAGGGGTCTATTACCTCATACCAGGTTGGAAATTGGAGTTCTACTAGCCATATTGGCTAGGGTGGAAGACATGGTATTTTAAGAAAATATCATCCTTATCAGTAGGGTAGTCCCATACTCAAGACTCTATTTAGGGCCTAGCGTAGAGGGTTTTTTCATCTTAATTCAGTTTAGCTAGCACCTTTTCGTGGAGAGTTTGGTTCATCAATAGTTCTGGGTACAATTCTTATTGCTTCCATGCTTTATAGTTCTTTTTTTGGGTACAAATGTCTTGAATTATTTTATATCTGCTCAGTTTTTAAATTTGATGGATATATTAGTGAAATATATGTGTGGTGTTATGTTAATTGATACAATATTATGATTTTGATAAGAAAATATATGGCAGTGAAGTATTGTGATCTTGATATGGGTGGGTTCTATTTCCTAACAAAATCTCATGGATTCCACCTAAGAGAGAGATTGATTTCATGATTGAGATGATAGCTAAAGCTGATTCAATGCCCATTCTTACATATAGGATGGAACTAGTATAAATTTAATAATTTAAGACTCTATTAGAGGATTTGGAAAATAATTTCTTTATTCAACTAAATATTTTACCTTGGGGATCTCAAGTTTTTTTGTATAAAACTAATGGGACATTACAGTTGTCTATCAATTATCAAACTTTAATTCTGATACTAGTTAATCACTGATATCCTCTTCTATGAATTGATGATATTTTTAACAAACTAAGTGGTGCTTCTATATTCTCCAAGAATGATCGGTGGGCAGGGTATCATCAGTGTAGGTTGAGACATTATAGTATAATGAGGACTAATTTTAGAAGAAGATATGGTTTATATGAGTTCTTTATAATCACATTTGGGATTATGAACACCCCTGTAGTGTTTATAGCTTTCAAAACCAAATATTTCACCCATAAATTGACTAGTTTGTAGTTTTTTGTGGTTGATATCTTTTTATAATCCCAACATTATGATGATCAAGAAAATTATCCTTACAACATATTGAGAACACAGGGAGAAAATTGAATATACAAAAAATCTATCAGTGGGTCAATTTTGGATCAACCAAGTATATTTATTGGGTCACAACATCTCTAAGGAAGGTGTGTTAGGGGACCTATAGAATGATTAAGTAGTTGTATCTTGGGAGAAGCCTCAGATTTTTATTGATATTCTATGATTTCTGGGCTTAGCGAGCTATTACCAATTGTTCATCAAATACTTTTCCAATTTGGAAGGGCTTGACCATGAATTGAATCGAGTTTGAATGGGTTGGTTCATGTAATAATGATTTCCAAAAGTTAATGAAACAATTGACTACTACATTGATTCTGATCCTAATCAAGCTGGGTAAGGAGTATACATTTTTTTGGGACACATCAAGTGTTGGGTTTGGAGAAGTGATGATATAGGGATAGGGGGTTGTTTTGAATGGGTCACAATAGTTGGGGCCTCATGAAAGGAATTACCCATTGAAAGATCGTGAATTATCCATGGTAGTTTATTCTTTAAAGTGTTAGAAAAGTTACGTATTGGTAGAAGTGTTTTTTATTTATATAGATCATAAATTCCTTATGTAAATATTATACCAGCATGATTTGAATATTCGGTAGTGAATATAAATTTAGTACATAGAGTATTTTTTTAGAAGGTTTTTATTTCATGTAAAGGAAAAAATGTTATAGGTTATTTGAGTAAGAATAATCATAATAATGTGGTTTAGGAATCCAGTTCCAAGTTGAATATGGAGGCTTTTTTGTTGAAATTCTTATAGAGGTTTAGGAGGGATAGGTAATAATGACCCTTGAATCCTTAGTAGATGATTCCACACTTCTGATATGGATCAAGGAGAGGTAGTATGAGGATTCATAGTGTTCATCCTTGAGGGTAATCCTTGATGGTGTAAAGTAACCTTCAGATTGGACCATTGATAATGATTAGATTGTTAATGTGCAGGGCCATGTTTTTTTACCTACATGTATATGTGAGGATTTCATAAATTATTTCTATGATTATATGTTAGAGGTTCATCTTGGTTTGACCATAATGTATCGAGATATTCATAGACAGTATTGGTGGCTTGTTATGAAGAAGGAAGTGATAGGTTTTGTGACATAATGCTACACTTGTAATATGGTGAAGGTCGAGCATCAACCACCTTGTGGTCTATTGCATCCATTTAACATTTTGGAATTGATGTGGGATGAATTCACGATGGATTTTTTGGTAGGTATTCTAACGAAGCCTTAGAGGAACGATGTGATATGGGTAGTTGTGGACCAGTTGACCAAGGTGGCACATTTCTTGTCGATACAATATACCTTCACCATGGAAAAGTTTGGTGATTTATATTTTCAGAAGATATTATGATTTCATTGGTTTCCATAGACTGTAGTTTTGGATCATGATCCACATTTTATATCACGCTTCGTGTAGGGGTTACTGAAGGATCTTGGTACCCTAGTGATTCTTTGTATGGATTTCCACCCACTGATAGACAGACAGTCATAGCATACTATATAGGTGATAGAGGACTTCTTTAGGGAATGTTTCCTAAATATTTATGGATCTTAGGATAAACACATGGAACTTTTTTAGTATTCTTACAGCAACAGTTATCATTATACTCTTCAGATGGTACCATATGAGGTGCTCTATGGTAGGCCGTGTAGAACACTGTTATATTGAATGGAGGCGGGGGATTTAGATTTGTTGGGACCAATTCTCGTCCAAGAGATGTTATAGTAGGTTTAGTTGATTCGGAAATGAATTTCTACAACTTAGAATAGGAAAATTCTGTTTTTTGATTACTATCTTCAAACCATTGTTTCTGTTGTGCGTGATCAGGGGTTCCTTCAGGTATCACCAAGGTTGGGTCACCATCAAATTTAAAATAGTGAATGTTGATGCCCAAATATGTGGGACCATTTGAGATTATGGAGAGGTTCAGACTAGTTTCATACTGATTATCTCTTCTATAGTGTTATAGTGTCATGCATGATGTTTTTCATGTTTCACAACTTCATAAGTATCCCCCCGACCCTTGTCACATGTTTTATATTAATGATGTTGATCTTGGGGATGATGCATCCTTCGAAGTGCACCCAGTTTTTATTATGTATCACATTGAGAAAGTATTATGGGGAAATATCATGCCATTGGTATGAGTGTTATGGTAGAATGGTAATGTTTATGAGGAAACTAGAAATAAGAAGATAGATATGGAGGGTTATTGGAACAATCTATTTTCTTTGTATTCATAGTGATTTTAGGGAGTTTGGATCGATGATGGGTCATTGTAAGGTGTATATATTGCAGGATCTTAGATTTCTATTGAGATACATCATTGTTCAATTTTAGTTTAAATCTCTTTAATTAGGTTATTATAATTTTTATCCAGGATATGAGATGTCTCAACGGTGTCCAGGGGTTCATGGTATGAAAAGGGGAAGAAAGGAGGGAATATAGTACCATGTACACGGTTAACACATGGTTATAACTAAAAATTTCACCTAGGCCTAGGAAACCTTGAAAAAAAATCCTACTCTTTCATACCATCCCAAATCGAGGAATAAAAAGAGAATGAATTCCAACTCCATGACCAAAAACTAATTTGAAGGAACTGAACACACAATGCCACTTGTAAGATCTATCCCCTTCTCATTTGATTGAGTAGATCCATAAGTTCTATATAGCCTTAAGTGACATCTCTAATGCACTAAATACTAGAAATAAATTCCAAGGGTGACATGAATGGTGTGGTATTATTTTCCATTTTAAAATAAAAAACAACCAACCAAATTTTACTCTACTAAAAACAACTATATGATTCATGTCAATAATGTATTACAATCAACCTCATACGAACAAAAACAATACAAGACCATACCAATACCAAATCAGAGTACCAAGTGTAATAATAAAACAAAAAAAACTCAATACATAATTAAATAAATCCAAAAACCCATGCCAAGATCCATGCTCCAACATTAAGAGACCTCCCAATCATCATGAAGAACCACTAAAGAAATGAGATTCTTTACCATTACCTATGTATCAGAGTAAAACATCAGTAAAACAACCCAAGTTCCAAAGTAGAGGTGAGTAATAATACTCTATTGGCCTTACCCAAATGACGTCCATACTCAGTCCACTATGATAGAACATGTTATCACATTTATATAAACCAATTCATATAAAACCAATAAAATAGTTCAACAATTACCAATGAGCCAAACATGCCATACAAACCAGTTAACCCAAAAAAGCATATTTCCAAGGAAAGAAACCAAACAAAACCTACTGACCATTTTACCCATTTCATATTAGAATAAACTATCCCATTTCACATGACTCAACACATACACCTCAACAACACACACTACTCAATATCCCAAGCTAGGTGTTACCATTTATGGTGGAACTTCACATCCGATCATTTACCCTTTTTATTGTGGTACTTAATGCCACATTCCAATCCTTTGATGGTGGTACTTCACACGATTTATCCATCCCACCAAACTAATGTATAACCACTGAATCCAACAACCATCCAAATTCATTTTTCCATAATATATCAGCCATTGTTTTTCAAAATAGAATAACCCTTATAAAAAAACCCATTTATACCCAACATCATTTCAATAAAAAAACATTTTTATTGAAAAAAAAATTCATAATCCATTTACATAAATCAAACCAAGTGGCTGATTTTAAAATCAACATTTTAAAATCCAACAACTAAGCACATTGCACAAATATATCATGTTTTCCCTAAAATCCCCAAATAATAAAAATATGGGATTCAACCAAGATTCTCACAAAAATTTCATAATAAATATCAACCAAAACATTAATTTTTAATCAGAACTTCTAGTTCTAGAAAGAGGATTTTAGAGTGAATACACATACCTTTAGGGTTTTTTCAAAAAATGACTTATCGGCACAATTCTCACCATACTAGGTGAAAACATCACAAATCTAGATTAGATCCCTTATACTAAAATCAAAAATGGCCAAAACACTCCATTATTGAAAAAAAAATCCCTAGATAAATCTTTAAAAAAAACTATATCTAAAAAAATGAGAGAGATAGAAAAGTTAATCTATGAAAATAAAGAAACAAGTAAAAAAGGATACTTACTAAAAGACGTCCACCTTCAATGCACCATGAAAAACCTTTTAAATGATTCCAAGAAGAGTATGATAGGTTCTATAACCATTGAGAAGAAGAAATATCAAGTGAGGGTTGAAATGGTATCTAAATGGGGTGTTTAGGGCTAATATTTCATGATATCCTTTTTTAAAAGACTCACTTTTTATCCCATGAAAGTTTTAGCCACAGGGTGAGGCAAATTGTGGGCTAATAGTGTACTTGAAACTAGCCTATATGAGACATCACATGGTTGGCCTACATGGTTAGAAAAACCATGTCCCAACCATGTGAAATCCCACAATACCAAGTTGCATGGTTTACCTTAGTGGCCACACGGTTTGGAAAACTATGTGCCTTAACCATGCGCCAACCGAGAGCCCACTTCCTCGACTTGAACTATTTCTAGAGAAGATGAACAATTTTAACTAACCATGCTCAAACATTTCACCCTAATAAAAGCCCTATAACCTTCCCAAAAACCTTAAAAACTCTCGAAAAAATTACCCAACCACTTTATACACCAAATAAGTCATAAAAAGGATTAAAAACCTCAATCCAAAGGTGCTACTGTCTAACTCACAATTAATCATACCCTGAACTCAATTCAATCATGGATAACACACAAACTCCTCTCAATAAGTCAAATAGATCCTTGATACATGGAAGAGGATATAGGTTGTTTACAGTCATCTGGGTAAACATCTAGTAATCAAAGCATAATAAAAAAATTCACATCAGACTTATTAGAAAACAAAACTAGAGAACCCCAAGGTGATGTACTCATACAGATAAAACCCTTTTCAATCAACTCTTCGAGTTGAGTCTTAAACTCTTGAAGATACAGTTTTTTTATTCTATATGTTGTAATAGAAAATGGATTATCCCTATGAAAGATCACATCTCTCTCGGGTGGAATCCCTAAAAATTCCTCAAGAATCATTTCATGGAACCTATTAACTATGGGTGGAAAGAAATAATGTTTCACATACCCATTATCTTGTAAAATAATTGAAACATATCCAGTTGTTGATGAATTGGACCTACACAACCCACCTGGATATACCACTCTCCATAATGAACATAATCCTTAAGAGATTTAAACATCACTCTCATTCTTTAATAATCTTTGTGGGCTTGGTATGATACTAACTAGTGTATACCCAAAATCAATCCAAATCCTATAATTTCATGGAAGTAAATATCCCATATAAAATGATACTCACCAACCTTGAGAGAACATCTCTTTCACAAATAGATGTCTCTGGACCAAACTCCCAATGGTGTGTCGATATAAAATAATGAAAGGCTCATCTATCGAATATGGCACTAGAAATAAGAGAATATATAATTATAACACCTATAACCATCAATGGTCTAACCTCACTATCCACAAGTGTAGGATGAACTGCATGAAACAATCCAAGCCCTCTTCCATGTGCTACTTTGTATGTCCCCTGAGCTTCACAACTTTGATAATATGGGAACTCTTTACTAGTATTACCATGATCACTGCTTTGACCTCCAAGGCTAGTAGAACTCCATCTTCTAGAAAAATATGGGGTTGAAGACCCCCTTCTAGTACTCCGATTCTACCTAACGCCTCCATCATTACCCATCTATCATGGATTCCTACAGAACCATTATAGATGTCTTATCCTTCCAAAATATCAGAACTATATAAGTGGTTAGGGAAATTTTCTATAAAAGTGAACCAACCTACTGCATTGGTGAAAGAGAACTCAATTAAGATCCCAAATAATCGATCCTTCCCCTAGCCACTCTATTTTCTACTATTGTGGTCAACATTCTCATAGTGAAGGTTCTTATTTTGGGAATTCATACCTCTTATTCATCCAACATAAATCACCTATCAACCACTTGAATCCTCTTTTAGGTTCCCCTAAGATATTAGAGACTGATTTATTACCTTATAAAACTTATTTAACAAAAAGATGTTAACCTGGGAATTAATACCAAATTTAATCCCATCCTAGAAACATCTTTTTGTAGCTGTCTCATCCCCTTCCATAACTGGAGAAAAGTTCTTTTAGTATGTAAAGAGACAATCATAGTCTATCACAGATATATTCTCTTGGGTTATCCACATAAACTCTATTCCCCTCTCCTATCTAAGTACCTTTGGATAAAAGTTCTCTATGGAATTCTCCTGAAATTCATTCAACTTAATAATCTCTAGCTATCCCTCTAGAGTTTGGATGTCCAACAAACACATCTCTTGACCACATAACATATAAGAATCAATTTTAAATCTCTTCTCAGTGGGAGTCCTTAGTATCCAAGTATCATCTGGATAGACTCAATCCAGAACTCAGCTCCCTCAGGTCCACCCTCTCTGATGAAATTCAGAGGGTTTTGCAACTGTAACATCCAATTCAGGTTGTACATACTATTCACAGCCCACCTAGGGTCTATTTACATAAATAAAAAAATGTGAGAAAATTTCTCATGGAACTCCTCTCTAGATTCCTCATCATGAACTATCAAAGCCTCAGGTTCCACTTCTAGAGGCACATTTCCAACCATTTCCACCTATATCCATATCAATAAGCCTCTTCCTGGAGGAATGTTTATACAATTCTAAAAACCACTCATAGGAAAAACATTACAACAATAACATTCCTAACAATAGGAATTCCCATAAATCCATAACAATTTATCCCCCTTACCCCATCACACGGTCAAAACTGAGGTACCATCACTACCCTCAACCATCCATCATCTAAGTGATGGCTAATATTGGGTAAAAATTTTACTTAATCCCATTTCCTCCTTAGAAACCCATTCATCCATTTATATTCATCTCATTTAGAATCATTAAATTTTTTTCAATTTTATATTAGGAATCATTTTCAGTTCAATTCCATAAGAAAAGTAATGAATTTTAATTAAAACAGCTCACCCAAAACCTTCTTTTCATCCATTCCTAAAATTATGCATGTCATAATAAATAATGAGTAACTAGAATGATGTATGTATACACAAATATCATGCCATACTGGACTATGATTCAAATATTAAAAAAATTAGAAACAATAACATCACAAAAAAAGTGCATCACTCAAGGTAAAATAACTTTTAACTATAAAAACACACATCAATGACAACAATCCCACCCTGGGTACTTGGTTTTTACCACCTACATGGTTTAACTACTCCCATGGATGAGCTAATGACCAAGGCCTAACTCATTCTAGTGTCCAATATACCTTTACCAAATATTAAGACAAAATAAAAGAATGAAAAATTATTTGATACAACTTTGTGACATCCCAAATTGGGTACCACACAATGGTGCCCCAATCAAGACCACCATGTAACCTCAAGTCAATCTCCCCATACTTCAGAGGATGATGATTAGTTTTGAGTTTCTAATATTGATCATGGGGATACTATACCCTCTTTATCAAAGTTGTACAATAATTAGAATAAATAAAAAATTTCCGAAATAAATAACCATTAACAAAAATCATTCCATATCCAATAAATACCAGTATCACATGATGAAGAAAAATATGAAAAAATATCCAAAACTAAATATATAAATATTCCATTCCTTGTATGTGTCAAGTGTAAAATTTAAAACCAGAATAAAGACACACTAATAAAATAAGGATTTAGTCATAAACATAACATAATCATGAGTTTTAGCTAATAAATTAATTCATTCACATTGGGGATCTTTTTGGGTTCATATTTTTAGAGAATTTGGTCCCAAATCATACATACCAAAACTATAAAATACAAATAGGACACATCCAAATAGTATCCATTTTTCCACCATATAAAACTTTTAAAATAAATCATGAATTATTTTCATGTAGAATCTCCAAGACTTATAACCTGATTACTTCCTTTCCATTACCCATCATTAAATCCTTTGAAAACATTTTAAAAACCTGGGATGAGCACATAGGCTCGGTAAGGGATATAAAAATAGTAGAAAATGTTAGTTTAGTAAAAACATGAAAACTCATATAATGTTATCATTTTCAATAATTTTTTTGGGAATATGAAATAAAACATTTTCAAATAAATAAAAAACAAACATTTCTATCCAGGAAAATCATTAAAACTCATAGCAACCACTTAAACCTCTTTTGTTGACATAGATAATCATATACATAAAATGAATTCAAAACGATTTTAATTAGACTGGTCATTAGGGACAACTTCCAAAATTATGATTATCCAATGAATTTGATATTTATAATGGTGTAACCCTTTGTATAAGCTCTATCGGTCCCACTCATGAGCTATAATGGGGATCACACATTTATAAAATCTATATCGAGATCACCTGTTTTTTACAAGGTATAATGGGGATCAAGACTTTTTATAAGCTATATTGGGAACACCTGTGAGCTATAATGATGATCAATCCTTCATATAAACTATATCAAGATAACCCATTTCATAAAATTTTCAAGTACCATATCAATAGTAATGAAACTCTCATTATAAATCCCATTCATTTTTTTAAAATCCATATGAAAACACATTTGGATAAAAATAACATTTTTGTTTGAGAACCCATTTTTAATACCCAAAAACCACTTTCATTGAAAAACTTTTTTCAGTAAAAAAATAACAAAAAATGAAATAGGGGTTTTCATTTATGAAAACATCTCATCTTGAAACATAATCTAGAAATAAAATAAAATTCATGGTGACATGAATGGTCATTATCGTCGTACATTAAAAATAAGACATTTTATTTGATATTTTTCAAAAAATTCCTCTTAAGACACATAAAGAAGATTCAATTTAATAACCTTTCAATGAAATTAAAATTTGAAATAAAATTTTATTTTACAATCCATTTATATACTTTTAAATAAATATGTAAAATAATATCAAGTATATTTACATAGATAAAAAATTTGAAAATTTAATCTTTAAACCTTCAAAGTGTCCCATAACACTTTGAACATTTAAATTATAAGCCCCATGAAAGATTAATATTTAACAAAATAGTAAAAAAATATAATAGATAAAATATTTATATAAATTTTCAATGTGTTTGAATATACACCTTATAAAATAATAAAGGTGCATATCATCAAGAAATGCCCTAATGAATGGAGATTGAGATGAAATCCCTTAAAACTATAGTAACATCTGAATCAGAAATACAAAAAAGTAATAAAAATAAAATGAAACGTTTTTATATCATAAATAGAAAATAATTCATGATATAATATATCAAAATGGGCTGTAGATACCCCACACAAAGTAAGTATGTGGTACATATGACATTTATATCATAAATATAAAAATTGAGCTAAAAAATAACTCACCTAGAGTCCGACTTATCACATGTGTCTTTATCTTCCACAATAATAAACATATATTAATTATTTATTTTCTGGAGAATTTTTTTAAGTTTATAATTACTTTTATTTAACTTCTAACAATGTTTTATACAACTACAAAAACCATTAAGTCAAGGTTATGTGTTTTGATCGTATTCAGTTTATGTGTCAAAAAAAATTTCCTAGATAAAATATCGTTAAAGGGGTAATTGTATAAACATCCCTAGAATAAAAATAATTAATTAAGTAAATATTTATACATAAATTACACTTTTTAAACCAATCATAAAATATGTCTATCAAAAATGATCCAACCTTACAATTATGGATATGGTAGGTCGTACGTATGCATGAGTAACATTCCCATTTTTCAATGATCATTATGGAAAGAAGGTAAGTAAAATTATATTTATAGAATTAAAATTATATCATAAATACTATGTCATTTAGTCATATATACTTATATATATAATTATTTTTATATAAAAGGAATCAAATCATGTCGAGGAGGTGGTAGTCCACATATCCCTGAACAACATTATCACATTTTTAGGGTGTGAAAGGGTAATAAATAAAATGATATCTTATATTTACATAAATTTAATTATTTCATGAATATAATATAGATTAAATGTATTTAACATATTTTTAATTAAAAATATTTTCTATACATTTCATGTAATGTGTGAAGATATCACGTCGCTTTGTGAAGGCGGTAGTCCACACAATCACATACGATGTTATCATATTTAAAAAAATTGAAAGCATGCAGGTCTATGCATATAAAAATTCCATAAGTAAAATTACATTACAAATATAATATATATTTTAAATATAAATACTTTTTTCATCATAATTCCCAAAAATGATAGGTGGTAAACGAAAATTGAATGACATTGTTACGTTATGCCATAGTTCATCATACATGAATGGTAATTTCATTACCCATTTCATGGAAGTGTGTGTAGGTGTAGGTAAAAACCCTAACATAACAACATCTATGTATATTTAGGATACTAATTTTATTATATAATCATTGAATAATATTAATCTAACGGGTGTAGAATGAAATAAAACATAAATGGACGTTGAAGAATGTTACCTCTTTTTTGAGTAAGTCCATTTTGGTTTGCACCAAACGACTTCTTGGTTAGATTTTTTACCATGTTGTGGACTCTCTGGTGAGTGGAAAGATGTTTAGAGATTACTTGTTCAAGTTTTTTATGATGAAAATGGTCTTTCTAATTGTGAATAAATGGGAAGTGTGAGTTCCTTTTCCAAATGGAGAGGGAGTGGCATTCTTGTAAATATAAATAGGTAAACACCATTGAGAGCTCTCCCTGACATCATGTGACTCCAATAATGGTCCCAATTCAATACAAGAGAAAATATGGTATAATAATGTCCATATAATGTTTTTTGGAATGTTTTTAGTTTATTTGGACTCTTAATATAAATTTTTTCAATCTAAGTGAACAAAATTGTACATTAATCATTGTAATTAATTTTATTAACTTTCACTAATATTTTTGGTCAAAAACTACTTAGATATTTTTAGAAATTATAAATTATAATAATTATATATATTTAATCCATTTTTTAAAATTCAAATCACATAATTGGAATCAATTAAATTAAAATTAATCCCATAGAGAGGATGACAAAGCAGTTATTTATAATAAAAATTTTCAAAAGATTGATGTGTTTTTATATTAAAATTCAATGTGAAGTTATTTCCAATGACCTAAATTGGGTTTAATGGTATAAAATTGATCTAATTATACTATAAAAAATTATAAACATGATTTAACTATATAAATAAATTGCATTAAAAAGAAGTTTTGAACTATAATTCAGCGTTATTCACCATTTATCCAAAATAAAAAAGTTCTCAGAAAAAAACAAAATTCACCCGATGTAAATTTTGATATTTGGATTTCAAAAATAATGTTGATTTTTTCGTATAAAATTATAAAATTTTAAACATGTAGTTTTAATGTAATCCTTCTACTTAAAGGTGTCAAAATGGGCATATTAAATAATAATATTAAAGGTATATTATTGCTTGGTATAACTCATTATTGCGTGAAATGCTAGATTTTGGAGAAACTCATTGTTGAGTGCTAGGTATGATATTGGATGAAGCTTCCCATTGAATTAAAAATTATTATCTCATTCATGAATATTAATAAATATGAAAAATACTTATTCTATCACTATATAGGATGTTTCATTCTTTATATTCAATTGGTCATTATTTTCTTTTATAATTAATTTGTAACCAATTAATTCATCTTATAAACATGAGTAAATTATAATTTCATAATTTAGTTATTTAATTTAATTGAATCCATTCTAATGGCTAGGTGATAAATATCATAATAACATTAATAATATATTGTTGTCTTGTAAGACTTTATCTTATGTGTAACATAAATCATAAAAGGTGATCATTTTGAGTGCAATGTAATATAAACTTGATATTGTGTGTGATTCAATAAAATCTATGTATACCATGTAACACAAACTATTAATGAATATAAATTGATTTCAAATAATATATTTCACTAAATTTTGGGATGTTACATCCTATCACCCTTAATCTAATTTTCACCATCGAAATTTTTAGGGGTTATCAAGTTTTTAATACTTGAAAGTTTCTTTATTAGAAACCCACATAATAAAAATGAATACTAAAACATCCTTAAAAGGGAAATTTGGAACCATAATGGTTAACCAATGTAACTCATAACTATGTTTCTACAAAGGAGAACATAGGTTGGGAGTGAAGGTTGGACATGGAAGAAAAGAGTAAAAAATTATAGAAAGTGATAATGATCATTGATCACCAACAAGTTAATGATCAATGGAAAGTTAAGTAAATAAAAACAATAAATCTATGATGATTTTTAAGACCATTAGTTCAACAAAAATGACAGTATTATGATAATTTCTTTTAAATACTTTTCCCATAATTGAGGAATTATTTTACCATCTAATAACATAAAGAAATATACTAACCTAGTGAGTAAGGATTCATCCTATTGTCAACTTCCACCACAAACTTATCTCTTTCTACAAATAATGAGTGTCCAATATGACTATTCATCCATAATCACTATAATCAGCTTCTAACGGATCAAAAAACCCTCAAATTTATAACATGATATTACTCATAGCTTTAGATATTAACCAAAAAAATCATGGTTAGCACTTATTAATATAATTCAATCATTCATGTGATGATATAATTCTTTAATCTCTAAAGTTAAATAGTAATAAACAATGTCAAAACTAAATCATTCCATAGATATAAAACCCTAATTTTTACCAATAACATTAAACATACATCTATAAAATAGAGGTAATATTCCATAAACATTTATAGAAACTCAATAAATGTCACCCAAGGTATTTCCATTAATTAAAATATTGAAATAGGGGTTCTTAAGAAATTGGTATTTAAAAAGACTTCAAAAATTATAGAACTCTCTAGATCATCCATCACTTTACAGGATTGCCCTACATCAACTGTAGAAGTTGTAAATGATTTAAACATCCATTTTTTATTCTGATCATGATGATTTCTACCCTAATTAATTTTATTCAGACACACATTAGAATAATTTACCAAATCATTATAGCTAAAGTATCTTATTTTCAACTGGATATCTATAATATCATTGTTGGATTGTTCATGACTCTTTTCCTTATAGTCATAAACCCTGTGAGAAAGCTTTCAACACTGGTAACACTTTCCAGATCTGGACATACTTTCCCCAAAGTGTATTTTACCATAGTTGGAACAAGTTTTAGTCTTACCAACATAATTTATATTTGGTTTCTTCTCTATTTTTTTCCACCTTGTTCATTTCTTAATCTTGTCATCTCATGCAATGTATGTGTCAAAAAAATACATTTCAACTTTCTCAGCACAACGAACCACATTTTCATAAATTTTAAATTCTCAAGAGGCCAAGGATATTTATATATTTGGTTTAAATCCTTATTAAAATCTATTGATTTTACTATTAATGTCTTATATAAATTTCAAAACATACCTTGACAATCTTGAAATGTTTTCTCCATATGCATCCGCAGAATCATCATATTTTTGTCTCTACTCTAGGAATTGTCTCTTCAACCTAAGATGAACAACCATAGGGAATTATTTATCAATGAAAATATCTTTTAATGTTTCCCATTCCAAGGAATAAAGATCATCTTTTTATATAGTGTTCTTTTACAAAAACCATTGTCTATCATCATCACCTTGAAAAGGATAGATGAAAAGGCTTTTATTTTGACGTTTCGAACATCCCCTGACATAAAATATCTTCTACAAGTCATTGATCTATCCTTGGATACTATAGGATAATATTATCTACTGAATGATTGGGGATTTTACCTCATGAAATCCTCCACTGTCACCATGTTCCTTCATGCCAAGTCGGGTTCCTATTTAGCATGGATACCACCACCATTTATATCATGTTTCAAATGATCCATAACTACAACAAACTACTCAGTTACAATTATAACCATCTAAGGATACTAATTTGGAAGGATTTTTTTCTTTATAGATTCCCACTAAATATTTTTCATTTCCTCTGTAGAAAACCATTCTGAAAGAAACCTACTTTAGATGAAGAAACATAGTAATATTTAAATTCTATATCATTTTAACTTAACCATAAAGTAAAATATTCTAAGGATGTTCTTTTAACACTATCCTAACCTCTAAATTTTTCTAAACCTATCCTTCTATTCCAATTATATGGACCCTACCTTAAAATTTGTATAATATTGAGTTTCTATCATGAAATTAATTTCATTAATATTGATTATATTTTAAGGTTTAGATTTTTAGATCATTAATCCACACCTCATACAAAACAAAACCATAAAATAAAAAGTGGACACTGCTAAACAGTATCCATTTTTTCCACCATATAAAACTTTTAAAATAAAGCATGAATTCCTTTCATGGAAAATATCCCAGAAATATAACATGACATCTTCCTCTCCCTTACCATTCCTTAAAACCTATGAAAACATTTTAACAACATGGATGAAAAAAATAATATTAATGGATATAAAAATAAGGGAAACCATTATTTTGGTAAAAACATGGAAACTCATTTAATTTTTACCTTTATATTTAATTTTATTTGAGAATATGAAATAAAAATAGTTAACATGAATAAAAAACACACGTTTTTCTTAGGGAAAATCATTACAATTCGTAGGAATCAATTTAAGATTTTTGTTGTCTTAGAGAATCAAATACACAAAACCCTTTTAATTATAATTACCATAAGGCCGACATCCAAAATTATCATTACCCAACTCATTGTAGATTTATAATGGGGATAACCCTTTGTATAAGCTATATCAGGCTCACCCGTGAGCTATAATGGGGCTAAACCCTTTGTATAAGATATATCGGTCTCACCCATTTCTCAAAATTTATAATGGGGATCAACCCTTTACATAAGTTGTATCAGGCTCACTTATGAGTTGTAATGAGGATCAAACCTTTGTATAATTTATACTAGGATCACCGATTTCATATAATTCTCATGTAACAAATCAATATTAAAAAAACTCATCCTAAAACCTGTTAAAAACTCTTTTTTAATCCATATGAGAACCCATTAAGATAAATATACCATTTTCTTTTGAGAAACTGTTATCAATAACCAAATGCACCTTTATTTGAAAACCCATTTTAAGTACCAAAATAACCAAATGAATGTAAATAGGGTTTTTCATTTAAGAAAACATGTAAGATTGAAAAGGATAATAGGAATCAAATAAACATCATGATGACATAGAAGTTCATTATTATCATAATTTAAAAATAGGACATTTCATTTTTTTTAAAAAAATGTTCTACTTTTGTCACTTAAAAATATTCCTTTTGAAAACATTTTAAAGAAATAAAAATTTAAAATAAAATTTATTTTATAATCCTTTTATATCAATATAAATAAATATGAAAAATAATATAATGAATACTAACCTAGATGAATGATTTGAAAATTTAATCTTTAAACATTCAAAGTGTCACATACCACATTGAACATTAAAATAAAAAGCCCTGTGAATGGTTAATATTTAAGTAAATATATAATAACTTGATAATATATTCAATATAGATATAAAATGTCAAATGTTATGAATTACACCTTATAAAATAATAAAGGTGCATATAATCAAGAAATTCTCCAATTCAAGGAGATTGACATAAAATACCTTACAACAGTAGTAACATATGAATTGGAAATACCAAAAGTAATAATAATAAAATGAAAAATTTATATACCATGAAGATATAATAATTCATCATATAATAGATTAAAATAAGTATTATATAAACCACACAAAAGAAGTAAGTGGTGGATATGAAATTTATCTCACATATGTAAAAACTGAGATGATAAATCTCTTACCTGGAGTCCAACTTGTCGCGTGTGTCTTTTTCATCATGAATAATAAACCTATGTTAATTATTTTTCTTACATTAAACCATTTTTTAAACTTATTGTTACTTTAATTTCACTTATTGTAGTATTTTAAACAACTACTTAAGTAATTATGTCAATGTCAGGTGTTTTGACCATATTCGGTTTATGTGTCAAAAAACAAATTGTTAGGTAAAATATAGTCCAAGGGGTCATTATATAAATATATCCTAAATATTAATAATGAAATAATTAAAATTTTTAAACATCAATTAAACTTTTAAAACTAATCTTGAAAGATGGTTATGAAAAATGAACGAACATTACAATCATGGAGACCGTATGTCATACATACACATGAGAAACGTTCCCATTTTTCAATATCATTGTGGAAAGAGGTTACATAGCATTTATCTTTCAATAGTTAAAATTATAAAATAAATATCATGTTATTTTATCATATATAATTATTTTTATGTAAACAGAATCACAACGCATTTTGGAGGTGGTAGTTTACACATCCATGAATGACGTTATCACTTTTTCAGTGTGTGAAATGGTAATAAAGAAAATGATTTCATATAGTTATATAAATCTAATTATTTCATAAATAATATATATATATATATATAATGTATTTCAGATATGTTTAATTAAACATATCCTTAATACATTCCATGTAATTTGTGAACATATCACATTGCTTTGAGGATACAGTAGTCCACATATCCACAAATGACATTATCGTATTTACAAAAAAATATAAATATTAAATGTGTCTATATATAAAAATTCCATAAGTAAGAGTACATTATTAATATAATATATATGCAAAAATAGAAAACTATTCTACTACCACACTTTCTATTTCCTAGGTTTGATAAACCATGGTCGTAGGTAGCTTATAGCCTGAGTTCCTGAAAACTGTGGCTATAGGCCAAATATAACCACAGTTATAGGAAACCGTGGAGATAGGTTTCTCAGGAAATCCCAAAAATTCATAAAAATTGTTGGTAAATGGAAGTATCCATGGTTTATTAAACTGTGGTAAAAGACACTTATTTCCCCAATTTAAACCATGGTCATAGACACATATTTCCAAGGTTTAATGTGTGGCTATAGCCGTATATTTTCATGATTTAAACCATTGAAATAGGGTTTTTTATTTTTTAAATGATTATTAATTATAATTATATGTATAAGTATACGTATGTATGTATAAATATTACTGATCAACATAGTGGTAAAGTGTTTGAAATAATATAGAAAAGGTTAAAGGATAAAACTTCATCAATAGAATTTGTATTTAAGGCTATTTCTATGGTTTCAACCCGTGTAAATATCGGCATAAGGACATGGTTTTAAACTATTGACATAACTACCTATTTCCATGGTTTAATCTATGAAAGTAGCAAAATATTTCCACTATTAAAATTTTGTTTATAACCATATATTTCAATGGATTAACAAAAGATATATCCAAATATTTCCCTGATTTAAACCATTGATATAACCACCTATTTATATGGTTTAAACTATGTCTATATCCACCTATTTCAACAATTTAAGTTGTGGCAATAGGTCAGACCCTATTACAATGGAAATAGTGGCTACGATTTTGGAACCTATTTCCATGGTTTTAACCTTGTAAATATTCCTATTTTATAGTTTTTATATCATATAATAATATTGAGTACATAAAAATTCCCAACCATGAGAGGTGGTAATGGAAAAATGAATGACATCATTACGTGAGACGGTAGTTCGTCCTACATGAATGGTAATTTTGTTACTCATTTGATGGAATTGATTGTAGGTTTAGGTTGGAATCTTTAAATAAAAATATAAAAGTATATTTAGGATACTTATTTTATTATATATTCATAGAAAGATAATAATTTAATGGGTGGAGAAATAAATAAAACCCAAATGGATGTTAAATAATGTTACCACTTTTTCAGGTAAATCCTTTTTTGGTATGCACCAAAAAACTTTTTGGTTTTCTTTATGCCCAAGGTGATGAATCTTGGGTGAGTTGGGATGTTGGTAAATTATTTGGGAAGGTTATTTATGATCCAAAGGGTATTGATGTGTGTGAATAAATGGGAAGGGTGAGTTCCTTTATATAGTGGAGGGGGAGTATTAATCTTGTAATTATAAAAGTGTAAATATTATTGTGTGGTCTACCTCGCATAATGTGACCCCAATAATGGTAAATATTCAATAAAATATGGAATATGGTCTAATAATGTACACAAAATGGGTTTTGGATAATTTTACAGGTCTTTTTATCTCTTAAGATTAACGTTTAGCCACTAAGTAAAGACAATTTTACATTAATCGTTGAAATTAATTTTAATCACTTTCACTCCTATATTTGGTCAAAAACTAAGTTTAACTTATTATAAATTATAAATTATTATGATTTAAAATAATTAATTCATTTGTATAAATTACAATCAAAAATATTATATGAATTAAATTAAAATTAATCATGTGGACGAGATGACAAAGTGTGGTTTTAAGGTAAAAAAGTTCAAAAGTTTGGTAAGTTTTTAATTTTAATTCAATGTGAAATTGTTTTCAATGACCAGAATTAGTTTTAATAATATAAAATTTATATATTTATACTCTAAAACTAAATAAAAACATAATTTAACTATATAATAATATTGGATGAAAAATAAATTTGAACAAAAATTCATTATTATTCGTTATTCATCAAAATATGAAAGTTCTTAGAAAAATAAAAAAATAACACAATGTAAATTTTGATATCATTCATTCAAAAATAAATTTTATATTTTCATTTAAAAATTATAAATATGTCTAAATTTAGTTTTAATTTAAGTATGTAATTAAAAGGTGGAAAATTATATATTAAAAATAATATTAATAATGGATTATTGTTTAGCACAACTAAGTCTTGCATGAAATTAATGATTTCAAATAATCACATTTTTGTTTTGGGTGTGATATTAGAAGTAGTTTCCCATTTATGGGAAAATTACTATCTAATTAATTAATATTAATAAATATTAAATAGTCTTATTCCATCCCTACTTGGGTTGTTACATTTTTTATATTCAATTGGTCATTATTTTAATTTATAATTAATTTGTTACTAATGAATTCATCTTAGAAAAATGTGTCAACTATAATTTCATAATTTAGTTAATATATTTCATTCCCCCCATTCCAACTTCTAGGTGATAACTAGTAGAATAATATTAGTAGTATATTTTTTTCAGTATGACTCAAGATTGTGTGTTACATAAGTCATTAAATACAGTCAATGTTGCGTACATTGAAAGTTAAAAATGGTATTGTGTGTGACAAAATCAAAACATTGTATATCATATAATGGAATACATTAAAGAATTTAAATTAATTTGAAGGATTATATTTCATAAAATATTATGATTGTTATTGATACTTCCAAATGGGTCCCGACACCAAGTCATATTCCCTCATCCATTGTTCATCCCCACTCAGACATATAACATAAAGATCTTATCCTTATCCAATCCTGAAAACATGTAGTCTATTTGGGTATCCATCATGAATCCCATGTCGGGTGTGAGTACAAATCATTAGGCCACCAACAAAAGATTCAAAAACAATATCCGAACAATAACAATGGATGTGATTGTAAAAATAACAAAGTATAATAAATAAAGTAATTAGTTTACATATTAAATTAATCATTATTTAAACACATCCTTTTACACAGGATCATGATGATACTCAAACAATCAATACCTACTTCGTCCTCTGTTAGAGTATAAACCATATCCCAAATGGAATTTATATTTCATTATAACATGGGATTTCATTATCTATTTAATTCCATTTTATATCAAAGGAATTTGGAACCATAGTCCAATACCATTCTCATGGGCATAGAATGTCATGTTTAGAGCCCCATGGGTATTTGAAGCATCATTCCATGTCCCACACCATAGGTATTTAGATCATTAGTCAATTTACAGTATGGTACTATTTTCATTCATGCATTTGGTCCTAAAACATTTTGTCTAAGAATATTTAGGCTTTTAAATCATCAATCCTTTCCTGACACCCTATTTATCAATAAATCATAATTTATCACATAAATCACATTTAGCATGGTTAATCATCATTAACCCTAACATCAATCTTTCACATCATGGTATACCATTATAATTATCAATTCAATCATAATTATTTAATTTAATCATGTACCACCCCGAGATTTTATGAAAAATATTCTTTTTAATTTCATTAATGTCTTGTGTTGTACGCTACACCAAAAGAATCTTGCATGACACGCAACCCTGACTTGGCTTGCATTACACGCAATCGCGACCTTCCTCGATAGCGTGTGTTGTACGCAATACCGGGTGTTACTAAACAACGATATATTATTATAATATTATTATCAAATAGACGTTATGAATAGTATTAACTAAATATTGAATTTTATAACATTATTATTCATCTTACACATTTTTTGAACAAGGTATAAGAACAAAATAAATTTTTCGGGTAAAATAAGTATTTTTCAAATAATTAAGTTTTGCCGCCTTTTGATGGCACAACAACTTTAAATCTAGTTTTTGACATTTTAATAAGTTCAATTATAAAAAATAAAATTATTATTTGGAATCAGGATATATAATTTTACCTTGGATAAACTTTTCATATTATTCTGATAACTTTCATATTTTAATGAATAGTAAAAACACTCTATATTTTAATTAAAAACAACTTTTTTCATCATAATAAATTATGTCGTTAAATTATAATATTTAATGGTTTTAAAGTATCAATATAATATATATTCACCATTTAATATAATTTATGTCATTAGCATTGATTTTACCTTTAATTTGTCGGTTAAATCAATTCAATCTTTTGCAATGTTTTAAACAAAAACCCATTTTCATTCAACAACGGGATTAATTTTAATTTAATTTCTGCAAATTTTTTGTATTGAATTTGGGAAAATTTATTTCATATTTGGAATCAGTAGGTCCAAATTATGTTAATAAGCTACTTTTTATTTTTGGGCTTTATTAATAGTAACTACGGTAAATTTTATTTACCATAGTTAAAGGTAAAATCGGGCAATTAAGGGTAAATATAAGATTATAAAATTAACCTAACACCTGCCAAAATCCTATTGGATGACTAAAAGTCGACCCATATCACGTTAGGGTCGGATTAGAATCATTTAATGGACTTTTTTCCTTGAAAATAACTTAATTATTATTAAAACCAAAGAAAGTGACAACATGTCACTCTCTTAAATCTTCTAAGTATATTAATTTTAATTTAGTGATAAAATTATTGAAACTTAGAAAATGAATAGTCTACAGAAATATAATAAAATTATCTACATCATATAAATTTATTTAAATTTTTTAGGTATTAAATAATTATCATTAATTTTGACACAATAGGGATGCAGAAATTATTTATTTAGTGAAAAATCAATAATATAGTTTTTATTGAAATATTAATACATATCAAAAGGCCCAAAAATCATAAGAAAACTTATTAATAGTGTATATGTAAACCCTAGTCATCCATTTTCCTAATTTTGGACCATTTGGATCCTTATTAAGATTATTATGACACTTATATTATTTTATTTTAAATGATGCCAAAGTTGTCACCTTCATAATTTAATAAATATTACAATTTAAATATTATTATTTTAAGATTTTAAATTCGATTAAAAGTATTATTATGAAAGGTAATAGATTTATCTTCATCATAAGATTTTATTTTTAATTTTTATACAACAAATAATTATATTAAATAATTATACAAAAAATGATGTTGTGATTATTTAATTAAGAGATAAACCAAATAAATGGTTTTAAAAATAACAAAATAAATATTATATGAACTATTTAATTTGATCCACTAATTTTCTAGATACATATGACATTTTATTAATCTATTAAATCTTTAGTTAGATCATATCTTCTTTATATAGTTTATTTAAATCCAAATAAATGATTAGTGTCAAAATTGACACTATTGTTATTTTATAAAAATAATATATTATAAAATTGTTTAAAAATCACAAAAATATTTACAAATAAAAAATTTATATTTATATGGTATAAAATGTTATAAATAATCTAATTATGGAAAATTCACAACAAATAAGTAATTATTTGTTATAAATTAAAATTTAGAATGTTATTACCACAAATAAAATTATATTTATTAACTAAGGATAAATCAAGTTGATAATGTTTAAAATAAATTCCCAACATGTCTAAATTTGATTGGTAGATACTATTAAAACCCTATCTCATCTAATCTTAGGATATGAGTCATTTTTGGAGGTTTTTAAGTGGGGTTAGATTTATTATAAATTAATATTTTTAAGAATTCCAAAGGTGCCCCTCTCCTCCATTATAAAAGGGCACATCCTCCCTCTCTTCCTCACACCACTTTGAGCCTTCAATCTCGGCCAACCCCTGAATGTATCTACTCTCCACTTCCCTAGAAACATCCTAGAGGTACTGGTCTTCTTCAAAGACCAATTTTAGTGCCCTAATAGGAGGTCTCAAAGAGGCGCTTCAAAGAAGAGGTAATGCTCGTTACCGATTCTTTCATCTTTATTTCTTCTTCCACTTTTTCTTCTTTATCTGTTTCATTATGAAGTAATAACATCACTATCAATAATATACGGATATTTTATTATAAGTACGAAACAACCCTATTTCACCATCTATCCATCTTACGGAAAACGAAATCACCACGCATGCGTATGCACGGAATACCGTCTTCACACCGTGGTGTAATCTATTTTCCACCACAACCTTACTTGGATGGGTATAATGGTGTAAATAATTACTATATATGATTATTTTAAAGTGATATTTATTATTTAATAGTATACATACACTCCAATAAAATTCCTCGATCATGGGAACGATATCATCGCTCGTGCGTACGTACGGAATACCATCTCCACGAAGCGATAAGATTCATTCTCAATGATTAACCATTCATAAATGATTATAAAGTATATATAATAAGTAATCATGAAATATATGACATAATAATGATACTGGATTTATGTATATATATATGTATGTCATCCAATTAATTCTATTCAATTCAATGAGGAAACGAAAACAACGTTCATGCGTACGTACGGCCTACCGTACCCATGAACAGTGTATTTCTTTCCATTTATCGATCTATTATATATATGTATATTCGTAATATAAATTATATTTAAATCATTTTTTATATTCTGTAATTAAGTAATCGTGATCTAAGTAATCATGTGTATAATTACAAGTCAAAACATGGATGACAAATGAAACGATTTTACCCAAAATGCTCTTTAACATTGAATTTACAAAAGAACGGTAAATATAAAGTCATAAGTGAACCATAAATGATATCATAACAGTGAATATGATTCTGTAATAAGTCAATTAAATTATTTAAATCATTGTAAAGGAGGTTCAGATAGGTACGAAGAATATCAGACCTAAGGTAAGGGATAATTTTACAAATCTCATTTTTATCTAAGATTGCTTATTCGTAAGTATTTACTGGGGTTATTGCTATCATCCATGTCCATGTTTTATAAAAGTGTTTTCATGTATGTTTAAAGTCCTTTTTACCCATTTTTGACTTTTACTACATGGTATGTAAGGAATCTTTCTTTTGTTTTCGTTACGAGGTACTTTTTTGACTTTTCCGAAAAAAGTACGAGAAAAATGTTTTTTTAACTTATACGGCACGAACGGATTTTTAAAGTTTTATAAAGCCTTGTTTTCATGAAGCTTCCTCCAAAATATTTCATTAATATTTTCAACAAAATCCTTTTCTTTTAAAATTGCATGATGTTTTGTGAAAAGAAATTGATTTTGAAGAAGAAATGATATTTTCCTCAAGAATTCATTTCAAGTGTTTTATCAAAATCAATTTCCATCTAAGATGACATTATATCATATGTGAATGTTTCAAGTATAATGTCTCTATGATTTACATGGTTTAACTGTTCATATGATGAAATGATATCCATTTTTTATATGGATTATGTTATGATGGGATGATATTTATGATACCCATTTTATTTTTTGGGTTATGATGAATGATTTATGTTTATGTTGTGGAACAAGTAAGAAATATTTCATTATGAGATGGGTGGGACCTATATATCCCTCCAATGTATTGGGTAAAGATTTATATCTCATGAGATAGACATGGCTGGAATGGTAAGTTAATCTGGTTCTGTGTTACAGGACTGAAACGAGGAGTGAACTCGATTCAGAATGGGACTTTTTCCACTAAGATGGTCTTGGAAGAAATGCCTTGGCTACTATGGAAATCATTACATGTGATTAATGGATGCCACAATTACATGTTTTATTACCATGCTATGTTATCATTATTTATGTTCCATTATGATCTATATCTTATGTACTTCCATGTTTTAAGTCGTTGCTCAAGATTTTGATGTTTAAACAATATGTTCATGTTTTTAGGTTTAAATGTGCATGGTATGTTTTATTTCATCCATGCTTACCCTTACTGAACATTTGAGCTCACCCTTTTTATGGTTTACTTTCCCCCAGGATTAAAAGAATGGTTTTAGGTAAAGAAACAAAAAGTGGAAGATCATTATGGGAGATGTTGAAGATCTTTCACCACGATTAGAAGATTACGTTCCAAGTTTCTAAAGACACTAAACTATTACGGTCCTTGTGTTTCTGTTTTTGTTATGTATTATGTATTCCGCAAAAGTAATGTAATATCTATGTACGTCATGATTTGAGTCTCTACAGTTGGTATTAGAGTAAAGGTTTAGTCAACCTTTGGAACCTAGGATGCGAAAACATTAGTGAGATCCCTAGAGATATTTCTAAGGTATGTCAAGGGATGTCCCTAAGGATAAGTATACATATAGGATATAGTCCTAGAACTATGGTAACGATCTTATAATTTAACCTAAGATGTTAGATATTTAGCGAACTCCCCCTTTACTATATTGTTTTCCCTAGCATGATTTTTGCCTCGCACACTATTCTTTTTGGGTTTTAGAAAATGGCTGGAAACAGGAAGATTCATGATAATGGATGATATGACGGACAATGGAATGATATTATTCATTAGAAACCAAATAAAACAGGATCTGGAAGTCCAAACATCATTATTATACCTAATTAGCAATATTTTAATATGATCGATAATCTCAACTTTGGTATGTTTCCCGAATCAGATAATAATAGAAATATGGAGTTTCATGATGATCATAAAGGAAAGAAAGTTCAATTTGTCTCATGTAAATCATGTAGGAAGAGGGATCAGGGATATTGTTTCAAAGGAACTGGAAGATGCTTTGGGTGTGGAAAAGAAGGAAACAAAGCCAGTAAGTGCAAAGGAAAAGGTTCAGTTAACACCATGGGTGAGGATAATGGTATTTCTACGACATCAACAAAGGTTAAATGTTTTAAATGTGGAATTTACGGGCATTATGAAAACCAATGCCCTAATGGTAAATCTCATGAAGAGAATCAGAATGGTCATATGGGTAGTATTTATGTGGATGATGATGAGGAGACTACAAATGATATGCGAGATGAAAGAATTGTTAAAGCTCGATCAATGGTTTAAGAAGGTAGTGGAATGATTAAATGTTTATGAAGTGTAATGTTGTATAATTAATCTCATGGTACTATGGAATAAAGACACATCTAAGGATTGTTACAATGTTGTCTTTCCTATGTTTTGAAAGTGTATGATTAATGGTACCAGTAACCATGAAAGGTTATTCAGATATTTTTGGAAAGTAGATGATATGCGCATAATGAATGGATAATGAGAAAACTAAATGTTTGATAGTATTCATGAGCTCATGACTGATATAAGGAGAAGGTTATATCATGGTTTGAGTATATATAATTATTGGATTTTTTATGTGGAAAGAGTAAACTTTTTACAGCATTCTGGTTTTTACTAAGGTTTAATGGGTATTCATTTTTCAAGAGAATACATGATTAAGCTATTCACATGATTGGAATGTGACCAACAAGATATATGTGGGATAAATGATGGTATTCACATTCTTTGTTGATGACATTTCAAGTAATCGTTTTCTTTATACTATGTGCTTGGACCGAAGTATTTTAGATAAGCCTAAATATTGGAATGGATTATGTTGTAAATAAGTTAGTATTGTTTAAGGATAAAACTTTTTTCGATATTATTGATGGGATGTTATAGTAATGTAGTTTTAGAAAAAGGACAACCTGCAGGACGGGCGACAGCCCATCGCATCAAACAAGGCTGTGAGAATCCAACCCACAACCGAAGTGCGACTTGCCTTTATCGCCTACCACTGGCCTACAGCAAGTCACTGGTTAGTAGAAACTATTTTTATTTTATTAGGCGGTATGATATATGAAGTATAAGTTCATTTTTGGAACCATATACGATTGATCTAAACATAATATGGACTTATAACTTTTGCTAACCTTTTGTTTGAAACAGATGGAATGACCCATAATTCTATCACATGATCTGCTAACACATCACGAATAACAAATTCAACTTCATCTATTTAAGGGACGAAGTGGAAATTGTTCAATTCACGAACAACAGTGAGATTATACCAAAATCATGTAATTATTTCTTTTAATTCATCAACTTTAGGGAAATGATCTTGAAAACCAAAAATGTTTTCCCAGTTCCCTTATATCTGATGAATTAGATGGTACCTTAGATCATTACAAATCTATATCTTTGTCATTGTTGGCTTTTTCATAGCCATGTTCTCTACCACTCTCCATCAGAACATGATGGTCAGATTTCTCCTCCATATCCATATTTTCACATATGTTCTCCTATGTGGAAACCCAGTGATGAGTTATTTGGGTATCTTTTATGTTTCTAACATATTTTTTTAAATAAAGTTTTAGTATTCCTTTTTACGATGTGGGTTTCTATTAAATAAACTTTGAGTAGTAAACCATTTATAACCCCCAATGAATTTCGAGGGAGAAATTCATTTTATGGGGGGTAGAATGTAACACCCCAAGATTTTATGAAAAATATTCTTTTTAATTTCATTAATGTCTTGTGTTGTACGCTACAGCAAAAGGATCTTGCATGACACGCAACCCTGACTTGGCTTGCATTACACGCAATCACGACCTTCCTCGGTAGCGTGTGTTGTACGCAATACCGGGTGTTACTAAACTACGATATATTATTCTATTATTATTATGAACTATCCATTATTAATAGAATTAACTAATGTTTTAATTTTATAACATTATTATTCATCTTACACATTTTCTAGAACGTGGTATAAGAAAAAAAAATTTCGGGTAAAATAAGTATTTTTCAAAAAATGCAGTTTTTCCACCTTTTGATGGCGCAACAACTTTAAATCTAGTTTTTGACATGTTTATAAATTCAATATTATAAAAAAAATTATTATTTGGAATCAGGATATAAAATTTTACCTTGGATAAAATTTTCATATTATTCTGAAAAGTTTCATATTTTAATGAATAGTAAAAACACGGTATATTTTAATTAAAAACAAAATTTTTCATCATAATAACTTATGTGGTTAAATTATAATATTGAATGGTTTTAAAGTATAAATAGAATATATTTTTACCATTTAATATAATTTATTTCATTATCATTGATTTTACCTTGAATCCGTCGGTTAAATCAATTCAATATTTTGCAATGTTTTAAACAAAAACTCGTTTTATTTCGACAACAAGATTAATTTTAATTTAATTTATGCAACTTTTGTGTATTGAATTTGGAGAAATTTATTCCATATTTGGAATCAGTAGGTCCAAATTATGTTAATAAGCTACTTTTTATTTTTGGGCTTTATGAATAGTAACTACGATAAATTTTATTTACCAAAGTTAAAGGTAAATCGGGTAATTAAGGGTAAATATAAGATTATAAAATTAACCTAACACCTGCCAAAAACCTATTGGATGACTAAAAGTCTACCCATATCACCTAAGGGTCCGATTAGAATCATATAATGGGATTGTTTCCCTGAAAATAACTTAATTATTATTAAAACCAACAAAAGTGACAACATGTCACTCTCTTAAATCTTATAAGTATATTAATTTTAATTTAGTGATAAACATAATGAAACTTATAAAATGAATAGTATCCATAAATCTAATAAAATTATCTACATAAGATAAATTTATTTATAATTTTTAGGTATTAAATAATTATCATTAATTTTGACACAATAGGGATGCAGAAATTATTTATTTAGTGAAAAATGAATAATATAATTTTTATTGAAATATTAATACATATCAAAAGGCCCAAAAATCTGCACAAAACTTATTATTAGTGTATATATAAACCCTAATCATACATTGGCCGAATTGTTGACCATTTTTATCCTTATTAATCTGATTATGACACTTATATTTTTTTATTTTAAATGATGGCAATGTTGTCACCTTCATAATTTAATAAATATAACAATTTAAATATTTTTATTTTAAGATGATAATTTATATTAGAAGTATTATTGTGAAATTAAATATATTAATATTCATCATAGGATTTTATTTTTAATTTTTATACAAAAAATAAGTATATTAAATAATTATACAAAAATGATGTAGTAATTATTTTATTAAGAGATAAACCAATTAAATGGTTTTAAAATTAATAAAATAAATATTATATGAACTATTTAATGTGATCCACTAATTCTATAGATACATATTACCTTTTATGAATCTATTAATGCTTTTATTTTGAACATATCTTCGGTATATATTTTATTTAAATTCAAATAAATGAATAGTTTCAAAATTTACACTATTGTTATTTTATAAAAATAATATATTATAAAATTGTTTAAAAATCACAAAAATATTTAAAAATTATAAATTTATATTTATATGGTATAAAATGTTATAAATTATCCAATTATGGACAATTAACAACAGATAAGTAATTATTTGTTATAATTGAAGATTTAGAATATTATTACCACAAATAAAATTAAATTGATTAAATAAGGATAAATCAAGTTGATAATGTTTAAAATAAATTCCTAACATGTCTAAATTTGATTGGTAGATGATATTACAACCCTATATTATCTAATATTTGTATATGAGTCATTTTTGGAGGTTTTTAACTGGGGTTAGATTTGTTATAATTTAATATTTTTAGAAATTCCAAAGGTGCCCCTCTCCTCCCATATTAAAGGGCACCTCCTCCCTCTCTTCCTCACACCACATTGAGCCTTCAATCTCGGCGAATCTCTGCCAATATCTCCTCTCCAATTCCCTAGAAACATCCTAGAGGTCCTGGTCTTCTTCAAAGACCAATTTTAGTGCCCTAAGAGGAGGTCTCAAAGAGGCTCATCAAAGAAGAGGTAATGCCCGTTACCGATTCTTTCATCTTTATTTCTTCTTCCACTTCTTCTTCTTTAGTTGTCTCATTGTGAAATAATAAAATCAATATCACTCATATACTGATATGTTATTATTAGTATGAAACAACCCTATTTCACCATCTATCCATCCTACGTAAAACGAAATCACCACGCGTGCGTACGTACGGAATACCGTCTCCATGTCGTGGTGTAATCTATTTTCCACCACCACCTTACTTGGATGGGTATAATGGTGTAAATAATTACTATATATTATTATTGTAAAGTTATATTGATTCTGTAATAGTATACATACACTCCAATAAAATTCAACGATCATGGGAACGATATCATCGCCATGCGTACGTACGGAATACCGTCTCCACGACGCGATGAGATTCATTCTCAACGATTAACCATTCATAAATGATTATAAAGTATATATAATAAGTAATAATGAAATATATGACATAATAATGATACTGTACTTCTGTATATATATGTAGGTCATCCAATTAATTCCATTCAATTCAATGAGGAAACGAAAACAATGTTCATGCGTACGTACGGCCTACCGTCTCCATGAATGGTATATTTCATTCCATTTATAGATCTATTATATATATGTATATTCTGAATATATATTATATGTAAATAATGTTTTATATTCTGGAATTAAGTAATCATGATCTAAGTAATCATATGAATAATTACAAGTCAAAACACGGACGACAAATGAAACGATTTTACCGAAAATGCTCTTTAACATCAAATTTACAAAAGAACGGGTAATATAAAGTCATAAGTGAACCATATATGATATCATAACAATGAATATGATTCTGTAATTATTCAATGACATTATTTGAATCATTATACATGAGGTTCGGATACGTACGAAGCATATCGGACCTAAGGTAAGGGATAATTTTGCAAATCTCATTTTTATCTGAGATTGCTTATTCGTAAGTATTTACTGGGGTTATTTTTATCATCCATGTCCATATTTTATAAAAGTTTATTCATGTATTTTTGAAGTCCCTTTTACCCATTTTTTACTTTTACTACATGGTATGTAAGGAATATTTCTTTTGTTTACGTTACGAAGTACTTTTTTGACTTTTCCTGCAAAAGTACGAGAAGAATGTTTTTTTAACTTATACGGAACAAACAGATTTTTATGGTATTATAAAGCCTTATTTTTATGAATCTTACTCCAAAATATTTCATGACTATTTTCAAAAAAATCATTTTCTTTTAAAATTGAATTATGTTTTTTGAAAAGAAATTGATTTTGAAGAAGAAATGATATTTTCCTCAAGAATTCATTTCAAGTGTTTTGTCAAAATCATTTTCCATATAAGATGAAATTATTTCATATGTGTATGTTTCAAGTATAATGTCTCTATGATTTACATGGTTTCACTGTTCTTATTATGAAATGATATCCATTTTTTTATATAGATTATGTTATGATGGGATGATGTTTATGATACCCATTTTATTCTTTGGTTTATGATGAATGGTTTATGGTTATGTTGTGGCACAAGTAAGAATGATTTCATTATGTGATGGGTGGGACCTATATCTCCCTCCAATGCATTGGGTAAGGATTTATATCTCATGAGATAGACATGGCAGGAATGGTAAGTTAATCTGGTTCAGTGTTACAGGACTGAAACGTGGATTGAACTCGATTCAGAATGGGACTTTGCCCACTAAGATGGTCTTGGCAGCAATGCCTTGGCTACTATGCCTGAATGGCCCGAAGGCCTTCATTTTGATATTCATTTTTGATAACCACTCTTTCAAGGGATGAGAGGGAACCCTTACAAGGCCCGTAGGCTCAGAGATTACATGGCCCGTAGGCTTAAGAGATTACATGACCAGAAGGTCTTAAGGGAATTCAACCAGACTATCTACAAGGAACTGCCCCTCCCCAGCATCTACATCTTGATAGTAGCTCTCCACCTTTGCATGACCATCTGGATAGACTTCCCGTGCAAGCATAGGCTGGTACCGATGGCATAGCCATACCCTCTCATTCTGACAATCCATTTGGCTCTGCCCTGGTGAGTGCACCTGCTCTAAACCCTCTTCTGGGGCTGCTTCTTTTTTTAGTGTGTCTGGGCCTGCATTCATGTGGCCCGAAGGCCATGGGGTGGCCCTAAGGCCTTGAGGTTTCCAGAAGGCCTTGAGAATCAACTGGCTCGAAGGCCTTGGGTGGCCCGAAAGCCTTCCAGGACCTGAGAACCAGACCAGTGGCCCGAAGGCCCAAATGGATGAATAGTTCCGGCTGCTACAGTACTGAATAGTGCCTGCTACAGCACTACTACAGTAACCTGGAAATATGTCTCCACCAGGATTTGATCCTGGGTCTCTTGGATGCACCTAGCGAGTCCTCACCAACTGGGCTAAGGCACTTGTGCAATGCCTTGGATACTATGGAAATCATTACATGTGCTTAATGGATGCCACAATTAAATGTTTTATTACCATGATATGTTATCATTATTTATGTTCCATTATGATCTATGCCTTATGTACTTCCATGTTTTAAGTTGTTGCTCATGATTTTGATGTTTAAACATTATGTTCATGTGTTTAGGTTCAAATGTTAATGGTATGTTTTATTTTATCCATGCTTACCCTTACTAAGCATTTGAGCTCACCCTTTTTATGTTTTACTTTCCCCCAGGATTAAAAGAAATGTTTTAGGTAAGGAAACAAAAATTGGAAGATCTTTATGGGAGATGTTGTAGATCTTTCACCACGATTAGAAGATTACATTCCATGTTTCCAAAGACACTAAACTATTACGGTCCTTGTGTGTATGTTTTTTGTTATGTATTATGTATTCTGAAAAAGTAAGGTAATATCTATGTACGTCAAGATTCAGGACTCTACAAATCACATGGAATAATATTAAAAATTCACCATTAAACCATCTATAAATATTTAGTCATATAAATATTAATCCTTTAAGGTTAAGCCAAAAATTCCTCAATTCCAATTAGCAGTCAATTCATGACCACATTAATCAACCAATTATAAAATACCATTATGTGACCAATTTCATAATTACAATATCCCATTAACTTCATAATCACATCATTCCATTGATTAATTAACAAATTAATTAATCTAATTCAATATGCGATTTACAAAAAAAGAAATATCTATTTTACCATTCCATAAACATATTATAATCATGACTATGGTATTTTCAATTTAGACCACCTACCAACAGATTGTTAATGGATATTTCCCTAACTAGAAATCCCCAAATTGAATTAGAAAATTCAATTTTGAAATGAATAATGATATCTAGAACCAAAACTTATATCTAACGTCAAACAGATTAAGATATATCAAAACATAGATCTAAACCCACTCTACTGAAATATAAAACATTTTTCATTATCTGAAGAGATGGAAAAGAGGGAGAGGGATCCAAGAAGGAAGATATTTCTAATTGAGATAGGTGCAGATTCATCAGTTATATCTTTTATTATTCAATAATAGTTTTTTGAAAGCCTTAGAATCCATTTGGGAGCCTCTAAAATCATAGGAAAACATATTAGTTCAAAAATAGGTGAATGAGTGTGAAATCTGAGGTGTTTAAGAATATTAAAATAATTTTTAGGTTTAATGATAACCACACATTGTTTTAATTGGATTGAGCACACGGTTTTCCAAACCATACACCCTAACCGTGCACCTCTGCAAGGGGGGCATTATTTCTACTAATAAGGTGAACGATTTGAAAAAACATGTAACAACCGTGCAATATATTATTTCTATTTTCACAAGGTTTCTTTTGGGTATGTGATTAGTTTCGGAAAACCATCCACCAACCATAAACTACCCCTTTTCCCTCCAAACCTCACCAAAATCACCCAAAATATCCCCAAATGAGAACCCAAAAAAATCACAACCAAAATAAGGTTCAAATAATATCTAAAATTGAGAAAAAGACATATCCAAAAATGGTCAAGATCTTATATAAATGATTTAACGATTTATGATGGAGAACATAATTCCATGAAGCCCAAGGTGAAAATAAAGACAAAATCAAATAATTTCATGGTTGAAAATAAAAAATACATAAAAAATCTCAATAATAACTGTTTAAAAAGAGGGGGAAATCGTCATACTTATGAAATTTAAATGAAAATAATCATATTAAACCCATTTTATAGGACAATTAATAAAGACAATTCTCAAGAAAAGGGTTTTAGACATGGAAAGTCATAAATTAAAGATTAAAATGTTTATTTCAAATATGTATATATATAATTTTTTTTTAAATAATTTCAAATGTAAACACATGAAATAAGATTTAATTTCAATACTTCAAATTGAAATATAAGATGAAATTTCATGATAATAAGTTTTAAAAAAATTGAAATGAATTCCAATAATTTAAATATGAATCTAAAAAGTGTAAGCATACAAAATAAACCATTAAAACACATTTACAGAAGGATATTCAATTTAATACTCAATTTAATGAAAAAAAATTAAACTCAAGGAAATATCCAACGAAATTTAAATTTTTCAAAATTAAATTTAGAATGATTTTTGTAATTATTTTTAACTCTCGAATATTAAAAAAAAATGAAGTTCAATTTCGAATTTAAATGAATTTAATCAATTAAAAACATTTACAAAGACATCATATATGCATCTTGAGAACCCAATAATTATGTACCATATTTCTCCTTATGATTTTCACATCGTATTTTATAACCACAGAATAATAAACAATCTATAGATTTTGGTACATAAAATTTATCGTCAAAATTATAATCCAATAATGATCTTGGAACACACATTTTCATAGGATATTTATTTCCAAAATAAATGACTTGTTTTTTATAAAATAGATTTGAAGAGACACATACTGATTTTGGACTACCATTTCAATAATTTTTACAGTTATATTTATTAATCAATTTCATGATTCTTCTTAAATTGTTAAAAAAATATACAATGAGAGATACCTCTTACAACAATGGTATTCATTTTATTTTTTAAGGGATTTTCTTTATAACCAATGGAAAATTTATTTTTTCTATTCTTTTCTTATTACTAAAATAAATTTTATTTTTTTAACAATATTTGAACTCAACAAGGTATTTTTTAAGATCATAAATTTCTAATTATAATTTATGAAAATTTTTCTATTTAAATTTTATGTTTTAGTCATCCTTTTCATATCAGAGTTGATCTATCTCACTCCAAACAAGATTAATTAATTTTTATCTCCTTGAATTTTATAGCGAGTTCAAAAAAAATCCCATTAATTATTCTCATGGATATTTAATATCATAATAATAAAAATGGACAAATATAAAAATAGAATTTTAATTAGTAAAAGAACAATCCATAGAGTTTACCTCATCTTCCGCCATATAGAACATTGAAATTTCATTATTTCACTCAGATGCAGAGGAGGGGAAGACATCACTTTGACTCTATGTTTGTACATTAATATAGATTATACTTTATTTTTTTCATAAAATTAATTTTTGATAAGGAGAAATAATAATTTATTTGACGCTTTTTCTTTAACTATATATCACCATAATTCAAATTCACATTTATAATTCTCCTTCTATCCGTGTTGATAAAACTTCTTTTTCATCGTGAATTTTTTTATCTTTATAGACAAGTACATGAATTCTTTATCACATCCATTTGTCTCATAAACAACTTTATTAAAGATAATGTTCTTACTTTTCTAATTAGAAACATTTTATTTATTCATAGAATACCTCTTCTATATAATCCCATAGGTCACAAGTCACCCTACTAATTCTTCAGCTGGTATATTTTTTTACCTTTTTCCTCATAAATTGTATAGGCATTTGGAACCCTTGAGATTTAAAATACCCCTATGATTTTATTCATGAGGTTTTAAAGTTAAATTAAATCACAAAATTATTTCCTACCATAACATATATATCTTAATTTAGTAAAAAAAAATTGATATTGACTTTGTATGATGCATGATAAATCATTGGTAATATTTTCTATAAATATCAAGCCTTATATTCTTATCTTTGTTGGAGGCCTTATGTGTAGATCCTAAATGCTTCCAAATTTCATTAGATGTTTTAATTTTATAAATTATATTAAATCCATTTTGGCAAATGTCACACTGGGTAGTATTTTTGGATTTTACATCAAGATAAAATGTGACAATGTTTTAGGAAGTCCACTTGACCTTTGTCTCTTGGGTTAGGTTAAAGTCATGCATGGTCATTTTTAAACTAGGGAACATGTAATCTAATGAAATTTATACATAATGGGTTTCTAATAACAATAGTGTGAACCATCAAAAAATGGGTTTATTCCCAAATAAATGACTACGAGAGCAATTTTTTTATTTTAGGTTAAAGAAACACTTAAATGGTCTTTTTTTAACTGGTTAAGGTTTTTAAACATAAAAATAATTTTCCAATACAAATTTTTGGTCTATGTATAGATTGAAATATGGTTGTATTGTAATTTTAAAAAAGTTTATAAATTAATACCAAGGTGATATGAAATTTAAATATTTGAAGAAAAAAATGAAAGGTGAGCATAAGAAAGAGAATTATAAGTAAAAGTGATTAAATAAATGTGTTACTGAATATGAAATAAAATTAATAAACCAAGAGTGTTTGATAAACAAAATACACAAAATCACCCATGAGAGGTTCCTATATTACTACCCTAAGGCCATTAATGGATTTATAATCCCATGGATTTATCAATAGAAAATAAAAATGACTATAATGAAAATATATTTCTTTAAAAACAAAACATGAAATCCCAATCTCCCTCATGTTAAAGGAAGTGGTCACTTATCCCCACACACACAATAGTAGTGAGCACATAATACCTTTCCTTAAAGGTAGTTATAACCTATCCCCTCAAATAATTATTAGATCACAAAATCCCTTATATTTCAAATCTTACAAGAACCAAATAAAAAGGAATCAAAATAATGGATGATTTTGTGCATTCCCTTTGAAGCACAAAATACACTCTCGTTTTATAATTAATAAAAAAATAAATATAATAGATATTTCGAGCGATAGAATATTTTTAAATATATTTAGAAAAAAATGAATTATTAAGATAGGAGAACAATTTTCCACTATGAAAGTGTCTCGAGACAAGAGATCAGCTGGAGAAAATCATTCATTTACTTTGGAAAAAATATTTCGGCCTCTAGGAAGTCTAGCCTGATCCATGAACTAGGCATAAAAGAGGGTTTTTACCCCTTTACATATCTTAGTGTTTCCAAGTTCTTTGGAAAACCTCGTGCATATCACTTTGTGGAGGTGGTGAGTGAGGTTACAAGAACTATGTCCTCCTAGAAAGGAATGTCGCTATCAATGGCGGGGAAACATTGCTTGGTCAAACATGTGGTTGTTTCAAAACATGTATACACATTTATGGTCTACTCTTGGACTTATTATGTCATTAAGATAATAAACTATCTCATGAGAAATTTTGTATGTATTGGAAGCATCCTGGAAAGGAAAATCATCACTGCTCCTTTGAAAAAGTGTTGCACACCTACATGCATGGGAGGTCTGGAAATTAAAAATATTTAGTTGTCCCGCCAGTCCCTTCAAGAAAAATTTCTCTAGAGACTTATCAATAACAAATACCCCTGCCTGGAATTTCTAAGATCTAAATTTGTTGATATATTGATTTAAGAGAGGATGAACTATGTGAGATTCTCAATTTGGTTAGGAAAGAAATAATTTTTTAGAGGATCAACCTGCACTCCCACTGGTTGGCTTGTGTTCAATCATCTCTAATATTATAGAAAGACAATTGGACTGGTTCCCCCCTGATTGATAGTGTCCATATTCAAGACCAGTAAACTGACTATAATTCCACGATCAAAGAACAACATGAACAATGAAATCTACTACCTTCATAATTTTCCCTCGTTGTCAACTCGTATGATTTTCTAGGAATTGAGGATATGATCATATGGGAACCGAGTGAAAAAGGAATTCTTGATTCTAAGAGATTATACAATCACATCATCCAAGGAAGTTACACATGGTTTACGAAATTCATTAAAAATGGTTGCATCCATCTCAATTCACATTCCTCTGGTGGATTTATCTCAATAAACTTCTGATTGAAAGCAATCTGCAATGTGTGGGAATCTCAATGTGTTTGAGGTGTGTATTGTGCCATTATCATCGAGATTATGTGAATCACTTATTCATATCTAGAAACACCACTACTTCTCTCTGGAAATAGGTCTTTGATTTATTCAACCTTCTACCTCTACAAATGACAAACATATCACACATTCTGTTTGATATTGTGCAGATTAATCTGTCAAATCATGTCTCCATACTCTTCTTGGTGGCATGTGGGGAAGTTATATATATCATATAGCGATGCAGAAACAAGAGTCTACATGAGAATGAAAGATTCAATTACAGAGCTGCCTTCTCTGAAATTCTTTTCATGGTTCAATAGACAAACACATCGCATGGGGAATGCTGTGATAACTCAATCCATGACTTTATCATTTTGAAAAATATAAAAGTTCCTGGTAATTACCCCAAACCTGATGGCACCATTGAAGTCATCTATTCACCACTATTTCTAGGATGGGTTAAATGTTACTCGAATGGTTCCTTGAGAGGGAACCCAAGGCATGCTGGTTACAGATTATCTTTTAGGGATCATAATGGTGATTTCATGGAAGGATTTCATGGTCCCTATGGACATCCCACTGCTCTGGAGGTAGAAATAATTGCCTTTATCAAAGAGATTGATGTTTCTCGTCAAAGAAATTGGAGAAATATCTGGTTTGGAAGAAAATCAACAACCATTGTGCAAGTAGTTTTAATTTTTCAGGTTTATCTTACATGGAAACTCACCTCAAAATGGATCAACTACCTTGATACTCTTGCCTCAATGAATTACTTCATCATGCATGTCTACAGTGAATCCAATCACCTTGCTGATTTTTTGGAAACCAAAGGAGCTATGGATGTCAGTCACATGCATTACTCTAGTATAACATTTGATTTACACCCCCTTATTAAGAGGGAAAAAATGTAGATTTCCTCCCTTTCAACTATTATAGCACATTTTTTATTATGTGAGGCCTTGTGGCGTACTCTTTTCAAAAAAATATACAATTACAGAAATAAAATATGAACCATAATCTTTGAAAAGAAAATAATTGCATTCCAATCACCCATGGTGGTTCATTTACCTCTGTAGAGAGGTCATGGAACCTTATATAGGCCTTGGGATAAATTTATTTTGTTGTTAAGTGAGGTAAGATGAGGTTTGGGAGGTATCTACTGATGTATATTTTTTTGCATTGATAATATATAGGTTTTTTGGTACTCTACCAAATATGGTTTTTATTTCGGAATGGGATATTTCAGTAGTTTATAAACTATGGTATATTAATTTTTTCAATTACTCCATACACTAATTTTACATTAAATATATGATCATTGTTTATACAGGTAGTTGATAAACTAATATAAGGGATCTACATTCATCTCTATTACATTTTTCTGATTATGTATGAGAGAAATTAGGAATTATATTTTGAGATTTGTGTGTTTCTTTTTTTATTATAACTATAATCTCATTTTTATGACTATAATTTTTTTTTATTTTAATTCTTTATACCCTTTATTTACCAATTCTGGTCAATCTATCAAAAAATTTGGAATAATTATCTATATTGGGCTAGAAATATATAACATTCTCAATGTTTTATAGATGAAAACATTTAACATATATATTTGTACCTTCAACTCATAATTCTCCTCTTATTGATGATGTTTGTAAATTTTAGAGTTTTTCACCACAAAATTTTAATTTTTCTTTCTTTCCCCTCAAAATTTGAATTTTTCATATTTAGCCTAACATTTAACATTATATTTAATAACACTCTCGACATCAATTCCATCATCTTATCTTTTGTCTTAACCTTATAGTTTTTAAGGTTATCTATATATACTTCCTCATTGAGTCCTTTTTTATCCTTGACTTCCCCAATTCCTACTCTTATAATGTATTTCATTATTACTAAATCAATTTCTTATTCGTAAATAAATATTTATTATTAATTTTATTTTCCTTAAAATAACTAAAATATTCCTATATGGGTGGTTCGTCTTTATTATTATATTTAAACATCTTTAGAAACTTATCAATGAGGTTCCCAATCATTCCACATCAAAATAAGAAAGTGAAATAATCAAATTTGATTTTTGTATCACTTTTATATTTGTAGAGAAGAAATCAATATCTCACCAAACTCTCTTTCAATAAAATCATCTTAAATAGTGATACAAATAATTTCCTTAAATTGTGATTCAATATAACCATCCTTTTATAAATGATAATATCTATTAGTTATCATATTATTGGAAATAAGTAATATATGAAATTTATACAATAACAAGGTATTTATATCATATTCTTCATTAACTAAAAACTTTTGATTATAGTGATTTTTAAATATCCTAGAGATAGTATTCAAAATATTTTCATCTTCAATGGTTTAACAACATATTTTTATGTCCTCTATTGTGAAATTCAATTGATCAATAAATATATAAAAATTTTAATTTTTTTTCTTATTTATTCATACATAGTTTACTGAAATCATAATTTTTCAGCTTGTACATTTTATATAATTTAATAACTATTTTAAAAAACATATGATATATGGAATTTAGGAATTTAAATTCCATCACATCAATGTATATTTCATTAGAAAGGGATATTCCTCATAAATTAATTCACTTAGCATCAATGTATAGTTCTCTATGATGATTATTCGTTAGTTCTCCGCATTACATTATTGATAATGTTAAATGAAAGATAAATATGCATATATCTATGCTTTAGGAAGGGAAATAGTTGTTTATTTGATACTTCCAATGAAATTACACTATTTAAATCAATGTTTTAAAATCCATTATGATTTAAATCCATATCCATAATCACTAAAGAGAGTAAAGAAACATGAAAATATTTTGAATGATTTATAATCACTCCAAAACTGAAAAAATTAGATCTGAAACAAGTTTTTAGTTTCAAATAGGTATAGTACATCAATTTTGGGAGAATAACAACATTAGAATTCTTATTATTCCAATTTTCGTGATCTTATATCATGAGTAGTTTAAATATATCACTTTTCATTATTTTATATGAATTTGATAAAGAAATTGAAAATAAACTATTTTGTTTGTATCACCTACATTATGATATGTCTAAGGGTCAAACAATAATCAAGTAATAATGTACAAAAATCAACTAAGGGGAACTTATTGTGCAATTTTTAGAGAAAATTCATTATCTTCATGAGTTCATGACAACTTAAAAGATGGTAATTCATTTATCTCTCACTCACAAAGAATTCATTACCTCTAAAAAATATAATTATCTATCCCAAATAAAACACAATATGTACACACCTCCTTTAGTATAACAATGTGATATATGTTTAATAAATATATGACCACCCTTCCATTTCTAGAAATATTTTCTTGATGTGAGAATGATATAGAAGCCCTTGTCTGACCATAAAATTTATTCTGTATATAGTTTTCTCTTCTACACATGTCCTTGTTATTACTCCACCCTATAAACATCTTCTTTTTTCATACCTTGAGATATATATTAATGGTTAATATCTCTACATGTTATTATAAACCTATATTTTTATGACACTTATCCTTTCCCATTTCTGAGATAGCCCAAGACATCTAATTTTTTTAATTTTTTCTACTTATCTTATTCCATAACCTTTAAGTTTAATGAATTTTAGAAAAATTATAATTACCTGTTTGACCACATTATAGATAAATATATGAGGTTATTGTGTAAAACCATTAAAATCTATGTCACTCTAAAAACCAAGCCCTTATCCACATATATCCTCTAAAAATTTTATTTTTTTTCAATTATTTTTAAAATACATCTATCATTACAATATATAGGATCCAAAATGATCAAATAAAAATCTAAAATTGATGGACTTCCTTTACGGTATAACCCACATGCCATATTGAAAAATATTCCAACCCTTTGTAAATAAATTTTTCCAAAACAGATCCATGGGTTCTTTTTATGTTAGGAATATTTACCCACAATCAGTATAGCTATTCCAATTATTAAATATTCACTCTTATAATAAAAAACAAAAAAAAGTATTTTCATACTACTTTATAATGTATAAATTACAAATTCCCTAAAAATTAAAATAAAATATTATTTTCTTCACGTAATAATTACAATGAAATATCTAAACTACAATAATGGTCCTATAAAAAATTAATTAGGGTATAATGAATACACAAATTGTGGTTTCATTATTTCATAACCACAAAAAACAGTTTCATATCTTTAAAACTATAGAACAAAAATTCACTATTTTCGTGACACTTTTATCGAATTTTTACCATCTTATTATCTATACACACAAACAAAGTTTTACACATGGGTTTTTAGAAATATATTCCATATTTGATTCAAAATTTTTTTGGATGATTCTTTTTATGTGGTTTCTGTATCCTTAAATTGAGAAATTGATACTATAATATTAAAATAATTAAAAATAGTGATAAAGTCATGTATAATATCCTAAATAAAAATATAAAATTCCCATAAATAATGGTTTACTTGAGATACATTTGGAACGTGTAAATAATGAGGAATTATAATTAAAAAATGTATCACATGATTAATAAAAAAATTTATTGTTTGATATTTTTTTTAATTATGATTTTATGTAATGTGAAAAATATCTTATTTTAATGGATGAGGAGGAAATACAGGAAGAGTATTCTAAAAATTCGGAATATTATAATTATGTGAATTAATATATAATAATTATTATTATTGGATTTATTTATGCTTATTCAAGATTTACCCACCTTGATAATTCAATGGAAATATGTTAAAAGTGGAATTTAATCTCTAAAATAAAAATTTATTCTTGATTCTACCCTATAAACATAGTAAGGAATTAGAACCTCTCAAAATTAAAATTTTAATATGGAGAAAAGGTAGTGGAAAAAATGACCGAAGGAAGACTACTACATGTTTTTTCTGTTACCAACAAATTAAAGATATATCTTGAAAAAAAGGATAGACAAATAGTTGTTATTAAATGTATTAATAAAATTTGATAAATTTAAATCATAATTTTTCCAAATGGGATAGCCTTAACTTCTTGAATCTTGATTTATAGGTTTTAGAAAAAAATTATCTTACATAATGTGGAAATGTTTAAGATATTGTTTTATAATAATAGGGTGTTTTTATTATAGATAAAAGAGGTTATTTTGAATTGCAATTTTTTGGATGATATTTCATAAAAGAAATTGATTATTGATTATTAAATTTGTATTCCTATAATTAATGGTTTATTATATTATTAGAGTAATTTATTTATACCTTTAATGTAAAAATACCATTCTAATAATTTCTTATGTATTATTTATGATATTTATATAGTGATAATGATTAAATTTTTTCATGAGATGAATTATTACTTTAAATATTTTAAAAATATTCCTTTTAAAATTTTACATATTTGAAAGCAAGCTTATTATAATAAAATTGGTAGAAGGAAATTTATTGTTTTTTTCAAATGTGGGGAATATCTACTTTGGGAGAAATACTTCATTCCATATGATGGTTAAGATCTCACTCCCATTCAATGGGATAAAATTGTCAAAAACATCATGAGGGACAATTCAAGGAAATGTTTTATTTATTTACTATTTATTATTCCATTGGATTATGTTGTAAAAGGAGGTGCATAGGTATATAAATCCTAATTTTATTTCCAAAATTAAAAAGGGATGTTTTTGTGAAACATTAATTTTCATGCATTGTGTTACTGTTGTTTTTTGAAATGTTTTTTGATATTTTAGCATACATAAAATGATTTAGTGATTATGTTTTAAGGAGTGCATATATATAATTAATCTAAAATGTTATATTTATTTTTCCATTCATACTATAATGAAAAATCATATACATGCTGTGTTGGGTTTTTTATTAATCAATCATATGAAATTTTACATTATAAGAGGAGATTTATATTCCCAAGATAAATTCATGTATACACGAATGATGTGTTATTTTTATTGATAACATGTTAAAATTTCTATCAATATTTGGATAAAATATTTTATATGTAGTATTTTTTAAATTGATAAAGATCATTGTATGATAATAACTAGGATGATGAAATAATATTTAGGATTCTATATATGGAGTTTATAAGTTATCTAATGAATAAAAAATAAGATGTTAAGGATTATATTATTCCATTTTGGATCATTGATGAAATAAAATAATTTTCCATTGTCCACATGTGTTCATTTTTATCAAGGAATATAATCCAATCAAAAATAGTATTCAACACATATGACATGTTTTCATGATACTCTAAAATTATTTGTCTATGGATATATACTTAGATTAGGATTTATTTATATACAGAAATATATCATATATATATATGTATATGTTTGGTATCCATGTCCTACAATTACTATTATAGAGGAATCCTTTTTATTTACATGGAGATCGATTGATCATTAACTGTTATTACTTTCAAAATGAAATAAGTATATAGATGATACTATATACTGAAATATTATCATGTAGTGATCTACTATAATTTGGATAGAAATTAGTAAATATTATATAATATATATAATGATGAAAAAAGATGTATAGACTCATTATTAACTAAATATCTAAAGTATTTAATGTTAGAAAAAAACACCACCATGGTGATCTAAAAAATATACTATGGTTATTCTAAATAAAATTGAAGTGTAAATAATATTGGGAATAATGGGTTGTAATATGAGAACCAATGAATGAAGGGGTTGAATATGGTAATATATTAATTAAAAAATTCATCTCTAATTATCACCCATCATAGGATCTTGTTCACTAGATAGTATGAATTGATATTAATTTTTCACTTAAAAAAATGCATCCCTATTAAAAACACAAACCATAAGAATAATGTAAAGAATATAGGAACACAATTATTTCAGTTTGGTTATATTCAATAGTATATATTCAATGTATAATAAATGGTGATTTTCCAACATTCCATCATCAAATAAAACTAAAATATTCACTTATATATTGTTTTAGGAAAGGTCACAACTAAAAAATTCACACAACCCTTAAAATAGTGTTTAGGGATTGATCACTGCTCACCCAATGTACACTACCTATTCTTCTTTACACATGAACAATATTAAGGGAACTATTATTTGGTTTATATACTAATGGGTCTCTTTAATTTTTATAATAAACTGATCATCTTTTCATCATACACCTCCATTTCGATGCATGATTGATATCCACCATATTTCCTTCTAGTTATCTAATATAATTATAGAAAATTCCTTCATATGGAAGATGAAGATATGTACTTTATATGATAATTAAAAAAGAATCAATATTCCTTGTAACGCCCAGGTATATTCAAATATTTAATTTTGGGTTTTTTCTCTTCGGGTGAGTATTTTTTAACATGAATTGGTATGATACCTATAATATTGAATTCATGAATTTTTTTCAATTTTCATCATGAACATGCGGTTTATGTTTCTTAATATAAAGTTACATGATTTTTAATGACATTACATGACATATATTGGCTACCATATAGATCCCATGAGTTTGATTTTTCAGCTTGATCATTTCACACATCGTGTAAGGTTTACACATCATGTAATGTGAAAATCCATTTTTTAACTAACAAGTAAATAATTTTTTAGAATAACATAATATAAAATGATATCATGATGTTTAAAGGTATTATATTCCATGTAATTCATTAAGTAATATATTTTATGGTGTCTTACATGTGTGTGGGGCATCATACTCTTTTGGATTTTTCTCTTCTCATCTATAGATCTTACCCTAGGTGTTTTTGGGTGACTCCCTTCCCTATGGATCACTATATTTAGAAATTTATCAGTAGGTCTAGTTGATTCATCTATTCAAGTAAGACTTTCCTCTCGGTTTCTCTATTGGTTGTGGTTGTGATACCGTTTGCGGTAGGGATTGGTAATCAGATAGTGTTTTATATCAATAATTTTCATTCTTTTGTCATGCCTTGTCTTTTGAAGTCAAATATTGTAGTTTCTAATTCTCATGTTCAAATTTGGATAGGTTACCTTCATCCATGAGGTTGGTGGATCTGTTCAATTGTTAAAATTTCATGAATTTATTGTAGTTCCTCTTCAATTCTTGATATTTGATATGGGAATGCATATATTGAAATTTAAAAGTGAACGAGTTCATGTTTTAAAGGGATTTTTTCCTTTAAAACATAATTTCCTTGATTTGAAATGAAAAATAATTTTCAAACCCTAAATTAAATTATCTTGGATTTGAAATGTTTTTATAAAAATGTGTGCATGAGTTTAAAAAAATAACAACATAGCATAGCGAGAACTATGGGTGTATTGAAAAAGAATCATGGGTTGACTTACTGCGTGTGATGCAAATGTGAGGTAAAGTATTTTATATTGATGGACTGCATTAGGAATCAATATTAATTAGATCCAACCTTATGCATTTTTAGGATATTAAGTGTATAATATGTATTTTCCCATAGGCTAGATCCTAGTGGAAAGGTTCACAATTGTTTCTAATTTCTTATTCTATGATAGATTATTTCATAGATATTGTCTCATATGTATATATATATTTGGTTTCCTTACATTTTTTATTTATATATCTGGAAAACATGACATGAAATTTTTGAAAACAAAATAATTTTTTTAAAAATTCTTTAAAATTTTTATAATTTTAAAAATTAATGTAAAACTATTTGGTTTGAAATCATGGACATGTACATTATTGTTATTAGAACTTGTATTGATCTATAGGTGGTATCCTACGGGGCTCTGTTTCTCACACCCTAATTCTTCCTTTGGGTGGATATAGACCTTATTTTGTAGTATACATGTAATGTTAAAGGCATTATGTAGTATGCAGGCTTCTCTTTACGTCATTATTTTGGTTTGGATGTGATGTTTGGTCACACAGAGACTAGTTTTTCTAGACTTGTCATAATTTCTAGTTTATCCTATTTGGATTATTTGTTTCTACCTTTGTTTCCCCATTATACTCTGGTCGTATGTCTTGATTTCCTTATATATGAGACTTGTTTTTTTATCTTTTTTTACCTCACATGGAAATGCACTAAGCTGGGTGACTAGACTGGTTAACCAAGTTTGGTCTATTACAATTTGGTATTAAAGGGGATACTTAGCCAAAAGTGTGTTAGCACTCCCTAAGTTAGTTCTATGTGTTGGGTAGACAGGTGTAGGATCGGTGTAATTTGGACCGTAGGTGTGGAAAAGGGGTCTAGCTATCTCTCTCTCATGACTAAATCAGATTTTACATGGGCGGTCAAAGAATATTTACAAAGTCCATGACCTAGTATTTAAGTTCATTAGAATAAATTTTATGGAAATTTTATTTAAATTAATCTATAAAAAAATTTTATGGATTTAGTGTGTGTATAGTCATTTGAATAAACCAAGTGGGAGTTTATTTTGATGCACATGTTCCTTTCTGGAGGTGTTTTCTTTTTGTTCTAGAATTCATAACTACTTTAAATTCATATTATTTTAAATAATTGTTTTTATATTTTTTTTGGTTCAATGGTTTTGGAGTTTCTCTTGAATGATTGGTTATTGTATTTTATTTTATAGATAATTCCTACCAGAAGATATCTTCCAAATACGATAGGGGACGTTGTATAAAAGGTTCTATGGGTGGATCCTTTAGTGGACCCTTCTTTGGTTGAAGTAGTGATCTAGACCATTAAGACTCTAGGATCAGTAACCATAGTGAACCAAGGATGAGTGGTCAATCATGGCTCGTAATTTACCAGGTAGCATCCACCAATCTTACATGGTGAAAGAGGACCACAATATTCATAGGAGTGGATTGAACTAATTTAAAGTACCTTTACCTTGTTGAAAACTCTTAAATATTCTCATGTGGGTTTTTCTATGTATATTCTCAAGGGAATGAGAAGAAGATGTTGGGACATTATATTGAAAGATATGTTTCACAAAGTTCTTACCTGGGTTTCTTTGAAGAAAATATTTAATTGTCAGTTTTAACCAAAGACATTATTTACAGAAATGACCCATGTGTTTCTATCATTAGAGAAAAGAGATCATACCGTTCTACATTACTCATCCCATTTTATGGAGCTGTTATATTTGGAACCGGATATTGTCAACAATTTTTAACTAAATGCTAAGAGGCTTGAGGTGGGGATGTGGTATGGCGTTTGGTCAATGGTATTTATTTTGTGCCTTCCTAAATTTATGGAGGTAGTGGATAAAGTATATTTTTTTGAGGTAAATTTAGCTGGAAGTACATGTAACACCCGATATTTTATGAGAAATATTTTGTTTTTATGTATAATGACATATAAAGGAGTCTTTCATTACACACAAAACTAGCTTGGCTTGCTTTACATGCAATCGCGACCTTCCACGATAGCGTGTGTTGTACGAAATACCGAGTTTCACAAAACAACGATATGCTATTAAAATATTGTTAAAACTAGCCATATTGAATATTAATACCCGCATTTTGAAATTTAATAAATTTTATCATTCAAAATGGACTTCATTTTTGGATTCGGAATATCGAAATTAGCCTAGGGTGAAATTTTCGTATTTTTCTAAAAACTTTCAATTTTTGACGAATAGTGAAAACACTAGGTTGCTATTTAAAAAACGACCTTTTATTTAAATAATAATTTACTTTATTTAAATTTATTTTAGATAAAAATTGATAGATAATACCTATATAAGTTCAATGTAATTCATTGGAGTCATTTTATAATAATTTTAGATATATAAAAGGTTTATTGAACTTTTCACCGTCTTTTACCGACCTCCTAGGCGAATTTGCAAATTTACATAAAAATTAATATTACCGCTTCTATGAGTGGAATTTTAAAAATCTGAGAGACACGGTTAATATCAAGGACTAAAATGTGGTTCAATGAGATGAAAATAATTTTTGGTGAATAGTAACGTTTTACTTTTATTTAACACGGTTAAAAGTAAATAGGGTAATTAAGGGTAAAAATGATATTACTATAACCCTAACACATGTCCTAATTCTATTGGATAAGTTTAATTCGACCTAAAACAATCTTAGGAATTAAATATGACCATTTAGGTCCACTTTGATTAGATTAGTACATTTATTATTAATTTATTTAAAGAAGGGTTAAAATAGTTAAAATCAATGTTTAATAACTAAATCATTTTTGATATAGGATTAAAAATAAGATAAATTAGACTATAAATATTCATTAGAAAGCTAAAAATATTTCCTATATAATGGTAGTTTATTTATAATTATTAGACTTTAAATAAATTAATTTATTTATGATACAATGATGATGCAGTAATTACCTTATTAAGGAAATAATAACATAATTGATATTATAAATACAAAAATAAATGTAATTTGAGACTATTTATGAATTACACTAATTTTCTAGGTTAACATGACATGTTAGTATTGATTTAATTAACATTGTTTGAACTAATAATTATGTTATTATTTTCACAAACATCATGTACGAAATAGTGTCAAAATTGACATAAAATAGTTTTTAAAACATATATTATATTATTAATTGTAATTGTATTCCTAAAAATTTATGTTTTGGCCAAATGAATTAGATAAGGTTATATATATTATTAATTAACAAATTGGGGTTAGTTTGTCTTGTCATAGTAATTTTATTAACCTTATAGTGTAAGAAAACAAGAAGACACGGTAAAAGTTAAATTATTTAACTTAGAGTTAAATCTAAAAGATAAGGTTAAAATAGTAACCTAAACTTGTATAAAACCCATTTGTTGGGAGGCCGTCGAACCATCCCCACCATATATTCGAAATAAATCAATTTGGATCTATTAAAAACCGAATATTACTTTATAATAAAATAATATTTTAAGTTTTTCCTAAGGTGCCCCTCTCCTCCCTTATAAAAGGGCACCTCCTCCCTCTCCTCCTCACACCACTTTGAGCCTTCAATCTTGGGAAACCCCTGCGAATTTATATTCTAAACTTCTCTATAAACATCCTAGAGGTCATTGTCTTCTTCAAAGACCATCTCTAGTGCCCTAAGAGGAGGTTAATAAGAGGCGCTTCAAAGAAGAGGTAATGTCTGTTACCGATTCTTTCAACTTTATTTCTTCTTCTACTTCTTCTTATTTAGTTGCATCATTATAAAGTAATAACATCAGTATCAATAATATACTGATATGTTATTATAAATATGAAACAACACTATTTCACCTTCTATCCATCCTATGAAAAATGAAATCACCGCGCGTGCGTACGTACGGAATACCGTTTCCACGCCATGGTGTAATCTATTTTCCACCACCAACTTACATGGATCGGTATAATGGTGTAAAGAATAACTATATATGATTATTGTAAAGTGATATTTATTCTGAAATAGTATACATACACTTCAATACAATTCCACGATCATGGGAATGATATCATCGCTCGTGCGTGCGTACGGCCTACCGTCTCCACGATGTGATGTGACTCGTTCTACATGATCTTCATTGAAAAATGATTATATAAATGAATTTAATGAGTAAATATGTGATATATTACACTAATAACATTATGGAAATGAGTTATCTATATCCTAAAAAGAAGAATAATAATATATTCGACAAAACATGCATAAGAACATGAAGCAATAAACACACGAATAACAAGTAGCAATGAAATATTACTAATAAGAAGCTAAAAATATGGCCATATATGATATCATAATAATGAGTATGATTCTGGAATAAGTCAATGACATTATTTAAATCATTATACAGGAGATTCAGACATGTACAAAGCATATCGGATCTAAGGTAAGGGAAAATCTCGCAATCTCATTTTTATCCGAGATTGTTTATACTTCAGAATTTACTGGGGAATATTTATCATCCACATCCATGTTTCCTAAATATGTAATATTATTCCTATCATCCTAAAATTTTTTAAATCCAATTTTACCCATTGGAGAGTTTTTATTAAAATATATGAATGGAATCTTTTTTCGTTTTTAGTACGAGGTACTTTTTGACTTTTTCGGCCAAAGTACGAGATGAATGTTTTTTTAACATGTATGGCATGAAGGGATTTTTTATGATTTCATAAAACATTATTTCCATGAAGATTATTTTAAAAGTTTTCAATATTATTTTTAATCAACTTCTTTTAGATTAAAATTGTATGATATGTTAAGAAAGGAAAAATGTTTTTGAAGTAGAAAGGATATTTTCCTCAAGAATGGAGTTCCAGTGTTTTATCAAAATTATTTTCCATCTAAGATAATATAGGGTTCTGTTTATATCCCTATTTTTACATTGATTTTATTATGTTGTGATGGAATTAATTTTATGATGTCCTTTTATCTTATATGGATTATGTTATGATGGCATGATGTTTAAGAATCTCATTCTTATTGCATGGGTTATGCTATGATGTATGATTTATGATTTTGTGGCACACATAATAATGGTTTCATTATGATATGGGTGGGACCTATATCTCCCTCCAATTTATTGGGTAAAGATTTATATCTCATAAGATTGACATGGATGGAACGGCAGGTTAATCTGGTTCAGTGATACAGGACTGAAACGAGGAGTAAATACGGTTCAAAAATGGACTTTGTCCGCTAAGATAGTCTTGGAAATGTGTCTTGACTACAAAGAAATGATTCTATATGATTATGTGTGTATTCCACAATGTTTTAAGTTATGATTATTTGGGATTACATTTCACCATTATGAATTATCCCATGTTATGATATTATGATCTCTTTTGCAGGTTATGATATTCAAAATGTTATGTTCTTATGAATATGATATGACTGATATTTGTTGTGTTTACCCTTAATAAACATTTGAGCTCACCCTTTTGTATGTTTTCTTTTCCCCATGTCTGGATAAAGGGTATTAATTAGAATATTCCAAAAGGTACTCTAGATATGATGAAATAAATGGGAGACAACGTAGATTATTTATGAACCAATTGTTTTTGTTTCCCAGTTTCTAAAGACAATATACCTATACGATCCTTTCATGGTTTTGTTATATTTTGTAATAATCATGCTTAAATTTTAAATTAATAACAATGTATGTAAAGTATGGGTCATTATAGGACATGCTTCAAAGGATCATTCGTTGGTAAAAAATTTATCCAGGGTGCTTCTTATGGTCAGAAAAGGAAGCGTAAGAGTGGTCAATTTTATATATGAGCATTTTTATGTGATTATTAAGGGTAGTAATATGTTATTTGAAACCCTTTTGAGAGTTTTGGTCATACCAAGCATCATTTTATGGAGGCTTCAAGTAATTTTCATCTTTTTGGGTGATCTGGCCATCTGAAATGTTTATGTGATATGATATACCAAGGTAGTAAGGCGGGATCCACTTTTACCAATGGGTTGTAGGTTTTGGTTGATGCTTACAAGTTTATTGGGTCTCATTATTATTCAAAAATGTATTCCCACGTAGCTATGTCCATACAGATTTATTTGATAGAGTGTTCACCAAATTAATTTGAAGTTGGATCGGATACTTTTAGAGGTACAATGTTTATTTTGTCTTCTATTGTGTTATACTAGTTTGATACAAGTTATACTCATTCTTTTATAACATTAAAATTGGTTAAAATTTTGGGTCTTCATTAACATCTCATGTCTTTCTTATTATATTGTTCCATGCCATTGTGAAAGACATCCAAAATAATTTTTCAAGTGACATTTTTTTTGGTGGTGATAGATGAATTTGATGTGGTTTGGGACTTCATAGTCCATGATCTTGAAATGTTTTAATTCATTATCACCATGGATTGGATAATCATAATGAAGGCCCAGATAGAAAATTATCACCATGGGTATATTTTTATTCTACTTATGGGGCCACTCATGTTTTCTGGGGTGAGTGGGACTCTGGATCCTGAAGAGAAGGGCCTATTTTTCATTATGCTGGTATAATCTCATACTAGTTTCCAAAGAAAATTCTTTATGCATTTGACCCATTCTTGGGTGGTCAGCAACCTTCTATTTTGTGTGTGTTTCCTAAGGTCATTCTAGATATTTTTTATAGTTTACCACTATAGATAGAGGATAAATTTACTATTGACCTTCTACCAGGAATGATTCCCATTTCTATGATATCCTATCAAATGGAACATACAAATTTCTTGGAACATAAGATCCATAAAAAGGACTTATAGGGAAAAGGATTTATTCATAGTGTGTCACCATCATCTTTGCATATACTCTTTATAAGGAAGGTATATGGAATTCATAGACATTATATTGACTATCAGAAGTTAAATCGGGTGACAATAAAGAATAATTACCCCATAACCAGAATTTATGATCTATTTGATTATCTACGAGGGATCATTGGTTTTCTAAGAATGTCCTATAGTCGGGGTACCACCAGTTGAGAGTCTGAGGAGAGGATATACCCAAGACATTGTTTCAGAGTCAATATAGAAATATCTATTTTTTTAGGCCATTCGGTCTCAGTAAATCTCATGGAGTATTTATGGATTTTATTAATTGATTGGTTCATCAATTTTTTGACACATTTGTTTTTGGGTTAAAAGATGATATCTTGGTACAATCTAAGACAAAATAGGAGCATAGTTACAAATTGGATACAATTCTTTGAAACTGGATGGAATATCGCTTGTATGGTAGGTTTTCCATGTGTGAGTTTTGTATCTAAAACGAAAAAATTATAGGTCATGTTATATCTGAGAGGGGTGTCTTAGTTGATCCTAATAAAGTATAATAAATTATGTCCTAATTGCATCCCAAAAACATGTTTGAGATCTGGAAATTTTTTGGGTTGGCGGTTTACTATAGACTACGTGTTCAGTACTTCTCCAAAATCGCATATTCAATTATATCATTAACCCATACTTTTGTAATGTTTGGGTAGCATGAAAATTTATAGGGATCTTTTGAGGAGATAAATATGAGTTTGACTTCATCACTAGTTTTGATTCTTTTAAAACTAGCATTAGGTAATGATATTTTCTATGACACTTCAAGTGCAGGTTTGGGTTGTGTCTTGATGAAAATGAAATAGGTTGTGGATGATGGCTCTCTAAATTTATTTCCTCATGAGAATAACTTCCCTACCCAAGATCATGATTTTCTAACTATTATTCATGATCTCAAAATGTGGCGTCACTGTCTATTTGGTGACTGGGTTACGGTATACTATTATCACAATATATTGAATTATATTTTTACCCAGAGTTATTTCAACATGAAACAAAGATTCTTGGTTTAGTGTCTTCATACATTGGATTTTGATATCGTATATACCCCTTGGAAAGGAAATGTGGTAGTTGATGCATTGAGAAGAAAATTAACGACAAAAGCCATCATGGAATCAGTTGAGCAGTGGTCTCAAATTATTTTGTTTGCTGAGATGAGATTGGGAGTGATAGAGGTTGGTAGATGTGTTTTTTTGGATTCAATAATGGTTGACACATATTTTTATAAATGAGTTCAACTTGAGCAGATGAAAGGCACTGAGATTCGATGCCTAAGAGAAATCTGAAATGGTGGAAAGACATTATGTGAGTTGTCTTAGTCTATCAATGAAACTTTATGCATCCGTATTAGGTCAGTTGTTCCATTTTCCTTGATACGGGAGTTTCAAGATAATGGAAATCTGTTATGTTGTTCTATACACCCTAGGGACATGATGATGTACCATGATTTGAGACATCAATATTGGTGGTCAGGGATGAGATGGTTTGTTTTGGAATTTTTATCACGGTGTATCTATAAGGAACCGGCCTTTAACATTACTTAATCATGAGTAATTTCATGAATACACATTGCAGATCTTTTCAGGTTTAGATTTTTAGAGAATTAGATCATAAATCATGCATTACATTCCACATTTAAACTAAGTTGTCACATAAAAGATAGTATTCATTTTTCCCATCAACAGAAACATATTTAAAATAAAACATGGATTCTTTCTTGACACTTCCCTGACACTATCATCATATCGTGTACCTTTCCCTTGACCTGTGAAATACATTTCAAAAACTTGGGATGAGCATAAAATGCTCAGTAAGGGATATAAAAATTCGGAAAGGAAATATTAGTACATGTATACATAAGAATCAATGAAATCATACTTTACTCATAAACGATAAGCACGTTAACATACCTCATGAAATCATAAGATTTATGAATAACTCATAAAAATCATAAGACATAAAGGTAACATGAGGCATTCATAACATTATTACGTAGGGAGTAACCCTCATGGTTACATTTGGAATACCCATCATAGTATATTCACTAAATCTCTTCGGAGAAACCTTAACTTTTAACCCCTTCGTGTTACCCAATGCATTGGAGAGCTATATCGGGCTCACCCGCCCTAAGTTTATCACGGAACCACCCATCTTCATAAACAATGCCCGAGAACCATAACATAATAGTATCACATAAAACATGCATAAAGGAAACATAACATTCCCACATTGAAATAACAATATAACATTTTATGATATTTAAATAATGAATCCATTCTAAAAACCATTTTCAAAACCATTTAAAACATTTAATAAAGTGATTTTGGAATCAAAGTGTCCCATACGAAATTGAAGCTTTTAACATTTTAAACCATTAATATACATATAAATAAATCCTTAAAACCATTTTGAAAACGTGGATATTAATGAGAAATACTTATAAGAATAAATCATTAAAACATTTAAAACGAAATTTTAGTTAAAGGGTTTTTAACAAAATGAGAGACAACTCAATACAATAATTGAGGAATAACATTTAATGAGAACTTAATAATATCATGAGAATAAAGGGATTCATGATATAATATTCCAAAGGACAGTATATAAACCATATAAGAGATTCCCACATTGAAATAATAATATAACATTTTAGGATATTGAAATAATGAAACCATTCTAAAAACCATTTTCAAAAGCATTTAAACATTTAATAAAGAGATTTTTGAATCAAAGTGTCCCATACCACAATGAAGATTTTAAAATTTTAATCCATTAACATCCATATAAATAAATCCTTAAAACCATTTTGAAAACATGTATATTAATAAAAAATATTTATAAGAATAAATCATTAAAACATTTAAAACGATATTTTAGTTATAGGGTTTTTAACAAAATGAGAGACACTTAAATACAATAATTGAGGAATAACATTTAATTAGAACATTATAATATCATGAGAATAAAGGTATTCATGATATAATATTCCAAAGGATAGTATATGCACCATATAAGAGTTAATTGGTGCATAACAACAATGAAGTCTCAATAGAAATGTAAAATGAGATTAAATCACTTATAAAGAAGGTATCCTTAAATTAAGGATAAATCAATCTCATAATTATGTGTCAAAAATATAAATACACCCAATATAAGTGGATATTAAGTGTAAAAAAATAAAAGTTCATCAACACATATTCAAAGGATTACATATTCAAAAACTACATGTTGAACCCAAAGAAATAGAAATTGGGTTAAGAAGTTCCCTTGGTAAACTTCGACAGCCTAACGACATCACTTTAAAATTCATAAAATTAGTTTATGAGAGAAAAAATTGTATCTCATCACTAGGATATAAAATTTACATCAATAAGGATATAGAAGAACATATCCGAACATAAAAATATGTAAATTAAAAGACATAACAAAAATAAGTCTTTTAAAACGAGGAGTGTGAAATGTTCCCTTACTGATTTGGGAAACGTTCAAAACGTACACCCCATGAAATAAGTGTCATAAAATGAAGATTTAAATACCCATAAATGAGATTATATTATACAAATAGTAAAATAATGGGCATTACATACACCACACAAAAGGAAATAGTGGCCAATGTTTCATGAATCTCACAGGAATTAAAAGTGAGATGAAAATCCCCTTTTGAAAATTCGGCAGCCTAACGACGCCACATAAAACTTCAAAAAAAAGAATGGTGAGATAAAATAGGGTATCTAATCATATTAAAATAAAATTTACAGAAATAGTAATACAGAATAACATCCCCAAACATAATAAATAGGATCTTAAAATAAGTTATAAAAGAGAGTACTTTAAAAGAAAGAGAGAGGTTGGATCCCTTACCTCAAGTCCGACTTGTCTTGTTCGTTTCGTTATATTCCTGAATAATAAACTTTGGTCAATTTATAATTGATTAATTATATCCTTTAAAGATTATTATTCACTTAATATCACATATTATAATGTCATAACAATTTGTTAATAATGTGAGTTCATATTAGACGTTTTGGTCGATGTTTGGTACATGAGTCAAAAATGAACTTGTTTGAAAAGAATAATTCATGTAGTTATAAGTACATCATCTCCAAAATATTATTAATGATTTAAATATCATATATATCCAGTAAATATTTATTTTATACTATTCCATAACATTTTGAGATAAAAAGAAATGTAATGCACCGTTCATTGAGACGGTAGATCGTACGTACGCATGAACGCTACATTCATTTCTTTGTCATATTAATGGAATTAAAAATAATTGAGAGATATATATATATTTTTATTCAAGTATAATATACATGTTATATATGTCACATATGTTCATTAATTTCATTCTTTATACATTCCATGTATTGCATGAATGAGTCACATCACTTGAGGGGGCGGTAGTCCGCACTTCCTCATATGAAATTATCGCATTTGCACAACATGCAATGAATAAAGGTATGTTTTAAATATAAAATACAGAAGCTTATATAAAACATATGTATAATATATATAATATATAAAATACAGTGACATCATAATGACCACCTTTAAAGGTGTTAAAAGAATATTGAATAGTCATCATTTCGTGAGGCAGTAATTCGCCATCCACAGAAACAGTATGTTATTTAACCATTATACGGATGTGTGGGTAAGTGTAGCTCTAATACTTCTTATAAAAACATCCTAGTATATTTTATATACTGTTTTTGTTACAAAATAAAGGAATAAAAAGAGTTTAGCGGGTTGGAGAATCAAAATAAAACAAAAGAACATAAGAGAAGACATTACCTTTAAATCGGGTAACTCTCTTTGGTTTGAACAAAAAGGGTTTCTTGAAGATCTTTCTGCCTAAGGTGAGGCTTAAATGATGAATGACGGTATGTGGAGAGATTAAATGGGAAGGGGTTGGACGAGACAAAGGCTTGATTGCTGTGTTTAAGGTGGTAGAGGTGGGGGCCTTTTATAAGGGAAGGGGAGGGGCACTCTTGGAAAGTTATAAAATATTACCTTATTATAAAATGGTTTTCGGATTTTAAAGGTCCCAAAAGGATATATTTCCTGGATAAGATGATAAGGTTTCTAAATCCATCCATAAAATAGGTTTTTGACAAGTTTAAGACTTATATTTTACCCTATCATCTCATTTTATTTAAATCCTTCATTTATGAGGTAATCACTGCATCATCACGGTGTCATAAATTAATTAATATATTTAATGTCTAAAAATTATAAAAAAAAATCATGATGTAGGTAATATTTTTATATTTATAATTAATATTTATAGTAAAAAATATGACTTGTATAACCCATGTAAAAATTGTTTTAGTAAAACAATACATGTTTGTGACATTTTAATTTTAACTTTAAATAAAAAGTTATTAATGTCATTTTCCTACCAAAGTTTCTCCATGGGGTCCCTAAGTTGACCCATGGATTTTATTGGTCTTCCATGACTAATAAAATAAGGGTATGACATGTTTTATGGTCATTTAAAATTATTATAACATTATGTTTAACTTAAATTACACTAATTACCTTTAATCGCGATTAATAAAACTTAAAAGTTACTATTCGCCAAAAAAATTATTTTATTCCCATTGAACCAAATTTTACATCCTAATTACAACCATGTATGTTGGATTTTTTAAATTCAAATCATAGAAGTGGTAATGTTTCATTTAAACGAAAAATCGGTTTTTTAACTACCACTTAGTGGTTTCACTATTCATCAAAAATTGACGTTTTTCAGAAAAATACCAAAAAATCGCCCTAAGCTATATTTGATATTATGAATTAAAAAATTATTTCTATTTTAAAAAATTCAAAAAATATAATTTGCAGTAATTAATTTAATAATTAACTCACGTTGTCAGAACAAATGACGTGTTTTTATGAAACAATATATATCAAAAGATTGACACTAGTTTAAGTCCAATTTCAAAGTGAAATTAATTTCAATGACCACTATTGGATTAAATGGTAAAAATATATTATAATTTTACATCAAAACAAATTCAAAAGATAATCTAATAATATAACAAAATTAGATTAAAAAGTGGTTTTGAATTAAAATACAATAGTTTTCACAATTCATTAAAAAATGAACAATATCAGAAACATACCAAAAATTTAACCAAAGTAAATTTCAATTTTTCGATCATAAAGAATAAGTTTATTTTGTAAAATAGAGCTTATAAAATTGTCAAAATTTAGATTTAAAAAACGTTCACCATCAAAAGGCGGTAAAACATTCTTTCAAAAATATTAGAGTATTTATTCTTAAAATTGGATTCATTTGGATTTTAAGCCTCTAACATTTATTGGATAAATGTAAAAATATTTAACAAACATATGTAATAATTTTGTAGTTATTTCTATTCATTCCCTCCATTACAACGACTAGGCATTAACTATTATAATATTATTATATTATTAGTGTGCAACGTAAGATTTCAAAGAATCTCATTGTTGCGTATTGGGAATGCCATTGAGCATAGCATTACCTTTAAAGTAATATTAACATTTTATTAACAAATATTGATAAAACTTAGAATGTAATATTATTTATTTACCTGGGATGTTACATCCTTCCCCCCTTTTGGGAATTTTCTCCTCGCAATTTCAAAATTGGGCTTGGAAACTTCATTGAAAGTCCCACATCAAAACAAGAGTAAGTAAAACTATCACTTTAAAAGGAAGGGATAGAAGTACAAAGGTCACCCGAGATAACCCATACTAGGATTCCAAGTAGGAAAATATGGATATGGTGGAGAAAACAAGGGGACATGTTCTGATGGAGAGTGATAGTAAACATGTCTTGGAGAAAGTTAACCACAATAAAATCACAAACTTGTGATTGGTTAAATGGTATTAGATTCCCCAGTAGGAAAAGTTAACAGACAACATTTTTGTTTTAAGTTAATTTTCATTGAGTAATTTATTTTTGAGCTTAACTAAATCATAAGGTAACATAATTACTTGTCGTGTAGACTTTCATCTTTTACAAACTCATACTTTCTCCAAATGATGAGTATTTAGGATGACTTGTTCACATTAAGAGTGCTATAATCAACATCTTGAGAATCACTTAATCCACAAAAGAGAACTTTATTATTCTCATGCCTTTAGAAGAAAACCAAAACCAAAACTGTTAGTATGAGATCAGATAATACCCAAAAAGGATAATCCTTTATAAAAGGAAAATCTATTCTTAATCTCCAAAATTTGTCCAACAAAACCCAAAGTTCAATGAAGAACATTCAATAAACAATTTGTACATAAAATTCGTCAATGTAAACCCAACTAAGATTGAAACCAAAATATTTTAAGGATTTAATCACATAGTCTCCCAAGGTACAAATTAACATTTATATCGAAATAACATCTATTTCTCTTAAAGTATCATATTGAAAAGTAATTAACCTAATCACATATCCTCCATGATAGGTTAATAATTTCCATAGACAACCCAAAATCAACTTACTCTTGATTCATAAAATCATCTAACTTAAAAGAATTAGTCAAACTAAACAGGGACTTCACGTAGTCCGGTGGTAGGTGATAAATACCAATCACACTTTGGTTGTGGGTTCGATTCCCGCAGCTTTATCCGACGCGACGGGTTGTCACCCGGTCTGTGTGTTTTACTTTTTCCAAAACTATATAATCCTTTAAGAATTCCGCAAAAAGAGATAAAATCTTCAAAAATAACCATAACATAATTTAACCTCAAGTTTATCTCATGCCTTTCATTTTCCATCATAATATATAGTAACCCATAATTACCTCAAAAGTAAGGATCATATAAACCCTAATTGGTACCTTTATAATTATCACATGAACTTCCACATCGATTTGGTTCTCTCGTACAAGATGCATTAAGGAACTCACCGAGGTCCAAGTGGTTGATCATAACTCCTGATAGTTGGTTTAGAATAACCAAAGGATTTCCCCTTGAATTCCCCATTTCATCCAGTCTCTTAATCAGAGAACCACCATAGTTTCCTCCAAACCCATTGTCACTTTGGTTCCTGCTAGATCCATCCATTTACTAAAACCAAAAAGGTCAGTGTGAGTATATCAAAAAAATCATCATGTACTAAAGAGGAAGATAAACGCTAATATATACTTATCCAAGTTATCTCAAACTCATTCCAACCTTTAAAAATAACAATGACTCTATATAATATAATAACCATTGTGGTTATACACAACATGTCACTTATGCTTAAACAACACTCTAACCTATATAGTTATCTAAACCGGCCTTTGATACCAACTATAAGGACCCAGCCTTAAACCTTACTTAATCTTGAGTTATTTCAAGAATACACATTTTGGATCTTTTCAGGTTTAGTGTTTTTTAGAATTAGATCATAAATCATGCATTACATTCCACATTTAAAAAAAGTGGTCACATAAAAGATAGTATTAATTTTTTCCCATCAACGGAAACCTATTTAAAATATAACATGGAATCTATCTTGACACTTCTTTAACACTATCATCATATCATGTACCTTTCCCTTGACCTGTGAAAAACATTTCAAAAACATGGGATGAGCATAAAAAGATCAGTAAGGGATATAAAAATTTGGAAGGAAAAATTACTACATGTATACATAAGAATCAATGAAATAATACTTTACTCATAAAACATAAGCACATTAACATACCTTATTAAATCATTATATTTATGAATAACTCAATGAAATCATAATACATAAAGGTAACTTGAGGCATTCATAACATTTTTACGTAGGGAGTAACCCTCATGGTTACGTTTGGAATACCCATCATAGTATATTCCCTAAATATCTTTGGATAAACCTTAAAGTTTAACCCCTTCACATTACCCAATTCATTGGAGAGCTATATCGGGCTCACCCGCCCTTAGTTTATCACGGAACCACCCATCTTCATAAAAAATTCCCAAGAACCATAACATAATCGTATCACATAAAACATGCATAAAAGAAACATAACATTCCCACATTGCAATAACAATATAACATTTTAAGATATTGAAATAATGAATCAATTATAAAACCCATTTTCAAAACCATTTAAAACATTTAATAAAGAGATTTTTGAATCAAAGTGTCTCATAACACATTGAAGCTTTTAACATTTTAAACCATTAATATCCATATAAATAAATCCTTAAAACCATTTTGAAAACATGGATATTAATGAGAAATACTTATAATAATAAATCATTAAAACATTTAAAATGATATTTTAGTTAAAGGGTTTTAAACCAAATGAGAGACAACTGAATACAATAATTTAGGAATAACATTTAATGAGAAATTAATAATATCATGAGAATAAAGGGATTCATGATATAATATTCCAAGGGATATTATATAAACCATATAAGAGATTACCACATTGAAATAAAAATATAACATTTTAAGATATTGAAATAATGAATCCATTCAAAAACCATTTTCAAAACCATTTAAAACATTTAGTAAAGAGATTTTTGAATCAAAGTGTCCCATACCACATTGAAGATTTTAACATTTTAAACCATTATCATCCATATAAATAAATCCTTAAAACCATTTTGAAAACAAGGATATTAATGAAAAATATTTATAAGAATAAATCATTAAAAGATTTAAAACGATATTTTAGTTAAAGGGTTTTTAACAAAATGAGAAACACTTGAATTCAATAATTGAGGAATAACAATTAATTAGAACATTATAATATCATGAGAATAAAGGGAATCATGATATAATATTCCAAAGGACAGTATATACACCATATAAGTGTGAATTGGTGCATAACAACAATTAGGTATCAATAGAAATGTAAAATGAGATGAAATCACTTATAAAGAAGGTGTCATTAAATTAAGGATAAATCAATCTCATAATTATGTGTGAAAAAAATAAATACACCCAATATAAGTGGATATTAATTGTAAACCAATAAAAGTTCATTCACACATATTCAAAGGATGACATATTAAGTAACTACATGTTGTTCCCAAAGAAATCGAAATTGGGTTAAGAAGTTCCCTTGGTAAAATTCGACACCCTAACAACGTCACTTTAAAATTCATAAAATTAGTTGATGAGGGAGAAAATTGTATCTCATCACTTGTACATAAAATTTTAATCAATAAGGATATATAATAAAATATCCCAACATAAAAAGACGTAAATTAAAAGACATAACAATAATAAGTCTTTTAAAAAGAGGAGTGTGAAAGGTTCCCTTACTGATTTGGGAAGCTTTCGAAACGTACACCCCATGAAATAAGGGTCATAAAATTAGGATTTAAATACCCATAATTGAGAGTATATTATATAAATAGTAAAATAATTGGTATTACATACACCACACAAAAGGAAATAGTGTCCAATGTAGCATGAATCTCACAGAAATAAAAATTGAGATTAAATCCCCTTATGAAAATTCAGCAGCCTAATGGTGCCACATAAAACTTCCAAAAATGGATTGATGAGATCAAATAGGGTATCTAATAATATTAAAATAAAATTTACAGCAATAGTAATATATAATAACATACCCCAACATATGAAATAGGAGCTTAAAATAAGTTATAAAAGAGAGTGCATTAAAAGAAAGAGAGAGGATGGATCCCTTACCTCAAGTCCGACTTGTCCTATTCATTTCTTTATATTCCTGAAAAATAAACTTTGGTAAATTTATAATTTCTTAATGATATACTTTAAATATTATTATTCAGTTAATATCACATATTATAATGTTATAATAACTTGTTAATAATGTGAGTTCATATCAGATGTTTTTGTCGATGTTTGGTACATGAGTCAAAAATGAACTTGTTTGAAAAGAATCGTCCATGTAGTTATAAGTAAATCATCTCCAAAATAGTATTAATGATATAAATATCATATATATCCAGTACATATTCATTTTATACTATTCCATAATAGTTGGAGATAAAAATAAATGAAATGCACCGTTCATGGAGACGGTAGGCCGTACGTACGCATTAACGCTACTTTCATTTCTTTGTCATATTAACGGAATTAAAAATAATTGAGAGATATATATATTATAATTCCAGTATAATATAAATGTTATATATGTCCCATAATTTCATTAATTTCATTCTTTATACATTCCATGTATTGCATGAAGGAGTCACATCACTTGAGGGGGCAGTAGTCCGCACTTCCTCATATGAAATTATCGCATTTTCACAACATGAAAAGAATAAAGGTATGTTTTAAATATAAAATAAAGAAGAATATATAAAACATAAATATAATATACATAATATATAAAATACAGTTACATCATAATTACCACAGTTAACGGTGTTAAAAGAATATTGAACAGTCATCGTTTCGTGAGGCAGTAATTCGCCATCCACAGAAACAGTATGTTCTTTAACCATTAGACGGATGTGTGTGTAAGTATAGATCGAATCCTTCTTATAAAAAAAATATTATATTTAATATACTGTTTTTTTACAAAATAATGGAATAAAAAGAGTTTAGGGGGTTGGAGAATCAAAATTAAACAAAAGAACATAAGAGAACACATTACCTTTAAATCGGGTAACTCCCTTTGGTTTGAACCAAAAGGGTTTCTTGAAGATCATTCTGCCTAAGTTGAGGCTTCAATGATGTATAGAGGGATTTTTAGAGATGAAATGGGCAGGGGTTGTCCGAGCCAAAGGCTTGAGAGGTGTGGTTAAGGTGGTAGAGGTGGGGGCCTTTTATAAGAGAAGGGGAGGGGCACTCTTGGAAAGTTAAAAAATATTACTTTATTATAAAATGATTTTCGGATTTTAAAGGGCCCAAAAGGATATATTTCGAGGATAAGGTGATTAGTTTTCGAAATCAACCCATAAAATAGGTTTGTGACAAGTGTAAGACTTAGATTTTACCCTATCTTCTCATTTTATTTAAATCATTCATTTATGAGTTAATCACTACATCATCACTGTGTCATAAATAAATTAATATATTTAATATCTAAAAATTATAAAAATTTATCATGATGTAGTAAATATTTTTATATTTCTAATTAATATTTATAGTCAAAAATATGACTTGTATATCTCCATGTAAAATGTTTTTTTAGTAAAACAATACATGTTTGAGACATTTTAATTTTAACTTTAAATAAAAAGTTATTAATGTCATTTTCCTACAAAAGTGGCCCCATGGGGTCCCCAAGTTGAACCATGGATTTTATTGGTCGGCCATGACTCATAAAATAAGGGTAGGACATGTGTCAAGGTCATTTCATATTATTATAACATTATCTTTACCTTAAATTACACTAATTACCTTTAATCTCGATTAATAAAACTTAAAAGTTACTATTCGCCAAAAAATTAATTCTAATCCCATTGAACAAAATTTTACATCATAATGAAAACCATGTATGTTGGATTTTTGAAATTAAAATCACATAACTGGTAAAGTTTCATTTAAACGAAAAATCAGTTTTTTAACAACCACTTAGTGGTTTCACTATTCATCAAAAATTGATGTTTTTCAGAAAAATACCAAAAATTAACCGTAAGATATATTTGATATTCAGAATTCAAAAATTATTCCTATTTTAAAAAATTCAAAACATATAAGTTTCATTAATTAATTTAATAATTAATTCTTGTTGTCAGATCAAATAGCGTGTTTTTATGAAACAATATATATCAAAATATTGACACTAGTTTAAGACCAATTTCAAAGTGAAATTAATTCCAATGACCACTATTGGATTAAATGGTAAAAATATATTATAATTGGACTTTAAAACCAATTCAAAAGATAATCTAGTCATATAAATAAATTATATTTAAAAGAGGTTTTGAATTAAAATACAACAGTTTTCACTATTCATTAAAAAATGAACAGTGTCAAAAACATACCAAAACTTTAACTAAAGTAAATTTCAATTTTCCAATCATAAAGAATAAGTTTATTTTGAAAAATAGAGCTTATAAAAGTTTCAAAATTTAGATTTAAATAAGGTTCACCATCAAAAGGCGTTAAAACATTCTTTTAAAAATATTAGAGTATTTATTCTTAAAATTGGATTCATTTGGATTTTAAGCCTTTAACATTTATTGTATAAATGTAAAAATATTTAACAAACATATGTAATAATTTTGTAGTTATTTCTGTTCATTCCCGCAATTACAATGGCTAGGCGTTAACTATTATAATATTACTATAATATTAGTGTGCAACGTAAGATTTCAAAGAAACTCGTTGTTGCGTATGGGTACGCAATCGAGCATAGCATTCCCTTTAAAGTAATATTAACATTTTATTCACAAATATTGATAATCCTTAGAATGTAATATTATTTATTTACCTGGGATGTTACAATATCTCTTGTCAAAGATTTTAGATGGAACACCAGAGTCTTACAGGCTTCTTGAATCCATTACCCATTCCGATATGGAAGTGGGATTAGATTTCCATGTATTTTTTCGTTAGTTTACCACAATCTCATAGTGTTAAGGATTTGGTTTTAGTGATTATTGATAGAGCCACAAAATTAGTGCATTTTTTACCAATAAAGGAAATGATGAAAGTGGAATGTCATGGGGACATAAAGGCCTGATAGATCATGAGACTTCATAGGGTTCGCTCTGCAGTTTTTTCTTATAGGAAATTGAGGTTCACATCTAGGTTTTGGAATGTCTTTTAGGTGGAAATGGGTTCCTAGTTGAAATTGAGAACAAATTTCACTCCAAATATGCATGGAGATATAGAAAGGGATATCTATGTTCTTGAGGATATGATTTGGGATTGCATGCTTTATTTTGGTGGATCTTTGGATAGATATTTTCCTTTTTGTTATTTTCCTTATAACAATATTTATTAGGCTACAATTAAGATAATTACCTTTGAAGATTTTTATAGATGTCTATATCGATCTGTGTTGTGCTGGGAAGTGTTGGGAGAGTGCCCTTGGTTGGGCAGAGTGTTGTTCAGGAGATGGAAAAGAGGTTGTAGTTTCTCTAGAGGCATTTTATAATGACATAGAGATGTCAGAAACATTATGCAGACTGTTGTCGGTGGCTGATGGAGTTTTTGGTTTGTGATTAGGTCAATCACAAAGATTCACCTTCCATGGTACATTTTCTATTAGGTAAGAAGGTTATGTTGGATATGAGGTTTTTGGGACCCTTTGAGATCATTGAGTGACTGGGGATGGTGGCATATTGATTAATTTTATTGTCTATATTGACATCTAGAAACGAAATGTTTCATGTTTCCTAGTTGAGGAGGTAAACACCTTATCCTTCCCATTTGATTTGATGGGATGATGTCTATATTATGCCCAATACCTCTTTGGTTTAGTAGCCAGTTTAGATTATTGATCGCCTAGACGTGGTACTTAATTGAAAAAATATCACACTATTATAGGTTTTATGGTAGTGCATACAGGGTATCTATGACACATGGGGGTGGAAGTCATTGATGAGACAGTAATGGAATTCACTTTTTGTGGGTCTAGGATATTGTGGTATTTATACAAATAGAAATCTTTTAAAGAGCAGATATTGTAAGTCCCTATTTCTTTTTTATTATATATTTTCTAATATTTTTATTTGGTGTCTATTCACATTGGGTGATTATTTTGGACCATGAATTTGGAGGACAACTGTAATGCTAAATTTAGAGATTTATTGGAATTTTTAGCATGAAACTGTAGTTTTTTACTTCTTAGTGGGTAGTTACACGATGTCTAATGAAATTACACAATGTGTATTGGTTTTTGGAAAGATCAAGTGATTTGGATTTCACAACATGATAAATTCACACATCATGTAATGGTTAAAAATAATGTAATATAAAAATATAGTTTTTAATTAAAATGGAATTTTTGTTTCATCATAACATAAAATAAAATTATTTAACAAAATGTAAAGGTATTACACACCATATAATTCCCCACGTAATATATTTTATGGTGTCATATGGGTGTTTGAGGCTTCATCTACTTTTTTATCTTTCTTTTATCTTCCAGAGCTCTTACCCTAGGTGTTTTGGGTGACTCCCTTACCTCTTGATTTCTCCATTCAGCAATTGATCAATATGAAAAGGCAATTTATCTTTTCAGGAAGGCCTTTCATATCAACTTCTCTCTAGTTTCTAGTTGTGGCACCATTTTTTATAGGTATTTTTAATCATATTGTGTTCTCTATCAATCCTTTTCATTCTATATTCATGTCTTATCTCCTGATGGTAAATATTATGGTTTTTTATCCCCACAGTCAATGGAAGCTAGGTTCTCTTCATTCTTGAGTTAGTTGGATCTATTTTATTATTCTAATTTCTTAAATTTATTATAGTTCTTATTTATTTATTTCGATTTTAAATGGGACCGCATGTCTTGAAATTGAAAATGGAACGGTTTCATGTTTTAAAGTAGTTTTTTCCTTGAAAATGGAACTACCTTGATTTGAAATAGAAAATAGGAAAACCTTGAATTAAATTTTCTTGTCTTTGAAATAGTTTTATAAAAATGTGATAGTGGTTTTAAAAAAATCTAAAAACATTGCATAGCGGGAACCTTGGGTGCATCTTGAAAGAGACATGGGTGTCCTTAATGTGTGGGACAGCACTAGGAGGTAACCTCCTATATATCGATGGGTTTTGGCAGTACTAGATATTTATTGGATCTAACCTTATTCCTTTTTAGGATCTTGAGAGTCTATTATTTATTGTCTCATAGTCTAGAGTCCTTGTGGAAGCAGCATTGTTATTTCTAGTTGTTTATTTCATGATATATTATTTCCTTGATGTTGGACCATACGTATATTCATACTTAGTATCATTACATTCTTTGTTTCTACCCTTGGGAAACATGAATTTCAATTTGTGAAAACTCAAGTATTTTTTGAAAAAGGATTTCAAATTATTTTATTTACAAAAATTCTTGTAAATATATTTTTTTAAAGCATGAATTTTTGGATTATTATTATTATAAATTGTATAGATATCATGGTGGTATCCTACTGGGCTATGTTGATCACATCCTAATTTTTCCTTTAGGAGGGTGTAGACTTTTTTTTCTAGGATATAGGTAAAGGGAATTGTATTCTGTAGAATGCAGGCTTCTCTTTATGTTGTTATTTTGGTTTGTAGGTGATGATTGGTCACATGGAAACTAGTTTGTTAATAATTTTTGTACTTTCTAGTTGATCCTTCGTGTCTTAGTTATATCTCCCTTTTTTCCACTTTATACTCTTGTTGTATGTGTAGTTTTCCTTGTATACAAGACTTGTTTTGTTATCTTTGTTTTAACTCACCCCATAATGGGATGACCTAGGTGACTGGTCTGTTTTACTCAGGTTTGTCTCTTACACTTTACTAAGAATCCAAATAAGATCAGTTCTAGGAAATAAATTTACTTCATTTCAACTTAACATGTTCTCCAAGAAACTTGGTATAATTAATTAAACTCCATAAATAATGAGCCTCTTATCACATGAATACTATTTCCCATTTGTCACTTTATTTATGGGTCTTTCTACTTCTCCTTTTCATAAAATTAGATGTAAAAATTTTATTCATAATTCAATATTTTTCTAAGAATCGAATATATTAAGTCTTATAACTCTCTATAGTGTGAAATAAATTATAGGGATTAATTTTTTTTTACAATATTCATTTATCATACAATGTTTCCCTATTATTTAGTTTTAATCAAATGGTTCTGAAATGTTTTTTAGACACCTAAATCAATAATATTATCTATTATCATTTTATTTAAAAAAAATATCCAAATATTGTAAATTTCACCAAACCATAGTGTATTAATAGCCACAATTTCATGGATGATTTTAGTCAATCCAATGACTCCACAAACCAAAACTTATATAAAGTAATATATTGTGAAATTTTGTTATTCCGACATTCTAATCATCATATATAAACATAACATGGTGTAGTTAATTACATATCTTGTTGTGCTTTGTTTCTCCTAATCTATAGACATTTATCCTTAAAACGTTGATCACTATGATTTCCTTGATGATGAATGTACAATTTTTTAAATTATGATCTCCAATAAATACCCATTTCATCCTTGTTTCCCATTTCTAAAAAACTAGAATACATTATCTCTTGAATTTACACCACCATAACCATAATCATGATTAGTATGCTTTCTTTACACAAACAATTGATTGATGAACACATATGAACACCTCACATCTTCATTTTAATAGGAGGACTAGAATACATGATATTCCACCATGTTATTTAATACTATCTGGTCTGCAACAACTCCTAAATTTTTCCAATTTCATTTGAGAACCATGATCAATATCTTACATGTGTCTTGATCATATAACCATTTCATTTGGTTTTAATTTGTTACTAGAACCACAAGCAGTAAAAATTACATAGATTTATTTCACACCCCATTTTTCATTAATTCAGCTAAACCAAACCAAGTATTTAATTTATATATTTTGAAACAAATCACCATCAATTTGTCTACTATGAAAACCATGTTCTTATTTTCATTCTCCATGAAACACATGGATTTATAAAAATAATTCCTTAGATCATGATCACCAAAAACAACAATAACTATGATCATTCTTTCACAACCATTATGTAATTTCATATATTTATAGAATAGTCTTAGTCTTCTTCAGGAAACTTCTCACAACATTATACAAGTACATTGAAACCAGCTGATAGTTTTTTCTGTTAAATAATAATCAAAAATATAAAATGTTACCTCCTCAAAGCATCCATAAATTCATATAATATTTATATTCTCGTTTATCATCCCTATCTTTCCCATACTTAGGTTCATTTACTTTGATTATTTCATATACATGATATAGTAAGGGTAGTGACTTTATCACTTTCAATTTTGACCTTCTAAGTATTTATCTTCTCCAAATTAAAATAGCATCTATTTACACATCATTCTTCATCCACCATCTATGGGTTCCATATTTGATAACCATGTTCATCATCCTTCAGGTATCATTATGTCCCCAAATGTAAACATACTCATTTTTTTCCACTCTCCCCTTTTCCTAATCATCCAAAATATAAGAACTTGGTTACATTATTTTTATCCTATATATTTTTTTAATAGTATAAAACTATCCTTAAACATTAATTGATCAAAAGTGTATTATAAGAACATTGGTTACAATGTTATCCACTATTGTATTTTTTAGGTTCATTCAAAAATTCATCTATCTATATAATCTATAATCCATCAATTTCCTCTTCATGATGTAGTGAAAATTATATTTCCCTCCCCTTTTTACCTTAAAACCAGGAATCTAATATATATATATATATATATATATATATATATGTTTACATGCTTTATTCAAATACGAATTTTGATTTACAAACTTCTCTCTCCCTATTTTTAAATAAAATAAAATGGATATACTCACAATATTTCTTTATGAAAGAATTTTTCAATTTGAAATATAATATTTTTTCTAGATTTATTATAAGTAATCTATCATCACTTACATCAAATGTTTTTTAGTGGCCCCAGGTATGGTTACATTAACTGGGGGTTAATTGGTGAACATCATTAATATTCATTTTTCTTAGGATTTTATACAAATTCAACCTATGTCCCTTATTAGAGTGATCAATCTTAATATATAAAATATATAGACACTTTGGAAACAATAAACAGGGAAAATATATATACAGTTATCACTACTTTAAATGAGTACCCAATCCTTGGTATTATGTGAACTCACCCAAGAGAATACAATCCAATAGATTCATTATCAGGGATACAAATGATATTTCTTTATCCATTTCATGTAATATCATGGAAACAACAACACAATCTCCAAAAATAATAAAGTTGGTTTCAAACTTGATCAAACTTGTGGAGATGTTGTATATTATTTCTTAAGGCAAGTATTATTCATCTATATTTATAATTGACACTATATAATATAAATTTCTCTCAAACTTCTTCAATCTTAATTAAATGTGGGATTTATATTTCTTCCCCACTAAAAAATAAATAAATCATGATCACTCATAAATATTAATAGTATGTACACTTTTACTATTTCTACTTATTATTCATGAACTATAATAATAATTATTCTTCTTTTTTTTATCATGAAAATATACACATTATTCCATAGTATATCTCCAAAATAATCCTCTTAGTTATTATTCATTCCCCTACTTCATGTCTCCTTTTTGTTGAAATGCAAAATATATAAATCATTCTATGTTAGAATATTTTAGATTATATCTTACACAACCATAGCATCACCTTTAATAAAATTCCAATATTAATTCAAAACAACAACTTCCTTTAATTACAAAAAACACCAACCACTTTATTTTGATCCATTGGGTTATAAATGATCCTTTAGTCACAATTGATATAATTGGAAACATTATAGATTCTGTTTGTTTATCCCTTTACCCATTAATTGATCCAAATCATTATATATACTAAAAATATGAAATATATATTCATGACATACATACTTATCTTATCACCAATGTATGATGGTTTTCATTTAATAATTCTTTGAATGGTCGTTTACTTCCCCATTGTATGTTTTATATTGTTTCAATCGAACTATTCTAAACCACTTTGAAGCCTTTATCAACACACCCAATACAATGAGATATTATCCACTCATCATTTGGGATATCAATTTATTCATTATGAAATAACATATAACATTACATGGATCTCTCCATATTAAACCATATAAAACATCCAAGTCATTCCACTTTTCTAAGAATAGATCACCTTAAAATCTCGAGGAAGTCTGAAAATTACTATAATGAATGTACCATGTTGTGGTCATTACTGTTTTGATTCCCATAAAACTCTTATTCATTTTTTAAAGTAATATATATCACAAATAAAATATAACAAACAATACATTACTATTTAATAAATATGTTTCCATAATTCCATAACTCACATCGATCCATAACGGTTTCTTCCACACTGTGTTCAAGCTATATCATATCCCATAGAGAATTGTTTTGGATGAAACACTCATGGAAACACCCTTTTAAAAAACCAACTCCACATTTTGTTATTATACCATATTATCCCATTTCATGGGGTGTAATTGATGCATTTTATATAGACAATGGGTTTTTTTAAACCCTGGTTTTTTTACAACCAAAACATTTTCAATAACCATACCCTATCACCACCCATTTCATTTATTACCATTGCATGGTGTTCTAACCAACATGATATACACCAATAAAGTAACTCTTTGACTTCAAATCTACTTCAATGATCATTAAAACATTCCAAAAATATAGAAGAAACTTCAAATCATGTGAAATGTTATGATACAACTATGTTTGAATATGATATATATATTAATAAATATTACACAAAAAAACATGTCTACTCAAACACTTCGTCAATTCATACCATATTTTTCATAGTATCAATAATATTCCAAACCATACCATTGCTTCAAAAAACTTAATTTTTTCAAAAACCAATAATAATGAGGGTTCAAATACAATTTCCTCTTATTGAAACATCAACATTAATTCCACACCTCTCCCCTTATAAATATACCTAAACATTCCCTTAAGAGGAGTGTGCCTTGGTGTGGAGTAACCTTTCTTAAATGGGATCAGTTTTTATAGGGTTCTTTATGTACATTATTCTACTTTAATTGAATAAAAAATTTCCTTATTATCAAATAATATGCTTTTCCTGATTCTATATTCTATTTGAGATTTTTTATAAAAGTGATCATGTTTTCTAGGAGTTGGAGTTCCTTATCCATTTATATCTCAAATAGATGAAAATGTTCTTTAAGAAAATAAATTTTCTCCATGATCTTTTGATTCTTGGTTGTAAAAAACTAATTGATGGTCATATATTCTGATATAAATCCCTTATTATACATTTTTAATTATGTTATAAATATGAAATATACTCCTTGGATATTTTCCAATGACTTTCCATTTTTTAAGGGAGGCATCTCCCCTCAATTACTATAGATGTATCTAATTGATTAATAATGATATACTATTAAGGATATTTTAAATACTTATTTATTTACATTTCTATCAGGGAATATGTATTCCATTATTTTTAAGAACATTTGAGACAATATTATGTTTTGATAAATCAAAAAAATCACATTATCACAGATGGGAATGTATAAAATTCTAATTGTCTTATTCTTCACAATAATCATATTTTAACCATCTTAAAATGGATACATTGCTCCATATTTATAAACCAATAACTCATCATCATAGGATTATAAATCCATACAAGTAGAGGAAGTAATAAAATATTTTTCTTTCAAGGGCCTATGTATATCAACTTCAAAATGATCAATATTTTAAAACCTATAGAAAATTGAATAATTTTCTTAAATAACTCTTTATTTCACCAACCATTATAGATTTCATCTTCCCCTCAAATACACTTTTGAGGTAAACTATCAAAACAATATCATGTTATATATACTCTATAACATCACATTCATGTCCATATAGATTGAAAATCATTTATATCATCCAAATATAAAAGTTTGATCCATAAAAAATAGTTTTTCACATGAATTTATCCATATATAAAAAATAATGAATATATATTTGATGGACTGAGATCAAGTCAAAAAAAATATTCTATTATTCACCTTATTTCATTTTGTTGGCCATAATAAAAGACGTAAACACTAAAAAATAATTATACTTTTCCAACACAGGCATATCTGTTTGTAAAATTTCATTTTCTGTTGGTAAAACGTTTTACCATTAAAAAATGTCATGTCACTAAACTGTTGGTAAAGACTCTATTGCTAAATGTTATTGCGACAGATAAAATAGTTCTGTTACAAATATAATAATACCAACAGATAATATATATTTTGGTCAAAAAATTAGAAACAGATTCATATGCTGAATATTTCTGTTGGTAATAATATTATAAACATATAATATCTATTTATAAATTATATTTAAATAAAAATTATATATTTTTATTGATAATAAAATTTCATATTATATTTATTAATTTATCATATATAACACCTGTTTAAATTATCAAACTGAAGATGATTTTAACACATATACAAACTTAGAAAAAATGAATTATATTAATAATGGAATTTAATACAAAATAAATCATATAGTTAAAGTTGATTGATACATAAAAACACTACAAGAAAACTGCCTTTTAGCGGCGGTTCTTTTGCGGTGGTTTTAAAAACCACCTCTAAACGCGTTTCGGGCCGTCGTTTCGCGGCAGTTTGAAATGCCATAATTTTTTTTGATTTTTTTTAATTATTTTTATTTTTTTTAAATTTTTTTTTAAATTTTTTTTGAGGATTAGTGGCGGTTTTTTAAAAAACTATTGTGAAATAGCGGCGGTTTCGGTAAAACCACCGCGAAATGAAAGGAAAAAATAAAAAAACACGAGAAACCCCGAAATCACTAAAAACGACCATAACTTTTGATCCGGGCGTCCGTTGGAGCACCACGACCAGTCAAATAGAAGATCATGAAGAGATCTAGAGGCACATATAATCAAGACCGTGAGACGGTCTATGGTACAGAAGATATTAGAGTTATAAGAATGTTGAAAAAAGTTCTCCAACTTCAAATGGCCATAACATTCGCTCCATGTGTCCGTTTCGGTTCTACCACATATCAAATCAAATCAAACGAAGAGAGCTACGCACTAAAATGATACAAGAAAGCTTCCTTCGTGTTTTTCGACCCCAAAAACACCTCTGATGGCCTCTGAAACCCCGTTTCTGTCACCGGTGTCCCGTCAAACTTGTCTTCAAACGGACCTAACTTTTGATCCGCGTGTCAGTTCAGACACCTCCACATGCCAGATCATAGCTCATTTCATGAGCTTCAGTTTTACTAGTCGTGGCTCCCACATGCACTCTTGGATCATATGTTATGGACTTTTTAGTGGGTATCGGGTTTGTTATGTTTTTCGATGCCTCGTTTCTAGAACTTGTTCCCCGTCAACTTTTTTTGAAATGCTCATAACATCCGATCCGCCTATCCATTCAGAATCTTTCACCTATCATGTCGAAGATCATTTTAGGATCTTTTATTTGACAGGTCTTGGATCGAAAACGGACTCTCGGATCATAAGTTATCTCCGTTAATGTGAGTCCAATGTTTTTGTCTCTTTATGACCGTTATCACGGGTTTTAACGGTTGCTCCATTAATTACTATTTATTTGGGATTCCATGACTTGTTATCTTTATCAATGGTTTTTTGTGGGTTATTATGATGATTATGTTGAATTATTAAGGGTTTTTCCAGAGTTTTCATGAGTTTTCAAGCGTTCCCATTCTTTCAAATACCTCATTCTTCATATGTTTCTCCATCCGTTTTCATGCATTTTCATGATTTTTCATCCATTACCACGTCTTTTCATACTTTTTCATGTGTTACCTTTATTATTTATTATTTATTTATTATTTATTTATTATTTATTATTTATATTTACTTATTATTTATTATTTATTATTTATTTTTAATTATTTATTAATACATATAATAAAATATTATTATTAATAATAATATCTGTTACTAGTTATTTATTATTTATTATTTATTATTTATTAATTATTATTTATTATTTATTATTTATTATTTATATTTATATTTATTTATTATTTATTATTTATTATTTATTATTTATTATTTATTATTATTTATTATTTATAATTATTTATTATTTATTATTTATTATTTAAATTTATTTATTACTTATTATTTGTTATTTATATTTATTATTTATTATTAATATTTATTAATTATTTATATTTATTAATTATTTATATTTACTTATTAATTATTATTTATATTTATTTATTATTTATATTTATATTTATTTATTATTTATATTTATTTATTATTTATTATTTATTATTTATTATTTATATGTATTTATTATTTATTTTATATTTATTTATTATTTATTGTTTATATTTACTTATTATTTATTAATTATATATTTATTTATTATTTATTATTTATATTTATTTATTATTTATTATTTATTATTTATTATTTATTATTTATTATTTATTATTTATTATTTATTATTTATTTTTTACTAATTATTATTGACTATTTATTATTTATATTTATTTATTATTTATTATTTATTACTTATTACTTATTTATTATTTATTATTTATTATGTATTATGTATTATTTATTTTTTATTTTTTATTTTTTATTTTTTATTATTTATTATTTATATTTATTTATTATTTATTATTTATTATTTATATTTATTTATTATTTACTATTTACTATTTATTACTTATTATTTATTATTTATTATTTATTATTTATTATTTATTATTTATTATTTATTATTTATTACTTATTATTTATATTTATTTATTATTTATTATTTATTATTTATTACTTATTATTTATTATTTATTATTTATTATTTATTATTCATATTTATTAATTATTAAATATTAATATTTATTAATTATTTATATTTATTAATTATTTATTATTTATTTATAATTTATTATTTATATTTATTTATTATTTATTATTTATTATTTACTATTATTTATTTATTATTTATTATTTATTATTTATTTTTATTTTTATTTTTTATTTTTTATTTAATTATTATTTATTATTTATTATTTATTATTTATATTTATTTATTATTTATAATTATTTATTATTTATTATTTATTAATTATTCATTATTATCTATTATTTATTATTTATTATTTATTATTTATTTTTAATTTTTTATATCTATTTATTATTTATTATTTATATTTATTTATTATTTATTATTTATTTTTTATTTTTTATTATTTATATTTATTTATTATTAATTATTTATATTTATTATTTATTTATTGTTTGTTATTTATATTTATTTATTATTTATTATTTATTATTTACGATTTATTATTTACTATTTATTATTTTTTATTTATTATTTGTATTTATTTTTTATTTTTTATTTTTTATTTATTATTTATTATTTATTATTTATTATTTATTATTTATTGTTTATATTTATTTATTATTTATATTTATTTGTTATTTATTATTTATTATTTATTATCTATTATTTATTATTTATTATTTATATTTATTTATTATTTACTATTTATATTTATTTATTATTTATTATTTATTGTTTACTATTTAGCGGAGGATTATTTATTATTTATTATTTAGCGGAGGATTAAACCGCCGCGAAACGAAAAAAAAAACCGCTACTAAATAGTGATTTTGCCATAGTGAAAGCTCATAAATACAAAAAAAACTCAAGATCCGTCTACACACCCGCCAACCCTTGCCCCCCCCCAAATGAAAAAAGGCATGTCATATCTTGAATGAAATCCTCCAAAACCCATCATGGTAAAATAATAGAATAATAGTTACCTCCACCAAATTAAAAAAGGGCACGTTCTCTCGTAAATGCAATCCTCTGACCCCCATCATGGTATGATGGTAGAAAACTCATTATCTCATTCCTTCAATGGAATTAATTTTTAATTGATATCTACCAATTATGTGTTTTGAATTTAGAAACATGGATTCTGTATTTTGAATCAGTAGGTCTAGAATGTGTAAATTGGTACCTTTTATTTTTAGAAATTATGAATAATAAATTTAGCAAATTTGTATTTACCATGGTTATGGGTAAATCTGGTAATTAAAGGTAAAAATAATATTATAATATTATAATATTACCATAACACTTGTAATAATTTCATTTTATAAGTGGATTTCAACAAAAATAAACCTCATTCTTAAATTAGGATCCTTTTTAAGCCACTTGTGTTAGATTATGACATTTATTATATTTTATTTAATGAAGAGTTAAAGATGTCATACTCAAATTTCAATAATTATACCAATTATAATATAGGTTTATAAATAAGATAAATTAGAATATAATTAATAATTTGAAATATAATTAATTTCTCATTATCATTATAATTTATTTTTAAATTTTAGATAATAAATTATTTAATTAAAGGCTTGACTAATAATTATGTAGTAATTGTTTAATTAATGATAATATCAAAAAAATGTTATTAATAATATTAAAATAAATATAATTTTACATAATTAATGACATCCAAAAATTTTATAGATAACATAGACATGTTAGTAATATATTACAAGTGTTTTTTGAAGTTATCATATTTTTATGATATTTTTAAAAATACAAATAATGAATAGTATTAGAATTGATATAAATGATACTTTAAAATAAATAATATTTTATTAAATGTTATAAAATTCATAAAAATATATAATTAATAAAATTATATATAATAATGTTAAAATTATCGTTAATAATCCATTTAGGTCCTTTTGGAATTTTATAGTAACTATATTACCCTAAAAGTGTAAAAATCCAAGTTGTCATGGTAAAAGTTAAAGGGTTTAACAAAGGGTTAAATCCAAAATATATGATTTATATTGTGACCTAAATATGTATAAAAATGATTGGTTGAGATTCTTTAGTCCCATAATCATATTATATTACAAATAACTCACTTTGGAGCAATTCGAAATAAAAAATCAATTTCTATTAATTTAATATTGTGAGAGTTTCCAAGAGTGTCCCTTCCCTCTCTTATAAAAAGGAACCTCCTCCCTTACTTCGTCACACCACCATGAGCCATATATCTTGAATAAACCCAGCCCATTTTTCATCCTAACATCCTGATAAAATTTATGAAGGTTCATTATTTCTCAAAATACAATCTCTAGTGTCCTTAAGAGAATATCTAGAGGGAACTTGCTGAAGAAGAGGTAATCTCCTTTACCGACTCTCTGATGAGTATTTAATCTTCTACTTCCTATTCATGTGTTGAATACATTATAAAGTAATAAATACAGTATCAACTACATTATGAGATGTTATTATAATTATGGAATAACCATATTCAAACTTTTATCTGTCCTACGAAAAACTAAATCACCACACGTGTGTATATACGACCTACCGTCTCCACACCATGGTGTAGTCTGTTTTTCATCACCACATTACTTGGATGGTTATAATAATGGAAATAAGGAATATATTATATAATTATAAAATTATATTGATTATGCAATAAAATATATATCATCTACTCCCATACTATTTCACAATTAATGGAATGATATCATCTCTCATGCGTACGTACAACCGACCATATCCACGGCGCAATGAGATTTATCTTCCACAATAACCATTCAAGAATGATTATAAAAAATATATAATTAAAAAATATTTAATATATCACATAATAATTAAACTTTAAAAATATAAATATACATATATATTCCATTTAAATTCTTCCATTTAGTATAATAAGAAAATAAAAACAACATTCATGCGTACGTACGACTCACTATATCCATGAACGGTGTATTCTACTGAATATATATATCATATATATATACTAAATTTAAATAATATATAAATTATTTTTTAAATTATATAAGTAAATCATGATCTATGTTATAGGATCAAGAATAACAAGTCAAAACACATACGACAAAAAAAGTGGTTATTACCTGAAACGTTGCATTAACATTGAATTGTTAATAAATGGGTAATATAATGTCATAAATGAATAATATATGATTTAATAAATTGTGATTTTTTATATGTTAATAATATGTTTAAGACCACTATACAGGTGTTTCAGACATGTATGGAGGGGATCATGACTTCGGTAAGGTATTTTTGTCTAACTTTTATTTCTGTAGGACAGATGCCTTATACTTTACTTGTTTCTTTTATGTGTTGTATATACTAAACATGAATGTATTTTATGAGACTTATTATAAAAAATTTATTGGTATTTATATATAAATTTTATGATTTCTCTTTTAAGGGGTTTACATTTCAAAATTTACCAAATCAATAAGGTACTTTTGTCTCAATTTATCTTTTTGGGGACACATGTTATATTATGCACCTATATTCTTTTACGAGGTGTATATACTACCATTTTCCTTGTTATATCATGAAAATAATCATTTTCATGATATTTTATTCTTTTTGTAATGTTATTATTTCTTGGCGATTATGATTCAACTGTTTCAAAGTGTTATGAGGCACATTGAAATGATTAAAGATTATTTTCATCAAGAAATGTTTTTAAATGATCTTATAAGCTCCTTTTTAAGGAAAAATATTTTAAAAAATCATTTTATATTTTAAATTGATTTTCAATGAATTTTTTATAATTTTTTAAATGTATTTTCAAGGAAAATTGATTTAAAAATGTTTTCATTATTTATTCATATTCATTGAAGGAAAGTGTTTTTCAAAATTTCTTTACAATTTTTCTTGTATATTTCCAAAGAAAAGGGTTTTGAAAATTTTCTATGTTTTAAAAAGTGATTTTTTAAAAAAAATTCATCTTTCAAGTGATATTTTATAATTCTTCCCCATCCAAGATAGAATAATTTGTAATATTTCAAGAATACCATTCTTATTCCTTCTCCAAATGGTTTATGTTTTTATAGAATGATTCTTATGAACCCCACTTCTTTTTATGGGTAATGATTTGATGAAATGATTTTGAAATCTATATATTTTCCATAGGTTATGATATGATTACATATTTATGACACCAATTTCATTTCATGGGTTATGATAGGATTTTTTATGATCTTGTGGCGCATGTATGTTTAATTTCATTATGAGATGGGTGGGACCTGTATCTCCCTCTAATGCATTGGGTAATGATTTGTATCTCATGATGTAGACTAAGATTACATTGAGAGTGATTGTTGACTACAAAGATGGTCATTAGAGTAAACCATGACTACCAAGATAGTATCTGGAGTGAACTCATACTAGTAATATGTTCATGGGATAAAACCATGACTACAAAGAAGGTATGTGGAGTGAAATCCTAGTAGTAAGTTGTCCATGGGAGTGAACCATGACTACTAAGAAGGTATGAGAAGTGAAACCATACTACAAATAGGGCCTTGGAAGTTATGCCTAGACTATTCTAGAAAATAATATTATATGATTATGTTTCCGCCACCGTTCCACATTTTATTCTTATGTTATTATTTCAGGGCTCATGTTCTTTATTCCATTGTGATTCATGTCTTATGAACTACCAATATCATTATTACATATATCATGTTTATGATCTTTTTTATGTAGGGTATGATCTTCTGTTTTTTTATTATCTTATCTTACCCATATTATCATGTTATCATTATTAATCCCTTTTTTTTACTTTTATTGAGAATCTGAGCTCACATATTTTTATGTTTCCTTTCCCAAGGTTATAAGGAATAGTTTTAAGTAGGATTAATAAAGGGAATTATATTTTTGTGAAACATTTAAGTTCTTCGACCAGACTCGACCTTTGTATTCCAATTTCCAAATAAACTAAATTAATATGATCTTTGGGCGTCTGTTATTGTAATGTTTTAAGTAATCTGTAAATGTTATGTAATTTCTATGTAGACCAATCCTGGGTAGCTATAGTTTGTACTAAAGAAAAATTTTGGTTAGAATTTGGAATCTATTATGAAAAAACCATAATGAGAAACATAGGTACATGTCTAAGGATAAGTAAAAGTATAAGAAAATATACTAGAATTATGGTAAAGGATAGAGTAAGTGATTCCTACAAATATATCCATGTTTGGATACTACAAGTGGATTTGGATCGGACATATATATACCTAGGGGTGACAACTCTAATAAGGTGTGTTGGACCTGACTTGATGTAACCTGTTATACGACAACGAGTCTTGATGCACACTTAACTTGACACTTCTGGTGGATATGCTTTTGGAATTAATAATCTCTTCTTGAACCATTATGAAGGATTTAAATAGAAGTTTTCTATGAATAATCTAGGATTAAACTATGGTGTCATATATTAAGGAAGGTTTCATATTTTAGACATCCTATAAATGAAATTTCATGATTATGTGGTTCCTCATTATGATAACTATTTTTACCCTATGATTTTAGTTTTAATAAATGGATAGAACCAAAAGAAATGACATTAATACTAGATGTGATGGTAAATGAAATGATTTTACTCAGGAGAAATTGAATGCTATGGGAGCTGGAATATAGAATCATGTTTCTATGACTGCAAAACCTTTTCAAGCCATGAATCCGGCTAGGCTTCTAAATGACCAAATGAGGGAACAACATTCTCTTGAATAATTATTAAGGATAAACCCATATTATTTTAGTGGAATAAATGGTCCACTAGATATTGAGAAATGGATTTGTAGAATTGAAAATTTATTTTTCATTCTCCGCTATTCAAAATATGAAAAAATTAAGTTGGGCACTTATCTCTTGGAAGGTAAAGCGAATCTCTGGTGGACATTTATCAAGAATGTAAGGCAACATGATAAAATTGACTCCATGTATTAGTATGAGGTAAAGAACATATTTTTCAGTATGTACCATCCACATATTATTCTTACAAAAAGGGATAATGAAGTTACCATCTATCTCATGGTTATGATAAGAAAATAAAGATAAAATTAAATTGAAACTCTAAAAACTATGGAGAGAAAAAGATTAGATCTACTTTATGCTCCATGTTTGGAAGGAAACATGTAGGAAATTGTCTTAATGGAACTAATAAATGTTTTAAGTGCGGTAAAGAGGTCATTAGGCATTTTACTTTTGAAGTGATGGGAATAAAAAGAATGCTCCAAAGAGTGAACTTCTCACAAATCAGTTTTTTTAAGTGTAAGGAAAATGAGAATTCTGCTAACAAATTCCAAAACACATAGGCTAATGATAATGATAGATGTCAACAACATATTATTGTTAAATAAAATGGAAAATATCATGTGATTACTGTTGGTGATGTAGTGTATGACAAGAAAGTGATGAAATGATTGAGTTTTTATGTATTGGAATTCAATAATAATGATATAGAAGTAATTTTATGGTAATAAAGAATAAAGAAACATATATGGATTAGTCCACTATAGTCTTTACATATATATTTAAGATCATATGCTAAATGGCACTGGTAATCATGAAAAGTGATTGAGGTAATAAGGTGATATTTGTGGACAACATGTGATTAAGGGAAGGATAACCCCTAATATATGCATGATGTTGAGATAATGATATTTGGATGAAGATGTGTAGGATATGAAAAAGTACATTAGACAATACTAGTTACCTTGGAACTAATTAAGGATTTATTGACATGTGGTTTATACTATCATGGTGGAAATTTATAACTTCTGGACATAAGGATTATGTCTAATATAATTTGGAATAAGGAAATATCCAAGTTTTCAATAAGGATGTATGTTAATTTAGGTTATTATCATGCTTTAATAGTATCTGTGATGAAGGTATTCACATGTTTGGAATAAGACAACCAAGATCTAACTTATGATATAAGAGGGGAAATGATAAGATAATTTAGGACACTTCATTTGAATTTTTTTTACATTCAGAAGAATTTTTAGGTCATCCATTTAGGGAAATGTTATGTTAAAATTACGATGATGTTTGGGACATTAAAGTATTATCTCACCGCACATAAGCCTTAGCCTAGTTTGTAAGGACTCCATAAGTGCATGTGAGAGACCCAATATCAAATCTAGTCGGAGATATTATTTTTTAGTTATTGTAGAAGTACTGTAGCAGTACTATAGCAAGTATTGTTTGGCACTGTAGCAGTTGGGAATATTCCCCCGTTTGGGCCTTCGGGTCACTGAATTGGTCCCCAAGTCCTTTAAGGCCTTCGGGCCACCCAGGCCTTCGAGCCACCTTAAGTGCAGATGCAAACCAGATGACCTACAAGGAATAAGATCTAAAATGAGGATGAGCTAGGAGCTTTCACCATAGCAGAAGCTAAAAGGATTTCAAGAATGATAGGGTATGGCACCTGCCATCAGGACAAGCCTGTGCATGCATGGGAATGCCTAGCCGAACTGTCATGCGAAGGTGGAGAGCTGATTTCACGATAAAGATGCTGGGGAGGAGTAGTTACAAGTAGTTAGTCTGGGTTGTATGTAATGTTTGAAGCCTACGAGCAATTGAATTACTCTAAGGCCTATGGTCCATGTATTACTTATGCCTATGGGCCTTGTAAGGGTTCCACCTCACCCCATGAAAGGTGGATTATCAAAAATCAATAAAAAAAATAATTCCTTAGGGCCATTGTATGTAAATTATTATCCCAGTAGAGGTGGATTTATGCTTATTTGATAACTTGTGCTAACCTTTTTATTGTCCTAACCTATAATTCTATCTAATGATCTGTTAGTACTTCAGGAATGAAAATATCACATTAATTTCTTGGAATAAGATAATAAGTAGAAATTAATCAAGGTAAGAAAAATTTTGAGATTATGATGATATCATGTAAGTATATATTCTCTTGAAAATTATTCAACATTATGAAAGGAATCTTGATATAAAAATTCATCATGTTATCATCATTATTAATGATATCAATGAACTCTTTAATATTTCATTATTTTATGGTTTTGTGATTGTTAATTTTCATTGGATCACCCACATTCTTGTGATCATTTATCATTATCAATCACTATGATTATTGACACTTTTCCTCTATGCCCAAATGTTCACTTATCTCCTTCTTTGTAGAGACCTAGTTATGATTTACATTGGGTTATTGTTATTTTTGAACTTTACATTTTGAAAAGGAAGTTTATGAATTCATTTTTATAATGAGGGTTTTTATGAAAGAAACTTTCAAGTATTAAGCCTTTGATAAACCAGATGAATTTCAATGGGGGAGTTCAATTTAAGGGGGTAGAATGTAATACCCTGAGATTTTGTGAATCAATATTATTTTCGAATTAATTTAATATTTTTTATATTTTTCACTTTATGTGAGAATGGATATAGATTTTTATTATTATATAAAATCACTAAGTTTGGATTACATTATACACAACACCAAGTTAAGGTTATGATACATGCAACACTATCTTAGCTTTCTTTACATGCAACATAATTTTTCTCCAAAAAATCATTTTATTATTATTTAAATATGATAATAAACTAGATATTAAATTACAGGGTATGAATATTATTTACTAAATTATGAAAATGTGAATTCATTAGTTACCAATAAATTATAAATTAATATATATACCAATTGAGTATATAGGAAATATTTTTATTTTTATTTTCCCAGAGTCATTTTTTATTAATAAATTAAATAAATTACAATTAGTGAATGAAATTAGTGAAATATATATGTTATATATTCAATAAATTATTTTTTATATTCACTGAATAAATTTTAACCAAATATGATAAGAACCAAATCAATTTATGCATAAAAACCTATATTTTTCAAAAAAGGAATTTATCACCTTTTAAAGGAAAACCCATTTTTAATCAAATTTTTGACACTTTTATATATTATATTTGAGAAAATAAACGTATTCTTTGAAATTGTGATATAAAAATTTAATTTTATTGAATTTTTTGTTTTTTCCTGTTAATTTTCATGTTTTGATGAATAGTAAAAAATACAATATTTTAATTGAAAACAACTTTTGTCATCATAATAATTTATAGTGTTAAATTATATTTTTAGGTTTAAAGTATAACATTATTATATTTTTATAATTTAATAAAATTTAGGTATTTGGAATCAATTCCACAATGAAATTGAATATAAAAACTTTATGAACATTTGAACATTTTTACTTTAAAAACTCATTATGTCATTCAGTAAAGAGATTAATTTTTAATTAATTTCTAAAAATTCTATGTTTTGAATTTAGAAAAATGGATTCCATATTTTGAATTATAAGGTAAAAATTATGTAAATTGTTCTCTTTTATTTTTCGAAATTATGAATAGTAACTGTAGTAAATTTTTATTTACCACGGTTTAGGTTAAATCTTGTTATTAAAGGTAAAAATATTATTATAATATTATACAAATACCCTAACTATTTACCTAATTTAATTGGATAAGTGGGTTTCAACCAAAATAAACATTATGCCTAAATTATGGTTCTTTTTATGCCAATTGAGTTATGTTATGTCATTTATTATATTTTAGTTAAAGAAGAGTTAAAGATGTCATACTCACATTTTAAAAACTATACCATTCATAATAAATTAACCATATTTTAATTGGGAAATGAATATTAATTTTAAATATAATAAATTTATCTTCATCCTGATAATTTATTATTAATTCTTAGAGAAGAAATAATTTAACTATATTAATGAATAATAATGATGTAGTAATTGTTTAATTAATGGTAATGTCGAATAAATGATATTAAAAATATTAAAATAAATGTAATTGTAAATAATTAATTACATCCAATAACTTTATAGATAACTGAAACATTTTAGTGATATATTATAAGTGTTGTTTTAATTTATCATATTGTTATGATATTTTTAATGACACAAATAATGAATAGTATAAAAATTGACATAGATGATACTTTTTAAAAAATAATATGTTATTAAATGATATAAAATTAATTAAAATATAATATTTGAAAAATTAAATATAATAAGTTTAAAAACGTCATAAATGATCGATTTGGGGTTAGTTTTTCAGTATATTGTACCTATATTATCCTTAAAGTGTAAAACACTATGTTATCAGGGTAAAAGTTAAAGGGTTTAAATAAGGGTTAAATCCAAAAGATAAGGTTAATATTGTGACCTAAAAATGTCTAAAAATCATTGGTTGAAATTATTTTGATCCATCTCATCTTATATTAAAAATAACTCATTTTTTATCTATTTAAAATCTAAAATCAATTTATATTAATTAAATATTTTGAGATTTTCCAAGAGTGCCCCTCCCCTCTCTTATAAAAATGAACCTACCCTAACTTCCTAAAACCACCTTGGACCTTATATTTATACTAAAACATGACCATTTAACATAGAATAATCCTTATACAAGTTATGTAAGTTCTGGTCCTCTCAAAATACCAACTCTAGTGTCCCTAAGAGTAGATCTAGAGGGAACTCACCGAAGAAGGGGTACTCTCCTTCACTGACTCTCTCAAGAGTATTTATTATTCTACTTAATCTTCTTGTAATGATTACATTATAAAGTAATAAATCCTATATCACCTATATTATAAGATTTTATTATTATTATGAAACCACTATATTTCACCTTTCATCTATCCTATGAAAAATAAAGTCACCACACGTGTGTATGTACGACCTACCATCTCCACGTCGTGGTGTCATATGTTTTTCATAACCACTTTAATTGGATGAGTATAATTATATATATAATGGATATATATTATAATTATAGAATTATTTTATTTTGGAAAAAAATATATACCATCCAATCCAATTCCATTTCACAATTAAGGGAAGGATATTGTCAATCGTGTGTACGTACGACCTACCGTCTCCACAACGTGATTATATTGATCTTCCTTGTTAACCATTCAAGAATAATTATAAAAATTTATATAATTAATAAATATGAAATATATGAAATTATATTTCTACTAGAATAATATGTATACATATATATTTCATTTAGCTTCTTTCATTCAGTACGATAAAAAAATGGAAACAATGTTCATGCTGACGTGCGACTTACCGTCTCCTTGAATGGTGTATTCCTTTTCATATATATATATATATATTATTTATATAATAAATATAAATTATATATAAATAATTTTATAGATTATTTAGTTAAGTAAATCATTATCTACGTAATGGGATCAAAAATGACAATTAAAAACATGTACAACAAACAAATCGGTTATTTACCAAAATGTTGATTTAACTTTGAATTGATAATAAATGGGTAATATAATTTCATAAATAAATAATATATTATATCATAAATTATAATTCTATTATAAGTTATTAATATTTTTAAAATCACTATACATGAGTTTCAGACATGTACAAAGGGAATCAGACCTAAAGTAAGTGATTTTTTTCTCACTTTTATTTATGTGGGACACATGCCATTTACACTACTTGTTTCTATTATATGATGTATATACTAACCATGAATGTATTTTATGAGTATTATTATGAATATTTATGGGTATTTATGTATCCATTTGTTCATATCCCTTTTATGGGTTTTATGGTTAAAAAGTAACCAAATCGGCAAGGTAATTTTGTCTCGATTTTCCTTCTTTGAGACACATGTTATATTATACACCAAAATTATTTTATAAGGTGTATATACTCCCATTTTCCATGATATAGTAGTAATATACTTCTTTTAATGATATTTTAATCTTTATATAATGTTATTATTTCTTGGGGATTATAATTCAAAAGTTTCAAAGTGGTATGGGGCACTTTGAAATGTTTAAAGATTATTTTCCTCAATAAATGTTTTTAAAATATCTTATAATATAATTTTCAAGGAAAAGTATTTTAAAATAATGTTTTATGTTTTAAAATATTTTTAATACTTACTTTATATGTTTTCAAATATATTTTCAAGGAAAAAGGATTTAAAAATGTATTTATATTTTCTTCATATACTTTCAAGGGAAAAGGTTTTCAAAAGGTTTTCAATATTTCTTTTCAAGTTTTATTGTTTATTTTTTTTAAAAAAGGATTTAAAAATGTTTCATATTTTAAAAAGTTATTTTTAGTAAAATTTCATGTTTCAAGAGATCATTAAAAAATCCTTCCCCGTTAAATATGACATACTTTGTTATATTTCAAGAATATTATTCATTATTTTCACTAAATGGTTTATGTTTTGATTTTATGATGCTTATGAAACCCACATATTTTCATAGTGTTTTCATTGATTTAATTATTATAAAACCTATCTATTTTCCCTGGGTTATGATATGATTATATATTTAGGATACCCATTTCATTTCATGGGTTTTGATATGATTTTTTATGATCTTGTGTCACATGTATGTTTGATTTCATAATGAGATGGGTCGGACCTATATCTCCCTCCAATGCATTGGGTAAAGATTAATATCTCATGAGATAGACTAATATTTTATTGGAAGTGATCCTTGACTACTAATACGGTCATGGGAGTAAACCATGACTACCAAGATGGTACATGGAGTGAAATTAGACTAGTAAGATGTACATGGGATTAAACTATGACTACCAAGTGGATATGTGGACTGAACTCAAACAAGTAAGGTGGCCATGGGAATGAATCATTACTACCTAGATGATATGGTATGTGATCCCATACTACTAAAATGGCCTTGGTATGGATGCTTATACTTCCATGGAAAAAAATATTATATGATGATGTGTCTACCACAGTTCCATGTTTTATTCCTATGTTATGATTTCATGAATCTTGTTCTTTATTTACTTATGATTCAAGTCTTAATAACATAAAATATCTATTTTATGTCTCTCATGATTAAGATATTTTTTATGCAGAGTATGATCTTATATTGTTTTGGTCATCATTAAATACTCTTATGCTCATATTATGCTTATGTATCATTTTTTATCCTTAATGAGCATATAAGCTCATCCATTTTTATGTTTTCTTTCACTAGGTTACAAAGAAATGATTTATGTATGAGTACTAAATGGAATGATCTTTTTGCAAAAAATTGAAGATCTTCTACTATACTAGGCATTTTTGTTCTAAGTTTCCAAATAAAATAAACTAATACCATCTTTGGGAGTCTATTTTTTTAATGTTTTATGTATACCACATAAGTGATGTAATGTCCATGTATGTCAATCATGGGTATTTATAATTTTCCTGCAAAAAAGAGCACTAAAAAACATAGCATAACTGGTATGCCTTTAAAGTTTTCTCTATCACATCCTTCGACAGAGTATGGTGGATAAACATTACCAAATAAACAAGAAACAATCCCCTTATATCAATAGTAATCCACATTAAAAAGGGTATATGAACTATTTGAAAGATTTCATATGAGTTAGAGGGATGATAATTCCATCATTAGTATTAAATGAATGATTTCATCGGAAGAATATGATTTTTAATTAACAATTTCATGAAAGTGATTATCATAATCACTTTGAATGAACATGACCATCACTACTAGAAATAAGATCTATTCCAATAGTTTTGGGAAAACCGTTGGTATACTTTTCTTATATGGGAATATACCAATGATTTGGCCAAAACCATTGGTATAGGTCACTAATTTGAAAATATACCAATGGTTTGCCCAAAACTGCTAGTATAGGGGGGATGTATAGGAATGGATTGGAGAAACTGTTGGTATAGGTCACTTATATGGACCTATACCAACAATTTGTCCAAAACCGTTGGTATAAGTCCCAAAATCAATGAATCTATACCAACGGTTCTCCAAACCATTGGTATAGGTCTATACCATCAGTTTTGAGAACTGTTGGTATAGTTACATGTATTTTTTATGGAATCTTCTTAACAGAGAACATTAAATAATAAAAATTTAAAATATTTATGATAATACATATATATATTTATTAAATTATGTTCAAAAATATCAATTTAGGTTACTGGTTAGGTCGTTCAATCATAAACCAGAGGTACTGGGATCAAAACCAACAGAATGCTTCTTTTTTTAAATACATATACAAATAGTTTTATGGAACCGTTAGTATAGATTTTTCAAATTACTTATACCAACAGTTTTGAAAACCGTTGGTATAGACATATCCCCGTGGCTTACTAGCCAACGATTCTATAAACAATTGTTATAGGGTATTTTTCTAGTAGTTCAAACCATCCATATAAAAAATAGAGCTCTATTTATATATAGGTGACACCAGATGATCCTCTGTGATTGAATAATGTGTTGGATGAATCAGGTGTCATTAAATGAAATAAATAAACTATATAATATTGATGAGTGAATTGAACTTTTTCAATGATAGTATGAATGAATATTAATACTTAAATTAAGCATTGAAGTAAACAATGTGCTCGGGGTGATGGAAACATAAAATCATCATGTAATTTAGGGTTTTATAGCATGTAACTAGGCTATATTGGGTGGAACATATTCTCTAGCTCAAAGATAAAGATATGTTTGAAGGTAAAATATTCTTAAGTGATACACATCATATTAATATGGTTTTTAAATAAATTAACTAATAGTAAGTATAAAAATAGTTAGCTAAAATAAATAGGGGATAATTAACTATCAAAACAAAATAAATTGTAAATGAGGCACTCAAAATTATTATCCTTTTTAATAATTATAAAAAAGAAACATACTCTTCATCATATTATGAGAACAAAAAACATAATACAATGAATATTAGATCAACTAATAACAAACTAACTTAAAATAATATAAGGATAAAGGATAAGAATATAAGAAACACCAACATCTATCTCTTTGTAAAATAATAATGTACAATAAAAAATTCTTTCAAAAAATAATAATGAAAAAAAAGAAATGACATGATTAAATTGTAAACAATATCAATTAAAAAAACATAGTAAACATTAAATTATAGAAAATAAATAGATGATAAATAATTATCAACATTTAAAGAAACTCCCCATGTAAAATAATAATATTTTTTAATATGAAGATAGTCATATAAAATCCACCATAATATAAGATTCCTTTTTTAAATGATAGGCCTATGAATTTCAACCATGTGAACTCCTCTTATATATATAAATCTATTAAAATAAGAAATAAATTTTTAAAAAAATGTTCAATGAATTTTTAAATGTAATTTTTATCAATTAGATAAAGGATTAGTATTTTAGGAAATGCCCATAAAATAATATACATAACACATGATAAAAATTAATGAAAACTCTCCCTTAATATAAGAAATTTATTTAAAAATAAATAAATCTATGATATTTTAATAATTAAATAAAATATTTTGAATCTATTTAATATAATAAAATATTTCATATTCAATATGTACTGAAGATAAATAACAATCCATAGTGCCTAAAAAATATAATAGAACAGTTCAAGTGTTATGAACCTGGCCGGTTCAACCAACCATGTCACCTGAATTGGCTTCCCATATACCAAGGTATAATAATACATTGGGAAAATTTATTGAATATAATAAAAAAATAACCAAATTATAATGCATAAGAATTAAATACAACAAGATTCATACAACCCAAGCCAAACCTGAAAAACTAAAAATGTATAAAAATACAAAAGATACTATTCTCAATTTGTACAACCATCACCTCTAAACTAATATGATATTAATTAAATAGACAACAAGATAACCTAGAATGTTATATTATTCCATTTAAATTCACTGAGTCTTCCAAAAAAAGGCCCACAACTTCCTAAAGGAAAAATTAGGGTGTGATCACAAAGCTTGGTAGGATACAACCAAAGAATATATATAAGTTTTAATATCAAGAATGAAAATATTTTAACTTTTAAAACAATAAAAAATTTAAAAATAATTTTCTTAGATATAAATTATGCATAATAAGAAAATTGGTAAACTAATCATGTAAGAAAATATCCATGAAATAAACCATCATGTGATAAACAAACCACAAATGAAAAAGAAAACCATTTGGGCGACATCCTATGGGAATATATACGTCATAAAAAATGTTGTATCCAGCTGATATCTAGTCTCACTATAGTCTACTGATGACATGAACAAAACCCTAGTTCTTCCACACAAATTAGGTTTATCCATGTCCCTTTCCCAATGCACAAAAGGTTCCCAATGTTTTAAGTTTGACCAAAACAAATTTAAAAGCCATTATCCATTTTATTAAAAACGATTTTTCACAAATGGAAATCCATTTGAGAAATATCATATTAAAATTCATGAATTAGATACACATTTGTAGATCCAAATACCTCAAGAATGATGAACCCCTATTTTCCTTTTAAAACAAAGATAAAAAACAATGGAGGAACCTTAGAAATACATGGTATGATAAGAAATTAAAAGGGATTGATGGAATACAATAATAAATTATGATTCTAAAACACAAACATAGCCAATGTTGCTGCTGAACCCAAAGGCGGTGAAGAAACAAAAAAGATTACATACCTAGGTAGATGAATCACATCAACCTGGATGATTAATCACTAAATGATCTATTTGAAGAATAAAAGTCCCCAAAATATCCCAAAATCATATAGGGGTTTTAGAGGAAGGGTTGTGGAATAAATGAGAAAGATTCAATCGATCTATGCATTTAAAACTACTAGACTCAAGGATTGTATGTCTTGTATCCATTAATATAGAATATAATCCCATGAATTATAATAACATTGAAAAACATGTTACCTTAAATTAAAAATCTAGGCCTCGACCATTACATGATGTAAACCCCATTCACATTGTGTAAAGTATTCCCACCCCGCACCAAACTCATGACTTCTTCCCAGTGACCAATACACATCGTATAATCATTACATAGTGTGTTATTTCCTAGCAGTCAGTTCTTCTCATAGTTTTCTAAAGAAATCTACACAAACCCAACCTAATTCTCTTTAGTCCCATGAATCGCCTTTTAAAACCATTTACACATTTATAATTAGACTCCACTAATTAAAAAAACATACATCCCAAAAAATTAGGTGATTTTTTCCAAAAAATATCTCTATACCTGAGAAGTCTAAAAACAAACCCAAATAAGGATGATAAACAAAGAATGTGAAATGGAGTACTGAAAAACTTAACGAGATGTTACAATATCACAGCTGTACAAGAATGTTGTCCCAATAATGTCCTCAAGATCTTGGATTTGGAAAAAGTGAAGGTCACTACTTACTCATCAAAAATTTCTTATCCCACATCTCATGGATATCCCGTCTTCACTACCATAGTACCCAGAACTGGAGAATCATTTTACCACATAGTAACTTCTCTCAATGATCCATAATATAATCTGTTTCTTCAACCATATTGGTGTTAGTCTCAATATCAACATCCTCTTATCCAATCACAAGGTAAGGATATAGTATATACCTCATCAATTGGGAAACAAAAAACATGACATTGATGGAAGTCAAATTTCAAGGTAAGTCTAACTGATAAGCCACCTTCCACATCTTTCTAATGATCTCAAAGATTTCAAGACACCTTGATGAAAATATACATTGCTTTCCAAACTGACGACATCCAAAAAAATGTTAAAAAATAAAACAATACCCAATCACCAACCTAAAACTCCAACAGATTGTGAAAATAGTCCACATAAGATTTATGAAAACTCTATTACATGATCATTATCATTTGGATCAACTAAACCAACTATATTGTCTCCTAAACATGACTTGGTCCAACTAAGTACTTCTTTGCAAACAATAACTAATATTACGGAAATCTATATAGACTCCCATACAGATCCTCAAATGGTTACATCTTCAATTAATATTGATAAATATTTTTATAGGAAAAATATACAAGATACAAAAGCATGTCCCAAGATCCACCAAAATCAAGAACCAAATATTGAAGTATATCCTCAAGAACATAGATATCCCCCCTCTGTCTTACCATCCATCTGTGTATGATATTTCATGTTAAATTTAAAATAGGAACCCAATTCCTCCTACAAAACTTTCCAAAACATTGAAATGAATATCACATCCTTGCAAAAAAACAACTCCATAGGGACCCCCATGAAGTCTCAAAATCTCGTGGACATACAAGTCATTATGTTGTTCCACATTCTCTATCTCCTTGATAGGTAGAAAATGTGAAAATTTCACCTGTTGATCAATTATCAGATAAATTTAATCCATCCTACTAGGAATATATGGAAAACCAATAAAAGAATATATAGAAATATCATCCCATTTCCACACCAGAATGGTTTAGGGATACAACAAACCTAGAAGTCTCTTGATCTTCCTTGATTCTAAGACAAGTAAGAAACTTTGATATAAAATCCTCAATTGACCATCTCATCCCCATCTATCAATACTATCATCTCAAATCATGATACATCTTGGTAGTTCCTTGGTGTATAGAGCATAATTAATGGTGTCCACTTTCTATCGAATCATACCATAGGGAAGAAGGGAAACCCAACCTACTATAGAAGCATAGAGCTCCACTAGGAGACCAAGAAAACTCACCCAAGGTCTCCCCACTATAAAGTATTTTATTAATACTATGGAAATTGGTGTCAGATGTTTTCTAAAGACAAACTCACTCATCAAATGATGAGTTATCCCTTATCAAATCCAAAAATACATTCCCAAATAATTCTCCCATTTTGAAGTTCATATCAGCAAAAAAATCATCAGATACCCCTCCTCAAATGATTCCTTCCGGGCATGTGTTTTAAACATTCTATTCAACACATCAACAACCACATTCCCTTTTCGAGGAGTGTATGAAATATCAAAATCAAATGTCTCAAGATACTCTACCTAGTGTCTCTATATGATTTTAATATCCCTATGAGTAAAAATATATTTCAGGATCCCATGATTTAAATACATTGTAAAAAGATCTATAATGTGATAGTGATGCCATGTTTTGAGAACATACATAACTGCAACAAACTCAGGATCATAGGTAGGGAAGTTATTCTCATGAGGTCCTAAATGGAAAGAGTTATAGAATACCAACTATCTCCCCTGCATCAAGACACATCCAAAACCAGTACTCAAATCTTCATAAAATACATTATAACTATGTTGGCACAGGAAAACATGTCCCCAAAAATTTTCCAAATTCTTCCATAAATGATCCTAAATCTTAGTCCATTTTTTAAGCTTCGATTTGGATGGTCATAGGGCCCGAACGGAGCTACGGATTAGGAGTTATGCACAATTGAAGTTGGGATGGAAAACTGGTTCACAAAGACCATTCATGAAGCCCCCTCCGTGATCTCGGAGCGCCGCCGCGAAGTAATGAAGCGGGGGGCTCTGTGAACTCGTCTGACGTTCGCAACCTGCCGCAAAGTACAGAAGGTGGGATGCTCCGCGAACCCATCTTACATTTGCGACGCACCGCGAAGACCCGCCGTGAAGCACAGGAGGCGGGAAGCTCCGCTGACGGATTTGACATTCGCGAACCCGCCGCGAAGCACTGGAGGCGGGACGCTCCACGAACACATTTGACATTCTTGATCTGCCTCGGAGCAAGCTCTTCCTTCGATCTGAGCGAGCTTTGCATCGCGGCGCCCCTTTCCTATAAATACCCAGCTAACCCCCCATTCCCTGGATGGCCACCTCGCCGCTTGGAGGGCCACTTCTCCCCTTGGCTGGCCGATCTCCCGGTTCACGGAGCTCCTCATTTCTTTAAAAAGCGTCTCCACGTGGCCATGATCTGCGAGCAGCTTCCTTTACGTTGCTCCTCTGCGAGAAGTTTCCATCGCGTTTCTGCTTCATGATCCGATGCTCCGAGAGCCTATGCTCTGCGAGTCCATGCTCCACGAGACCATGCTCTGTGAGACCATTCTCTGCGAGTCCATGTTGCGCGATGCTGCTCCACAAGACCATGCTCCGCGAGTCAATGCTTCGCGATGCTGCTCCGCGAGTCCATGCTCCACAAGACCCCATGCTCCCCGAGCCCATTTTCTCCACAAAGCTACATCGCAAAGACCCCATGCTCCACAAGACCCCATGCACCCTGGTCCATTCGCTACCGTCACAGACCCCCATGAAAAATGGACAGTCGCACCGCGAACTTTTTGGGCCAGGATGTCGGGATTTTCCATTGCACCATTATGCTCACCCACCTTCCACCTATGGAATACCATGATTTGAGATACTCCTACACACACCATGAAACAACTTGAGTCGACATATTCCTCTAGGTTTTATTCCCATATCGTGAGTTGAGATTCTCATCCCCAATTCCCCGAGTACCTTGAGACGAACCATTCCTCAGGCAACTCCTCCAAACCCAATCACTTGGCTTGTATGCCAGGTCGAACAAGATAGGTCTACCCTTGCGTAAGTCCCAACACCATCTATTCCCAGGAGACTTATGCCTAAGATTCCTATCTACATGACTATAAACTGTATTTCTCCCTATGTCCCAAACATAATATGCCTCTTGATCCAAACAAAAGATGCCTCATGCCCCAAGCATGAGAAGCCAAAAGTCCGATCTACATGACAATAAACTGTAGTATTCTTCCTATGTTCCAATCATATGATGACTCTTTCCCCAAACAATAGATTCCTTATGCTCCAATCATGAGATGCCAATATTCCTATCTACATGACTTTAAACTATAGTAATCCCTATGTCCCAAACATAGGATGCCTCTTGATCCCAACAAGAGATGCCTCACGCTCCAAGCATGAGAAGCCAATAGTCCTATCTACATGACTCTAAACTATAGTATTCTCCCTATGTTACAATCATAGGATGCCTCTTACCCCAAAACAGAGATGCCTTATGCACCAAGCATGAGATGACAATAGTCCTATCTTCATGACTTTAAACTGTAGTAATCCTAACGTTCCAAACATAGGATGCCTCTTGCTCCAAAAAAGAGATTCCTTATGCTCTAAGCATGAGATTCCAACAGTCCTCTCTACATGACTATAAACTATAGTCTACCCTATGATCCAAACATAGGACACCTCTTGCTCCAAAAAAGGGATGCCTTATGCTCCAAGAATAAGATGCCAACAGTCCTATCTACATGACTTTAAACTATAGTGATCCCTATGTTCCAAACGTTGGATGCCACTTTCCCAATATGAGAGATGTCTTATTCTCCAAGCATAATACGCCAATAGTCCTATCTACAAGACTATAAACTATAGTACACCCTATGCACCAATCATAGGATGCCTCTTTCTCTTAAAAAGAGATGCCTTATGCTCCAAGAATAAGACTCCTAATTCAATGACAACAAAGGCATGATTCCAACGCCCCCTTGGAATTATCCCTCTTCTGCACTAGTGCATAGGTGAAGGCCACAATTCACCAGTGGGTTATGATGCCCTCATGGCCAGACACGAGGAAGACTTCACGGTAAGCTTTCTTGCATAATACCCATTCACCATAGCAGCTCCATAGCGGCACCCGGGTAGCTTCCTTGCGTAAGCCCCATTCACCATTGCCGCTCCATAGCGTCACCCGAGCAGCTTCCTTGCGTAATCCCCATTCACCATTGCCACTCCATAGAATCACCCGAGAAGCTTCCTTGCGTAAGCCCCTTTTACCATTGCCACTCCATAGCATCACCCGGGCAGCTTCCTTGCGTAAGCCCCTTTCACCATTGCTGCTCCATAGAGGCACTCGGGCAGCTTCCTTGGGTAAGCCCCATTCACCATTGTCGCTCCATAGCGGCAATCGGGCAGCTTCCTTGCGTAAGCCCCAGTCACCATTGCTGCTCCATAGCGGGACCCAGGCAGCATCCTTGCATAAGAACCATTCACTATTAATGCTTTAGAGCGTCACCCGGGAAGCTTCCTTGCGTAAGCCCCATTCACCAGTGCCGCTCCATAGCGGCACCCGGGCAGCTTACTTTCGTAATCCTCGTTCACCATTGCTTCTCCATAGCGGCACCCAGGCAGCATCCTTGCATAAGCCCCATTCACTATTGCTTCTCCATAACAGCACTCGGGCAACTTCCTTGCGTAAGCCCCATTCACTAGTGCTGGTCCATAGCAGCACCCGGGTAGCTTCCTTGCGTAATCCCCACTCAACATTGCTGCTCCATAGCGGCACCTAGGTAACATCCTTTGCGTAAGCCCCATTCACCATTCTTGCTCCATAGCGGCACCCGGTCAGCTTCCTTGCGTAAGCCCCATTCACCACTGCTACTCCATAGCGGCGCCCGGGCAGCTTCCTTACGTAAGCCCCATTCACCATTTCCGCTCCATTGCTGCACCCGAGCAGCATCCTTGCATAAGCCCCATTCACCATTGCCACTCCATAGCGGCACCCGGGAAACTTCCTTTCATAAGCCCCATTCACCAGTGTCACTCCATAGCGGCACCCGGGAATCTTCCTTACGTAATCCTCACTCACCATTATCACTCCATAGCGGCACCGGGATAGCTTCCTTGCCTAAGCCCCATCCAATGTTGTCACTCCATCCAGCGGTAAGCTGTTGTGATCTTATCCAGTGGTAAGCCATTGTGATCCTATCCAATGGTAAGCCATTGACATCCTTATCCAACGGTAAGCCGTTGTGATCCTATTCAGTGGTAATCCTTTGACATCCTTATTCAGTGGTAAGCCATTGACATCCTTATCCAATGGTAATCCATTGTGACCCAATCCAGCGGTAAGCCGTTGTGACCCAATCCAGCGGTATGCTGTTATGACCCAATCCAGCAGTAAGCCATTGAAACCTCCAATTGGTGGTAAGACATCATCAGATGAACTACGTGGACTTTGATTCCCTGCCCCAGGGATACGTAGGAAGCCTCTTCAAGGATCATGCTTAAAACCATCATCATCCTCATGGCGGTTCTATCCCATTCACCACCCTTCATGGACACACCTTTGCACTGTGATCGTCAGGTCCTTGTTGCCTCTTGTTTCTCACATCGAGCACGACTAACGTGGGCTTAGATTAGTAAGCATCGACCATGACATCCCCATGGGAAGCCTAGAGTGTAAGCCCAACACACCTTCCAGTACTACGAGGACTTTGATCCATGTCAAGGAATGGTACGTAGGAAGTCTCCATGAGGTTCAAGCCTACCTCCCTTTCGTTTCTTCACGTCAGGTTCCACCCCCGTCCTGCATGATTTTAAACTGCATTCTGATCTAGTGGTAAGCCATTGTGACCAACCCAAACTATGCGGACTTTGATCCATGCCAAGGAATCATATGTCGGAAGCCTCACGAGGTTTAAGCCCAACACCCATCGGACCAAGGTCTATCTTCACGTCGGTACTCTGGAATCCATTCTAAACTACGTAGAATTTAATCCATGTCAAGGCTTGGTACGTAGGAAGCCTCCCTGAGGTTCAAGCCCACCATCGACCTGGACCAAGGACCTTATTCACGTCTGTTCTCCGACACACCCTCTTCTCGCATGATGTTAAATTGAATCCCAATCCAGCGGTAAGTCGTTGTGACCCTGCCATACAGTTGTTCTGACACCCCTTCATGTCAGTTCAACAACCCCTTTCCATTCTGAACTATGTGGTCTTTGATCCATGTCAAGGCATGGTACGTAGGAAGCCTTATGAGGTTCAATCCCATCAACCAGTCATTCTGACAACATTCACATCGGTTCACCCCCATCCTGCATGACATTAAACTGTACACCATCCTGAAATAAGTGGACATTGATCCATGCCAAGGCATGGTACGTAGAAAACCTCATGAGGTTCAAGCCCAACACCCATTGGACCAAGGTCCTTCTTCACGTCGGTTCACCGGCATCCCACCAGATCTATGAGGACTTTGATCCATATCAAGGCATGGTACATATGAAGCCTCCCTAAGGCTCAAGACCACCACTAGTGGGCCCCCGGGATCACCTTCACATCATTTTGCTGAAGAAAACCTTCCCAAACTATGAGGACATTGATCCATGTCAAGGCATGTTATGTAGGAAGCCTTCCTGAGGTTCAAGCCCTATCACCCATCGGACCAAGGCCCTTCTTCACATCAGTTTTCCGACACCCACATCCCTTATGAACTACGAGGACTTTGATCCATGTCAAGGAATGGTATGTAAGAAGCCTCCCTGAGGTTCAAGCCCACCACCAGTGGACCCTCAGGTCCACCTTCACGTCGGTTCACCAATGAAACACACCCGAACTACGAGGACTTTGATCCATGTCATGGAATGGTACATAAAAAGCCTCCTTGAGGTTCAATCCCACCACCAGTGGACCCCTGAGTTCACCTTCACATCGGTTCGCTGACAAAAACCTACCCGAACTACAAGGACTTTGATCCATGTCAAGGCATGGTACGTAGAAAGCCTCCCTTAGGTTCAATCCACGTCACCCATCGGACCAAGGTCCTTCTTCACGTCGGTTCACCGACACCCACATCCCTTCTAAACTATGAGGACATTGATCCATGTCAAGGCATGGTACATAGGAAACCTCACGAGGTTCAAGCCCACCACCCGGTCTTTCTGACCTCATTCATGTCGGTTCAGACACCACCTTGTGCATCCTAGAGTGTAAGCCCCACATATTCATTATGAAATACGTGGGCTTTGATCCATGTCAAGGCCTGGTACGTAGGAAGCCTCCCTGAGGTCCAATCCCACAATCCACCTGGAACAAGGTCCCTATTCACATCGGTTCTCCGACACACCCTCATCCCACATTACATTAAACTGAATCCCAATCTAGTGATAAGCCATTATTACCCCATCATCTAGTTGTTCTGACACCCCTTCATGTCAGTTCAACATCCCCTTTTCAACCCAAACTACAAGGACTTTGATCCATGTCAAGGCGTGGTATGTAGGAAGCCTCCCTGAGGTTCAATCCCCACCATCCATCTGGACCAATGTCCTTCGTCACATCGGTTCACTGGCACCCCATCACGAACTACGTGGACTTTAATCCATGTCAAGGCATGGTACGTAGGAAGCCTCTCTGAGGTTCAATCCCATCACCCATTAGTCATTCCGACCCCCCTTCACGTTGGTTCTCACCAATCAAACTACGTGGCCTTTGATTACCTGCCACAGTGATCCATAGGATGTCTCTTCGAGCCTCAAGCCCAACTTCACCATCGCCCTCGTGATGGTATAATTTCATCCCCCCTCCACTTCATTCAACCATCCATCATCCATCCAGATTCTCACCCGGGCCGCCACATCCTAGTGGGATCATGTCATCTACCATCCTTGATGCTCCTAGAAGTAATTGGGCCACTATCCATGCATAAGCCCCAATATGTATTTGGGTATTTTCCCTCTGTGTACACCCTGATTCATCACCCTTTCGAACTACGTGGGTTTTGAGGCCTGTCCTCTACACAGGGTATGTAGGAAACCTCCATGAGGCTCAATCCCAGTCAATGGTAAACCATGGTGTCCCCCATCCGTGGGTGCACACTCCATGATCCGCCCTCAGTGGTGTTCAGATCAGCCATTACGGTGTGACATCTCCCCTCCATGGGGCGCACCACCTTGGATCCGTCCTTACTGGGTGTTCTGATCTATCCACTCGGTAAACCTTCCAGGTTTTCCCTCCTAGGGATGTACCAATCTGATCTGTCTCTTTGGGATGTTCTGATCACTCTTATTTTTTCCCCGCAAGACATTAAAATCGCGGCCTACCTCATAATAAACATGAGATGTCTGAGGAAAACCTCAGATGGCACACCTTTGGCATAACCGTCTTAGCAAGATGTTAAATATGTTGCACACCCTCTGTTAAACATGGTAATATGAGGAAAACCTCAGGTACATGCCTATGGAATATGATTCCCCACATTCGACGTGGGATGCATCGGTTTCTACACCCTTGAGATGCCTTTTTTGAGGAAGAATACAGGTTCCCCAATGTCCACGTACCCAGAGATGCCCCGACATGCCTGATGTTGTCATCTACTCCGACCGAAGGTCGCTACCATGTCAAGAACCCATGGAATGTCTTGATGTAAGTAGTGTAATTAACTTGAGCCCATGAAGATATGGCACTGAGAACGAGATTCACGAACCAAGACTTAAATCTATGAGGGAGACCCGAACTAGGTGACGAGTTCTAAGGAGGAATCGACAGAAGGAAGAACCGACATCCCATCATAACATTTCGATCAAGGAGAAAATATCCCTGAAAAAGGAATGGATGTCTCCTGCCTTTGGAAAGTGGGAATGCAGGGTAACAGCCACACGTCCTCCACAAATGGATGCACACACCTCAGCGAAAGCGTCGAAAACAAACTAGAACCTAGATTCAAAAGAATCCATAATGGAGATTATTTATTCTCACCTTCAGTTTCTTAAATGATCACTTAAAATTGTCATCAAATTAGAATTTTACACCCTTATAGGTTAAATCTATCATTAGATATCAAAACCTATAAATATACTAAACAAAACTCCTTTAATAACCGACTATACCAAAGAATCCTTAGATCTTAAACACTTTTCTGGTCTTCTCTTAGGAAAAGTGTAAGATCCCTACCTTTTATGGAGATGCCTTGAGCATGTTTATAGGAAATATTTTACATTATTTTGAGTATATATTGTTTTTGTTTTACCTTTAGACTTTTTTAGATGAAATTGATGAATTTTGGAAGTAAGTGGGGCATTACATGGTTAGTGTATGTTTTTACCAAATCATGCACCCAACGCAGAAAACTGTGTGAACCTAAATAGAGGGGCTTCACATGGATGGTGCATGGTTTTTCAAACATTTCCCCCTAGTAGTAACCATGAAAGACCCCTATATAAGGCACATGGTTAGGTGTGTGGTTAGGGAAAACCAAGTTCCCTATACATGAAACCATGTGTGAAGAATTTTAAACCTACAAACATTATATTAAAAATGCTTTAACCTCTCATACATCACCCTAACTCATCCCAATTAGAACCTAAATGTTTCCTTTCATTTATTGAGGTTCTAGGATAGCTTTTAAGGCCTTTTGACCTCCTTTCTAAATAATTATATGTCCAGATTGAAGATATGATCCTCTCTTGGAAATATATTTTCATCTTGTATGTTTTCCTCCCTCTCTCCCATATTTCTATCATCCTTTGAAGGAATTTTTTCCAATTTTGGTGATGGATCTAGATCTAGGTTTTTATATATCACATCCATTTGATATTGGATTTACATTTTGGAGCTAGATATCATTCATTATATTTCAATTGAATGTTACACTTTAATTAGTGATTTATGTTGGTGAGTTTCCATCAACAATCTTGAGATAGGTGGTCTAAATTCAGGTCTCATAGTATAGAATTTTAATTGCATGAATGTGTTGTGAGGTTTAAACATGAATGTTTGAAAATTGAATCTTGGATTGAGTAAATAAATTCATTGATTAATTTATAGAATCATGGAATTGATGGGATATTTGGATTGTGAAATTGGGTTAATTAATTGATGAATTAATTAATGGAATATTATTAATGTGTAATTGATGGGACATTGGGATTATGATATTGGTTTAATTAAATGGTGAATTAATTAATGAAATATTGTGAATGTGAAATTTATGGGATATTGGGATTGTGAAATTGGACTAATTAAATGGTGAATTAGTAAATGGACTATTAGGATTGTGAAATTGGTCAATTAATGTGATTATGGATTAATTAAAAATGTGGATTATGAGATGTTGGTTCATCCATAATGGGTTAAAGGATTATATGGTTTAAATGATTCAAAATTGTTTAATGATGGTTTTTTCATATCATTCCATGAGATTGCATTAAAGAAACATGTTTTTTGTGATGAATTCTAATGGTTTATAAGGATGTGAAATGTGATAATAGGGATAAGTTTGATTAACCTTGAATGATGTGATATATGTGATATATGTGTGATTGAATGATATGTGATTATGTGAAATGAAATTATGCTCCAAATACACATATGGTATAAATGAGGTGTGTGAAACATAATGATGGTTTAAATAGCCATATCTGATAAACGGGGTGTGGAAAAAAGACAAATTCTTAAAATACCCATATGCGATAAATGTGGTGCGGGACAAAGATTAAGGATCCAAATACATATATGTGAAAAATGAGGTGTGGGAGAGAGATCGAGGCTTCAAATACCCTTGTGAGATAGATAGTATGAGACAGGGAATGAGACTTTAAATACCCATGTGACATTGTGGTGTGGGATAGAGACTCCGGCTCCAAATACCCACAGGGTACTAGAAATGATTTTATACTCCCATGAGTTTGAAATTGGACTATGGTTCTAATTGGTAATAAATACGAATTAAAATGAAATGATAAATGATAAACCTGGTTATGTTGTGTAGATCATAATTTTTTATGTGCCAACATATATATTGTTGGTTTTGGTGTCCTCAGGAACCCAAGGGATTACATGGTAGGTTAAAGAATAATGAAATGTGATAAATATTTACCTTATACATTGTAATTTATACTTTATAATACTACATACCCTTTTTTTGTCTGGACATTGTTTTAGATGTTGTTGGTGGTGGCCTACTGATTTTTACCCACATCGTACTCGGATTGTCGGATCGGAACCCGAATAGATTATATGGTTACTTGAAAGGATAAGGGAAAGATCCATATGTTAGATGAATGAGTCAGGATGGATCATAGATGAGGGAACCATAATTGGTGTCAGGAACGTTTTGGAGTATAATTTTTTTTGGACACTTGGCACATACATGGAATGATGTATCTACTCTTTTGGTTTTTAAATTGTATTCCTATTTGAGTCATCATGTGGTTTTGGTTTTTTCTGGTTATTAGTTATATCATTTTTATATTGTTTATTTACTTATACTATTTTAATAATTTGATAAAAAGAGTATAGTCTCCCCATGATTGATATTATACCCTTGCTGCTAGTCGGAATCCTCTAGAATATGGGGAGGAATTCCTGAGGTCATGTGACTGCCCATCTCATGGAACCAGTGTGTGGAACCCTGTCCAAGTTTTTACAAAGTGGTATCAAGGTGGTTTAATTTTCTTTTTATTTTCTCTTACTATTTGGGAAAGTTAAAAATGAAAATCGAATGAATCTGGACTTTTTTAATAGCTTATTCATGGGAGTAGATACCCCATGTATGAGGGTAAAATCTAATTACCCAGGGTGTGATTCTTCTTGTGGTTTTTTATTGTTATAGTCAGATACCATTTCACCTTGAGTGATGCACTTGTTGTTTGATGCGATTATTGTTGTTATGATTTTATGAGACCTGACTCATGGATGGTATGGAATGATATTTGAGTATGCAAGCATCTTTCAAGGCACTCAAGATTATTTTTTTTACATGAATCATTTAAGGCAGCACAGGAAAACAATTTTTAGGAAATTTTTTAAAATTGAAATGTTTCTCTATGCTTTTGAAATAGAAATAAAAAAGATTCGTACTATAAATTAAAAGATGTAAAACAATTTAAAGTGGGAATAAATGGGTTTCTAGGGAAAAAATTGAAAAACGAGAATGTTTTAACCCTTTATCAACCACAATCTAGATGTAGGATGGTTAAGGGTAGTTAAACTGCCTTGGTTTTGACTATGTGGCAGGGTTTGTGGATGATTTGTTATGGATTAATGTGAATCCCCATAATTATGTCAATTTTATGTTATATGTCCTAAAACATGTGTTTGGAATTGTAGAAATATTCCTACACTATGAAATTTGATGATAGGATGACAGGAGGACATGGATGGAAATTATCATCAAACAGTGGAACCTAAGGCACTAAAAGCACTGAGTGAAGGGGTAGGAGAGTAGTTTATTGATAACTTTTCCTACTTCATTTAGTTTATGGAGAGAGACATAGAGAGGGTTGTGATGATTATATATGACCTGACATGGGTGTTTCAACTACAACACCACATGACTTTCACCAGAGAGGGTGGACTTGAGGGACAAGAGTTTGGAATTGGGTCCATCATGACTATAATTGACCATTTAGAGACTCATGTTGATAATAGGGTCAAGTTAGATTCATATATGTTATGAGGATTAGAAAAGAAATAGTAATATGTTCAATATCGGATAGGGTGGGCAGATGGTATGTTATGGAAGGAATCTTTGGAGATGTTTCTAGAGAACTTTTATCCAGAGACACTAAGACAGGTGAGGTCAACTGAGTTCATATGGTTGAATCTGGGGAGTATGTTCATGATGGACTATACCCGTCACATTATTGGCTTACAGGGATTTGTTCCATCACCACTAGGGGACATGATAGTTAAGGAAAGGCATTTCTATGATGGGATTAAATGTGAAATTAAGACCCAAGTTAATATCTATTAGTTTAAATATTTTTCTAAAGTAATTGATGAGGCTCTCATATCTATGGGGAACCTAAAGGAAGCTTCCAATGGAGGATAGGTGGCTTTTACGGGATGACCAGGGGGTATGTATTCTAGGGAGGGAAGCATCCTTATGAAAATTTTGACCAGATAAGTGGAAAGAAGTGTATCTAGGGGGAATGATCATCCACTTAGGATCTTACCTGAGTTCTTTGGAACTAGTCCGGTAGGTCGTTCCACTATCATAGATATTTTTCCCAACCACCAGTAGAGTGATGATCTTCTGGATGGATGATAAATTTATACTATTTCTGTTAAAACACGCAACAATATGCTAATGATGGGGAAACTAAACATAACCAGAGTATGATAAAGGGGAATTCTACACTATAAGAGTCTAGTATTTATACTTCTACTAGGTGTGTTGGTAGAGAAAGTAGGCATGGTGCTTATGGGAAAGAGAATCCATATCATTAGAGTGGTGCAATTCAAGTCATTCACAATACATCATAGGGAAGAGGTTCAGGACAGTTACATGTTGAGTAGCATACATTGGAAGATTGTGAGGCCGAACTGTCAATAGTTAGAGGTACTCTTCTTATAGTTTCTACAATTTCTAGTGCCTTAATTGATACCAGTTCCTCTCATTCATTTATATATACACTACTTGTGAGTGGTTTGAGTTTGGTGGTGGACATCATGAGTGGGGTTATGATGATAGATACACCATTGGTAGTAATGTCGAGAGACATCTATTTTTAAAAGGGGTGTTCTCTCAAGGTTTGGGAGTATCTTTTTAGTTGGGATCTTTACATTTTAGATAAATCAAGCTTTGACCTAATTATGGGTATGAACTGGTTTGGGGAATCTGAATCCCACATTGATTGCTACCAAATGATCGTGATTTTTACATCACTATAGGGTAACAATTATGTTCATCATGGAATGTGGGATATCACGGAAGACCGTGTAGGTCTAGTTAATAGAAACTGGGGGAGATTTCCGCCTAGGTCTCTAGTCTATTTGATAGATGATGGGGGTGTAAATAAGGATGTATTTACACCCATAGTGGACAAATTTCAGGATTTGTTTCCTCAAGAATTCTCAAAGATACCACGTGAGAGAGATGTGAAATTTACAAGTGACCTTATTCCATTGTTGGATCCAGTTTCTATTCCACCATATAGAATGTCACAAATAGATATTCAAGATCTTAAGAATAAATTGGAAGAGTTAATGGATAAGGAGTTTACCCATATGAGTACGTCACCTTAGGGTTATCCATTTTTTTCTATGAAGGTTGATGGGACTTTGAGTTTGTGAGTTATCTACTAGAAGTTGAACTAGATAACTATGAAGAACTGATATCCTCTTCTATGAATTGATGATCTCTTTGTCTAGTTGAGGGGAGATTGTGTCTTATCAAAGATTCACATGATACTAGGTTATAATCATTTCAGTGTTATAACTTTTCATATACCAAGGACTACTTTCAGAAGTAGGTTTGACCTATATAAGTTAACTATGATGTTGTTCGGACAAAAAAGTGTATCGGTAATGTTTATGGAATTGATGAACAAAATCTTCATCACATTACTGGATTAATTTTTTATAGTGTTTGTGGATGAAATACTAATCTTCTCCATGAATCATGAAGATTACAACCAGATTCTTGAAATTGTCCAAAGTACACTGAGAGAGCATCATCTATTCACCAAGCTATGTAAGTGTATGTTTTCGATTGATCAGGAACACTTCTTACATAAACTCATCTCAGAGAAAGATGTGTCATTAGACCCAAAGAAGGTGGAGGAAGTTGTTTTTATGGAGTATCCCTATAATTTTTTTGATATCCATAGATTTATGGGGTTATCAAGGTTTTACCTGAGTTTCATCTACGACTTTTCCCAATTGGAATCACCTCTTTCAGGATTGATCAAGAAGGGAGTTAATTTTTAATGGTCAAGAGCATCTGAGAATGCCTTCCAGGAGTTGATGAATAATTTAAAAATGGATCTAATTTTGATCCTACTTGAGCAATGGGTGGAGTATATGGTGTTTTTGAGACACTTATAGGATATGTTTTGGAGCATTGTTGATACAGGGATATTGATTTGTGGTGTATGGGTCTCGGCAGTTTAGGCCACATGAATGGGACAACCCTATGGATGACCTCGAGTTAGAAAAAGTGGTGAATTCTTTGAAGTGTTAGAGACATTATCTTTTGGGCGGTAATTTTGTTATGTACACTGATCATTAGAGCTTAATGTATATCTTTTCACTGTGATATTTGAATCTCTAGCAAAGGAGATGGGTTGAGTTTATAGAGTCACTCGAATTTGATCTAGCGTATACACTAGGGAAAATAAATAGTGTTGTTGATACATTAAGTAGGAAAACTCTAACTAAGGTAGTTAAATAGTGTAGTAATGAGTGGAAAATGATGAATTTACTACCTGAGATGCATGTTGTAGGTCAGGAGGGTCAGGAGTAGATGAATCGCATATCAGTTTTAGTAGAGTCTACACTTTTGATCCAGATTAGAGAAAGACCTTATTAGGAACCAAAATATTTTTCCTTTAGGGTAATCCTTGAAGGTGGGGAGTCACCTTCTTATTGAACTATAGATGAGGATGATTTATTCAATGGCATGAATCAAGTTGTTTTTTCTTATGATTACATGGCAGGATCTGATGCATGAATTTATTGCCTCAAGGTGGGAAGTTCGTCTAGGTGAGACCAAAATGTACCATGAATGATGATGATAGTTTTGGTATTTTGGCATGAAATAGGAGATTCCAGGGTTTTCAACATAATGCTACACTTTTCAACAAGTGAAGACTGAGCATCAACGAACTTATGGTTTACTATATCCATTTCCCATTTGAGAATAGAAGTGGCACGAGGTTACCATGTAATTTGTGGTGGGTATCTTAAGGAATCCTTATAAGAATGGTGTTATTTGGGTGGTTGTGGACCGAATGATGAAATTAGTACATTTATTTACAATATAGGAAATCTTCTCAGTGGATTAATTAAGAGATATGTACATATGAGAGATTGTTTATCTTATAGAGTGCCTTAGAGAATTGTTTCACCCCACGACTCACACTTTAATTCATGATTATGATAGGGCTTACAGAAGGTTTTTGATACATAGGTTTTACTGAACATAAATTTCCACCCACAGATAGATGGGTAGTCAGAGCATACTATACATGTGATGGAGGATATGCAATGAGCATGTGTTCTTGAATTTGGTGGGTCTTGGAATAATAACATAGCTTTGTTTGAGTTGACATTTAACTATAGTTATAAGGAAACTATAAAAATGGAACCATATGATGCACTATATGGTATGCCTTACAGATCACCTCTATGTAGGATGGAGGCAGGTGGGTTAGAGTTGTTGAGACTGAGTCTCGTATAGAAGATTTCAGAGATGGTTTTTTCGGATTTAGAAGTGGATGGATATGGCTTAGAGATGGCATAATTCTTTTGATGATAAATGTTGATGAACCTTGAAGTTTATAGAGGGTGATCGTGTATTCCTTCGGGTGTCTCCTTGAATGGGTCACCACCGGATATAGCGATAGGGAAAGTTTGTGATTAGGTTTTTAGGCCATCTGAGGTTTTGGAGATAGTTAGGATAGTGGAATAATGGTTGGATCCTCTATAGAGGTATAGTGTAATATAAGATGTTTTTCATGGGTCACATATTCCATGGTATCACCCTAAATTTTATCATGTTATTGGTGTGGATGATGTTGATATTGAGACTGATGTGTCCTTTGAGGAGCATCTGATACGTGTGTTGGGTCACAGTGAGAATGTTTTATGGGGAAATTACTTATTGATAGTTCTTGTATTGTGGAAAAATGGCCATGATAAGGAGGAAATATGGGAGTGAGAAGAAGATATGCGGGCTTAGTGGCCTAATCATTTTTACCTTAGAATCTTAGAGACTCTTGAGAGTACAATATGATGAAGAGCTATTATTAGGTGGGGAGATTGTAAGAAATTGAACTTTTTTAGAGATGTCTCGACCAAATTTACTTGTACTCTTTTTCTTTTTTTGAGTGTATCTTATTTTATTTTTACCTTGGGAAGTTTTTTGGTGAACTTGGATAATTTTTTATGGAAGTGGCGAAGTGAAATTTTGGCACATAGTATTTCCAAACCATGCACCCAGCCTAGAAAACTATGCAAACCCAAATAGAGGGGATTCCCATAGCTAGAGCATGGTTTTTGAAACTGTGTACCCTCCTAGTAGTAATAGTGTGAAACCCTTGTATAAGGTGCAGAGTTTGGGAAAACTATGTGCCTTGTACAGGAAACCGTTTGTGTAGAATTTTAACCCCCAAAAAATTTGATTAAAAAGTACCAAACCCCTAGACTTCCCCTTAACTCAAACCAATTTGACCCTAAAACATATCAGGTCATTTTCATTGTTCCTAGACATAATACAAGGCCTTATGACCTCTATTATTAATTATTAGAAGCCTTGATTGATGATATGCACCTATCTTAGTAAGAGATTCTCATCCCATATGGTTTCCTCTCTCTCTCTCTCTCAACTTTTCTCATCATTTGAAGGGATGTTTTCCTTTCTCTGTGATGGATATAGATCTAGGTTTTGGTATATCTAATATGTTTGATCTTGGATCTAGGTTTTGCATATAGATCCCATTCTTCATTGTGTAATTGAACATTCCACCACAATTGGGGATTTCTATTGGTGACCATCTATGAAAATCCTTGAGGTAGCTGGTCTAAATTCAATTCACATAGTTTGAAATTTCATTTTCATGTATGTTTTGTGAGATTTTAAAAGGAATTTTATTTAATTGAATATTGAATTGAATAAATCAATTGATTAATTAATTTATGGAATCAAGGAATTGATGTGATATTGTTATTGTGAAATTGAATTACTTAATTAGTTAATTAATTAATAGAGTATTGTGAATGTGGAATTTATGGGATATTGGGATTGTGAAATTGGATTAATTAATTGGTGAATTAATTACTGTAATATTGTGAATGTGGAATTAATGTGATATTGGGATTGTGAAATTTGTTTAATTAATTAGTGAATTAATTAATATAGTATTGTGAATGTGGAATTCATGGGATATTGGGATTGTGAAATTGGATTAATTAATTGGTGAATTAATTAATTTAATATTGTGAATGCAGAATTAATGTGATATTAGGATTGTGAAATTGGATTAATTAAATAGTGAGGTTTTTAATGGAATATTGGGATTATGGAATGGTCAATTAATGTGATTATGGATTATTCAAAAATGTGTATTATGAGATGTTAGTTAAACCTTAATGGGTGAAATTTTTATATGGTTAGAATGATGAAAAATGGTTTAATGGTGGGTTTTTCATATTATTCTATGTGATTAAATTAAATAACCATGTTTTCTTTGATGAATTGTAATGGTATATCTTGATGTGAAATTTGATAATAGGGTAAAGGTTTATTAACCTTGAATGATGTGATATATGTGATATATATGTGATTGAATATATATGAGTGTGGGATACAAACTGATTCTCCAAGTACCCAAATGTGATAAACAAGGTGTGGGACACAGATTTATTCTCCAAATACACATATGTGATTAATGAGGTGTAGGACATGAGAGGATTCTCCAAATACCCATATCTAATAAATGATGTGTGGGATAAGGATTGAGGCAAAAAATACCCATATGTCATACATAAGGCATTGGACTGGGACTAAGGCTCCAAATACCCATGTGAGATAGTGAGTATGGGATGGGTAATGAGGCTCCAAATACCGATGTGACATTTGTGGGATAGGGATTGAGGCTCTAAATACCAAAAGGGTGATAGACACGATGTTCTATTCCCATGAGTTTGGAATTGCACCATGGTTCCAATTGGCCATGATATGAATTAAAATGAAATGATAAATGATAACCCTAGTAATGCAGTGTAGATAAGACTTCATCACAGGTCAAAGCAGGTATTGAGGGTTTGGGTGTCCTCAAGAACCTATGGTTTTATGTGGTTAGTTAAAGAATAATGAAATGTGATAACTATTTACCTTATGCATTTTACTTTATTTTTTATAAAAATTCATACATTTTTATTGAATGGATACTGTTTTAGACAGCATTGGTAGTGGCCTACTGAGTTGCACTCACACCCTACTCAAGCTGCCTGATCGGTACCCGAAAAGATTTTATGGTTGCAGGATAGGATAAGGGCAAGATCCATATGTTAGATAGTTGAGTTATGATAGAGAATAGCTAAGGGAACCAAACATTGTGTTGGGACCTACTTAGTGTGGCAGTGTCTCATTTTGAGGTTTTCATTTGACTCTTGGAACATACTTGTCATGACGTATTTACTATTTTGATTTGGATATTGTATTCTTGTTTTATTCATCATGTGATACTAGTTTTTATAGTTATTGGTTATTTCATTTGGATATTGTTTATTTACCTCTTATGTTGTGCTACTTTGATAAAGAGGTTATAGTCTCTCTATGATCTATATTAGACCCTTACTACTAATTTGAAGCCACTAGCGTACCTGGAGGAACATCTGAGGTCATGTAACAGGCTAGATTAGGGAACTAGTGTGTGGCACCCACCCAGGTCAAGAGGTTACAAAATAACTACTTTTACCTATTTAGGATCCACTGAGATTCCCCTATAAGATATAAAATTCCCTAAAAATCATACTTTTTGAATCCAAAAATCACATTTGGAAATATTACCATACATATGTTATTCCCTAAATGTTCTTAGAATGATATCCCAATGGTCTCTCTGCTACACCTTTGAATTTGAGTCTACTAGGATATAATCCATGAACGCCACTACAACAGACTCCAAGAACTAAAGAATGATATTGTTCATCAAGGCTATAAACACTAACACATGATTATTCAGTATGAATGTTATAACTGGAAACTCAAAATGCGTATATCTACTTTTAAACATTTTCTTGGGTATATCCTCTTCTAGAAATCTCAATTGGGTGTACTCTATTTGAAGTTAAATAGAATACCGGATCTATCCATGTGAAGGTAAACTACGAAAATCATTCAGAAATACCTCAGAGCACACCCAAAAACGACCATAGGTAGCTGACTACCTATGAGAGGGTCAACTACATCAAGAAACATCTCTGAAAATGGGAATGATATAACCCTTTCATGAAGAACAAAATGCCTCACCTTTCCCAATATTGAGTCCCACTCATGTTATAAAACATGAGTGAATCTATTATAAGATAAAAATTGAATCTTATGATGACAACAATCTATCAGGGCCTTAACATTGATCTTCCAATCCATGATGATAATCAAGTCAAATATGTCAATATTGAGAACTAAAAAGTAACACAACACTTCAAGTACATACATCATATCAGGACATGAATGACACTTGAAACATTGTTCAATACTCATTCTTAAAAGAGTGTAAATATCAAATAAGTATGACATAATCTCTGAACTCTATCCAAACACATCAACTAACATTTATGATTTAAAAGAGTGAGTTTGACCTATATCAAAAAATATAACACTATAGAAGATGAAATAAACACCATACCGCTAACTATATATTTCCCTATTTTAGATTCCCATATAAACTACTCTTACAAACAATTTAATCTGGTATAAGACACATGAACACCCCCCTTAACCCAGGGATTCACCCCACCACCCTTGGAAGCATCTACACATACTTATGAACCCTTAACGAGAGTATATATTGCATTACTTAACTAGAGTATCCTTTCATAAAAACACTTTAATTGATTGAATTTCCCATAAATATGACAAGTATTAGGAACCTACATAAAATTAGGAATCATATTTATTTTTGTTCCAGACTGGTAGCATAAAACTAACTGTTTTTCTAATGATGCTTCTGAAACTTTTGTGGATAAAAATTGACCACCCCTTTATTTCATTTTCTAGTCAAAAGATACACCCAGGATAACAACAACACCAATGGAAGATCCACCCAGACCTTTCTTCCAAATTATGTCTTCCACATCTGATGGTGATTTGTCACTTACATCCATAAAGATCAAATGGTACATGATAATCAATATTTACTGAATGTCCTACCTTAATCCCAACTCAATATTTTGGTCCCTAAGTTACTCACTAATGAAAATATCCAATGTTAGGTGAAATAACTTTGAAAGATGGTTTGAATAATCCAGAATTGTATGATCCTCATTATCCAATGTCCAAAAAACTCGAGTCTTTACTGATCATAACCAATTAGTATAAAACAATTGATCAATGATTATCTAGAAGGATGTCCAGGTAATATCCCCATGAAACTTAGATTCCACAATAGTGTCCCACTATCTCCATATAGGTCCCTCAAGAATGTATGTGGAATAAACCACCATAGAGTCTTCAGTATTGTTCAAGAATATGAAAATCCTCTCAATTAATCCCTCATATTCTGAACAGACCTAGTCACCATAGAATAAGGGTGGATGCTACTTATTAAATTCTGAGCCATAATCCACCACACATCCTAGGTTCTCGACGCCCACTTTACCTAGAGTCTAATGTGTGAAGAATACATATTTAACCAAATAAGGTTCCATGAGAGGATTTTCCTCTGGAAAATGACCCAAAACTTCCTCTCTAGGAACATGAAGATATCTTCTTGGAGGCATTATCCAGAGAAAACAAGAAAATTACCAATGATTCATGAGAAGATTCCTAAATCATAGGATAAAATCAAGATATCAATAAAAATGCTTTTGAATAGTAATAATTTAGAGCAATTATAATTTCTATAGATCAAAAGGATACACATAAATAAGTAACATTTCTATTTAAATAAACTTACGATACAATTCCTTCATATTGTAAAGACCCTAACCCTAGTAGCCAAGAGCCGGTGAATTGCTTTATTAAATTGGTACTATAAACAAGTTTCCTCATCCAAAAGGACCGAATAATATAGTATATTTGGAAAAACATATAAAGGCATATGTTTTACATTAAAAAATTGAAATGGAAAAAAACATAGAAACTACATTGGGAACATCCATAAACTCCTAGATTATCCCTGTAAGTCATTCATAATATACATCTTCTCATCCTAGGGAAAAATAAAAAATAAGAAAGAGGTGAGATTAGATACTCAGTAAGGTTAAACAATATAATAGAATAAATATTAAATAAACATAAATAATAATTCTTGGTTACTAACTAAAAAAATCCATTAAAACATAATATTGAGCCTAATATGGTAGGAATAAAATCTAATTAATAAATTATATATAAGTTATCATATGAGAATAAAACATAACCATGGATATTATAATAGTTGAATAATCACATGGATTATCAATTAATAATATCATAATAATGGAATGCATAATTCTTAACAACATACACATACCATGAAGGCTACAACTAAGAAACCATATGTAAATGGGTAAAAATAATTTCTAGTTTGTATCATTAGACCTACTAATGCATCGAGGGGCTATTGTAGGCCCCTCCTATCGCTTACTAAGTCCAATTCATTCCTCATATAAAATGGGTGAAACATAATCAACATATACATTCATATTGAAACTATCATATTAATTGTTTATAACATTCCCCAAATAATAAAAATAATCATAAACCATCCAAAGTAATGTGGAGAATGGTATCATGATAGTAGATCCCTATAAATAGTCATAAACCATTGAATAAAATATTTCATATGGTAACATAAGTGATCAAATTAAATAAATAATAATATTCAAAAGCGGTTGTTTAAATATATGTAAATACTCTAATAGAATCGTTGAGAAATTCTTCATAGAAATACCCTTTTACTTCGGAAAAAAGAGTTCTTTTGAAGTTAAATCATTTTTAATTGTCAAAAATCAGAATGTAAACATGTATATAGCTAAAATAAAAGGTAAGGGCTATTAAATTATGTTATAGTCATAAATTATGTCCTACTAAACTAAAAACAAGTAAAAATATTTTTTAGGAAACTTTTGAAATGAGCCACTTTTGTGAAGTTTAAGAGAAAACATAATAGTGTATTTAAAGAGGAAAAGAATTAATTATTTTAATAAAACTAGAAAATAGAAAATATAGTTTTAGATGATAAAAATTTTAATTTTAGAAAATTATTTGTTTCTTAAAATAGATTATGGAGTGTACTTGAAAATGGATGATAAATTTGGAAGTTCCCTTTAATCAGGCTTGCTTATTTGGAGGAATTAAAAAGGGATCCTTATAAAACATGTACGTACCCATACAGTAATGATAAAATAATTTGGATACATGTGTTTGAAACAGATAAATATATTTTATAAGAATTATATAAAAATAAATAATTATTATGTTGGGGTAAAGAATGATAAAGCGCAACCCGAATTAAAAATGGAGTTTTGGGAAGAAACCCTTACCTTATACCTGAAAGTGTTTTTCACTTGTAATTAATGTAGTGGATAATGAAATTAGATTCAATAATAATTTAATTCATAGCCTAATAAACATTTATTTTATATATAATAATTATATTAAATTCATTTATGGCCATTTTTAGGACTTATAAGATTCATTTTTGATGTTATGGAGTGTTTGTTTCCTTGGTTTCCATGATTGGTTGACTTTTATACATGTATCTAGGTTCATGTAAAATGGGATTGATTCTACATAATTTAAATTATATTCTTTAAACTAAATTTCATAAGATTAAATGGTCCTATATATCATTTTGTTTCCAGATATTAGGATGATTCATTAGTTAAAATGTTAAAGATGAACATTAGTTTATTTTTGTGAATTTTTGATTATCACGAAGTAGTTTTGTTTTATTAGTTAATATTATGTATATAAACTTACTCTAAACTGATGAAATACTTTTTTTGGACAAGCTTCTATGAAAACAATTTCCTCTATCAAGGTGTTGTTTGCACATTATGAAGAGGTGGCTGGACAGGCGATTAGTTGGAATAAATCCTCCATTGTTTTTGGTAACGGCATTATGGTTGGCAAGCAAAAAAGGATCATCCAAACTCTTGGAGTGAAAAAAGGGACTCTCCATTTCTAATATCTTTGTGTTCCTATATTCTAGGAGAAAGTTAAAATGCATTATCTGGAAGGTATTTTTTTGGAATTATTAAAAAACTTGCTAGTTGGAAAGGAAAGTCCATGTCACTGGCTGGGAGAGTGTGTCTTGTTAACTCAGTGATCACATCAATGTTTTTTTGTTCTTTATCATTGTATAGGTGGCCTAGAGGCCTTATCAAGGAGATTCAGTGCATAGTAAGAAATTTATTATGGAATAGTTCTGCCCATGAAATGAAGTTGGTAATTGTTCCCTGGAAGGAGTGTATCAAACCAGATGATCTTAGAGGCCTTGGAGTCAATGATCTAAGGATCTTTAATGATGGTCTCATTGGGAAATTCACATGGGGTCTGATTTCCAATGATGCCTCTGATGTCTTTTTGGTCAAAATATTTAAGGAAAGGTTGTTTAATGGGTATAAGTATTATCTTGGGTCATCTGTGTGGGCATCGATAAGACACACCTTCAATAAAATCATGAATGATACGAAGTGGCTGGTGTGTGAGAACTACAACCTTAATTTCTGGAATATAACTTCGCTCGATAGGCCACTGCATGATATCATGAGCAACCACTCTGAAATAAGGAATATGCCCATTGCTGATTTCAGAACACAATGGAAATGATTTGACAGGACACTTCCCCCTCAAATTGGACTTGAAATTCAAACTTACACATTCATGGATCAAGAAAATATGATATGGAAACCGAATAGGCATGGGTGTTTTAACACAAAGGAATTTTATAGGATGGAATGTGGGAGCTCTACTCACATTACGAACTGGATTAAGGATTTTCAGGTATCCTTTATTCAGCCATCCAGATTCATCCTAATTTGGGGAATCTGGAAAAACAAGATTCATACCCAGGATCAACTCAAGAGGGATGGAATTCAGATTGCTTCAGCATGTTATCTATGTATGTGCATAGAGGAAAATTCACAACACCTGTTCGTGGAGTGCAGGTATGTGCAGCAGCTTTGGTCCTATGCAGGTTCTCTATTTGGGATGGAATTGTTCTCACACATGCAGGTCCTATGCAGGTTCTCTATTGGCGTGTGTGCAATGCCATCATGTTTGATAATAATCATATTTCTGCACAGACCGGAATGCTTGCCTTGCGTAGGGAAGTGTATGCATCATCTATGGTGAAAAATGGCGGGATGAATAACAACTTATTTTATTTGTAGATTCTTAGAATGTTAAGTGTATCCAGTCGCCCCCAGAAACCCAAAACTCTCAAATAAAGTCTATGGATACCTCTGATAGGCTCGTGGCTCAAGGTAAATGTTGATGGGGCTGCTTCTGGCGCGCCAGGGCCGTCTGGATGTGGAGAAGTCTTTTGCACATATCGTGGTTTTTTGAAGGGTTGTTTTTCCTATTACACTGATATAGGGGTGGCTTATGAAGCTGAGTTATGGGCTATGATCTGTGTTGTCAGGTATGATGTTCAATTTAAATGGAGCTTGTTATGGATTGAATCAGATTCTCAAACTGCGGGGCAAGCTTTGAAAACAAGAACACAGTACGTGCCATGGATAATTCTACCTCACTAGATTGTGTGTCTCAATAATTTTGTTCAGCTCAATCTAGTAATCTCACATGCCTATATGGAAGCTAACCAAGTTTCAGATGCCCTTGAAAAGAAAGATATAATGGAGAAGAATATGATGTGGTCCTTCACGGAACCAGGATAATGTGCTCCACTGGTGCAGGCGGACATGTGTGGTGTAATGTACTCTTGTTTTTGTAATAGTCCCTTATACGCTTAACTTCTCTATCTCTTTTTAATAAATTTTTTTAGGGCCATCTTTGACCGGATCCTGGAATTTTTGGGTAAATCATCACATCAAGGACGATATTTTCATTCTTAGAATAAAAGGGAGTGAAGAAGAGGATTGATGATGGATTTTCCATTAACATAACAAATTTAGTATATATATAATATTATTTAGTTATAATGAATGCTTATATAGAGGTGTTGAGGTAAGGATAATAAAATATATGAAATAAAAAGAAAATAAAGGAAAACAAAATAGGACTTTACCTCTTGAATTTCTTCTCCTTGAGAACCACCTTAAAAGGCTAGGGATTGGTATTTTAGTGAGACCAAAGGATCCTACACATTGGGGAAAGACTTGGAAAGATTATTGGGTATAAATTGGACAATATTCAAGGATTTATATGTGAAAGGAGAAGATTCGGCCAGGGGTGATATTTATAGTGGAGGAGAGGAGTGTTTTCTCATTATTTTATTCATTAGTTTATTATTTTACCTAAAGACTATGAATAGTATCATAAATATAACTAAATATATTAAAATAATTATGTATAGTTTGATATTATGGGATTACATCATCCATACATCATCTATAACTCAATAATTCATGTATTTAGCTAGTATCATAAATTACTGTATTTCACTATTCACAATATTGAAGTATTTTATAAAAATCTAAAAAATTAACTAACCATTTTTTGATTTGTATAATTAAAAAATAAAATTAATTTTATGATTTTTTTAAAATATATTAATTTTAATTTTTCATTAATATAATCATTTATTCGAAAAATAACAATTTTAAAATTATAACTAATTTTATAACAGTTTAAAAAATTAATCAGGGTCTCATAAAATTATCTTATGATCCTAAGAAAAAAACAGTTATTTATAAATATATTTCATGAAAAAAAGTTATTTTAAATCATTATATTATTATAAAATTTTAAATAAACATTTGTGTTTCATAAAAATATTAACACTTAATTCTTCATTTTTAGAACATTTTTTTCTTATTCTATGATATAAATGTACAATATTTTCATTTATATTATGCCTATATTTTATTAATACTATTATAGGAAACGTTACTATTTTATTGGTCATATTACTATTCTTAACAGTCACATTACTATCCCAACTATCATATTTAATAGTATATTACTATTTTAGACTCAGTGTTGCATGAAGTTTAAACTTTCAAATATGATAAATTTTAAAAGATACCTAAAATAAGATATTGGGGTGTTACATTCTCACCTTCTAAAAAAATTCTTCCTTGAAATTTCTTGAATGTCACCTCTTCAATTTTATGATTTTTCCAAAGAACCTTTAACAACCAATTCGTCCTATTCTTCATCACCTATTCTCTAGTGTCCAGAATCTAGATAGGAACTTCATAGTAATATAAATCAGGTTCCAATTCTATTCCTTAAGAAGTAAGGACATGTGTTGGGTCTGACATGTACTTCCTTAACAAAGAGATGTGGAACAAATTGTGTACTCTAGAAAGGCTAGGTGGTATCTTCAAATAATAATCCATATCTCCAATTATATCAAATGTTTCAAAAGGTATAATGTACCTGGGGTTCAATTTCCCTTTCTTACCATACCTTATAACACCCTTCAATGGAGATACTTTCATAAAAACATGATCTCCCACTTGAAACTTAAAATCTTTTATTTGGTTATCAGCACATCTTTTTTGTATACTTTGAGATTATTTAATATTGGTTTGAATATTATTTACCCTTTTATGTTGTTTCCTTCACATGTTCTAGGCCTACAAGATTCCTTTCACCAACTTCATCCCAACAAGTTAGTGTATGACATCTCTTTCCATACAATACATCATATGGATCCATTTGAATATTTGAATGAAAACTATTATTGTAGGAAAACTCTATGAAAGGAAAATACTGATCCCAAATACCTTTAAGTTCAAGTTATCATGATCTAAACATGTATTCGAATGATTTAATGGTCCTTTCAAACTACCCATCTGTTTATGGGTGACAATTAGTGCTCAAATGGAGCCCAGTATTCAATGATTTTCGAAGACTTTTCCATAATTTCAATGTAAATCATGGATCAAAATTAGATGCAATGGAAGAGGTTCACTATGGATTCTTACAATTTCATTAATATAGAGTCATGTAATGAGATCCATTGGTAAATTATCTCTTATAGTGAGGAAATGTGTAGATTTGGTAATTCGGTTAGAAATTACCCATATCACATCATTATTTCATGGAGTTTTTTGTAATATAGGGAAAAAATACATAGTAATGTAATCCCATTTCCGTATAGTAATAGACATAGGTTTTTTTGAATTCTCTAGGATGTTGTGTTTCATCTTTCACCTGTTGACAAAATAAACACCTTGATACATATTCCATAATTTCACACTTCATATTATTCAAATAGAAATGTTCCTTCAAATATCTATACTTCTCTGTGATACTAGGGTATATTAATAAATTAGAGATATGAGAATCATCCAATAATTACCTCTTTAGCTGAGGTATAGAGGGAACACAAAGACACTTCCCAAATTTTAGAATTACATCCTCACACATGAAGCCTTCCATCTTCCCATCATTCACATATTTAAATTTCCTTTGACTATTATCATCATAATACTAATAAATTTTAATCATTTCTAGTAAATATGGCTAATAAACATATTGAAAAAGTGATTATGTATCACCTTCTTGATAATTTCCATATTGGTCTTTACTAGATCTGTTTACACAGGATCCTTGTTAATCCTCATTTTGTTTAGGAGTCCATTATCCTTTCCTCTCAATGCATATACTTCCTAATTTTCTTTCCATGGGTGGTTTTTTATTGAAAAATCATAATCCTTGATCATATTAATCCATCACCTTTTCCTTAGGTTGAGTTCTTTCGATGAGAATAAATATTTGAAGCTCTTGTGATCTGCATATATCTCTTAATTTTCACTATAAATATAGTGTATCCATATATTCAAAAAAATATTATATATTCCAACTCAATATCAAGAGTTGGATAGTTATTTTCCTGAGTCTTTAACTACCTTGATGCATAGTCAATAACTCTATCATTCTACATAAGTACACATCAAAGTCATTTCTTTGATGCATCACTATAAATCAAAAATACACCATTTCACAATGGTAGAATCAAGATCAGAGAATTAACTAATATCCTTTTCAATTATTAAAAACCTTCTTCACATTATTTTTTCCATATGAACTTAACCCCTTTATGAGTAATATTATTTAATAGGCTACCTGATCGGGTAAAATTATAAAAATAACGCTAATAATATACTACTAAACTAAAGAAACTACATACCTTGGTTATGTTATTTGGTGTAGGCCATTCTCGAACTGCCTTTTTCTTCTTAGTATCAACTAACATTATATCATTTATGATAATATATCCAAGAAAAGAAACTCCTTGAAGTCAAAATTGACACTTTATAAACTTCCCATATAACTCTTTTCTTCTAACAGTCTCCAGAACAATCCACATGTTGTTCTCATGATCATAATATATTTTGGAATATATTAATATATAATAAATAAATAACACAAAAAAATCATCAATATATTCCCTGAACACTATGTTCATTAGATCCATAAAAACATAAGGTTCATTAGTCATACCAAATGGAACTACTATAAAACTATATTTTTGTACCTAGTTTGGAATGCTAGATTTGGGATATATTCCTTTATCACATGAAATTGATGATATCCAGATTGAAGGTTAATCGTTGAAAATACCGATCACCATGAAGTTGATTAAATAATACATCAATGTGAGTTATAAAATACTTGTTCTTTATCATAATAGAATTTATTTCTCTAAATTCAATAAATAACCTCATGGATCCATATTTCTTCTTGATAAAGGGTAAAGAGGATCCCCATAGAGAAACACTAGGATGAATAAATCCATTATCACTCAATTTATCTCATTATTTATTCAGTTCCACTAATTCCATAGTGGATATTCCATAAGGAGTCTTTGATATAGGTATTGCATCAAGTATTAAATCAATAGAGAACCAAAATTCCCACTCTTAAGGATTTCCATGTAAATCCTCTGAAAATAAATCAATGTATTCTTTCAAAATAGGTACATATTCAATTTGAAGATTTATTTATTCATCAATAGATGATGTTTTCTCTTCCTCCCCAAGACATTTATTTAGAATAGCTACTGGAGGTGGATCCAGATATGAATCAAATGATGATGTCTCCCCTCTAAATATTATAAATTCGATAAATTCATTAGAAATCTTAATTTCCTTCTCTTTGAAATATTTTTTTCATTATATTTCAAAACATCAGTTCATACCAAGGATTATATCAAAATCAACCATAGGTATGATGAAAAAATTAGTAATTAGTGCACGTTTATATGTTATAATAGAAAAAAATTGATATATATTTGTTACAATAAGGTTTATACTAGGATTATTTAATGATAACTCCCTTGCTAATGTGAATTGGTAACATATAAATTTTAATTAAAAATGGGAATATATAAAGGAATGTAGTGATCCATAGACAAATAAATCTTCAGCTAAATTTTAGGAGATGATTAAGTTACCCACCACCACATCATTGAAAACTTCAATCTCAGCTATTGTGATTGAATAAGAATATCCTTGTTCCCTTGGATTTTTCTTGGGAATGTTTAGTTTATTATCAGGAAAATCATTTCATAATGTACCATCTCTTTTCAATTGTATCATTTCACATTTATAGCTTCTTTCTTTCCATTTAAATAACAGGGTTGATGTCCTTTTTCTCCACACTTGCAATAGACTGCCATCCCCAATAGGCATGTTTCATGATGTTTGTTTCCATGTTTATTAATGTATGGAAAGTAAACTCTTCCCTTATTACCCTTTTCCTTTTTCCTTTTTTAGAGTGTTCAACATCCATATTTTTCTCTTTTTTTCCAATAAATTCATAAAACCTAGAGAATTATTTCTCTATCTTGGTAGAACACTTGAGTATAACTTCATTGGATAAGAATGTTTGGGAGACCGGTTCCCTTTGGAAGAATGGTTTAACCCATAAAATAATCTATAAATCATTCTCCTTGAATTAAATATATAGTATGTGATATGACTTGAGAACCTTGTAAAGTTGGTTTCATACTTGGAAACATTTTCTTCATCTTTCTGTCATAGACTAAAGTATTTTCATTCCATATCCACTCGATGTTCACAAGGGAAATAGTTTTTCCAATATTATTTCTTAAAATACTTCAATTCAATTTTTTCAATTTATTCCACCTCCCCTATGTTTTGAAATAACAACAACCACTGACCCGCATTTTTTAAGGGATCATAAAATGCCATGTTATCTTCCTCCCTTTTGTTACTTCCTAAATAGATAAATATATTCTCAATGTAACTTATCCATTGATCATATATAAATGGGGTTGTATTACAATTAAATGAAGGATTTTTTTGTATCATGAAGTATTTTAACATTGTTACTCCACATTGTGGATCAAGATTCTCCATATGGGTAAGGATATTATTCATAATATGAGTCACCAGTACTAGTATCGTTATATGTTTCTCTGCTCCAGTTGCAGCTCCGGATCCAGCATCATTATCTTACATAGGTTTGAAATACCTACATGGAATACGTACATTGTTATGGTTTCTATTCCATCCACTATGATTGATTTACAAATAATGGAATACATTGAATTAGGTTATGAATCATAATGATAATTTCTAACTAGCAACACTAAATAGAAATTTAAAAATTTGTGCATTGATAATCTCATAATCATAAACATGATTTCTTTAGAGACATATTTACTTTTAAATCCTTTATAAAGGGTTTTAAATATAATGAGAATTATCATAAGAATATCCCTCGGGAGTGTCAAACCAGGTGCACAGTAAGGATCATTGTTGTGTACTAGATCACACAGAGTCATGTCTGACACACCTTGTCAGATTTATTACCCATAGGTACATTTGTGTCAGAACCAAGTCCACTTGTAGTATCCAGACATGGATGTATTTCCAGGTATATGCACGTAATCTATACCTTTCCAAAATTCCAGGATATTATTCTATTATTATCCTAAATGTATATCTTAGAGTTATGTTCCCAAATATATGTTTTTCTAAAACTAGTTTCCAAGGTTTCTACAAAACATTTTCTGATACTGACTATAAAAACCTCGACTCTAGTAGCCTAGATATAGTTCCATTCTTTATTAAATTTGTACTATGAACAAGTGTTATCATCCCAAAGATCAAATAGTTTCGTAGCTTTAGAAAAATATATACAAACATAAGTTTCATGTTATAACTTTAATATAAAAACAATATAGAAACTTCATTGGGAACATCCATAATCACTTAGATTATCCCTACAATTCATTCATAATATATTTCTTCTCATCTTGGGAAAAAATAAAACAAAAGAAAGTGGTGATATCATATTCTTGATAAGGATAAAAAATATAGTGGAATTAATCATAAATAAACATAAATAATAAGCCATAGGGAAAGACTAAAAAACACATTCCATTAAAACATAATCTTGGGCATAATATGACAGGAATAAAAGATGATTAGAAAATGACATATAAGTAATCATTTGAGAATAAAACTTAAACATGAATATTCTACAAGTATAATAATCACATGTGTTATAAATTTCTAATATCATAATGATGGAATTCATAATTTCAGACACTATAAACATACCTTCAAGGCTTCGGCCAATACACCATACATAAATGGGTAAAAACCCTCTCTAGTTTGTCTCTTGAGACCTATCGATGCATCAATGGAAAATAGTGGTCCCCACCTATCACTTACTAAGTCCAATTAATTCCTCATATTAAATAGGAAAAACAAAATCAACATATAAATCCATATTGAAACTAAAATATTAAATTTTAGCAAATTTCCCCAAATAATAAACATAATCATAAACCATCCAAAGTAATGTAGCGAATGGTATCAAGATAGTACAAACCCATAAATAGTCATATAACATTCAATAAAAGATGGTACATGGGAACATAAGAGATCAAATTCAATAAATAATAAGATTAAATAATTGGTTTTGAAATAGATATAAATACACTAATAGAATCTTTGAAAAAATCTTGAGAGAAATACCCTTTTACATTGAAAAGAAAAGTTATTTTGAAAATAAATCATTTTTATTTTTCATAAAATAAAATTATAAACATTTATATCCAATAAAGAAAAATAAAGGATAAAAAAATAATTTTTTAGGCATAAATTATGTCCAAATGAAGTAAAAAGTAAAAATAGTCTTTAAGAAACTTTATAAATGAGCCACTTCTATGCAGTTTAAGAGAAAATATAAGAGAGTCTTTAAAGAGGAAAAGTATTAATTGTTTACATAAAACATGAAAAAATATAATATATTTTTTCATGATAAAAAAAATTATTTTAGAAAAATATTTCTTTGTTAAAAAATATTTTTGTGTGGACTTGAAAATGGACGAGAAATTGAGAAGTTCCCTTTAATCAAGATTTCTTATCATGAGGAATTAAAAAGGAAATCTTATTAAAAATGTACTTCACCATAAAATAATGATGAAATTTTATAGATAAAATATTTTGGAATATATTATTTTTTTAATAATTATATAAAAATATAGAATAATTACATTGGTTTAAAGATAGAGAACGCATAGCCTGAATGATAAATGGAGGTTCGAGAACAAACACGTACCATATGGATAAAAGTGTTCTATACTTGGAATGAATGTCTTGGATAATGAGATTATATTCATTAATAATTTAATTAAGAACCTAATAAACATGTATTTTATTTATTATAATTTCATGATGAGTTATAAGATTCATTTTTTCATTTGGGAGTGATTGTTTCACTGGTTTCCATGATTGCTTCAATTGTATACATGTATGGAAGATCATGTAAAATGGGATTGATTTTATAGATTTTAAATTATATGTTAATAATGAAAATATAGAAGATAAAATGGTCTTATATATCATTTTTCAGATATGAGGATGATTCATTTGATAAAACATTAATGATGGATGTTAGTTTATTTTGGTGAATTTTCAATTATCACGAAGTAGGTTTGTTTTATTAATTAATATTATGTATATATACTGGTTCCAAAAGATTATATGAATTATAATATGTATAATAACATCTTATTTAACCATAATTATTGTTTTATTACCATCCTTAAATGTGGGCTTGTAAAATTAAAATGCATCGTCCACGATGGTGGTAAATCGGCACATCACGAACGATATTTTCATTTTTAGAATAAAAGGGAGAGAAGAAGAAGATTGATGTTGGGTTTTACATTAAAATAATATAATTATAGTATATATATAATATTCCAGGGTTATAATTCATGTTTGGATAGATGATTTTAGGGAAGGATAAGAAAATAAATGTAATAAAAAAGAAAATAAATGAAAACGGAAGAGGATTTTACCTCTTTAATTTCTTCTCCTTGATAACCTCTTTAATGGGATTAGGATTGGTCTTTTAGTGAAAAAAATGGATCTTGGTCATGGGTGAGATACTTTGTAAGATTATTGTGTAGAATTTAGAGAAGATTCAAGGCTTAACTGATGTTATTAGAAGAGGTGGTGAGGGGTGATATTTATAGTTGAGGAGACATGTATTTTCTAATTATTTTATTCATTAGTTTATTATTCTTCCTAAAGAATATGATTAGTTTAAGAATTATCACTAAATATATTTAAAAAAGGTGGTATAGTTCTATATTATGGTCTTATATCATCCATACATCATATATGACTCAATAATTCATGTATTTAGCTAATACTGTAAATTATCGTATTTCACTCTTCACCAAACATTCAACTATTTTAGAAAAATCATAAAAAATCACCATAAATTTTTTTGATGTATAGAATTAAAAAAAATAACTCCATTTTATGAAAATAATTTTATAAATAGGATAATTTTAATTTTTAATTAAAATCATCATTTTTTTGAAAAATAATAATTTTCAAATTATAATTGATTTTATAACACTTTGAAAAATTAATTAAGGCCTCAAAAAATTATCTTATAGTTATAAGACAAAAAAATTTAATTTTTGAATATATTTCATGAAAATAAATTTTCTTTTAAATTATTATATTAATTATAGAATTTTAAATAAACATTTATGTTTCACAAAAATTTTAACGCTTAATTAGTCATTTTAAGAACATTTATTTTCTTATTACATGATAAAAATATATCATATTGTCAAGTATAAGATACCAAAATTTTTATTTACACTTTTATAGGTAAAGATACTATTTTATTGGTTATATTACTATTCCTAATGGTCACAATACTATTCCAATAGTTATATTTAATAGTATATTATAGTTTTAAACTCAGTGTTGTTTGAATCGTAAAATATTGAAGATTATAAATTTCAAAAGTGACATACTATAAGATCTTGGGGTGTTACACAAATGTCCTCAAAAATCAAGTCCCAAGCCTTGTAAAAAAATTCTGACACCCATGGTAACTCAATTTTAGTTACAGAAGTGAGTTGGAAAGGCACACTCCCTTACTCACTACCCAAATTCTGAAATTTCTAACACTTATCTTCACAAGAAACATAATAAAAATCAGGTAGTGTTAACAGACATCATACTGAGTATCCCCTTAGATACCAAATTGTAGTGAACAAGCCCTCGTGGATCAAACAGGTCACCCGAACATGTCTTTCACATTGCATGGTAAACAAGATAAAAATAAAAAGAGTTTAATATAACAAAATTTAGATATATACCCAATGTATAAATGGTAATAATGATATTCAACAAGATCCATAAAACCCAATCCAAATAGGATACACTAGAAAATTATGATAAGATAAAAGTTAATAGTCTCTATGTAACAAACCATCACCTACAAACTATTCATCCATGAATAAAAAAATGATAAGAGAACCTGGAATTATAGAGGACTGCCTTTACATTTCTGGATTCATAAAAATCTAGGTATACAACCTCCCATAAGAGAAGTATGGTGTGAGAAAAAATTCAAGTATGATACAACCAAAGAATCAATACATGTTATAATATAAAAATGAAAAATTTCTAGATTTAATAAAAATAAAATTTTACAAATAAATTTCATATATATAAATAAGGCATATTAGAAAAAAAAGTGAACTAATCATGTGAGAAAATATGCATGAAATAAACCGCCATCCATAAATAAACCATAAATAAAAAGTCACACCACTTGGGGACTAGCCTATGGTAATACATACTAGATATAAAACCTATTATATTCAACTGATATTGAGTATTTCGATAGTTTATAAATATCAAGAAATAACCCATAGTGGTTCCTCAGACATTAGGGTTATCAATGTACCTTATCTAATGCACCGAAGGTTAACAATGATCAAACTTTTCCCAAAACCAATTTTAAAGCCATGATCACATTAAGTAAAACCCATTTTACCCTAAGGTAAATCCATTTTAATGAGAAAATATTGAAATTCATGAATTAGTTACACTAACATAGATCCACATACCTCATAAAAGATGTAACCCTATCTCCCTTTGATAAAGGAGATAAAAAAACCATGGATCAGACTTTTAAAGATGAGTCATGATATGAAAATAAAAGGCATCGATAGAAAACACCAATCAATCATGAATATAAAACAAAAACAAATCCAAAACTTCCGATACACCCAAAATAAATAATGAAACATAAGGATTACATACCCAGGGAGATAAAAAGAAACAATGTGGATGATCAATCACTAAAAAAGTGATCCTAAATGAATGGATATCCCCAAAATCACCCAAAATCTCCTGTGATTTTTAGAGGAGGGGCTGTGGAATGAATGAAAAAAGATTTAATAGGTCTATGTGTTTAAATAAATTGCACATGAATATTACACATCATGTATTTATTTACATGGCATATAATACCATGAATTAAAAAGACACTAAAAACATATCTCCTTGGATTAAAAATCCATGTTTCAACCATTACATGATGTGAAACCCATTCATATCATGAAATTTTTTCATTCAATGCACCAAACTCATGAATTATATTGGGAGGCCAATACACATTGTGTAATCATAACACATCATGTAATCTCCCAACATATAGTGTTTTTCCTAATTTCCCATAAAATCCATTTGAACCCAAAAAATGGTTCTTCAATCCCAATAACAACCTTTAAAAACCATTTACACATTTATACCCAGACACCACTAATTGAAATAAATAAAAATCCATTAACTTAAGGTAATTTTCCCTGAAAAATTATCTCAATCCTCTATAATCCCACAACCCACCCAAATAAGAATGATAAATAGAGCATGAGCAAGAGAGTACCTGAAAAGAATAACAAGAAGGGAAAACAATAAATACTGATCCACAATACTTGAAAAAAGTAGAATAATTAAAGTTATATTTATAAATAATTAAAAATATATAATATAAAATAATGTATGATAAAAATAATGACAAATTATGTTATCCCCTAACCATGTACAAAACGATTAGATATGTATCTTAGCATAGCAAGAATGTATAAAGGATGAAAAATTTCCTAAAATTATAACTGTGATATAAGTGAAAAAATATTCCATGAAATTATAGAAGAACATGTCTAGTGATCTCCCTTTGGATATGATAAGTATGAGGGGTCACTAAACCTTATCAAAAATTACATTTTTGATAAGGTCTAATTCTAGACATTCAACTAATCTAATTCCAATGATAATTGTGTTATCACTATCTCCATGAAATTCATAAATTTTTATAATTAATATAAAATCAATAATTCTTCATTTAATTACTATAAAATCTAGTATCTATATACTAATAATTATTTTTTTCTTTTTAATTATTATCTATATAATATCAAACAAGTATATGTTTTGATACCATTATTATTTTGGTTCTAACAGTGTTACTTATAAGATATTTTAGTAATGAATTCATATTTATTTAAATAGGAATTAAATGTATAATGTTAGAAAAATGTTTATGAATATCTAAATAATTATCAAAAAACTGAGGAAATTTAAAAAATAAATCATTTGAATAATTTCTTGAAATACCATAGTGAAAGTAAGTATGAATAAACATGCTTATTTTTTTTAAATCAGGAAAAAAATAATACCTATAAAGTATTTGATTTCCCCCATTGAGAAAATATTCCATGTTTACATTTATTTCCTTTAATGTTAAAATAATTTTTTAATGTAATCCTCCTCAATACTAAAAAAACTAGAAGATAATTATTGAGAATCTATAAAATATAATAAAACATTAATTATTCTAGAATAAAAGGTATATAGAAATATATCCTTTCCATGTATTGAATTTTATTCTTAAAATGAAATAAATAAGGGAGAATTTTCAATAATTTTAAAATCATAATATTTTAAGATATTTTTTTATTCATTAAATAATATCATTTTTCTTCTAGTTTGAGACAATACTCATTAAGATCATTAATGGAATAATTTTTAGGTTTAGAATTATGAGGGAAGAATGGTTGAACCACTTTAGTCTAAGCCAAAATACACATATTGTTTTCTTAGTAAAACTTATCTACTTAAATTTTAGGGTTTGATTCATCCCAAGTATTATCATAATCACTCCCCTTATCCATCAAAAATCTTTTTCAATTATTATATTCTTAATTTCTATGAAACATATTTTATTATTATATGAGGGAAGTCATGTCTAATATATAAATGTTTCAATCATTTATAGTATTTGGAGCCTTTCTAATTTCTATTATCCTTATGTAATTTGTTATATAAACCCTTTAACATCATGTAGAACTTATTAAAAACTTTTAGTATTTTGTGTATGTTGAAACTCAAATCCCAACTTCTAGATTCTTCATCATATGGTTCAAAATATGTCTATGTAGACATTTTCCCACCCTTCAAAGTAAAATCCCTAAGATATGTATATTCTATATTAACTAAGTGATGAATATCTATATCTTCTTACATATAAACTTCATGTAATATGCGTTTTACAACCAAATTCCTAATTTTCATCTCTTTAATAGTAATGTATTATCTAATAGAATAATATAGTCCACTTCATTTAGCATGTATAACTCTAATAACTTTTTAAGAATTATATAATTATGGAATTATAGTTCTTATAATAAAAACATAATTAACTATCTATATGAGTCATCAATTTATTTTATTAGTACATTCTCAATAAAAAATTCTACAAGAATAAAAATTTAGCACAATAGTAACTTACCTTATTTATCTTAAATAATTAGTTCCTTAATTCAAAAAAAATCTATAGTTTTATATATTTCATGATTCAAATCTCTTTTAGAAACATGTTGGAACTCATCCAGTCAAAATACAATTATAATAATATTTATTTATTTTGAATTTTAATCATAATCAACCTTCTATTCAATAATTCATAACCCAGGTTCACTAGTATAAACTACGATGGGTTTCATTACCTTCATACAAACTTTTAATCCATTATTATTCAAATAGATAATTATTATAGATTTATATAAAATATATTTATCACCATACAAATATGGGGCTATAATAATTAACATACCTTCTCTCAGATCATCCATTGAAATCCTTCTATGTCGTATTAGATTTTTTTATCTCTAACTTGTTATTTACAAAAGGATATAATATCTTTGAATAGAATGATATGATATCAAAATGTTATAAAACTTCTATAATTTTTAGAGACTAATGTGGGTGGTTGAATTGAGTTCTTTAAAATATCCCACCAAAATAAAACTTTCATTGTTATATTGAATTAAAAAAAATACATTTCTCTTTTATTAGATAACTAGTAAATATTAAAAGTAAACAATGATAGGTACACACAAGGATTCTATAGTGATTTATTCCTATAAAAAATTATTATTATACTTCATGAACACCCAATTCATGTTTGATGAATTTTATTTAGATAATTTTTATAGTTATCTCTCAGCTGACTGTAATAAATTGACACTTCATAAAATGATACAAGGGCTTTTACCGAAACCACACTTATTAAATGAATTTTACCACACCATAAAATCATTTTTCCAGGGGATATCATAGGTTAGTATAATAAGAAAACATATGTTGTATCAACAATAAGTATAATATGATATCATTTATAACATATTTTAATATTTTGTTTAAATATAATTATATTTACGCATACAAGGTTATAAGAGCATCTACATGGCTCTCTGTTAAAAAAAAACCTTTTATCAGGTCTTCAGATCCTATTCTTGGGGATCATATAACTGAGAAAAAAAAGTTAAAAGTTAGTCTCCCACAACTATGTACAATTAACTGTCACTTATAATAGAAATTTAAAAAATAAAGGAATATGATTATAGTTTTTCACATAGTCACGATCATCAACAACTGATTGCAGGTGAGTCTTCCTCTATATAATAAGCCAGTCTATAAAGTACTCTTTTAAAATTGAATTTAGTCGAATCATCAAGGTAACACATTAGATAAAAGATTATTTATTTATCCTTCATTCTATTTATCATTTTTCTTATTCTCATTTCATCATTCATAATGTAATTTGTAAATTTATGAGTATTTGAATAATAGATATATTAGTAAATTTTAAACTCTATCATATTATTTAAGTGAATTAATGTTATTCCTTATATTTAACAAACTATAACATATATATATAATAACTTTAAAATTACTCTAATATCTATGAATTTTCTTCATTGATAACCAACTTAAAGTAACAATGTCAATAACTCACCATAAATATCACCTTATAATTCAAAAGCTTTCATAAATATTCTATAACTATTATCATGTAAATATCATGAAAATATTATACCATTGGATAATGAAGTACATCATAGTTGGATAATATTACTAGAAGATATGTATACCCACTAGGAGTCAAAATTTGGAAACATAATTAAATATGCATTCAATTCATCTATAAAAACCACCATTTAAATAGTCTTGAAAATATATCCAATAAAATACCAATAAAATATTATTTTTTGAATCTATATTGAAAAAATTATATAAATCATATTTGTCTATTGGATTTTAATCTTTGTATAATCCTTTTAAAAACATGATATATCACCCTTAAAATTACAAAAATTTAAATTTAAATAAGCAGCATATCTGAAATTATTTTCTATAGACAATAATTAATAATCTATAATTGAAAATGATATATAAATTACTATGTATCTTCATACATAAATGTAATAATTAAATTTATATAATAGAATATAAAGGAAAAAACATTGATCATAGTTATATGTAAGGGTAAACATATTGTAACAAAAGAAAACATAAAAATATCATATTGTAATACATAAATTGTATCATTAAAAAAGGGTTTGTATATAAAACCAAAATTATAATACATAATAATTTTTACCTTTCTGAAATATCAATTGACTTTAAACATAATATTTATTACATATGTATGATTTTTGATTTAGAAAAATTTACAGACAACTAATTCATAAATAATTCATAGGTTCCCACTATATAATAACAGTTCAAATCCTTTCCCAATTCACTAATAGTAATATTATTGAATATATATCCTAAATTTTCCTCATACAAAAGATCAAGTAATTAGGAGAATTTTGTTAACATAAAATATGATAAATCACGTATTAAAAATACTAGAATATTAATAGTATTAATATTGAATAAATAATAATTAATGATAAAACATAATTTTAATTAATAAAAATAAATGACGAATAATTATCGGATGCATTAATGATCAAAATAGATATATAAATTACTAATAGAATAAGTAATTATTAAAACATGACAATTTAGCAATGATCCACTTAATATTCTCCCCAACTTGATAATTACATTACCCAAATACAAACTACAACTTTTTTATTGACCAAAAGTATAATAAAATAAATATAATGTAAAGTAAAAACAAACCAACATTATAAAATATAACAATTAGGGGCATGTGAATAAGAAACTAAAATTCTATAACCTTTCCAAATAATAGATTACAATAAATATTTTCTTTTAATAAATATTGATGAACAAATAGAAACAACTTACTTTAAAATTAAATAATACCTATTATAGAATAAATAATACATATTATATAATAAATAATGAAAAAATTAATAATATAAATATATTAATAAATCATCATTATCAATATAGAAATTATCTCCTCATATAGAATAATAATAGTTTTCAACGATAACTAGAATAGAAATATATAACCCCCTTAATATATAATCCCATTTTTTAAACATAAGGAATATATATTCACTAGGTAAACCCATCTTAGATAATATAATTGAAAAAAGGTTCTATAAAACAAGTAAAAAATATTTAAATAATTAATTAATGAATTTAAATTAATTAAATAAGTGAATAACAATTTTTCTCATTCTTGTAAAAAACATTTAACACATGATAAACATTAAATACAACCCCTCTATAAATTATTCATTATAATTCAAAATAAATACATCAAGGATGTTCTGGGAATTAAATAAAATCTATCTATTAAATTAAATTAAATTTTTAATACATTTCATGTATCCTAAATATAGAAAATAATGCATAGGACTTAACTAAAATTTAATTTAATATTTCAAGTTATCATCCTAGTGTGTAAAATAATAATATAGATAAAAAATATATAAGTAAAAGAATAAATCAATTATAGGAGGAAACCCCCTATATAAAATAGTTTGATATGAATCTCAACTGACCATCGATGTATAATGGAGGAAAATATATAAATCATTATACATATTATATAATTAAATGAAACAATCGATATAATAATGAAAGTATAAGTTCATTGAACTTTGTATACCTTAAAAAACTAAAAAAGGTGTAATTTAACTGGAAAATAATTTACTTTAATGATTGGGACTGATTTTTTATTTTCTACATTTTTAATTTGAACAGTATTTTATTTTTTAATTATCTCCATGACATTCATAAATTTTCATAATGAATAGAATTTAATAATGTAATGCCCATACCCTGGTTACCTAGAGTCGGTGCATTATAACATAACATTGGCATTATCACAAAATATCAAGTCTCGAAAGACCGATTAGTTTAGTAGCCTTGGAAATACTAGATACATTCATAAGGTTTACATTACATCATGAAATATAAACAACAAAAACATCTTGACTCTATATTCCACACTCATATCCCATTATACTATCCCTAGAGGCTAGTCATAAGATACTTCTTCGCATCCAGGGAAAAATAAAACATAAAAAGGGGTGAGCTGAGATGCTCAGTAAGTATAATAATATAGAAAAAACTTTCATAAATAAGCATAAATATTTAAGGCAATGTATAACTAAAACAAAAGCCTTTTAAAGTTGAACTTCAGCATAATATGGAAGAGATAAAATGAAATAATTCCATTTACTTATTAACATGTATATTCTACTAGTTGAATAATCACATGCAATATCAATAACCACTTTCAAAATAATGGAATGCATAATTATATACTTTCATAACCACATAGTCAACGACTTGTTCCAATAATACAAATAAGATTTTTTCAAGGCCTTGTGCCAAGATACTAGTTTGTCTGATGAGACCTACCACTACATCGAGGAGCTATAGCAGGATCCACCTATCACTTACTATGTCCAATGCATTCCTCATATGAAATGTTTTAAACATAACATAAACATTCGTATTAAAACTGGAATACAAAATGTCAATACTTTATCCATAAACCATGAATGGTAGAAAAATAACACATCCATGGTCAAACATATCTCAATGCCTTCAATATAAAATGGAAGGTTTGTATTATAATAAATCAACTTAAAAAAATTAAATTCCATTAAAGGATGTTGACATAGATGAAATAAAAACTGTTTGAGAGAAATATATCTTTCTATTTTGAAATAATTTAAAAGTCATGTAATTTTCATATATAACCTTTATTTTAAAATATTCCTATAATCTTTTAAGGGAAGATTTGACGATATTATAATGGCTAAATATATCCGCACCTTCAATATAAGTTAAAAAAACATTCTTTCCTTAATTTTTTTTTGAAAAGGTCATAATGTACCTTGTTTGGAAAACGACGGAAAGATTCCTTTCAAAAATTATAAGGTAAAATAAGGGTATAAATGACTTTAACCCATAGTATATAAAATAGTATAAATTTTTTGAAATACGTTTTTAAGAAACATGGATGTGGATGATAAAGGGGTCCAAGTAGACACTTACTTAAAAACAACCTCGGATAATAAAGAGATTGTAGAATTAACCCTTAATTTGTAATTTTCATTTTTCAAGGGTAGTTTAACTTCCTATATAATATTTAAATCAATTTTTATTAAATTATAAAAGAATTATATACATAAATATGATATCATATATGATCTTCTAATATTGCTTTGTTAATAATATTTTAGTATTATCGTCGTTTCAGATGTTAACTTACTTGTTTTATTTTATATATTTTGTTACATAATCCATGTTTATTATGTGTAGGTTTTATATTTTTCATATCCAGAATTATATCAAGTACCTAAACATTATTTTGAAACATCAAATGAAAATTAGTTTTGAAGGAATACGATGGTGAATGAATCTCATCGTGTTCGTGGAGACGGTAGTCCTTACATATGCACGAGCGACAATATCATTCTTTTGGTATTAAAATAACATATAATTGAATAGTATATCATATATACAGAATCATTATGATGTTATATTTATTTTTAATATCATTTATACTCATTATTATACCCATCCAAATGATGAAATGTTTGAATAACAAACTACACCACGACGTGGAGATGATAAGTCGTACGTACGCACAAGTGGTGACTTTTCTATTCATAGGATGGATAAAATAAATAATATGGTTGCACCATTTTTATAATAACATCAAATTATATAGAAGATATTGGAGTTATTATTTTATAATGGAAACAACAAAGAAATAGGAAGTGGAAGAAGAAAAGAACTTGAAAGAGGTTATGAGATATTTACCTCTTCTTTGGGTTCTTACTTTTGATTTGATCATAAGGGCTCTATAGGTTGGATTTATGACTAAAAAAATTCCTCTAGGATGAAGGTAGGAAAGTTTAGAGGATATTTGGGTAGGTTTTGGACGAGAAAAATGGCTTTGATGGTGTGAAATAGAGAGAAGGGGGAGTAGTCTTTTATAAGAGGGGTGAGGGTCACTTTAGGAAAAGCTAGAAATGTTATTTTATAATAAACTAATTTTCGGGTTCTAATGGCTGAAAAATGGATTATTTAAAGGATAAGGTGGTTATGGGTCGAAAAACACTCAAAAAATAGGTTTTATACTGGTTTGGGTCACTAAATTAACCTTATCTTTTAGATTTAACTCTTAGTTAAATAGTTTGACATTTACCATGTCTCTTTGTATTTTTATATTATATGGTTTATAATATTACTATATAATTCCATGAAAACCCCAATTGTTTCATTAATGATACACCTGTCATTATATAAGTCTTTTGGACGAACCTTATATTTTTAGGAATAGAATTTCAATTAATAATATAATATTTGTTTTAAAAACTCTTTAATGTCAATTTTGACACTATTTGGTATATTTTATTCAAAATACATAACAGCATTATTACTTCGAACATAATTCATCTAACCAACCCTAATATTTTATATTAACCTATAAAATAAGTTTAATTCATCAAAAGTCTCAAATTATATTTATTTGGATATTTATAATATCAATTATTTTAATATTTCATTAATTAGGTAATTACTGCACCATCATTGTGTCATAAATAAATTTAATTATTTAATGTCTAAAAATTATAAATAAAATACCAATATGTAGGAAATCGTTTTATATTTCTAATGAATATTTATAGTCGGATTTATCTTATGTATAACCCTATATTTAAAAATGTTTTAGTTATAAAACATTTATTTTAACCCTTTTAACTCTTCTTTGAATTAAATAATAATAAATGTCCTAATCTAATCCATGTGGACCTAAAGGGTCATATTTTATTCCTAAGGTTATTTCTGGTCTAATTACACTTATCCAATAGAATTAGGATATGTTTATGGTTAATAATAATATCATTATTACCCTTGATTACCCTATTTATTTTACACCGTGGTAAATAACAGTGTAGACCCCGAAAAATGCGTCCCCAAAATTTTCCAAATGCTTCCATACATGATCCGAGATCGTAGTCCATTTCGCAAGCTTCGATTTGGTAGGTCGCAGGGCCCGAACGGAGTTACGGATTAGGCGTTATGGACGTTTGAAGATTGGCTGGAAATCTGGTTCGCGAAGCCCATTCGCGAAGCCCCCCTCCGTGATCGCGGAGCGCCGCCGCGAAGTAATGAGGCGAGAGGCTCCGCGAACCCGTTTGACGTTTGCGATGCACCGCGAAGACCCCTCGCGAAGCACTAATGCGAAGCGCCCTGACCATCGCGGCCTCGCGAAGCTCCAGAGGCGGTGATGCTCCGCGAACGCATTTGACGTTCGCGAGCGCGCCGCGAAGCTCCTGAGGCGGCGCGGAAGTTTTGCTTCGCGGCGCCCCTTCCTATAAATACCCAGCTCACCCCCCTTCTCGAGGGGACGGCCGAGGACGGCCACGGCCACTTTGCCCCTTGGGAGGCCGGGCGGAGCTCCGCATTGCGGCTCCGCGAAGCCATGCTCCGCGAGCAGCTTCCTTCGCGTTGCTGCTCCGCGAGCGGAGGATCCGTGAGTCCATGCTCCGCGAGCCTATGCGCCGCGATGCTGCTCCGCGAGGCCAAGCTCCGCGAGACCCATCTGCTCCGCGATGCTGCTCCACGAGACCCATTTGCTCCGCGAGACCCCTTTGCTCCGCGAGAGACCATTGCTCCGCGAGGCCATGCTTCGCGAAGCTACTTCGCGAAGACCTATCCTTCGCGAGGATCCCACCTTCGCGCCCACCGGTCCATACCGCGGGGGCTGCGGTCCCGGCCCTCCGGGCTGGTCCCTTCGCTACCGTCACAGACCCCCATGAAAAATGGAGAGTCGCACCGCGAACTTTTCGGGCCGGGATGCCGGGATTTTCCATTGCGCCCTTATGCGCTCCCACCTTCCACCTATGGAACACCATGATTCGAGATACTCCTCCACACACCATGAAACACCTTGAGTTGACATAACCTCTTGGTTTCATTCCATGTCGTGAGTCGAGATTCTCATCATCAATTCCCCGAGTACCTTGAGTCGAACCATCCCTCAGGCAACTCCTCCAAACCCGATCACCTGGCTCCTATGCCAGGTTGAACCAGAAAGGGCGCCCTTGCGTAAGTCCCGACACCAACCATTTCTAGGTACCTTCTGCCTAATGGTCCTATCTACAAGACTATAAACTGTAGTACTCCCTATCTAACAAACGATTGGATGCCTCTCGCCCTATACGAGAGATGCCTCATGCTCCAAGCATGAGCCTCCAACAGTCCTATCTACATGACTTTAAACTGTAGCACTCCCTATCTAACAAATGACAGGATGCCTCTTGCCCTATACGAGAGATGCCTTATGCTCCTAGTATAAGATGCCAATAGTCCTACTTACATGACTCTAAACTGTAGTATTCTCCCTATGTTCCAAACACAGGATGCCTCTTGACCTATACGAGAGATGCCTTATGCTCCTAGTATAAGATGCCAATAGTCCTGCTTACATGACTCTAAACTGTAGTATTCTCCCTATGTTCCAAACACAGGATGCCTCTTGACCTATACGAGAGATGCCTTATGCTCCTAGCATAATATGTCAATAGTCCTATCTCAAGACTATAAACTGTAGTAAACCCTGTGCTCCAAACATAGGATGCCTCTTGCTCCAAATAAGAGATGCTTTATGCTCCAAGTATAAGATGCCTAATGCCATGATTACAACGACATAATTCCAAATCCCCTTGGCATTCTCCCGCTTGTGCACTAGTTCATAAGTGAGGGCCTCAATTCATCAGTGGGTTGGGACGCCCTCATGGCCTGACATGAGGAAGACATTACGGGCAGCTTCCTAGCGTAAGCCCCATTCACCAGTGCCACTCCTTAGTGGCACCCGGGCAGCTTCCTAGCGTAAGCCCCATTCACCAGTGCCACTCCTTAGTGGCACCCGGGCAGCTTCCTAGCGTAAGCCCCATTCACCAGTGCCACTCCTCAGTGGCACCCGGGCAGCTTCCTAGCGTAAGCCCCATTCACCAGTGCCACTCCTCAGTGGCACCCGGGCAGCTTCCTAGAGTAAGCCCCATTCACCAGTGCCACTCCTTAGTGGCACCCGGGCAGCTTCCTAGCGTAAGCCCCATTCACCAGTGCCACTCCTCAGTGGCACCCAGGCAGCTTCCTAGCGTAAGCCCCATTCACCATTGCCACTCCTCAGTGGCACCCAGGCAGCTTCCTAGAGTAAGCCCCATTCACCATTGCCACTCCTTAGTGGCACCCGGGCAGCTTCCTAGCGTAAGCCCCATTCACCAGTGCCACTCCTTAGTGGCACCCGGGCAGCTTCCTAGCGTAAGCCCCATTCACCAGTGCCACTCCTGAGTGGCACCCGGGCAGCTTCCTAGCGTAAGCCCCATTCAGCAGTGCCACTCCTCAGTGGCACCCGGGCAGCTTCCTAGCGTAAGCCCCATTCACCAGTGCCACTCCTCAGTGGCACCCGGGCAGCTTCCAAGCGTAAGCCCCATTCACCAGTGCTACTCCTTAGTGGCACCCGGGCAGCTTCCTAGCGTAAGCCCCATTCACCAGTGCCACTCCTCAGTTGCACCCGGGCAGCTTCCTAGCGTAAGCCCCATTCACCAGTGCCACTCCTCAGTGGCACCCGGGCAGCTTCCTAGCGTAAGCCCCATTCACCAGTGCTGCTCCTCAGTGGCACCCGGGTAGCTTCCTAGCGTAAGCCCCATTCACCAGTGCTGCTCCTCAGTGGCACTCGGGCAGCTTCCTAGCGTAAGCCCCATCCACTGTTGTGATCCCAATTCAGTGGTAAGCCGTTGACATCCCAATCCAGCGGTAAGCCGTTGTGACCCAATTCAGCAGTAAGCCGTTGACATCTTCATCCAGTGGTAAGCCGTTGTGACCCAATCCAGCAGTAAGCCGTTGTGATCCTATTCAGCGGCAAGCCGTTGACATCTTCATCCAGCGGTAAGCCGTTGTGACCCAATCCAGCGGTAAGCCGTTGTGATCCTATTCAGCGGTAAGTCGTTGACATCCTCATCCAGCGATAAGCCGTTGTGACCCAATCCAGCGGTAAGCCGTTGTGACCCCATTCAGCGGTAAGCCGTTGACATCCCAATCCAGCGGTAAGCCGTTGTGACCCAATTCAGCGGTAAGCCGTTGACATCTTCATCCAGTGGTAAGCCGTTATGACCCAATCCAGCGGTAAGCCGTTGTGATCCTATTCAGCGGCAAGCCGTTGACATCTTCATCCAGCGGTAAGCCGTTGTGACCCAATCCAGCGGTAAGCCATTGTGATCCTATTCAGCGGTAAGCCGTTGACATCCTCATCCAGCGGTAAGCCGTTGTGACCCAATGCAGCGGTAAGCCGTTGTGACCCCATTCAGCGGTAAGCCGTTGACATCCCAATCCAGCGGTAAGCCGTTGTGACCCAATTCAGCGGTAAGCCGTTGACATCTTCATCCAGCGGTAAGCCGTTGTGACCCAATCCAGCGGTAAGCCGTTGTGATCCTATTCAGCGGCAAGCCGTTGACATCTTCATCCAGCGGTAAGCCGTTGTGACCCAAACCAGCGGTAAGCCGTTGTGATCCTATTCAGCGGTAAGCCGTTGAAATCCTCATCCAGCGGTAAGCCGTTGTGACCCAATCCAGCGGTAAGCCGTTGTGACCCAATTCAGCGGTAAGCCGTTGACATCTTCATCCAGCGGTAAGCCGTTGTGACCCAATCCAGCGGTAAGCCATTGCGACCCCATTCAGCGGTAAGTCGTTGACATCCTCATCCAGCGGTAAGCCGTTGTGACCCAATTTAGCGGTAAGCCGTTCTGGGCCTCCATCCTGGAGTAAGTCCCAACACCATGGGCCGCCCAACGCGTAAGCCCCTCTTCGCTTCTCACGGACGCACCCTTCGCGGCGTGATCGTCAGGTCCATGCAATCTCTTGTTTCTCACACCGAGCATGACTCACGTGGGCTTAGAGTGAGCACCGACCCTGACAAACCCCATCTGAACTACGAGGTCTTTGATCCATGTCAAGGCATGGTACGTAGGACGCCTTTATGAGGTTCAAGCCCACCATTAGTGGACCAAGGTCTGCTTTTACGTCGGTTTACCGGCGAAACCTGAACTACGAGGTCTTTGATCCGTGTCAAGGCATGGTACGTAGGAAGCCTCCACGAGGTTCAAGCCCACCACCAGTGGACCAAGGTCTACTTTCACCTGAACTACGAGGTCTTTGATCCATGTCAAGGCATGGTACGTAGGAAGCCTCTATGAGGTTCAAGCCCACCCGTCTTTCACGTCGGGTTTCACCCCCGTCCAGTATGACGTTAAACTACACCCCGGTCCAGTGGTAAGCCATTGCGACCCAACCCCCACCTGAACTACGAGGTCTTTGATCCATGTCAAGGCATGGTACGTAGGACGCCTTTATGAGGTTCAAGCCCACCATTAGTGGACCAAGGTCTACTTTCATCTGAACTACGAGGTCTTTGATCCATGTCAAGGCATGGTACGTAGGACGCCTTTATGAGGTTCAAGCCCACCATCAGTGGACCAAGGTCTACTTTCATCTGAACTACGAGGTCTTTGATCCATGTCAAGGCATGGTACGTAGGACGCCTTTATGAGGTTCAAGCCCACCATCAGTGGACCAAGGTCTACTTTCATCTGAACTACGAGGTCTTTGATCCATGTCAAGGCATGGTATGTAGGACGCCTTTATGAGGTTCAAGCCCACCATCCGTGGACCAAGGTCTACTTTCATCTGAACTACGAGGTCTTTGATCCATGTCAAGGCATGGTACGTAGGAAGCCTCTATGAGGTTCAAGCCCACCCGTCTTTCACGTCGGGTTTCACCCCCGTCCAGTATGACGTTAAACTGCACCTCGGTCTAGTGGTAAGCCATTGCGACCCAACCCCATCTGAACTACGAGTTCTTTGATCCATGTCAAGGCATGGTACGTAGGAAGCCTCCACGAGGTTCAAGCCCACCAATAGTGGACCAAGGTCCACTTTTCATCTGAACTACAAGGTCTTTGATCCATGTCAAGGCATGGTACGTAGGAAGCCTCCACGAGGTTCAAGCCCACCAATAGTGGACCAAGGTCCACTTTCCATCTGAACTACGAGGTCTTTGATCCATGTCAAGGCATGGTACGTAGGAAGCCTCCACGAGGTTCAAGCCCACCAATAGTGGACCAAGGTCTACTTTCCATCTGAACTACGAGGTCTTCGATCCGTGTCAAGGCATGGTACGTAGGAAGCCTCTACGAGGTTCAAGCCCACCACCCATTGGACCAAGGTCCACTTTCACGTCGGTTCACCGACACACCCACCCGTCTCTCTTTCACGTCGGGTCCCATTCCAGTCCAGCGGTAAGCCGTTGTGACCTCTGAACTACGAAGTCTTTGATCCATGTCAAGGCATGGTACGTAGGAAGCCTCCACGAGGTTCAAGCTCACCCGTCGTTTATTCACGTCAGGGTTCACTATCGTCCCGCATGACGTTAAACTGTATTCTCCGAACTACGAGGTCTTTGATCCGTATCAAGGCATGGTACGTAGGAAGCCTCTACGAGGTTCAAGCCCACCACCCATTGGACCAAGGTCCACTTTCACGTCGGCTCACCGACACACCCACCCGTCATTCCACGTCGGGTCCCATCCTGGTCCAGTGGTAAGCCATTGCGATCATCACCTTTTGAACTACGAGGTCTTTGATCCGTGTTAAGGCATGGTACGTAGGAAGCCTCCACGAGGTTCAAGCCCACCCATCACCCAATTCACGTCGGTTTACCGGCACCATCCCGAACTACGCGGACTTTGATTCCCTGCCACGGGGATACGTAGGAAGCCTCTTCAAGGCTCAAGCCCAACTCCACTGTCGCCCCCCTGCGATGGTCCTATTTCATTCCCCCTCCACTTCATTCATTCATCCACCACCCATCCTGATTCTCACCCGGGCCGCCACATCCCGGTGGGATCATGCCATCCACCTCCTCGCTGCTCCTAGCAGTGCATGGGCCGCTTTCCACATGTAAGCCCCATCATATCTCTGGGTCGTTGTCCTCTGTGTACACCCCGATTCATCACCCTTTTCCCCTCTAGGGAGTGCACCACCTCGGATCCGTCCTCATTGGGCGTTCTGATCCATCGCCTTGGTAAACCTTCCAGGTGTTCCCTCATAGGGATATACCAATCTGGTCCGTCTCTATGGGACGTTCTGATCACCCTCATTCCGTCTCCGCAAGACGTTAAACTCGCGGCCTACCTCGTGATAAACATGAGATGCCTGAGGAAAGCCTCAGATGGAACGCCTTTGGTGTAACCGTCTCTGCTAGACGTTAATCTTGCAACATACCATGTGCTAAACACTGGAAGCTGAGGAAAACCTCAGATGTACGCCTCGGGTTCTGCACCCTTGAGATGCCCTCTTATGAGGAAGAATACAGGTTCCCCAATGTCCACGCACCCATAGATGCCCCGACATTCCTGATGTTGTCGTCTACTCCGACCGAAGGTCGCTACCATGTCAAGACCCTATGGAAAGTCTTGACGGAAGTAGTGTAATTAACTGGCGTCCATGACAATATGGCACCGGGAATGAGATTCACGAACAACGTATTAAATCTATAAGGGATACCCGGACTAGGTGACGAGTTCTGAGGAGGAATCCACAGGAGGAAGAACCGACATCCCATCATCCCGTTTCGATCAAGGAGCAGACGTACCTGAATAAGGAAAGAATGTCGCCCGCCTTTGGAAAGCGGGAATGCGGGGCAACAGCCGCGCGTCCTCACAGACGGATGCGCGCGCCCCGGCGAATGCGTCGGAAACAAACAGTAAAAAGTTACTATTCACCAAAATGATTTTTATTTTATTGAACCACATTTTACATACTGATATCAACCGTGTTTCTCGGATTTTTAAAATTACACTCTCAGAAGTGGTAAAATTATATTTTATGTAAATTTGCAAATACTCCTAGGAGGTGGGTAAAAGACGGTAAAAAGTTCAATATGATTTTTATATATCTAAAATTATTATAAAATGACTCCAATGAATTAAATTGTACTTATTTAGGTATTATGTATCTATTTTCACCAAAAATAAATTTAAATAAAATAAATAATTATTTAAATAAAAATTAAGTTTTAAACTCTAACTCGGTGTTTTTCACTATTCATCAAAAATTGAATGTTTTCAAAAAATACCAAAAATTCACCCTTAGATAATTTTGATATTCCGAATCCAAAAATGAAGTCCATTTTGAAAGATAAAATTTATAAAATTTCAAAAAGAGGGTATTACTATTCATAATGGCTAGTTTGATTGGTCGTGGTGTGTTAGAATCTCGAACATGCATACAATGCAAGTTATTGCATTATTCAAAGGGAAACATATCATAGAAGCTTGGGGTGTTACATTAACCCCTCCTTCAAATAATTCCATCCTCGGAATTTATAGAATATTACCGCATAAAAAGACTCGGGTTGTTCTTCATCATAAGTTCCTCGGTTTCCCACGTTGGCTCTTCCATTTTATGGTTTCTCCATAGAACATTTATCAAACGAGTCGTCTGGTTTCTCAGCACTTGTTATCTTCTATCAAGAATTTTGATATGATCTTCACTATAAGATAGATCATGTTCCAGTTTAGTTTCCCCATAGGTGAGTACATGTGTTGGTTCAGGTATGTATTTTCTCAACAGTGATACGTTCAACAGATCGTGAACTTTGGAGAGACTTAGCGGCATTTCCAAATGGTAAGCTACAGCCCCAATTTGTTCTAGAATTTTTAAAGGTCTGATGTACCTGGGACTTAATTTTACCTTCTTACCAAAATGTATAACACCCTTCCGTGGATATAGATTCAAGAAAACATGGTCTCCAAACTGAAATTCCAAATCCTTCCTTCAGTTATCAACATATCTCTTCTTCCTACTTTGAGCTACTTTGATGTGGTTTTGGATTACCTTCACATTTTCCATCGTTTCCTTAACATGTTCTGGGCCTATGAGTTTTCTCTCACCATCATCACCCCAACAGGTTGGTGTGCAACATCTCTTTTTGTATAACGCTTCATATGGTGCCATATGAATACTTGAATGGAATCTATTTTTATAAGAAAATTATAACAGAGGTAAATATTGATCCCACATACCTTGAAAGTCATGTGAGAAAGATCTCAACATGTTTTCTAAGGTTTGAATAGTCCGTTATGATTGTCCATCAGTTTTAGGGTGGTAGGTAGTGCTCAAATGAAGTTCAATATCCAGGGATTTCTGAAGACTTTTCCAAAACCTTGATTTAAAATTGGTATCATGATCATAAAAAATCGATAGTGGTACTCCATGAAGTCTTACAACATCATTAATATATAGGCTTGCTAAATGTTCAAGTGGTAAATAATCTCTTAAGGCAAGAAAATGTGCTGACTTGGTAAGACGATCAACAATGACCCATATTGCATTGTTCCTTCTGGGAGTCTTTGGTAGTCCAATGACAATGTCCATTGTAATATTATCCCATTTCCACTCAAGTATGAGAAGAGGTTTCATCACTCCTCCAAGATGTTGCCTTACGGCTTTCACTTGTTGACAAACAATACATCTTGACACAAAATAAGCAATCTCCATCTTCATGTTGTCACACCAAAAATGTATCTTGAGATATATATACATCTTGGTGCTACTAGGTTGTATAAAGAAATTGGAACTATGAACATCATCCAACAATTCTCTTTTTAGATCATGTATATCGGGAACAAAAAGTATCTTCCCAAATCTCAAAATTCCATCTTCATACACAAAGTCAATCAATCTCCCATCATTCACAGCCTTAATATTCTTTTGAAACTCTTCATCATTGGTCTGAGAACTCTTTATCCTTTCTAGTAAAGATGGTTTGGCAACCATTTGAAAAAGTATTGATGCTTCACATTCCATGGTGATTCCCATATCTATCTTTACTAGATCCATGTATATATGATCCTTTTCAACTCTCATCTTGTTCAAAACTCTATGATCCTTTCTGATCAAAGAAACTGCCACATTATTTTCCTTCCTCAAGTGTTAGTGTATCATGAAATCATAATCCTTGAGTAGTTCAATCCATCATATTTTCCTCATGTTGAGTTCCTTATGAGAAAAAATATATTTCAAACTCTTGTGATCAGTATATATCTCACACCATATAGATAATGTCTCCATATCTTCAAAGAAAATATTATTGCTGCTAACTAAAGAACATGGGTAGGATAGTTTTGCTCATGAATTTTTAGTTGTCGTGATGCATAGGCAATAACCCTATCATTCTGCATAAGGACACAACCAAGTCCTTTCTTTGAAGCATCACTATAAATAACAAACCCATCATTCCCCATTGGTAGAGTCAATATAGGATCATTGACTAATCTTCTCTGCAGTTCTTCAAAAATATTCTTCATACTCTTTTCTCCAAATAAATTTAACCCCTTTACATGTGAGCGTCGTTAATGGGTTCGCCAATCGGGAAACTTTTTGGACAAAACGCCGATAATAACCTGCTAAACCAATAAAACTGCGTACCTTGGTTATACTAATTGGTGCTGGCCATTCATGGATTTCCTTGGTCTTAGAAGGATCAACAGAGATTCCATCCTTAGAAAATATATGTCCAAGAAAAGAAATATCCTGAAGCCAGAATTCAAACTTGCTAAACTTCCCATATAATTTGAGTCTTCTAAGAGTCTTTAGATTAACGCACAGGTGATTTTCATGATCTTTGTACCTTTTGGAGTGTACCAAAATATCATCAATAAATAACACTAAAAAGTCATCAAGATATTCCTTCAAAACTCTATTCTTTAGATCCATGAAGACAGAGGGTTCATTAGTCAATCCAAATGGCATTACTATAAAATCGTAATGCCCATACCTAGTACGAAATGTCATCTTCAGAATGTCTTCCTTCTTTACACACAACTGGTGATATCCAAATCGAATGTCAATATTTGAAAAGTATTTATCTCCATGAAGTTGGTCAAATAAATCATCAATCCGAGGTATGGGATACTTGTTCTTTTTTTATAGCATTGATCTCCTTGTAGTCAATGCACAACCTCATAGATCCATCATTCTTCTTAACAAAAAGAATAGGGGATCCCCATGTAGAAACACTAGGGTGAATAAATCCCTTATTACTCAATTCCTCTAGTTGTTTCTTTAGTTCCACTAATTCTACAGTGTCCATTCTATAAGGGGTCTTCGATATGGGCGTTGATCCAGGAATTAAGTTAATGGAAAACTCAATTTCTCATTCTGGAGGATGTCCAGGTAAATCCGCTGGAAATACATCAACATATTCTTACACAATGGGATCATCCTCTATTTGAACATTACTTTCCTCACCCACAGTTATTTCATTTTCTTCCTCCCCAATAATTGAATTTAGTTGAGCTAATGGGGGTGGATCTAGATAAGAATTAGGTGGTGATGATTCTTCTATAAAGATAAGGTGTTCTTCATAATTGTCATAAAAAATAATAACCTCCTTCTTCTGACAATAAATTTTTGCATCATGGTCTGAAAGAAAATCCATACCGAGGATTATATCAAATTCAATCATGGGTATGATGATGAGATCAGTAGATAAATAACATTTATATGCCTTAATGGGAACTGATTAAAAAAACATTGTTGCAATAATACTTCCCTTAGGATTTTTCACAGATAACTCTCTTGTTAAATAAAATTGGAAATATCTAATTTTCTTAGTAAACGTGGAAGATATGAAACAATGTGATGATCCAGAATCAAATAAAGCATTGGCTAAACTTGAGGAAACCATTAAATTACCTTCCACTACATCATTTGAAGCTTCAACCTCAGTAGTAGTGATAGCATGTGCTTGGACTTGATCCCTTGGAATTTCTGAAGAAAGTTCCCCTGATGCTTAGGACATTCATTCCTATAATTCCCCTTTGCTCTAAAATTGTAGCATTCATCATCGACAGCCTCTTTCTTCCCCTTACAATCACGATCTTGGTGGCCTTTTTCACCACACTAGTAACAGACTCCCACTCCCTTCAGACAAGTACTAGGGTGTTTCTTCCCACATTTACTATAGTATGGGTATTCAACTTTTCCCTTCTTCCCCTTATTTCCTTTTCCATAGTGTTCAGAAGATCTCTTCTTCTCTTGCTTCACTTTAAAGTTGTAAGACTTAGAGAATTATTTTTCTATCTTGATAGAACATGAGACAATATCTTCATAAGGAGAAAATTATTGTGAGACTAATGCTTGATGGATAAATGGTTTTAACCCATCAATGAAACAATAAATCATACTTTTTGGGTTACGTAAATAATCTTCAGCATGCCTTTCTATCCTTGTAAAGTTATCCTCATACTTTGCGACATTCTCATTCTCCTTGTGCCTCGGACTCGGAAATTGTTTTTCCATATCTGCATGATGGTCATGAGGAAAGTATTTTTCTATGAAAATTTCATTAAACTCCCTCCATTCCATATTTGATACTTCATTATCTTCCTTTGTGTTTTGAACCAATGACCACCATTGATCAGCATCTCCAGTGAGGCAGTAAACTTCCATGACTACTTTTTCGCTTTTGATAATCCCCATGGCGTGGAATATTTTCTCTAAGGAATTTATCCATTACTCAGCTACTAATGGATTCGTACCCCCATTGAATGTTGGCGGTTGTTTCCTCATGTAGCGATATAACATTGATCCTCCACGTTACAGATCAGGTTGCTCCATACGAGTACGTTTATTATTCATAACCTAAGTGAGTTGTCCCAGTATGGTGATTAGCTGATCAGCACCAGTTTTATCACCAGATCCACTATAATTATCTTGAGAAAGAGGGAAATCCCTACATGGAGTGCATTCATTGATATGGTTTCCATTCCTTCTACTAGGCGTCATTTCTAAACAATGGAATACACCAGATTAGTTTATGAATAGCAATACATAATTCCAAACTTATAATATACATAACATATATTGAACAGTTTATGGATATAACCCATAATCATAAAAAAATGTTTTCTTGGAGGAGGTATATACTCATTAATATTTTATAATGGTTTGTAAAAAAATATTTAATTATCCTAAGCATATCCCTTGGGAGTGTCGTAACCAAGAGTGCCGCAAGGCCCATTGTTGTGTACTATGATACCTCGGGTCACGCCCGAAACTCCTTATCAGAGCTTTCACTCCTAGGTATGTATGTGCCAGAGGTGCCTCTACCTGCTCATATCCACACAGGGATGTATTCCTCAGAAAATACACAAAATATGTAATTTACCAAAATTATAGGATGTTCTTCTATACTAATCCTCAAATACTATCTTAGGGATATGTGTTCTAGTCAGATTTTATCTAAATATAGTTTCCAAGGTTAGTACTAAACTGCCTCTGATACCAAATGTAATGCCCCAACCCCAGTTACCCAGAGTCGGTGCATTATTATGTAACATTGGTATGATCAAAAAAGGTCAAGTCTCAAAAGACCGATTACTTTATTATCCTTGGAAATACTAGATATATTCATAAGGTTTACATTACATCATGAAATAAAAACAAAAACAACATCTTGACTCCATAGAACACACTCATATCTCCTTAGACTATCCCTTCAGGTCAATCATAAGATACATCAGAAACATCCTAGGAAAAATAAAACATAAAAAGGGGTGAACTCAGATGCTCAGTAAGGATAAAAATATAGCAGAAACTTTCATAAATAAGCATAAATATTTAAGGCAATGTATAACTAAAACAAAAGCCTTTTAAACTTAAACATTAGCATAATATGCCAAAGATAAAATGAAATAATTCCATTTACATACTCACATGGATATTCTACTAGTTTAATAATCACATGAAATATCAATACCCACTTTCATAATAATGGAATGCATAATGGTGGACTTTCATGACCACATAGTCAAGGCCTTGTTCCAATACTACAAATAATATTTTTTCAAGGCCTTATGCCAAGACACTAGTTTGTCTCATGAGACCTAACGATGCATGGAGGATCTATAGTGGGCTCCACCCATCACTTACTATGTCCAATGCATTCCTCATATGAAAAGTTGTAAACCTAACATAAATTTTGTATTAAAACTAGCATAAAAAATGTCAATACTTTATCCATAAACCATTAATGGTTGAAAAATAACACATCCATATTCAAACATATCTCAAAACCTTAAATAAAAAATGGATGAATTGTATCATAATAAATCAACTTCGAACAAGATTAAAATCCATTAAATGATATTGACATAGATGAAATCAAAACTGTTCGAGAGAAATATATCTTTCTGTTTTGAAATCATTTAAAAGTCATGTAATTATAATAGAAAAACATTATTTTAAAAATATTCCTACAAGATTTTAAGGGAAGGCTCGATGATATTATAATTGCGGAATATAGATGCATCTGCCGTATAAGTTAATAAAACATTATTTACATAAATTTTTCGAAAAGGATATAAAGTACCTTGTTTGGAAAATGACAGAAAGATTCCATTAAAAATGTATAAGATAAAATAATGGTATAAATAAATTTAACCCATAGTATATAAATGAGTAATAATGTTTTGAAATACATTTTTAAGAAACATGGATGTGGATGATAAAGAGGTCCAAGTAGACACTTACGTAAAAAGAACCTCGGATAATAAAGAGATTGAAGAATTAACCCTTACCTTGTACTTTTCCTTGGTCGAGGGTAGTTTAACCTCCTGTATAATATTTAAATAATTGTTATTAAATTATACAAGAATCATATACATAAATATGATATTGTATATGATCTTTTAATATTGTTTTGTTAATAATATTTTAGTATTATCGTCGTTTCAGGTGTTAACTTACGTGTTTTCTTATATATGTTTGGTTATATAAGCCATGTTTATAATAGGTAGGTTATATATTATTAATATCCATAATTATATAAAGTCCTTAAACATTATTTATAACCCTAAAATGAAAATTAGTCTTGATTGGATATGATGGGGAATGAATCTCATCGCGTTCGTGGAGACGGTAGTCCGTACGTACGTATGAGCGACAATATCATTCTTTTGATATTAAAATAATAAATAATTGGATGGTATATAATATATACAGAATCATTATCATGTTATATTTATTATTTATATCATTTATACTCATTATTAAACCCATCCAAAAGATGAAATGTTTGAATAACAAACTACACCACGACGTGGAGACGGTAAGTCGTACGTACGCATGTGTGGTGACTTTTCCATTCATAGGATAGATAAAATAACTAATATGGATGTAAAATTTTTATAATAAAATCATTGTATATAGAAGATACTGGAGTTATTATTTTATAATTGAGTCAACAAATAAAGAGGAAGTGGAAGAAGAAAAGAACTTGAAATAAGTGGTAAGATATTTACCTCTTCTTCGGGTTCTTCCTTTTGGATTGATCAAAAGGGATCCTTAGGTTGGATCTATGAATAAATTAAGGCCTCTAGGATGAAGGTAGGAAAGTTTAGAGGATATTTGGGTAGGTTTTGGCCAAGAAAAATGGCTTTGATGGTGTGAAATAGAGAGAAGGGGGAGTAGCCTTTTATAAGAGGGGTGAGGGTCACTTTAGGAAAAGCTAGAAATGTTATTTTATAATAAACTAATTATCGGTTTCTAATGGATGAAAAATGGATTATTTAAAGGATAAGGTGGTTATGGGTCTAAAACCACTCAAAAAATAGGTTTTATACTGGTTTCGGTCACTAAATTAACCTTATCTTTTAGATTTAACTCTTAGTTCATTAGTTTGACATTTACCATGTCTCTTTGTATTTTTATATTATATTGTTTATAATATTACTATATAATTCCATGAAAACCCCAAGTGTTTCATTAATGATACACCTTTCATTATATAAGTCTTTTGGATTAACCTTATATTTTTAGGAATAGAATTTCAATTAATAATATAATATTTGTTTTAAAAACCCTTTTATGTCAATTTTGACACTATTTGGTATTTTTTTTTTCAAAATTCATAACAGCATTATTACTTCGAACATAATTCATCTAACCAACCCTAATATTTTATATTAACCTATAAAATAAGTTTAATTCATAAAAAGTCTCAAATTATATTTATTTGGATATTTATAATATGAATTATTTTAATATTTCATTAATTAGGTAATTACTGCACCATCATTGTGTCATAAATAAATTTAATTATTTAATGTCTAAAAATTATAAATAAAATACCATTATGTAGGAAATATTTTTATATTTCTAATGAATATTTATAGTCGAATTTATCTTATGTATAACCCTATATTAAAAAATGTTTTAGTTATTAAACATTTATTTTAACTCTTTTAACTCTTCTTTGAATTAAATAATAATAAATGTCTTAATCTAATAAAAGTGGACCTAAAGGGCCATATATTATTCCTAAGGCTGTTTTTTTCTAATTAAACTTATCCAATAGAATTAGGACATTTTTTAGTGTAATAATAATATCATTTTTACCCTTTATTACCCTATTTACTTTTAATCATAGTAAATAAAAGTAAAAAGTTAATATTCACCAAAAAAATTATCTTATTGAACCACATTTTATTTAAAGATATAAACTTTTTCTCTCATATTTTTGAAATTCCACTCACATAAGCGTAAAAATTATGTTTTATGTAAATTTTCAAAAACTCATAGGAGGTGGGTAAAAGATGGTAAAAAGATCAATATGATTTTTATATATTTAAAATTATTATAAACTAAATCCAATGAATTAAATTGAACTTATATAGTTATTATGTATCTATTTTGACATAAAATAAATTTAAATAAAATAAATAATTATTTAAATAAAAATTCAGTTTTAAACTATAACTCAGTGTTTTCACTATTCATCAAAAATTAAAAGTTTTCAGAAAAATACCAAAAAATCACCCTAAGATAATTTCGATATTCCGAATCCAAAAATGAAGTACATTTTGAAAGATATAATTTATAAACTTTCAATAAGTGGTTATTACTATTCATAACGACTACTTTGATTGGTCGTGGTGTGTTAGAATCTCGAACTTCAGTACAATGCAAGTTAATGCATTATTCAAAGGGAAACGTACCGTAGAAGCTTGGGGTGTTACAAATAATCCCTCATTTATATATTTTGAATAGACCATACCCATATAAAAATTTAATTATTGTTGAAATAGACCATTCCTTAACAAGTCAAACAAGTATATTTTATTGGTACTAGTAAGATTTTGGGTACAACATGGTTAGAAATATAATATTTAGATAACCAAATATGAATTTTTTTGAAAAACATTTATTCATAAAGGTAAATTATTTTTTGGAAATTTATATATGTTTAACATAATAAAATTGATTTCATGTAATTTTGTAATAATGTTGATAATCTCTATTAATACCATGGTGAAGATAAGTAATAGTAGACATGGTTTTACTTTCTGAATTAGATTCAAATTAATTCTAATAATGATCTAAATTTTCACTTAAAATTTGAAATTTATATTTATTTCAATTGATGTTACCAAATTCTTTTATTAAGGTAAACCCCTATTCCATATAGAAATTGTAAAATTCTATTTCTAAATGGATAAAAATTTATGATAGGATCTGAATTTTCATTTCTTGATGGGTCAAATCATGAATTGAGGCTCAAAATTAAATTTTGAGATTTTTAATACCAAAAATATTTTTTTTAGATGAGGGATTATGTTAATAGGTAGGCTAGGTGTCTGTATAAACTTTGGAGGCTTTGAGACATGTTTAAGGAGTTTCAAAGTTTCTTTTAAATGGAACATGGTTTGTTTTTCATTTTTTGAGAGAAATAATGTGACGCCTTGATTCTCTGGAGGAATTTAGTTCAACTTGAATTACAAATGGTTGAGTTACATTGTTAGGAAATGGTTTTCGGTAAGCCATGTGAGAAAAATTGAGAACCTGTGTGAGGCTGATGAGGATCTAAGGTATGGCACATGGGATGTACACAATATTCGTAAAATCATACACCTTGATGCGGAAGGGAGGTAGTGTTGATAGTATAGTTGGTATGTGGTTTGTCAAACCTTGCGGCCTAACTGTGCAAAGCTAGAGGTTGGATAGTATGGGGTTCACATGGTTGATGCATTGTTTTTCTAACCATGTGACTAGACCATGCGAGTGGGTTGGCCTTAGACAGAGCCAACTGCATGGTTGGAACACATCATGGCCAACCATGAGGTAGCTATGATATCAATAAAAAGGGGTAAATAACCAAAATACCACCCTGGGGTTTTCTCCATTCCATTATCCTTTCTCCTCCCTTGGATGTGCATTAACTAGGGCTCCCAAAACCCTTCCTCCTTTTATTTTTCTTGATTTTGAGGGGTTTTCATGGAAGTTAGTTGGTGTTTGATTTAAATACCCATAAACTTCAAGGGAAATTTTTTCTTAATTTTCTTTGGGATTTTACAAGAACGCAGTTTCTGACGGCACCTGATTCTGAGGCCCGGTGTGCCCGGAATCAATTTCCGAAGTTTGGCTCAGGTACGTTCAGTGAACGAATGAGCGAGAATTTCTAACTTTTGAACCGGTGCCCGGAATCGAATTCTGAGGGCACCGATGAACTCGCAGCACCGATATTTGCTTAAGGAGACCTTTTCCGAGATTGCGTTTTATGCGGGTTGAGAGTTAGTTTTGGGGGAAATAAAATGAAGTTAAATAAATTGTGGAAACACAATTTATTTTTATCCATGTTGGTTATATCCTCCCAAAGGGAGTTAGAGGTGGGACCCACATCCACTTAACCTCCCTTGAGAGGATTAAGTGTGGTGTGGCCCACATGAACCCTAACTCCTCAATTCCCCTTTAAACTCCCAATAACTCGACTCAATTAAATTTTGACAACTTGAGTTTTAATTGAGAAGAGTTATTGTTTTTCAAAATTTTGAAATTCAAAGAGGTGAAGTTGTGTAAATAAAATAAGGCTTAAACATATTTTATTTTGGTTAGTTTTCTCTTTTCACCTTGAGAGAATTTGGGAAGCATTCTTCATCTTCTTCAACCACGACGAAGAACACGAAGAACACTTAGGCTCCGACAAAGAATGCCGACACCATAAGAAGAGAAAGACGTGCCGTCTCTTCTCTTCTTCGCAGCCAGTGTGTTTCCGAAGATCGACGACGCCGCTTCTTTCGATTTGCTTCCCGTGTCAACGAAAGGAGACGCCGCTTCCTCTTCGGGCTTTCTCCTTCAGCTTACAAAGCTTCTCCAGTGACGCTACCTCTTCGGACGCACCTCGACATCAACGGAATCGACGTACGATTACCGCGATGCCCGTCCTCAGGGACACTTGTCTTCCGCGGCTTGTTGACGTGCTCCGCTCTTGAAACCGAGGTAGGGGTTTTATTTATTAAATTGTTTGTGAATACCAACTTGGTGATGATCGTGGATTAAAACCCTTTTTGTTATCGAATAACGCGAGGGGGTCGGACCGCACAAACACGGCCGACCCTCCTCTTTTTTTCGTGATGGTTTCTTGAGGTTGGTACGAGAAAATGTGGTGTTGTCGCACCACGTGGTATATTGCGGAAGATACGCGTGGCGCCGTCGCGCCGCGCCGTGGAAAGAAATTTCAAGAACGTGACGCCGTCGCGCCGCGTGTCGCGGCCAGAGCGGGGCCGCGGTGGAGGGGCGCGGTGCCATCGCACAGCACCGGACGACAAAAGCCGCGGTCGATTCCGGGCCGCGGCGGAACAAGTTGACCAGCGGCCAGCCGGGCCGCCGGTGTTGGAAGCCGGAAGGGGACCGACCATTGCCGGTCCCGTTGAGAGGGAGTCGGCCGGCCAAGTCGGGCCGGCCGGAATGGAGAAACCCAGGGGAATTTAATTCCCCCGTCCAGCACAACGGCCCCCATTATCAGGGGGGGTGCGGTTACAAAGGGGGGCAGACGCCCCCCGTTTTCTCAATCAGCTCGGCCAAAGGACGAGCTGGCAGTGCGCCCAGCGCGCTGCCTTGAGCCGGACCGGCGCCTGGCCGGTCAGCCAGGCCGGGCCGCGTCGGGCCGCGCCGGGCCGGGCCGACCCCCTCCGAGGCGGGTCGACCCGGTTCGGGCCAGTCGGGGGGTCTCGGGCCGGGTCAGCCCAGGCCCGAAACCCCCGATACCGAACTGTTTGGGTTCAAATGCCCATAACTTGGGCTACGGACCTCCAAACGATGCCCCGTCAGCGGCGATGCGATCCTTGGATCGAGACGGTCGTTTCGATGTATCTCACTCAAGGTTTCGGATTACATTCCATTCGGCCGGGTTGGTTCGTACATGAAACCAAGCGGGCCCTCGGAGCGGAAACGCTCATATCTTGAGCTACAGACATCTGATTGACGTGTCGTTAGCTTTGTTGAGTTCCTCTTAGTGAGACTGATCTTTTGGAATGAGTTTGCTGTGTGCAGAAACCCTAGAGCTGGCTACGACTGCTACTTTGACGACAACATTTGTGCAGAGATCCTCAGTGGACTGCGACAATAAGGACAGCTGGTCTTGTATCCTATCTGGGTCCCAGCTTAGATGATTCAATACTGGTCTTGTATCCTATGTGCATCCCAGTATAGATGAATCGATGAAAACAGCTGGTCTTGTATCCTATGTGGGTGCTAGCTGTGCTGGTCTTGTATCCTATGTGGGCCCCAGCTTAGATGATTCAATACTGGTCTTGTATCCTATGTGGGGCCCAGTATAGATGAATCGATGAAGACAACTTGTCTTGTATCCTCTGTGGGTCCTAGCTGTGCTGGTCTTGTATCCTATGTGGGTCCCAGCTTAGATGATTCAATACTGGTCTTTTATCCTATGTGGGTCCCAGTACAGATGAATCGATGAAGACAGCTGGTCTTGTATCCTATGTGGGTCCTAGCTGTGCTGGTCTTGTATCCTATGTGGGTCCCAGCTTAGATGATTCAATACCGGTCTTGTATCCTATGTGGGTCCCGGTATAGATAAATCAATGAAGACAGCTGGTCTTGTATCCTATGTGGGTCCCAGCTTAGATGATTCAGTATCTGTATCTGATCATCCCTTTCACCTTTAGACGAATTATACCTGTGTGAGCTGAATCCTGTTGCTTTCCTGTGTGGATTGTGTTGTGCTATCCTATGTGGATTACGTTTTCGTTCCTGTGTGTAATACGTATACTTTCCTATGTGGACTGAGTTGTGCTTGGGCTCGGAGGTTGGAGTGTATTGAAATGATGACTTAGGTATATGTATGGGCATATACCTAAGCAGTGTCGGTTGTTACTTCGTGATTGTATCTTTCCATTGTGGTTTATCCTATGTGGATTTTGGGAGACCTTCGGGGGTCTCGGGGTCCCTACTGAGTAGCTTATACTCACCCCTGCACGGTCTATGCCCGCACTACGTTGTGTTGGTTGCAGACGACAGACAGCGTTGATCGTGGTTGAGGCTTGCAGAGCAGGACGGTACCTGGAGGTGGACCACTGGGCGGGACGTGCTCGGAGCGGACGACGGGACCTGAGGAGCAGAGGAGCTATCTGTACCTACCCTTCAGGTGGGATTTCCAGTGGACAGATCGGTGTAGCGGCTTTACTTTACTGTTGTTGTTTTCCCTTTCGAGTTGTACTTTACAGTTGGACTTGTATTTTCGGCCCCTTTTTCCTTCCGTACTTACTGATGTACTCAGTTTTTACTTAGTGTTTACTTATTCCGCTTGTACTCTGTGGAGCTTGTTTACTTTACAAAGGCAATGCCTTCTCTTTTTACCGGGATTTACTCCTTGGTGCTAGTTGCCAGCCCCTGGCCTATGGATGGCGGGCTTGGGGTAGTCACGGCACGGGCCCCGAGGACGTGTCGTGAAAAATTGGTATTAGAGGAGTTTGGTTCTACCGCGAACTCTGATATTTTCTATGTGAAGCAATAGTGTTTTGTGTATTGAGTGTGGTTATCAGTCCAGGGAGTCCAGTGTTGGTGCGGCAGCCGACGTATCCGTACACCAGGACCCTGACTTCTGATTTCCGACTTAATGCACGAAAACATTGATTGCGTGTGTGTTTCAAGTTTTCTTTGTGATTACTTGTGTCAGCTCACCAGGTATACTGTTTGATCGTGGCGCAGCTGATTCTTTTTCAGGATGGCCCCACAATAGCAGTCAGCTAGGGTTCCGAGAGTCGAGCTTGACGACAGCCCACCGAGCGATGAGGCCTCGGTGCAGGGCTCCTTTTCAGCAGAGGCACCGGCGGTACCTTTACCCGCTGAGCCACCGATGCTACCAGCCCCAGCCGCTGACGATGCACGTCGCCTTAGCGCGCTGCACGAGTTCCAGCGCCAGCGACCACCCAGTTTCCGTGGGGATACGGACACCCAGGCAGCCGAGGACTGGCTGGAGGCAGTCGTGCGAGTTTTCAGGCTAGTGAGGACACCAGCAGACATCATGGTGATCCTCGCGGCGAGCCTACTGCACGCAGCAGCAGGACGATGGTGGAGCTTGATGCTCCAGGTGCACAATGAGGCATCTCTACTCTAGACAGACTTTGAGAGCCTCTTCCGCTCAAAGTTTGTCTCAGCCACCCTCCGAGCGGTGCACATCCAGGAGCTACTACAGCTGCGGCAGGGCAGCATGACAGTAGCCCAGTACTCGGCGAGATTTACTGATCTCTCGCGCTACTCCACATTTATGGTATGGGACCCGTTCTTCCGGGCCCGGACCTACGAGCAGGGACTGAGGCATGAGATCAGGGCTTCGATGATCTCCCTCAATATTCCGACGCAGGCAGAGGTGTTGGAGAGAGTCTTTCTAGTGGAGAGTTTTCTCGCCGAGCAGGCTCCAGTGACAGGGCCCTCCGTAGGACGGCCCGTAGCAGGGTCTTCCGCAGTTGGCAGTAGACAGGTGACGCAGAGGTCCAAACGGGCCAGACCATCATATGGGCAGTCTCTGGATGAAGATTCGGTTGTGCGGGGCACACGAAGGAGAACCAGCTACACGAGGGGAAGGCATTGCTACGCATGCGGCGGGCAAGGTCACATGGCTCAAGACTGCCCGACTCATCCTACAGATGATCAGCAGGTGGTAGAGGGACCTCCCAGACAGAGGTTCAACCATGGAGGTTCGCAGAGTGCAGGCGGACGAGGAAAAGGAGTTGGCCAAGTAGCAGATGGTGGGAGACACTTTGATGTGTTTCCACCACCACCCCCAGGAGGTCCGCCACGGCCGCAGGAAGTCGGTGGACATGGGAGAGCTTAGCTTTAAGCAGCTGAGGCCTTCGATCATTGAGCTCTGGGAGCAAATGGACAAGAGCGGAACTAGTGGATACGTCCTTTGTACTTCTAGTTCCTTGTTGCTATTGTGTAGCGTCTTTGTTTTATGAGCTGCAATTATAAAAGACGCATACCCTTGAGATGTTTTCATTCATGTCCTCTTTTTTGTTGTTACTAAGAGGTTCCGGTTTTAACTGTTGACTTGACCCTCACTTGTGAGACATCTACTGGAGGAGACCCAATTACCACACACTGATGCCGACAGTGTGACTCAACCCTTGGAGGCGAGAGAAACAGTTGGATCTCTTGGTAGTATCGTTGAGGCCTTACGACGTCATCCTTGGTATGGATTAGTACTATCCATGTCATGATTGACTGTATTAGGCAAAGAACATGGTTCATCCAGGGGATGAGACCAGATTTCTCTTATCGGCGAGGAAGAAATATCAGCATCTCTTGTAGGACCAGGAAGGTCCAATTCATCCATGAGCGGATGGGAACGGCTCTGAACCGGCAGTAGTCTTGTGCTGGCAGGAGGCGGAGGCCACTAGAGTTCGAGGATGGTGACAACGTCTTCATGTGGGTCTCACCTCGACGTGGATTATGGAGATTTGGCCAAGGTGGAATGTTTTCTCCATGCTTCATCGGACCCTTCCAGGTACTCAGTAGGATTGGCGAGGTGGCTTACCACCTAGCTCTACCGCCTTTGTATCCCTAGTTGGTGTTGAAGCTTTACGGGGACGTAAAGCCCTGTGGTGGGAGTAATGTAAAGACCCGTAAAATTCAAGGGAAATTTTTTCTTAATTTTATTTGGGATTTTAAAACAATGCAGTTTCTGACGGCACCTGATTACGAGGCCCGGTGTGCCCGGAATCAATTTCCGAAGTTTGGCTCGGGTACATTCAGTGAACGAACGAGCGAGAATTTCTAACTTTTGAACCGGTGTCCGGAATCCAATTCTGAGGGCACCGATGAACTCGCAGCACCGATATTCGCTTAAGGAGACCTTTTACGAGGTTGCGTTTTACGCGGGTTGAGAGTTAGTTTTGGGGGAAATAAAATGAAATTAAATAAATTGTGGAAACACAATTTATTTTTATCCATGTTGGTTATATCCTCCCAAAGGGAGTTAGAGGTGGGACCCACATCCACTTAACCTCCCTTGAGAGGATTAAGTGTGGTGGGGCCCACACCAACCCTAACTCCTCAACTCCCCTTTAAACGCCCAATAACTCCACTCAATTTAATTTTGACAACTTGAGTTTTAATTGAGATGAGTTATTGTTTTTCAAACTTTTGAAATTCAAAGAGGTGAAGTTGTGTAAATAAAATAAGGCTTAAGCTTATTTTATTTTGGTTAGTTTTATCTTGCCACCTTGAGAGAATTTGGGAAGCATTCTTCATCTTCTTCAACCATGACGAAAAACACGAAGAACACTTAGGCTCCGACGAAGAACGTCGACACCATAAGAAGAGAAAGACGTGCCGTCTCTTCTCTTCTTCGCAGCCGGTGTGTTTCCGAAGATCGACGACGCCGCTTATTTCGATCTTCTTCCCGTGTCAGCGAAAGGAGACGCCGCTTCCTCTTCGGACTTCCTCCGTCAGCTTACGAAGCTTCTCCAGCGATGCTACCTCTTCAGACGCACCTCGACGTCAACGGAATCGACGTACGATTACCGCGACGCCCGACCTCCGTGACGCTTGTCTTCCGCGGCTTGTTGACGTGCTCCGCTCTTGAAACCGAGGTAGGGGTTTTATTTATTTACTTGTTCGTGAATACCAACTTGGTGATGATCGTGGATTAAAACCATTTTTGTTATCGAATAACGCGAGGGGGTAGGGCCGCACAAACCCGGCCGACCCTCCTCTTTTTTTCGTGATGGTTTCTTGAGGTTGGTACGAGAAAACGTGGTGTCGTCGCACTACGCGGTATATTATAGAAGATACGCGCGGCGCCATCGCGCCGCGCCGTGGAAAGAAATTTCAAGAACGCGACGCCGTCGCGCCGCGTCGAAGGAAATCAAAGGCGCCACGGCCGGAGCGGGGCCGTGGCGGAGGGGTGCGGTGTCGTCGCACCACACCAGACAGCAAAGGTCGCAGCCGGTTCCGGGCCGCGGCAGAACAAGGTGATCGGCGGCCAGCTGGGCCGCCGGTGTTGGAAGCCGGAAGGGGACCGGCCTTTGCCAGTCTTGTTGAGAGGGATCCGGCCGGCCAAGTCGGGCCGGCAGGAATGGAGAAACCTGGGGGAATTTAATTCCCCCGGCCAGCGGAACGGCCCCCCATTATGAGGGGGGGGGCGCGGTTACAAAGAGGGGCAGGCGCCCCCCGTTTTCACAATCAGCTCGGCCGAAGGCCGAGCTGGCAGCGCGCCCAGCGCACTGCCTTGAGCCAGAACGGCACCTGGCCGGTCCGCCAGGCCGGGCCGAGCCGACCCTGTCCGGGGCGGGTCGACCCGGTTCGAGCCAGCCGGGTCGGCCCGGGCCCGAAACCCCTGATACCGAACTATTTGGGTTCAAATGCCCATAACTCGGGCTACAGACCTCCAAACGAAGCGTCGTCAGTGGCGGTGGGATCCTTGGATCGAGGCGGTCGTTTCGGTGTATCGCACTCAAGGTTTATGTTTACTTTGAGTTCGGCCGGGTTGGTTCGTACACGAAACCAACCGGGCCCTCGGAGCGGAAACACTCATATCTTGAGCTACGGACGTCCGATTGACGTGCCGTCAGCTTTGCTGAGTTCCTCTTAGTGAGACGGATATTTTGGCATACTCCGCACGAGGTTTGGATGCAGGTGGAGTACGGTCAGGTTGGTTTTGCCTTAAAAAACGAACCGGGCCCCTGGGACGAAAAAGCCAATAACTCTCAGACCGGGCGTCCGATCGACGCGCCATCTGCGACGTTGAGTTCCTGTTGACGATACGGAACTTTTGGATACATCCACTCTAGACTTTGTGACAGTTGATGTATCAGCTTCTCGGCTCGTGGAGCGGACCCTCCCGAACGAGCTTCATGTGTGCGGGAACCCTAGAGCTGGCTGCGACTGCTACTTCGACGACGACGTTTGTGCAGAGATCCTCAGTGGACTGCGACAATGAAGACATCTGGTCTTGTATCCTATGTGGGTCCCAGCTTAGATGATTCAATACTGGTCTTGTATCCTATGTGCGTCCCAGTATAGATGAATCGATGAAGACAGCTGGTCTTCTATCCTATGTGGGTCCTAGCTGTGCTGGTCTTGTATCCTATGTGGGCCCCAGCTTAGATGATTCAATACTGGTCTTGTATCGTATGTGGGTCCTAGTATAGATGAATCGATGAAGACAGCTGGTCTTGTATCATATGTGGGTCCTAGCTGTGCTGGTCTTGTATCCTATGTGGGTCCCAGTACAGATGAATCGATGAAGACAGCTGGTCTTGTATCCTATGTGGGTCCTAGCTTTGCTGGTCTTGTATCCTATGTGGGTCCTAGCTTAGATGATTCAATACTGGTCTTGTATCCAATGTGGGTCCCGGTATAGATGAATCAATGAATACAACTGGTCTTGTATCCTATGTGGGTCCCAGCTTAGATGATTCTGTATCTGTATCTGATCATCCCTTTCACCTTTAGACGAAGTATACCTGTGTGAGCTGAATCCTGTTGCTTTCCTGTGTGGATTGTGTTGTGCTATGCTGTGTGGATTACGTTTGCTTTCCTGTGTGGAATACGTATACTTTCTTGCATGGACTGAGTTGTGCTTGGGCTCAGAGGTTGGAGCGTATTGAAATGATGACTTAGGTATATGTATGGAAATGTACCCAAAAAGTGTCGGTTGTTACTTCGTGATTGTATCTTTCCTTTGTGGTTTATCCTATGTGGATTTTGGGAGACCTTCGGGGGTCTCGGGGTCCCTACTGAGTAGCTTATACTCACCCCTGCACGGGCTATGCCCGCACTATGTTGTGTTGGTTGCAGACGATGGATAGCGTTGATCGTGGTTGAGGCTTGCAGAGAAGGATGGTACCGGGAGGTGGACCGCTGGGTGGGACGTGCTCGGAGCGGACGGCGGGACCCGAGGAGCAAAGGAGCTATCTATACCTACCCTTCAGGTGAGATTTCCAGTGGACAGCTCGGTGTAGCGGCTTTACTTTATTGTTGTTGTTTTCCCTTTCGAGTTGTACTTTAAAATTGGGCTTGTATTTCCGGCCCCTTTTTCCTTCTGTACTTACTGTTGTACTCAGTTTTTACTTAGTGTTTACTTCTTCCGCTTGTATTCTGTGGAGCTTGTTTACTTTACAAAGGCAATGCCTTCCCTTTTTACCGGGATTTACGCCTTGGTGCTAGTCACCAGCCCCTGGCCTATGGAAGGCAGGCTTGGGGTAGTCACGGCATGGGCCATGAGGACGGGTCGTGACATTTGAGGTGATTTTTCCTCCGTTGGTTTCCTTGCTTCCTCTTATCATTTATTTCTAATTTTAGGACTATATGGTTTAGGTTTTGTTGATGATTCCATTGTAGAATGGTGGAATCATCCATTTCTCAGGGTTCATTTGATCGGCTTTCATAGAGGATATCTCGAGATAGATTCTGTATTTTATTGCTTGGTGTTTCATTACATTATGTGTTTTTAGTGTATTTTCAAAGGTTTTATGTTTTAATTTATTTAATTAAGTCTTTAAATGGTGTTTCCTCTCAGGTATTTGACCTAGAATGGTGTTGGGAGTCTTTTTTGAACCATCTATGGTCTTTTCTAATAGTTTCAATAAGTAGTTTACATTTGGTGAATTTTCTAGATTTATACTAAGTTGGGGATTAATGACATAATTATTTATAATTATTATAATTAATTAATTATTTTTTTTTTGTGAGGTTAAGGCTTTGGTGACTGCGAAGAGATCTGCTGGGTGAGGAAGAGATGGGATGATACATGGACTGGCCTCAGTAAGGTCCCCGGGGTTGGAAAATGTTTTAGAAGGAATCAGTGATGATATAAGTGGACAAAGAGCTTCACCCATAGTATTGTTAATTATTTTCATGTATATGTAATATGTTCCTATAATCCATGTGTTTTTTATATCTTTATTAGATTATGTAATTGGGTTTTGGGCCTTGTATTATCACTTTAGACCTACTATATTTCCCATTGGATTTATGGGTGTCTATGATACCAAACCCACGACCACTCATGGGGAATTTTGTTTTATGAAAAGGTTAATATGGAGTTATGAAGAAACATTTTGGAAACATTTTGTGTGTTATGATTTTATGAAAGTAATTATGATTCTTTTGAAATAGTTTTAAACATGTTCTTTGTGAATTGACTAGTTTGGAGTGAAAAATGTCGAAAGCTATGTTTTGAAATGATTCTTTTTTTAAAATGAGGTGTTTACCTTTGGGTGGTTTATAAATGGGTTTATAAATGTATTTTAAACATGGTTTTTAAATGGGAGTGAGGGTGAAACTTCATTGGAAACACCGTAAGGTATTTTTTATGTTTTAAATGGAAATTCTAACCTTGGGCCTTGCTTTTTTCAAATAGAAAGATCCATGTTTAAAAACAATGGTTTTAAAATGTTTAATGAGGGTGTTTGGTTTCATTATTTTGTAATGTGAAAAATGTTTGGGATTTGTTAAGGAATGTTTTCATTTTGAAGTCTAGTAGTGGTCTAACAAAGTGTTAATGGTTTAACAAGGGTGTTGTGTTTTTCATGAGAATTTTTTACGTCATGATGCTGATTTAGTATAAAAGTAATGATGTAATGGTTTGGGCATTATACAGATGCTTCGAGCAAGAGTATTATACTATAGATAAGGTGTCAGATTAATACTATAGTCACTGATGGTATACTATTGGGTTAAGTGCTATACTGATTCTCTAGGAAATTGCGGTAGACCTTATAAAAAATGATTTTGGAATGATTATTCTTCTCATTAGACTAGGACAAACTGATTCTCTAAGCACCATCGATGTTATGTAGTGTTGGATTCTAATATGACGTTTCAAGAAGTACTATTATTTTTTTTATGAGTTTGATAGAAATGATGTTCAAAATTGGTATCTATAATTTATTATATGGTTAGGTTCTGGATGGAGGTTTTCACCACATTGATATTGATGTTGATATGTGATTTATATGCCATGATGATATTCTAGGAACTAATAGATCAGGTACATTTGATTGGTTCTTTGGGTCCAGGTTTTATGGTTCCCTAGGTTGAACTAAAATATTAATTCCCCTATGTTAGCTTTAGAGGATTTGAATTGATTTGTGTGTGTTTGGATGGCTTGGGTTTCACCTTAGAACCCCTAGGTCAGTGGATACTTGATGACATGTTATGTTTCTTAGCTTTAATACCATTCATGTACTACTTATTTTTCTACTCTTCGTCTACAAATAATACTACCTTGAGTAGAATTTCATCTTGACATTGTTGGTGGTGGACTAATGATTTTTACTCGTACCTTGATTGGGCTTCCATTACACATGGTTACCTGAGAATCTCTCACATGTTTATTATAGTAAAAGGTTTTGGATGAGGCATTTGTTAAGTAATTTTATTCAAGAAAGAATACTTAAATAATATTATATGTATGGATAGATTTGGATCAGTGTTTTTGTGGATCGTTTTTTCATTTCATTATTTTGAAATGTTATGTAATGGGACCAGTGAGAGGTTGGTTTCATGTAAGACATGGATATTTAGGCCTTTTTATCTCATTTAATTATAAAATTTTCATTTTATATATTCTTTATTCTTTCTCTAATATGTATAATATTTGGTTATTTCATTATGGTTGTGCACTCTGATAAGGGGGTATTGTCTCCTCATAGTCCTAGTTAGACCACCACTTCTAGACAGAAGCCTCTAGAATACAAGGAGGCATGTTTGAGGTTTTGTGGTAGCCTTGTGTGTGACACCAGTTTATTGGCACCTTGGAGAGGATGTTACAAAGTGGCATCAGTGCCCTTAATTTCATTCTATTATACTATTTGGTGTTTGATATACTATAGATATAATAATTTTTTGGATATTGAGATGGATACTAGGATGGTACATTGCGAACACCTCTTCTGATAGGAATTTTAGGTTACCAAGGCTGGGATTACTATTATAATTTTAAATTTTATAGATGAATATGGTTTTCACTTCAAGTGATGCACATGTTTTTGGATTTGATAGTTAATTATGGACTTCAGGATCTTGGTGTATTGGAAAGAGTCATATGACTTGGTTTTGTCTCTTGGACTATAGAGGGAAGATGCATTGCATACATCATGCTATGCACATAGGATCCAAATGTTATAGGCATATCAAATTTTGATTTTATAGATTTTTATTTGATGTAACATTATGTAGATATACTGTATGGAGATCATCGATAAATATGTTTGTGTGGTCCATATGCATGGTTGGTACAATTAACATGGTTGGTCATTGTGGTACAGGTGTATAACTATCAGACCTTTGTGGGTGGTATTGGTGTGAGTTTGTAAGTATGTCTAGGTCCCCTGTGAAGTGTTATGATGCGAAGATTCTTAGAGAGGACATATTCCCTAGTTATGGTAATTTAGTTGGTATATGGTACCTTTATAGTGAGAGGCACCAGAAGAGGGTGTTTTGTTTTTATGATGTCATGTAATGATGAGACGGGTGCATGCTTGGTTCCCCGTGAGTTTTTTTCTTATGTGAGTTGGTACAAACCTTCGGTGGTTGGATTAGGTGAACTTTTGACAAGAATCCATTCATGGAAGTTAGTGGCGTGGGGATTTTGTGGATGACCCATGAGAGGGGTTAGTCAAGATTTGATCTTTTGGGTTTTTGAGGCCCATATGGATGACTTAGGAATCTTGAAAATAGTGCATGAAGGTTGTAAGCTAGTATATAATTTTGGCATGTACGATTCCTTTGGTTTTGATAAGAATCACTTTTGTGATACTAGTTTAGATTTTTGGTTCATTTATAAATGGGTGGGATTGTCTTGGTTTTTATTATAGGTATTGGATGTGCAGATGATTGTGCCTAGTGGTAATGAGATAGATCCAAAGTAGAATGGGTGCTCAAGGAAGTGCTGCTTTATGTGCACACACCCTCTTCGGGTGGAAATCATGCATATGTGTTTTTTTCGTAAGATTATCTTGGGGGTGTTTGGTTTATTTCATGAAATTGGATGCACTTGGAGTGTTGATATTTTTCTAGTGTAGTGAAAAGGATCAGTTTGGTGGTTGTCCTGGTTGTCTTTGGATGTGCCTTCAGGAACTTAGTGAGTGCGCAGGGGATCATAGTGTAAATTTTTAGTAATGCTCAAGTCTTGAGGGGTTGTGTACGCGATTTTTGGTCAGTGATTTTATTTTATTTTTTAGAAAGAACCAACAATTATCTCCCTTAGGAAATATAGGAATGTGGGGTAGGCATGGGTAGTGGGTAGGGAATGTTAGATGATGTTTAGTAAATCCGGACTCATTGGAGTTAGAAACATGTTATATGGTGGGTTAACCAAAGAGAGTGTGTGAATGTGAAGTGTTACTATAATCATCAAGTCATGAGAATAGAGAAATTTATTGTGTCATCTGGTTTATGGATCAGACATTATGAGACTGTATGCCCAGGGTGATGTAGTAGAACATGCTACTATGATTATGTAGAGGAAATATGTAGTTTGGATGAGACACTTGTGGGTATGTAAGCCTTACACCTTTGGATAGATTTTTTATTTCCTTGTGGTTATAGGTGAATTTGTAAATGGATTAGTTGTGGTAGAATCCATTTATGGACTCTAAACATACTTTTAGTAGTGATGATAATGCCCAATATAATGGAATCATCTTAGGTATGATGAGAGATAAATTTCTATATGATTGGCTATCCTAATTTATTTTGGTTTAATATGGGGACTCTTGGGGGCTACGCTAGCAGAGTGGTGGAGGCAGTGTCATATGGTGGGAAATAAACCATCAATCATTTATGGGTAATGTTTTTGTGATGGATTGGAAGCTAGAGAATACCATTGGTTCCATTATCGAATTTTGGGGATGGATGGTAGTTTATTTTTCATTTGGACACTTTGGTGAGGGAAATATGGAAACATTAGATTATTGGGTTAGAAAATTTTAGAGTGTGGGTCGAAGATTTTGTGGTTATTTGGGTGAGTCAGTGATGACGACACTCCTATCGTAGGAGTGATATATCTGTTGAAGTTGTGATATTCTCATGCTCGAAGGGTCATATGTATGTAGGACTGGTCCTGGATCAGTTGTGGTGGAATTGTGAGGCCAATAAAAAAATAACAAGGTGTGTGATTAAAATTCAATGTGTAAATATAATGAGAGACTAGTGGTGGAAGATGTTTATGTCGATAATTAGCTTCTGGTTTGAGATGGTTCTGGAAAGTAGTTTGGGTGCAGACACCAGTGGGTATGCTTGGATGGATTTGGAATGCTCTAGAGTGTGATGACATATTAATCAAATCAGATGGTGACATACCAGTAGTTAGATCCGAGTGTTTTTGGAATGAGTTTCTTCAGGATAGTTTGACTAGTGTTATCTTAAGAAGTGGGTGTGGATGGTTTCAAGCAGTGTTTAGTGTCTTATTTTTTGGAATGAAAAGTATGTTTCAATGTTGATTTAGGATTTCTAGGAAAATATGGTTTCTTATTAGCTGTTATTGGATGGAAGGTATGCATCCACAATGGCTGGTTAGATGTATAGGATAGGTGATAATAATGATTTTAATTCTCATTGGTGTTTATGAGTGGGGAGTTGAGAACCAAGTTGAGAATTTGGTCATAGTGCATGTTTAGGTTTAGTTGGGTCCTTCTGATGGAAAGGGTGTTAGGAATTAGAAATTGGTGGTTATAAGTTGGAGCTTATGGTGGGGAGAACCATAGATCGGTGACTACTAGTGTAATATTCCTATAAATGTTCCCATTTTTTGGTTTCAGGTGAGCTCCATCATGGTGTGTCGGTTTTAACTATGGGAATTATCTCAGGGTTTTGATCAGCGGAGGTCCTTGAGTTGAGGGGTTTTTCCTTGGTAGTATTTTAGGATATATCAAGCTGAATGAGGCTATTGAGAAAAATATATGGTGACCGGTGTAGCATGGGTGGTGTAGGTGAATGACCACCGAGACTTATCAAGGAAGATAAATGTTATGGTGGGGAGGTTGTAAGATTCTACATCTCGATAGATCAAAATTTCTGAAGAAATTTGGATTTTAGTTCTTAGATGGATAAAATATTGAATTAATGCTCAAATGAGATTAAAATAGTTCGAAATATTGAAAGTGTTGTTTTGAGATAAGGGATAATGATAGGGAGGTATCCTGGGTATTTGGATGATCTTTAGAGGCTTCGGGTAAAGTTTTAGTAGTTTTGGAGTTTCCAAAAAAGGGTGATGATTTGGTGTGCACAGTTGAGGAGAAGCTGTGTGAGACTATTATGATTAGGAGTTTTTTAGTTCAATTTGAATTAGGAATAATTTATTTTTATGATTAGATCTTGGATTGAGGTAAACCATGGGTGGGAAATGTAGAAACCATGTGAGGATGAGGAAGATCTGAGGTATGGTGGACAAGCTGCACATAGTTTTATAAAAACTATGTGACCTACTACAGAAGGGAGGAAGACTGAAAGCACAGTTCGTGCACTCCTTATCAAACCTTATAGCCTAACCATTAAAATATGGAGCTTGGATAGTAGGGTATCAAATGGTTAGTGCATGTTTTGGCCAACTTTGTGGCCAAACTGTGTGATGGGGTTGGCCTTATATAGAACCAACCACACGGTTGGCGCGCATTTTATCCAACCATGTGGCCAAACCGTTCCACTACCCAGATTTCATAAAAATTGAAAAATAACCAAAATAACCCCATGTTTTTAGCTACTACATCCCCTTTATACTCCCTTAGATGCGCATAAAGTATGGGGTTCCCAAACCCCTTTATCATTTTCTTCATCTTGATTTTAGGGTGTTTTCATGGTAGTTATTTGGTGCTTGAGGTAATTTATCCTCCCCTGGTAGATTTATTTCATCCTCTTCTCATTTATATATGATTTTAGGATTCTCAAGTTTAGGTTTTGTTGAAAATTCCACTAGAGAATGGGGGAATCATCCGTCTCTCATTGGGATTTTTTCATCTTGCGTAAAGGAGATCCCAACATAGATTATGCATGTTGTTTCATGATGTTTCATTAATGAATGTATTTTTAATGAATTTTATTAGGTTTTCTAGTTAAATTTATTTAATGTAGTGTTGTAATGGTATTTTTTCCTAGGTATTTACCTAATAATGATATCAAGAGTCCATTTTGAACCTTTCATGGCAGTTTCTGGTAGTTTTGAGAAGAGGTGTGAATCTGATGATTTTTTTCCATAGTTATACCAAGTTGGGGTTTAATTAATTAATTAATTAATATTATTATAATTAATTAATTATTAATTATTGATGTGAGGTTAAGGTGTGGGTGATCGAGATGAGCTTGGTTGGGTGGTGTGGAGATGGGATGAGGCTTAGATGGACCTCAATAAGTTTACTGGGCTTGGAAAATGTTTTTGAAGGTATCGATAATGAGGTAGGTTTTCTATGAGATTTACCCATATTCTTTTTAGCTATATTCATTTTTTAGTATGTGACTTTAATCAATGTGTTGTTTGATTTATTTCTTAGCATAATTAATTTGATTTTGGGCCTTGGATAGGAAATTTAGACCTTCAATGGATCCCAATAGATCCAGGGGTGTCTACGAGATCAAACTTATAGCCACCCATATGGTGATCCATTTCATGAAATCGATAAAGGATATTTTAAAGGAACATTTTGGAATGATTTTATGTTTTATTATTTTACGAAAATTATTTGAGGCTTTTGAATTTTTTTTAAAAACAAGATTTTGGATTTCACCACTTTAGAGTCAAAAAGGGGGAAACTATGTCATGAAATTATTCTTCTTTTGAAATAAGGTGTTGCCATCCAAGTGGTTTATAATGAGGTTTATAATTTTATTTCAAACATGGATTTGAAATGGGTTTGATGGTGAATATTTGGTGAAAACACCTTAATGGATCTTATGATGATGTTAATGGAATTTTAGGCTATGGGCCTTATTTTTTATTCAAATAGAAAGATCCATGTTGAAAAATGGTTGTTTTGAAATGTTTAAAATGGGTTTTTGTTTAGTTACTTTTGTACATTAAAAACGGATGAGATTTATTGAGGCATGTTATTTCTGAAGGCTTGTTGGGGTCTTAAAAATTGTTTATGGTTTAACAAAGGTTGTTGTGTTTTTCATGAGAGTTTGGTATGATATGATGTTGAATTATTATTTAAGTAATGGTTCAATGGTTTGTGTACTGGACAGATACTCATGGAAAGGGTAGTATACTATATATAATGTATCAGACTATGGATCTTGCAACAGATAGTACACTCTAGAGTTAAGAACCAGACTAATGCTCTAGTTAATGTTGGTATACCTTGTAGAAGAGAAAATTTTATTGATTCTCATCCTCCTTGGGTTGGGACAGAGTGATACTCTAGGCACCACTGATGTTTTGTATAAATAGAGGATAGATTGAGGTTCCAGACACTACTTTTATGTTTTGTTATGGGACCAATAAAAATAACATTCATTAATGGTAAAAATAGTTTGATATGTGGTTAGTTTCTAGATATAAGTTTAAATATCCTTTATATTGATGTTTATATGTTATTTAGATTGCATACTAACATTCTATGCATTTATGGCTCGGGTATAGTGGATAAGTTATGTGGGTGAAGGTTTTATTCTTACCTGATTTGAATGAAGAGATGAAAAATCCTATGTTATGATTTGGAGGAATGGTATATATCATTGTGTGTTTTTTTGGGTTGGGTGTAACCTTAGAGCCCTTATTCTAGTGGATACTGGACAATCTATTATGATTACTGTCTTTTATTGCATTCATTTAGTATTTATGTATTCAATTATTCATCTGCATACACAATTTACTTGACTAATACTTTCATTAGACATCGTTGGTGCTCTTCTACCAAGTTTTACTCATGCCCTACTTGGTCCTCCATTTCACTTGGGTACCCAAGAATATATCACATGGTTATTATATGCACGAGTTTGGTCTAAGGCCCATGTTATTATTTTCAGTCGAGAAGGACTGCTCGAGTGGTATTTAATGGATGGATAGGTTTGGGCCAGTGATATTATGGATCCTTTTTATAGTTTTTTTTATTTTGGTATGTTATGTAACTGACCCACTGAGTGGGTGGTGGTATTTATGATATGTATGTTCATGCCTTTGTTTCATCCCATTTTATTATAGGATTTTTCAGTTTATTTATTCTTTCCACTTACAATGATGTGTATGATATAGGTTTATTTACTTCTGGTTGTGCACTATAATATGAGGGGTATAGTCTCTTAATAATTAAACTTAGACCCACCTGCTAGTCGGAATCCTATGGCATATTTGTATACACATTTTAGTTCATCTGTCTCTCTGTCTTGGGGTACAAGTTTAGTGGCACCTAGGCCTAGATATTTCAGGAATGGCCATTTTAGATAATTTTTATGAATAATATTCATCTAATAAATCATAAATATTACTATAATACTAGGTAAAAACATGATTCGTCATTATCAAGTTTATGTTTTAAATCTAAATTGTGTTTAATAAAAGAATATCTTTCAATAAGAATAAAATCATATGATTTTATAAGATTTATCCATTATTTATTTATAGAATCATATTTTCCTTTACGAATGAAATAAAACTCATTAATATCATCAAAAGAATAATTTTCATATTCTAATGTAGAATATATAATGATTCCACCTCTTTATTCAAATCCATGAGACATATTTTCATTTCCATTTGAAATATTAGATCTAGTGTTATAGTTTAATTTACACCTAAAATCCTCAAATTAACCATAAGTAGGCTTCAAATAAATTTATATATTTCTTCATATAACTATATTTTCTATAAAAAATTGTTTCATTGATATGTGGGCATTAATTTATGATATTCCCATTTTTTATGGATTCATATCATCATTCCTCTTATGTTTACATTGTATTTTATGAATTTATTGGAGAATCACTTAGTATTATTGTATAATATATTAAATCATACAAAAAGTTGGGTTAGTTTTTTAATTGTTTATGAAATACTAGATTATTAATTATATGATTCAAAATATTATTATTTATCCTTTTTAACTTCCATTTATGTAGAAACCTTATAAACAACATTTTTATTCTTAACAAACTTCTTTTCATCAGTATTTGCTTTCATCTTGGCCTTATATATCATTGGTCTTATAATATAAATAATTATCTTCATCTCTTTAAATGTTTTAGACAGCTAATATTAGTATATATTTCACTCTATTTAGTAATTAGTTATTTAAGAATATTTAAATCTATTTCTAGTTTTGTAAAAAAAAGTCCCCAACGAAGTAACATGATTCACTGTCTTAGTGAGTTCTCTATTAATTTTATTATGAAATTCTTTATCAGAAATCCTGAAATTTATAATAAATTAGATTAGTAGAATTATAATTTAATTATTTTATTTTATTTATTCCATTATAGTAAGAAATAATAGTTTCCATCATATCATCAGTAGTGTAACATTTTGAAACTCTATTAAACTCATAATATCCTACTCCATAGATGATTTCATTTATTTCTTTTGAATTTAAATCAAAATAAATCTCTTTTTTAGTACACCGTAACTTAGGTTTAGTATAAATAACTATTTATTGTCTCTCTACATTTATATAAATTATTAAGACAATATTATTCAAATATATAATAATCCTATAATTTTAGAAACAACAATTCTCAAGTTTGAAATATGGATATGTAATTTCTATCATAAATTCTCTCAGATCATCCATTGTAATGTTTCATTGTATTTTATATCATCTTTACACTAGCTTGTTAATGATGAAATACTATAATATTATTTAAGAGTGAGATATGATACCATAATTTTGTCCATGATTTATTATAGAAGAAGGCAAATAATTAGGTTAATTTAGTGTATTAAAATGTTTCAAAAAATGAAAACTTCCCTTTCATGATAGATTAAATAAATTCCTCCCCTTTTAATAAAATAATTAATATAAATTTAAATTAAATTAATAACAAGAAAAAGAGGGGTTTTACTGGTTTTTTGATAAATAAAATCATATATTCTCCTATATTAACACCCAATGATGTAATGGTGATTTTAATTTAGGTATTTTTCATGGGGATCTCATAAATGAGTGAATGCATTTGATTCTAAATACAATTTTACAAAATAAATTACTGGGAAATCCTTTGAAAAAATTCTATTATTGTTCTTACATATGTTTTTTGTGGGGTTCCAATAGCTTAGTACAAAAAAGAATCACTCTTAACTAAAAAAATTAATACATGTAGCTGATACTCAAAAAATTAATAAAAAATATATAGAAATATGAATAATGTTTAACACGCTATTTTTATCTTTGGGAACTAGTAGTGTATTAATATTTTTCTAGAGAATAAGTTGGTCTTTATAGTGTTTCTCTAAAAATGAAATTAATGGAATCACTAAAGTATCATAAAATTATCAAGTACCTTTTGTTATTCTTTATTGTATTTCTCGCATTTCTTTATATCATTCATTCAGTCATGATTTCATATAGAAATGGGCGAGTTTTGAAATAATGGTGACATTAAGAAGCTTTCAACACTATAATTTTATTATCATTTCATGGTGTTATTAATTCTATAAAAAACACTAAATTTATATGTATTGTAACATGAACTTAATTTTTAAAATTTAAATATTTATTTATTGATAATAAATTCAAAATAATATTCTTAATAGATTACCTCAATTCACTCATTATAATTCAAAAATCATCTTTATTAATCATATAATATTATCACAGAAATATATATTCAATTTAATACCAATGAATTAAGAACTATTTAATAGTTTTAGAGTTATCCTTGATGATATTCAAAGACATTGTAGATTCATAATATTGAAATAGTTTTAAATCACCATTCAATAATACTATGAAAATCATTTTTTAGATATATATCAAAATATTTCCTATAATTTTCCATGAAATTATTCAATATTGAACTTATGTAGAAAATTTCATTCTAATTGATACACCCAAGATACAAAATCCCAGTTCCCGTTCTAAAAACACATCCTTTACACATTAGATTTTATATCATGTTGGATTAACAAAGATAAACATACACATATTTCACATAGTTTTCAAAAAATAAATATTTCATCATACAATAATTTCATTATTTCTACAAACAAAGGTTTAGTTTATTTAGAGATTAGAAACATAATAAACTCATTTTACTATATTTTTTAGCATCTATATATACTGAACCACAATAGCACACAATCTATATATATCATATATTATACACTATTCCAAAAAATAGGAATGTAAATGTTATAAATGGGTGAGTTTATATGATTAATAAGGGTAACCCATATAAAAATGTCATAAAGGGTTAGATAATAAAAATGTTAGAAAACATGAGCACGAGGGAAATATATTATTTAAAAGTATATGGATTAATAATAGGTTTCCATGAAACCTCAAAATATTAAGTATATTCTATGGAATATGAGTTTGAAAACACAAAAAAAACATTATCTATAATATAAAATGTATGAATATACATATTATATATCATAACAATTTAGTATAAGGGGGATACATAATCTTAAGAAAATGAAATTACTTCTTTATAGATATATGTAACATTAACATCGTCTATCTTTTTGTGAACAATGAAAAATATCAACTCATCAGGTTGTAAAAAAACACCCAGACTTCAAGTTGTAACCAATGAAAAGTGCCTAATCTTCAAGTTATAAACCATGAAATTCCTACTATTTAGTTTATAAACAATTCAAAATTTTCATACTCCAAGTCATGAATAATAAAAATTGACCACTCCAAATGTTTTAAATAGTGAAAAATTCGTACTCATCATGTTATGAATAATAAAAAGATTCCAATAATAAAATCATTATATTAAGAGAAAAAAATTCCCAATGAATTATAGGGATATATATTTTGTTCCCATATATATAATAATAATAATGATACCTATGAGTTCCATAAGAACATGATAACATATATTTTTACAAAATAAATTAACTAATCTATGGTAAATGGATGGGTTTGAAGGAAATTTTTTATAAAATTTCATAATCCATCTTGAGAGGGAAGGTCAATGATGAAATAAGAACATAAAATTTTTGTAACATATTTAGAAATATAAATGCTTATGTTATGGTAAAATTATATTATAATATCATTGGAAAAATCCATTTAAATAATAAGAAAAAATAACTATTTTTTAAAAAATGATTAAGAATTATGTTTATTTTGTAAACCATCTTTAAAAATGTAATTGAATATTCAAAAATAATAATGGTAATAATTAATAAAGAATGTGTTCATATAAAAAATATATTTATCAATACCATGTTTAACATTATCATAAAAAATCAGATTATACTCTAATTTAAAATTTTTTTTGTTAAAATAAAATTGATAACTTTTCTGAATATTTATTATTAAAAAGAATCATCAATAATGAAGACCTAAAAATGAAATAAAGGTCATCCAAGTAAATTTGGATTAAATGTTACACTTATTATCTTGAAATAAAAAATATTGATATTTTAAAATATCTTTATTAAAACCCACATCCTAAAAAGGGTTAATAAAGCATAACTTCAAAAAAAGAAATGTGAAATTTAAATATCCTTAGAAATATTAATATTTGAATTTCAAAATAATAATGGATATAGTTGGTGAGAAGTGTGAACATGGACATAGATGTTAAAGAGACCATTGAGAGAGGATGAAAATTATTCTTTACATCATAAAATGTGAAAAATTAGATCATTAAAAGAATATATTTTTATATGATAATTTAATTAAAAATAAAATAATAAGTGAAGGATGTATAATGACATCATTGTATATATAAAGAAAATATTTTATAACCTTAGTTATAAAGGAATAATTATGACTCTTGAAATGAGGTTGAGTTAATAAAATGTCTTATTTCATTGAAATTAAATAAAATTATTGATTATGAAATGAGGTTCTTTAACATTGATGTAAACTTAATTAATTATTCAAAAATAATTAGAAGATATTCTATTGGGTAGTAGGTAATCTACATAAAATATAATAGGTGAACAATATTAAAACATGAATTAATTAAAGAAAATAAATATTAACACCCTTATATTTAATCTCTACATCCATGAATGTGATATTATATTTTGTAAAATATACACAACCTTCTTAATCACATATTTTAGAACATTATTCATTTCTATTATAATCATTCATTAGCTAGTTAATTCTTATAGTCAGGTGTTAATAATTTCGATCTTTTCATAAATGTTTTGTATTGGTTCCCTTGGAAATCATTCATTGATATTATATTAATCATTTAGAGATTATAAAATATATTTAAATATTTTTTATCAGCCCTATTTTATTTTTTTGGAAACAATGACCATGGTTTGTGAGAAATGAATCCATGGATTTCTTGCTTCTGGTAATTTTTTGATATCAACGTATTACATTATAGTGATATTAAATTTTTTTCTTATCAATTATGAAGAATAATAATGAAATATTTAAATTATTTATATCATATATATTCATAAAATATATTTTATAACTATATAGGTAAGGTTGTAATAAAAAAACAGAACCCATCTCTTTAGTGTTGTAGAAGTATGTAGGTACACATAGATAATGTTATCATTTTTCATACCACCTAAAAAATGTTGGAATTAGTTTTTATTATAATAATACTAATAATTTTATAAATATAATATATATATATATTAAATAACCCTTATTAACCATCTATGTAATTTGGTGAAAGAAAACAAAACATATCACTTTATAGAGGTGGTAGTCCACACGTACACACAAATGTTGCTTTCGTTTTTCAATGGAACAAATGGAAAATGTGGATAAAAATTATTCACAAAAAATAATAAAAAAAATTATACCAATAAAAAGTATTTAATTATGTAAAATTTATATAGTTTTATTGGTATGTTAATCATAGAAATGTTAATAGATTTTGAGGTGATTAAGATTAATGTTGAGAGGTTTTTATTTCCATTATAAGACTTCTTTGAAATGGAGTACTTATGAAAATTTATAATAAATGGAATGATATAGTTATTGAATAGGTATATAAGGGAAGTAAAATGATATTATTTTCAATGGATCTATGAAATTTTATTAAATATTTTAAGGATTGTGGGATTGAATCTTTTATAAGTTAAGGGAATAACATTTTTGTAAATATATAATTATAATATAAAAGTAACCAAATTTTCACATGGAAAGTGGAATATAAAGTTTAAAACAAATGATAATAGTTATTGACTTGATTTTAAAAAGAAAAAATTCTTAATTAAATACCTTTTAAACAATTTTAACTTTTTAAACTTGGTTAAAACCGGTTTTCATAATTTTTCTTTACCGTGGAAATTTAATTTTCTATCCTCAGTGACTAATTTCAATGAATAAATATTAAATGTAAATTATTACATAATTTGAAAATTCTCAGTAAAAATATGAAATCCATTTTTTCTAATAAAATTTTCATGATTGAGGAAAATAAATTTTAATATTATGTCACATTACTTATAAAATCTATTTTTAGAAAAATTTTATTGTCAAGCATAAAAATAATGTTTAGGATAAAAATATCAATGTTTTTCTTTTACAATACAATAGTGGGTATGATATTATCTAATTTTGATTTATTGAAATTTTATATTATTCCAAAATCTTTTTCATTTTTGGGGATAATTAATTTTAAAAAATATAAAAATAATAGTTTCAATTAATGAAAATATTATGTATATTTCGAAACATAAAAAGATGTATTCTCTAAATTAGAATAGTATTTTTAAATGAAGTAAATTTGTTCCTAAAATAATTGTTTCAATCCTTAATTTTTTTTTATATTTTTTAAATACATACTTATTTTATGAGAATTCTATAAAATAAATAGTATATGTATAACCCTTTATTTGAATAACTTGCCTAAAAAAATTTAGAAACATACCAAAACATTAAGTGAAGAAAATATTTATATTATAAATAAAAAATTAATTAATTTAGTAAAATAATAAACCCAAATTTTAATATTTTAAAATTTAAATAAAATAAAAAAATACAATTAAAAACCTTTTTTATTAGAAATTTACTTTTATGAATATTAATTTTTTTTTATTCATATAAATTTATAATTTAAAATGTGTTAATATATTATTTTTATATGTTATGTTTTATCTAAATAATCTTTTAAAAGTGATAAATATAATTTATTAGGTAACCTTAGACCACTATAAAAATAGTACATCAAAAAACACCCCTTTTAACATTTAATAGTGTTAATAAAATTTCAATAATTTTTAATATTATATCCATTATATTTAATAAATTTATAGATATTAAAATAAATAAATAATTTTTTTAAAAACAATAATAATATATAATGAATTTAAATATATGTTCTTATAATAACTCATTTTTTACCTTTTTATTTACTTGTAGAATTATTGATACTATAATTTTCTTATTAATGTATGACACCATATTCTATTAGTTTAATATGTGATGTCACACTTCATTTTAGTCTGTATTTAATGCATAATAATATATCCATCAAATCTAGTTTTACAGTAAAAATTCAAATTAAAAATATTAGGGTGTTACAACCCCCTTAAAATAAATGGATTCCATAAAATTTTAATTATCATTTAATAATAAAAATAGCTAAGGTTATATGAAGATAGAAAAGATTCAAGATATAATTTTTAATGAGATATCAAACTCACAATATTATGATAGAATAGAAAACACATCTTCTACCTCTTAATAAATATATGTTTGGTTTTTTATTTTTCATAACCATGTATGCTAAATTTTATTTCATAGATGAATTGTAATACATATCAGTTTCTAAAGACACTCCTTCCTTAACATCATTTTTATTATCCTCATTGAAACTAAATACTAAAACCAAATGGTAAAAATAAAATCTTGCAATATCAAATTAAAGGAAGATACTAATATGAAAAATCTAAAATAATATGTCTTCTCCAATGACACCTTCATTTTAAATTATGCTACTTTGATTTAATATATGACATAATTGGATCAACCTATGACACCTTTAGTATAAACTAGGTTATTGGAGGCTATTTTCCTATTAGGTTTCCTAACCTAAATATAATTAAATACCAACTAATTGTTAATTAAGTGAATGTGAATCACCAAAGCATATATCCCAGAAGTGTAAAACATTGTGTTAAGTTTGGACCCATTATCAAGCACTATGTGGAGATCAAGTTAATACCAAACCATTATTTTCAAGGTTATTACCCTATATAAATCTATACCCAAACATTAATTATAATTTTTTTATATAGGAAAGGATGTAATTTTTATGAAACCACAATATCCATAATTTATATATGTCAAAGTATGTTATCATATACATAGTCTTATGACTAGTGTTTTCACTTATGTTTTCCCATCCTAATCACCATAAATAACTACACTAACCACTTTTGATATATAATCCTCCCTTGGATACCAAATGAGGAACCATTGACCCACACACCCTTGACTGAAGCTAAAAACGTGTATTACACGTATTATTGGACACCAAGTGAGATGACTATAGTTAATCATACATATATTTTACAACATTTTAATTACATAAACATTAAATCTGATAATAATGTAATAATTCTTCTTTATCGAAGGTTTAATATATTTAGAGATTATCTAAATTAGAAAATCATTCTACAATAATTTTAAATATTTCTATATAATTACATACTCTTAAAACAATATATGATCACTTAATATATTATAATCATCTCCATAACAAGAAAAATTGAAAAATAAGAAATGGGTGAGCTATGATGTCCATTTAGGGTAAAACATATCAAAATTTAATCTAGGGTTAGTTTATAACCATGTGACAAAACATGATCATTGTAGATATATATTATTAAAAAAAACATGGAAAAATAAGAGTTGTCCATGTAATATGAAAATCTCAAACATATCCATGGTATAAGAGTAGAGAAAATTTAGATAATAAACATGATCCATAGATCAAAATGTAATTATATAAATTTGATATATCAAGGTAATGCATCCTTAGATAGAGACATAGTCATATATAAATGAAAGAATAAACTTATGGGAAATGATAAATTTTTCATAGTTCATTACGTTGGGAAAAAAATGTACACTCATCAAGTTGTGAACCAAAAAATCCAATCTTTTCATGTTGTGAACAATGATAAATTCCAACCTTTTAGGTTACAAAAAATTTAAAAATACCCAATCTTCAAGTTATATATAATGAAAAATCCCCACACATCATGTTGTTAACAATAGATAATTCCCATGAATAAAATCATTGTATTAAGATTCAAAAAAACATTATCCAATGTATAGTAGGGATATATAATCTCAGGACCAACCATCTTATAATGAAAACCATATATATGTGTGTGTGTGTGTGTGTGTGTGTGTGTGTAAATGTATGAATATACCAATAAACATGAAAATATTATTTTTTTCAAACATTACTAAATTAACCAATGGAAAAATATGGGTTTCAAGAAAACATCCCTATATTATTTCATAATCCATCTCAATAAATAAGGTCTATGGTTGCTTAAGAATATATCCATAATGTGACATAATGATTATTAAAGATATTGACATTGATGAAAAGTAACTTTTAATTTCATTGGATAACACACTTTTATGGATTTGTAGAAATAGACCTTCTTATTTTTAAAATAATTATGAATTATGTTTTTTGGAAAAACAATTAAATTAATGGAAAGGGAAGATTTATTTAGAACAATATTAACAACAACAAAAAATAATTTTTTCACATAGAAAACCCATAAAAAGAGTTTTTATAAATATATTTTTAACATTATAATAAAATGTTAGACTTATGGATCACATTCAAATGTTATTTTTGAAATAGAAAAGTGAAACTTTTGATAAAAAAAATACTTTTTAAAATAATATTTAATAACTGATCCCAAAAATAAAAAAAAATGTTATTCAAGAAAATTTAGAGTGACTAACAGATTTATGATTATGAAAGGAAAAATGATATTATAAATTACCATTATTGAAACCCACATCACAAACAGGGTTAATAAAACATTGAGTTAAAAGTTGTAAAGATATTTTTGAAGATCATAAGAAAAAATGCATATTTGTATTTTAAAACAATAAAGGAATACATTGGAAAAAATAGTAAACATGGACAAGTAAGAGAAAGATATCATTAAGATAAGATGAGAAATATTCTTAACATCACTAAACATTAAAATATAAATCTATTTAATGGGATATTTTTTATGTGATAATTTAATACTAGGGAATATAATTTAGAAAAAAATATCATAAAATCCTAGGATAAAAGAAAACAATCTTGTAAAACCTTATAAAAAGATGACTAATTAAAAAAACTATTTTGTTGAATATTTTATTGATAATAAATGACATAATATCCTCACATTGAGCTAAATATGTTCAATTATAAAATATTTGGGATTAGATCATTCATTTTCAAATTTGACGAAAAATCTTGTTTTATCATTTAAAAATCCATTATAGTGTTTCGAGCATAAATATTGTTATGTAAAATATTTTGAATTAAAATTTTGTAACTGTTTTCATTACTTAATTGGATGAAAATTCTATTTAGGACATTGGAGCTGGATCATGCATTTGATGGTAGTAAATGGGCACTGAAGACAGAGCTGGACAGAACCATCCAAATTGGACATAACTTCATCATTTGGTCCATATCGTTCTTCATCCATGCTTGGATTGAGCCCAAATCTGAGGGAATCTCTGGTAAATTATTAGAAAAAAATAATCCTACTAGAATTCTTGAACATTGATGCGTTTTGTAGGTCAACTATGTGTTGCAACATGGAAGAAAATATTTTTCCGGGTTATCATTTCACACATAAAAACGTTATATAAACCTAGCCCTAAAAAACTCTATTTAAAGGGAGTTTTTCACTATTTGGAAAGGATGGTCAAGGCTCTAGGAAGGTTTGTCTAAAAGGGTGTCTTTTTGGAGCCCCTTCCAAATCTTTGAATAAGTAAGGCTTTGTGAAATCCTCTCTTCCAAAAAGGCTCTCCTCTCCCACCTCCTCTTTGTATTTATTTTCTTTCTTGTTTGTATCTTGAATTTTTCATCAATTAATATTTTGTGTTCTTCACTCTTCTTCTTCTCTTAATATTCCTAATTGGGATGGAATCAATAGTGGATATTAGATTGTGTTCTCCCCTTTCAATCCTTTACTCATCCAAAACGTCTCCACGATGACCACATCGCCCATGGAAGAGTAATTTTCTTAGTGATCGATCTATATTATACCCTGTTCATTCAATTATTTTTAATCATTGGGATATTTTAATTAACTTAATATGATCCATGAATTATGTTTTTAAATTATAAGAAAATAAGCAAGAAATTGAACAATTAACACAAAAACACGCGAAGTTGAGATTTTGAGTAAATTGTGAGAGCGCGATCTTAAACGGTATTACAAGACCACACGAGATAAATTTGTAGAGTTCAAATATAATACCTAAACACAATTCATCCTCATTTATAGAATTGATATGTGTTCTAAATAACCACTTACCGTAATCTAACCTTATAACAACAATCAAAGATGGGTGTTTTGATTGCGTGTTCTGAAGCTAGCCTAGGGTTTAAGTAATTTCATCTTTGTGATTAAGTTAACTCTTATAGGGTTCAAGGATTAACAAATTAGGGGATCATAATTAAGTTGGTATTTATTTAAATGATAATTATTCAAATGTAAATTAATAGGTAGAGTTATATCGAATACACTTTCTAAAAATAGTTTTCTAAAAAAACATCTCCTCGTTTTGATTTGTTAATCAACATACATTTCAAAATTAAAAACAAAAAAAATACAATCTTATTCAAGAAAACTTCTTATAGATTTATAAAATATAAACAACCCCCATATTTTCAAGTAGTTTTTTAATTCTATTCTATTTTATTTTTAGAATACATTTATGAATTTGTTTTAATTTACTTCCTCCTTTGATAAACGACCTTGGTCAGCCACTCTGCTGCACCTAAGTACCCCAAAACCCACTAATCATTTGAGGGTGCCCATGAGAACGCCTTTCAAATTGGAACTGTTTCCGGGGTGGTAAGTAATTATTTCAACCAATTATAGGTATTTATTTTATTTTACATTTTATTCTCTACCTGTCTTCTTTCTTCCTTCTTTACCCAATCTAATTTTCCTTCTTCATTTATTTTATTCTACTTCTTTTTGGACCATCAACTCAAACTTCTAATTTTTATTTTACTATGGTACAAATTCTTTATTTTCATTTTTATTTGATTTATGACATGAACTAATCCTAAAGATCTATTATATCTAGACCCTGAGATTGAACATATCCTTAAGGAACGAATCAGACATTCTCAGTCTACGGGATGTTTCAATATTCAACCAGATGGAGAAGTCCTCCACTTTTAGAACATTGAAATTGGAAGCAATTCAAATTCAACCATAAAACAATAACCAATGGATAACAATAATAGAAATTATCTAAATAGAACTATTCAATAATTGGCTGCACCTGATATTAACTATCAACCAAATTGTATTGCATACCCGAATCACGAATCTTACTTTGATCTGAAATCTGGGTTTATTCATCTTCTTCCAATGTTTCATGGATTATCTGGTGAGGGTCCAAACAAAAATTTGAAGGAATTTAATGTGGTTTTCTCAACCCTTAAACCCAGAAATGTTTCTATAGATCAAATAAAACTAAGAGCGTTCCCATTCTCACTTGATGGAGTTGTGAAAGACTGGATGTATTATTTACAACCTGATGATGTAACTTGTTGGAACGATTTTTAATGTCTTTTCTTGCATAGATTTTTTCCAGCATTAAGGACAACTTTTATTTGTTAGGAGATATCAGGGATTAAGAAAGCCTAAGAGGATTCAATTTATGAGTACTAGGAAGGATTCAAGAAGTTGTGCCCAATCTTCCCACATCACCAAATTAGTGAGCAACTCCCCATCCAATACTTCTACAAAGGACACACACCTATTTAAAGGGTCATGGTGGATGCTACAAATGGTGTAGCATTGGTGGACAAGACACCAGTAGCTTCACATTCATTTATTGAAAAAATGGCCCAAAACTCCAAACTATTTGGCGATCGAGGTACACCAGGTGTCAAGGGAGTACATCAGGTAAGTCCATCTTCTCTTGAAAGTCATTTGATTGATACCAAGTAGGAAGAATTGACAACTATGTTGAGGCATATTTCATTGGCACAAAAGACATCCCAACAGCCTACTTCCAAGCCTTGTGGCATTTGCACTGAGACAAGCCACCCAACTGACTTTTTCCCATAACTACAAGAGATAGAGGATTGCACAACAGTATTCCTAGAGAGACCATATCAGCAGCAACAACAGACATACCCCCAAAAGAAATTTTATTCATTTTCTCCAACATAATACCAAGGGTGGAAGGATCAACCAGACATGAGGTATGGCTCTGGATAACAACAAATTCCCCCTTTTCAATAAAACTTCCAAAAGCCTCCTCCTTACGAGTAGGGTTTCAAACAACCCCAAAGGAGAATTGAATCCCAAGCATCAACAAGCCATCAACAATGGAAACCCCCACCAAAGGAAGATTCTAACACTGATGACCTTTTGAATGAAATTTTTCTTAATCAACAGAATGAGTTAAAGAGTTAAGGTTTGGAGCTGAGTGAGTTGAAGACTCAAATGAGCCAGATTTCCACTGCCCTCTATGAACAGGTAAGTAATAATTATAGAAATCTACCATCCCAACCTACTCAAAATCCCAAGGGTAATGTAAGTGACATCACATTGAGAAGTGGGAAGCAAACAACTGATAAATCTGCAACTATTGTTCCACCTGGATTCAACTCAAATCTGGAGAAGCCTCATTCCATAACCACTAATGAGAAATCCAAGGAGAAAGATAAAGGTAAGAAAAATATTGATGATGTTCCTCCTAAACCCCTTCCTTTTCCAAACAGGGTTGTTCAAACCAAGAAGATGGCTAAAGGAGCAAAGTAAAAGGAGGTTTTGCACACATTTAAGCATGTGGAGATCAACATTCCTCTACATGAAGCCATTAAGAAAATTCCAAGGTATGAAATATTCTTAAAAGAACATGGTTCCAATCGAAGAGGCCTCAAGGGAAATGAGAGGATCAATCTTGGAAGGATTGTGTCAGCACTCAATACACCAACTCTAGAAATGATGACAAAGTGCAAGGATCTAGGGACATTAACCATCCTGTAAACCATAGGGGAGTTTCACTTTTCTGATTCACATTTTGATTTGGGAGCTTCTATAAATGTGATGCCTCACTCTGTATTCTCTTATTTGCTGGTTAGTGAGCTGAATCTGACAAGAGTAGTGGTGTAGTCGGAAAATAGAGCTACAGCATATCCAGTGTGAGTACTTGAGGATTTACTTGTCTGGGAAAGAGACGTGATCTTCCTTGTATATTTCTATATTCTTAACATGGAGGACGATCAGGTAAGTTCTCATGCTCCCATTATCTTAGGTAGACCCTTCTTCAAAACAGCAAAAACTATCATAAATTTCAATGAGGGTACACTTTCCATGGAATTTGGGGATGAATTTGTGATATTTAATGTTATGGATTCCATGAAGTACACCTCAGAGGATCATTCTGCATTTTTTATCTCCCATTTTGAACCACCAAATAAAAACCCCATGGAATTTGATTTTTCAATGCTTAGGGAGATTATGAGTATTGGTACTAGTTTTATGTCTAAGAGTACCTTCACACCTATTTATAATGCACAAGACTCTCTTAGATTTGATTTTTAAATGGAATAATATTCTTATTTTGATCATGTGAGCTCTACTTATGACATGGCTATTGAGTATGCTGATGGATTTGATGCTTTATTCTCAGATTTTGATGATGTATATTCTGATACTGATGCTCTTTGTGCACATATTACAGTTATTTCTTTGTCTTCATCCACAAACATCCCCCTACACTGGAACTGCAGCCATTTCCAACAAATCTCAAATACCCATTCTTGTTGAGTGGTGATAAATTACCTATTATCATTGCTAACAATCTCCCTTTTGAACATGAAGAAAAACTTTTGAATATTTTTAGGGAGAACATTAGGGAAATTGGGTGAACCTTGGATGACATATAAGGTATTATCCCCTCCATTTTCATGCATCGGATTCTGCTGGAGGATGGGGCTAAACTGGTGAGGAAACCACAAAGGAGACTCAATCCAACACTTTTAGAGGTTGTTAAAAAAGGGGATGAAAAATAGCTCGAGCCAGGTATAATCTATCCCATTTCAGCTTCCCACTGGGTGAGTCCTATTCAGGTTGTGCCTAACAAAATTTTTGTTATAGCTGTTAAAAATGATAAAGAGGAGTTAGTTCTGATGAGGGTACAAAACAATTGGCGTGTGTGTATTGATTATAGGAAACTAAGTCAATCTACTCACAAGGACCATTTCCCCCTCCCATTTATTGATCAGATGCTTGAGAGATTATATGGGAAGAAACACTGTTGTTTCTTGGATGGATTTTATGGATATTATCAGGTTCATATTCCTCTGGAGGATCAAGAGAAGACAACATTCACATGTCCATTTGGTACATTTTCCTACCGAAGGATGCCATTTGGGCTTTTCAACACCCCAGGTACCTTCCAGAGATGCATGGTGAATATTTTTCTCTGATTTTATTGAGAATTGCATAGAGGTATTTATGGATGATTTTACAGTGTATAGGTCTTTATTGGATGAATGTCTAAGTAGTTTGGGAAAGGTATTGAATCATTGTATTGAGAAGAATCTAGTCTTGACCTTTGAAAAGATTCATTTCAAGGTAGAGCATGGCATTGTCTTAGTGAATGTAGTGTCAAAACTTGGGATAGAGGTTGATAGATATAAGGTTGATATTATTTCATCCTTACCATATCCATCATGTATGTGTTATGTTAGATCTTTCCTAGGGCATTCAGGATTTTATCGGCGCTTCATAAAATATTTTAGTAAGATTTCTCTTCCTATGTCATGATTACTACAAAAGGATTCTGATTTTGTGTTTGATGATTCTTGCAGGACTTCCTTTGATGAGCTAAAGAAGTGTCTGAACACTACACCGATCATACAGCCCCCATTGTGGGAGATTCCATTATAGTTTATGTGTGATGCCTCTAACTTCGCAGTTGGAGATTTCTTATTTCATAGGGTGGAGGGACGTTTACAGGTGATTTCCTATGCATTAAAGACATTGGATTCAGCCCAATCAAACTACACAACCATTTAAAAGGAGTTTCTTGCTGTTATATTTTCTTTAGATAAATTCCATTTATATTTATTGGGCTCTAAAGTAGTTGTTTTTTCTGAACATGAAGCTCTGAGGTACCTCTTGAAGAAGCTAGACGCAAATCCCAGGCTAATCCGATGGATGCTCCTTCTTCAATAATTTGACTTTGAGATAAAGGAAAAAAAGGGGTCAGAAAACCTAGTGGCGGACCACATGAGTAGGCTTACTCACACACTAGAGGATGAAACCTTGGACCAGGTATGACTTCGGGACACTTTCTCTGACGAGCATTCCTATTCCATCTCAGGTATGCATCCTTGGTATGCATATTTAGTGGAATACCTAGTTGCATCTGAAATCCCTGCAAATTTAAAGAAATATCAATTCTAAAAGTTAAAGAGTGAGTCTAGATTTTATGTGTGGGATTATCCCTACTTATGGCACATGTGTAGTGACCAACGTATTAGGAGGTGTATTCATGATCATGAGTTTGATTCTATTCTATAATTCTATCACACACTTGCTTGTGGGGGACACTTTGAACCCCAACGGAGAGCTAGGAAAGTTTTAGACTCTGAATTATATTGTCCTAGCTTATTCCATAATGCCCATGTGTTTTGTAAGACATTCTCTCGTTTCCAACACACTGAAAACATTTCTAGGAGATATGAGATGCCCCAACAACCCATACTATTCTATGAGATTTTTGATGTATTGGGCATCATTTTATGGGTCATTTTTCTAGTTCCTTTGGTTTTTTATAAATTTTGGTTCCTGTTGATTATGTGAGTAAATGGGTGGAGGCTAAGGCCACCAGGACTGATGATTCTCATGTTTTTGTGGACTTTTTCAAAGCACAAATTTTTTTCCAGGTTTAGAGACCTGAAGGACATCATCAGTAACCAAGGGACGCACTTCTGCAATCGGAATTTGTCTTCCCTCCTTCGGAAGTATGGGGTGACACAGAAAACATCAACACCATACCACCCCCAACCAAATTTCTAGGCTGATGTTTCAAATCATGAGTTGAAACAGATTTTAGAGAAAATCGCGCTGCCAAATAGCAAGGATTGGAGAAAGTGCTTGGATGATACATTGTGGGATTATAGGATAGCATACAATACACCCATTGGTATGTCCCCATTTCAGATTGTTTTTGGGAATGTGTGTCATCTCCCCATGGAAGTTGAGAATCAGGGTTATATGGCTATAAAGAAATGCAACATGGATTTGGACCAAGCTGGAATCCAAAGGAAGTTTAAAATTCAAGAGCTTAAGGAGATTTGATTGTCTTCATATGAGAACTCAATGCTCTACAAGGAAAGATAGAAATCAGCTCATGAAAAATGATCCAACAAACAAAGTTTCATGTTGGAGAGAAAGTCCTTCTCTATAGTTTACGACTGAAGCTGATGCCTTGTAAGTTGTGTTCCAGATGGTTAGGTCCTTATGTTATGACTAATGTTTTTCCTTATGGTGTAGTGGAGATAACACAAGTGGACACAAAAATCATCTTTACCTTCAATGGGAATCGTTTGAAGAGATACATTGAGGGACTTCTTACTAATGCAGTGGATTTTATCACACTGGATAACCCCATCATCACATGAGCATATCAGGCTGTTCCTAACTCTTTAACATTTTTATTCTTTGCCCTATTTAAAATTATACATTTCATGTGCATATATCATATCATGGGTTCACATTTAGGACAATGCAATATTTTAATTGTGGGGGAGGGAACCTTTTAGTTTAGTTATTTCTATTGTTTTCCTGTTTAAAAAATTAAACAAAAAAATTGTGTGTTTCTCAAATTTTGTTTGATTATTTTTAAATTTTCTGTGTGTTTTTGAAGATTTTGAGCTAAAATGATTCTCATCACCATTTTGAAATCCATATCAATAACTGAAACAATTTATCCCTGGAAACTAAGCTTAAATGAATGCTGAAATGACTTTATTTCAATTTCAAATATTTAGTAATTTCATGAAAAGTACACTGAATTTTGAAACACATGCCACATCTCACTGTCTATATATTTGAAATCACTTTCATGTGAGTCTTCTAAACCATTATTTTCATATTATTTAAATTCAACTCATTTCTTGAGAGAACCAAACCATGCTTCATATAAACAGAATTTGATTTATTCATTTCAAAACATGAGGGTTTTAGGTACTTATGTTTAAATTATTGAGGCATTTGTTTGGTATTAAAGCCCCTATTTCAAAGAATACTTTTTTTAATGTCCTACCATAACCATTTAATCCTTGTATCCCTTATAATCCATGAACATCCAGTTAGGTTAGCCACATTACGATCCAAGTTTCCATATCCAACCAACTCTTGAAGTGAAATTGCATAATCTAGTTGAACTTAAGTGTGGGGGAAGATATCTTATGTTGTGCTTCCACATTTTGTGATAATTCAGGTGAAAAATTAAATTATGAATAGATGTGTTTACTGCTGAAGAAAATAATTATATTAAAATTTGTGTCTTTCTAGAGCTTTCATGATAAACTAAGTTGTTCCTTTCTGGAGCTTCTAATAGAGCGGGAAAGTTGTGCCTATCTGGAGCTTTTAAGAAAATCATGTCCGAGTTGATTGACATTTTGACTGCTGAAATGTTTAATGGTTTCCACATTCCTTTATTTTTTATGATGATGAACATGAATTTATGCTATGTTGATTGAGAAGGAGACCATATTTAAGTTAAAATTACATTAATGCAATTTTTCTTCAAAAAGAGTCAAGCCATCCTCATTCAGCCTTAGAATTTTTCAAATTTAAATCCTACCAAGAAAAAGCCACAGAACAACCCTAAAAAGTCTTCATGATAAACATATTTCCTTAACTCACATCAGGTGGTGATGTAGGAATTTATCAAGCCTATGGGGACCCTTGTATGAGTTTGGATGAGAAAGATGTTGTTAAAAAGTTGACATTTGTGTGATAAGAGAAAATTCAAGCGAGGTAAGTGTTTTGTGCATTGGAGGATAAATGAAGTGGAAATATATTGAATGATATAAATGGAGATCTTGAAATAAGTTTTTTTATGAGGCATGATATCTTTTGATTCTTGGTGTGGAATTTATGCATCTCAATGATATGTGTTTTAAAATTTTTTTGATTTAATATTGATCTTTGCTTGATATGAGGTTTTGCCCAGAAGTTCAAAAGGGTAAGTTTGGGGGAGTTGATAAAACATTATTTTGTTGAATATATTATTGATAATAAATGAAATAATTTCCTCACATTGTGATAAATATGTTAAATTATGAAATATTTGGGATTATATCATTTATTTGCAAATTTGATGAAAAATCCAGTTTTACCCTTTTAAAATTTACTATAGTATTTCAGACATAAATATTGTTATGTAAAATATTTTGATATAAAATTTTGTAACTGTGTTATTGACATAATAGGATACAAATTTTATTTAGAAAATAATAGCTGGATAGTGCATTTCAGGGGAGTAAATGGGCCATCAAGACAAATTTGGATAGTACCATTCAGATTGGACATTACTTTACCATTTGGGACATCTCTTCTTCATCCGAGCTTGGATTGAGCCCAAATTTTGAGGAATGCTCTGGGTCATAATTAGAAAAAATAATTCTTCTATAAGGCCATAAATTCACGTGTTTCAAAGGTCAACTATGCGGTGAAACATGGAATAAAATATTTGGCCGAGTTTTCATTTCACACTTAAAAACGTTATATAACCCTAGCCCTCACAAAATCTATTTAAAGAGTGTTTTCTCTATTTGGGATGTCTGGAGAAGGATTTGGGAAGGTGTGGCCGAAAGGTTTTCTCTTGGGAGCCCCTCACAATTCTTAGAATAAGTAAGGCTTTGTGAAATCCTCTCTTCCAAAAAGGCACTCCTCTCCCACCTCCTCTTTATATTTCTTTTCTTTCATGTTTGTATCTTGAGTTTTTATTCAATTAATATTCTATGTTCTTCCCTTTTATTATTCTCTTAATCTTCATAATTGGGTTGGAATCAATAATGGAGACGAGATTGGATTCTACCATTTCAGTCCTTTGCTCATGAAAAACGTCTCCACGATGACCACACCGCCCATGGAAGAGTAATTTTCTTAGTGATCGATCTATCTTCTACCCTCTTCATTTAATTATTTTGAATCATTTAGATACTATAATTCACTTAATATAATCCATGAATTGTGTTTTTAAATTATAATAAACTATGTAATCAATTGAACAATTAACACAAAAACACGTGAAGTCGGGATTTTGAGTAAATTGTGAGAGTGCGATATTAATCGGTAATACAAGACCACACGGGATAAATTTGTAGAGTTAAAATATAATCCATAAACACAATTAATCATCATTTCCATAATGTATATGTGCTCTAATTAACCACTGACTGTAACCTAACCTTATAAAATAATCAAAGTAGGGTGTTATGATTGCGTGTTCCGAAGCTAGCCTAGGGTTTAAGTAATTTCATCTTTGTGGTTAAGTTAACTCTTGTAGGGTTTGAGGGTTAAAAAATTAGGGGATCATAATTAATTGGATATTGAATTATATTATAATGATTAATAAGTAAATGAAGAGGTATAGTTAGATCTATTACACATCTAAAAATAGTTTTCTAAAAAACATCTTCTCATTGTGCATTGTTAATCAACTTACATTTAAAAATTAAAAATGAAAACAAATACAATCTTTTTACAGAAAAATTATTCTATATTTATAAACTATAAAAAAACCCCATACATTCAAGCAGTTTTTTAATTATATTCTATTTTATTTTTAGAATACCTTTAAGAAGTTGTTTTAATTTAATTTCTCCTTTGAGAAACGACCTTGGTCAGCCACTCTGCTGCACCTAAGTACCCCAAAAACCACTAATCATTTGAGGGTACCCACGATAGTGCCTTTCAATAATTATGAATAATGAGAAAAACATTGTTGAAGAAAAACTCTGTCCACATTGATATTAGGGTAAATAAAATATTATTAATGTAGGGTCCTAAAAATGATTTTAAAATATATTAATTAAATAGAAATAATGTGATCATAATAAATTGGGTATTTTGAACACCATATAAAATAATAATAGATTCTCAATACAAAAATAAGAAACACTGAAAGAAAACCGGGATGTAAACCATTACTTTTACACTCAACATTAATGTATGATAATGTAACTCCATTATAATATACATAACCATATTAATAAAATATTTGAAAACATTATTCATGTCTATTATAATCATTAATTATATTTTCATTATCTATTTAATGTTTATTAACATTATTGGGTGTCAGTAATGTCGATCGTTTCGTAAATATTTTATAATGGTGGTGACAAACCCCTTTTGTTGATACCAACTTCATAATTCCAATGTTATAAATGATCTTAAATCACTTTTTCATTGATTTATGCATATCCGTATTCATTTTATAGAAATTTGGTTCATGGTTCATGTGAATATAATCTATTATGACCTTATTTTTGGTAAATTGTTGATATATGTGGATTACATTATAATGATCAATACTGTTCTTGTTATATTTTGAGAGGAATATTCATGATATAAATTAATCTATAATATCATATAAATTTGTAAAATATATATTTTGGACCATATATGAATAGAGATAATGAACCATATAACATTTTGTTATAGGGTGGAAATAATCGTCCAGTATATAAGAATGTGATTTTAATTTTTCATAGAATAGAATAATGGTAGGAATTGGTTTATTTTCTAAGAATATTAATAATGTTATAAATATCATGTATATTGACTACCTATAATTATTATAAATCCCTGTATTCTAGTGTAGAAAAACAAAACAAATAGATTCATGGATGTAGTAGTCTGTATGTATGCATAATCGAGATTTTCATTTTTTTATTTGAAAAAAGGGAAAAGTTGGATAATTATTATTCCATAAAAATAATAAAATTATGTATAAAATTATAATCATTTAATTATGTAATAATATGAAAATTTTATTTTTATGTGAATTATAGATAATAATAGATGTTCTGGAGTGATTAGAACTCACATTGAGAGCTTCAGATTTTCCTTAGAAGACTTCTTAGAAATGAAGAGGTTAGGGAAATTTAGTTTTTTCATAGACTTTTTTTATTTTTATAGGACTATATATGATGTAAAATGATAGTATATTAAATTTTAATTTTAATTTTTAGAGTGACGTTAAAGGGGTGTTTGTAAGACCCCTTTTATAAGTGTTGGGAATGACATTTTTAACCTCTTGATATAAATGGAACACATGTTTCACATGTATTGTGGCTTAAAAAGTGGGAAATAATATTGAGGAGATACATTTTTTATCCAAACCTCAACAAGTAATTTTTAATTTTTTTAACATGTTTTATCACTTTTAAATATGGTTAAAGTATTTTGACCTTAATTTAACTTTACCATGGAAAATATATTTTTATCCCAGGTAACAAATTATTATGATAAAAAATGATTAAACCATCATTACCTATTTTGTTAATTTTTATTTAAACTTTGGAATAAATTATAAAAAATAAAATTTTTATGTGTTAAAATAATTAATTTGAATATGATCAAAAATTAAACGTAAAAAATATTTTTAAAATAAGTGCACTTCTATGAATGAAACAATATTTAGGATAAAATTGTCGATGTTTTTGTTTACATGAAATTAGTTAACTTTAATTTATAAAATATATGTAACCTGAGATTAAAAATTATCCAAACCCTAATTCCACTTTTTGGATAATTATATACATGAAATGAACCAAAGATAGTTTTTATTAAAGTAAATAATACTTATGATACCAAATGTAGAAAATAGGTTCTATAAAATTGACATATTTTCTAAGTAGAAAATCCTAAAACATAATTATTTTTTTTAATGAAACCTAATGTATAAATTTTCATGTCATAATTATTTTATGAAAATTTCATAAAAGTTATTGTATGTATGTAAAATTTATATTTCTCCATTCACATAAAAATAAACTATTTTTTAAAATATTACAAAATCATTATAATAAAATATTGTTTTTCTAAATCCATATATAATGTTAATTTAGTGAAATAAAATTACAAAATATGATAATTTGAGTTTAAAAAATTCATTTAATATATTAAAAATTACTTTTACAGGAAAATGTATTTTTAAAATATTTACTGTTCTTATTCTCAATTACTATAAAATTTTAATTAAATGATTGTAAATATATTAGACTGGAATATTAAATAATATTATAACCATCATTTAAATGATATAAATTTATTTTTTGTGTCAAATACACATCACATTTAAAATAGGCCTTTGAAAAAATATCCCATTTTATATTTTCGTAGTTTTAAAAATATTTCATTAATTATTTATCTTCTAACTATTAAATTTAATCAATTCATCACTATTTAAAAAATTAACAAATCTTTTAAAAATAATAATATTTAAGGAATTTAAATATATATTTTGGTAATAATCTATTTTTTATCTTTTTATTTACTTGATTTTGTATTGCTAATAAAATTTTGTTATGGATGTTTCACATCACATTACATTACTTTGAAAAGGAATATCATTTTTTTTAGTTTGGTGTCATGTGATTCATAAGATATCAATCACATTATGTTTTAAAGGAAAATATATAAGATAATAATATTAGGGTGTTACATAAGTCCTCTAATTTATCAAGATTTTAATCATTATATAATCCATGTATTCACATAATATAAGAACATTAATATTACGAATAATAAAATTTGAATAAATATAATCTTCCAAATTTTCTATTGTGGAATATTTTCTGGTATCTGCCATTGGATGTGGATGATTATTTAACATAAGAGTTCATATATAAGGGTCATATTGTAATAGATCTAACAAAATGCAAACCTAAAACATTGATAACATTAATACTTATGTTTCAATAAATTTAGATCGAATAATTTAAAAAAACAATCTTATTTGAAAATGAAAAGGTTATCTATAAATGTGTATTTATATGTAAAAAACATTATTTTGTAAGTGTTTAACCTTTTATGAATTCCTATTATTTATCTTATGAGAGATCTATTACATAAATGAGATTTTTAAATTATAAAAATTTCCAAACATCCAATACGTAATGAATTCTTCACCTTCTACTACATATGAAAGGGTTAACACATTTTCTAATATTTCAATAGTAATCATACATAATATATTTCTTAAATATTCTTTGTGAATAAAATATTGTTTTTAGGATGAAAATTAAATATAAAATATGAGAAACCATAGAATATAAATTCTAAAACAATTATGAATCATATAAATGAATAAATAATAAATAATGAGAATAAATAAAAATAAATAATGGTTCATGGGAGGGAAAAATAATCATTATAATAGAAAAATCAATGTGAAAGAGAATAAGTATTTATAAAAATATAAAAATGTAGCATAGATCCACTCAATAAACTGAAAGATATCCCCTAACCCTGGAAATATATATTATCAAATAAAATTTATAAAATTGATGCATGAGATATGATAATATGAGTACATCTCCAAATAGGTAGACACAATAGGACCAGTACATGAGAAGAAGTTTCTAATTATCATGAACAAGAAATAGTGGAGAGACCCTCATCACCTTAAGGACCCTTGTAAAGTATATCAACTACAATATTTAATACTTCCCAAATGAAACACCCATCTTCAATAATCATGCACATGTGTCGGCTCAGAACATATCACTAAAACTCAACACCCACAAAGATCTTTGCACAACTATGTGAGACCAAAATTGAAAAAACACATATGGGTATGAAGCCCATGCATGGATGTCAATAAATGTACATAGTATGACACCATAAAGAAATTGGAAATTAAAGTCAACATATGAACTAAAACTATAGAAAAGGGAGAAACTATAAATAAAATAAAGAATATTGATATACTAAACGACATGAATCCTCAGAGATATAGACATGTCCTAAATGTGTCAATATAACTTCATAATGGGATCAAATCTCATGAGTAATTAGGGATTAGAGGATTATTGAAAGACCCACAAAGAATATAATTTATTTCCCAATAATAAGATATCACGTGATAGAAACCAAGGCATTACTAAGGTGTCATATAAATTGGAATATTCACATCATCCATCTTTTCTATGTTGCCGCCCAAAACCATAGTGGTGGACCAACTACTCATAGAAGAATTATTTTTAGTTGAGTTGGTATCACACTATATCACTAATAACTACCCCATCACAAAACACTAAATGTATTGTAGAACCCACACCAAGACCAAGAGTAGTGGTTAGTCTAGGGTGTTCTGACCCATACATTCTGTAACTACATAGCCATATAAAAACAAGGAAACCTTATAAAATATATAGCGGTGACCACACCAAAATTGGGTATATGTTTTATTTTAGGGAGTATAAAAACCCAATATAAGACCCAATACTTTTCTAGTAAAACACTTCATATGAGGGAATTTCTAAGTCCATGAAATGAGAAACCACATCAAATAAGTGGGGGATTATGTGAATATATCAATTGTTTGGGGGACCAATATCTATTTGGAATAAAGGATAATTGAACTTATACCTAATATAAAAGTCCCACACACCAATTATGATGGGGAGTACTAAAATATTGGAAGATTATAAGAGAATTGTCATCATTATTTTCATACCCCAAAGTGATTACCCTACCCGATGTCCTCTCCAGTCATCTCTCTTGAACCCAATATTTATCTCTATAGAGATAAGGAAACTAAGCATCTTTAACCACCTCATGTATCACATTAGATGCAATATAGGTTGGTGTTATATTGTTCTACATGGAATAATTTTAAAGATGGGTAACTTACATGATGAAATTTTATTTCTAGGAAAGAAGATATGAATAGTCCCCATGATGGAGAAGTACATGGAATATATTTTGAACTACATGGTGTGTAGTCGCTCGTGAGAAGTTTGGTAATGTACCATTGTAAAATGTTGTTGGAATTTGAATCTATATATTTTGTATAAATATGTATCTAGTATATGGGACCTATGAGGTACCTTAAGTGTACAACTGGAATCCAATTCACATATATGTCCAATTTACACAATGTGTCCTAGGTTACACAAAAAGTATATCTTTTTCTGAAAACGAGTCACCTTTTATGTTTATTTATTATACATCATAAATTCTAATTACACAACATGTAGTAATTTCATGGAATACCACATGGCCACATATAATTTTTGAACCACCTTTACCAATCATGTAAATATTAGAGGATGTAAAATTCATGAAGCAACTTTGCTACATCCTAATCCTCTAAAAAACTCTTGTAACCTCTTTAAGCCTCCTCTAGAATTCCTAAAACACCCAAAATGAAAATTTAATGGACCTATAAGGAATGTGACATTATACAATACACCTATCAAATGATTTTAAAACTCGGTAACCAAAACCAATCATGGAAAAATAATGGGGTCCAAACAACTACCTCACAGAAAACCGCTCAAGGATTTCATCATACATCAATGATACCATCATCCAAAAAATCCAAACCAAATGATCAAAAAATATCTCACTCAACATCATTAATATACATCCACACACACACTAAAACCATAGAACCTCTATACATCCCGAACCAATAACTGTTGTAGCCAATAAACTACATGGACTTGAATATATGAATCAAGGAATTCCAGCCCCCAAGTCAAGATATTATCTTCTATGGCCGAAAATATCACCCCTACACGTGTTTAATCATATCATTGTATAAAGAATATTTATTAGGAACTATTTTCAACCCTTTTCATATGTCATAACATTATCACATATCATACATCAAGGAAAAAACATCTCATAAAATAGGAGTATCCAAACACCTCATCATAATGGAAGATAGAGAAAAGAAAAACTCAAAATAAATCGATGTATCATGCATGAATATACATCTCTCACTCATATTTACTCTCTACCAGGACACCATGAATCCACAAAAAATAAACCAAAAAAATGGTATATCTATGCAACTCCTTCTCTTATAGATCTCTAATTTGTACTGACTACTCCCAGATAGTCCATTGCTCAATATCTAATTGTCACTAGTCAATGATAAGGGAGTTATTGTGATGATTTTGAAAAATATAAGAGACTTCAAAGAAATCATGGATCCTCTATAGTTATGGTGGAAATAGAAATAAATGTTCTACCTCACAAACTCTCCAGAACACCTTAAAGGTCCTAAAAATCCTTGGAGAAAGCTTACTCCCTCTACCAAACATCGACTTCCCACTTTGAGGGGAAACCTACAAAAAAATTTGGTTCCCAATATCAAACTACAAGGGCCTCCTCATAAGATCATAAAAATACTTTTACCAGCCATACATTACTTTCATCCTCTCATGAACAAGATTAACCTTCTCTATTGTTCTCTACACAACATCAATTCCAATAACTACTGACTACCCAACCTCTATCCCAAACAATGGAGAATGAAATGGTCTCCTATAAAAAGCCTAAAATGGAGCCACACCAATGGAACATTTATATATATTATTATATAAAAACTTAAAAAAGGGAAAGGGTCATACCTAAAGTCCAACAAAGTCCAATATTCACACTCAAAACTTATCCTCTAGTGTCTATAAGGTCTTCTCTATCTTCCATTATGTATAAGGGTAGGAAACAGTGTTACGGTGTAATCGAGTGCCAAAATCATATTGTAATTCCATCTAGAACGAAAAGGTAAAACATTAACCCTAATATGAGACAATGGACCTTTAAACTCCATAACATCATACCACCTAATCCCCATACATCTTAGAAAAATAATCCAACATACCACTCTCCAAGATCGCTAAGAATTGGGATAATTTCATCAACAGATCCATGATCACCCAGATAACATCACAGACTCCCTGATCTCGAGGTAACCCTATTAAAAAATATATAAATATTTCATCTCATTTCAACTCACGAACATCTAAAGGATGTAATAAAATTATAGGGACATGATGCATAGCCTTTACCTGTTGGAAAGATAATCACCTCTCCATGAATTCTACAACCACCAATTTCATTATGGGCCTCTAAAACTACATGTTGAATCCCCTATATTTCATGGATAAAATAGGGTGTACCAAAAAAAGTATTTTATGAAACTCATGAAGGAATTCCAACTACATTGTAATTGGAACAATCAGTCTCCCATGAAACATTATCTGGTTCAAACCATCCTCTGACCATCCATCTGGAGCATCACCAAGGACAAAAAGATCATGCACCACCTCTGCCTATGAGTCTCACCACTAATACGTCTCCACACACAACATTATAGAATACCACACCATCATCTTTTAAAAACAACATCTACTATAATCCACCACTACATATAAGTGAAAGGATACTAAATCTTTTATTTATCTCCAAGAATCCTAAAAATCATGCACAATATCCTACCATGACTTCATTCTCAAAGAACAATCTCCAATATTTCATTCTGAAGAGTTTTAGAAGATTTAAAAATTATAATCTTGTTTGAAAATATATCTTGATCCACTATAGAAAATTAAGATCACACCGATAAATGATACCTCTAAAAATCTTATGTTCCATAAAGACCACAATGATCTCCCAAATCAAGTAATGCTTCCATAACTTTAGAACAAACAAAACCAATGCTATCTTGATATCATGGGTGGAATATTAACACTCTTATTGATGAGCCTAAATATAACTATAAGATATCACTTACTTATAATTCATCTTCACATATCCCAAGACTATAATGGAAGCATCAAAAAAAACCTCAAAGATCACAACACCTCCAGGAAATTGAAGCACTGTAGCACTGACCAACTTCTACTTCAGGTAACCGAACACTACCTTTCATAGACCAGTACACAAAAAAAATCCTATTAATTCTTGGTCAATTACTTTATTAGGGATGAAAATAGAGATAAATTAAGAACAAACCTTCAACATTATCCTATTATTCTAAGAAAAATGTGAATCTATTCCACATTCTTGGTTGCTTCCCATGATAAATCTTCTTCAAACTTTGATTGGTCTATTTCAACACCATAATAAGACATAGAATGACTGAGTAAATGAACCTTTTGTTTCTATAAAGTAAACTTCTTCAAATTTTTTATAGAGCTGGTGGATTTGAAGAATATGGATTATATATTTAACACGATCATAATCCTCCTCCTCTGAATTAGAGTAGACCAATATTTCATCAATGGAGATAATGAGAAACTAATCCAAGAACTCATGGAACATGGATTTTATAATAACCAAGAACATGAATGGAGTGTTCATAACACTGAATGAAATGAATAAGAACATGAAGTTCACATACATTCATATGAAGGTAGACTTTCAGATATATCCCTCCATCACCCTCAACTAGTTATGTCCTGACCACAAATCAATTTAAGAAAACCAAATCCACCCTCTCTTCTCGATGAAAAAATAATTTATCCTCATAAGAGTGTAACAGTTCTCAAATATTACCATATTTCACATCTGGTATTTTTTCACAACCTCAGAATACTATCCTCTTTCTTGGAGAACATCAATATAACACCCCTTGATGAAATAATAGGATATATAAAACCCTTCAACATAATATAATATATCTAAATCATTAACTCCTGCAATTTAGAAGGTGTCATCTGATAAGGATCCATCAAAATCAAGGATGCACCATGTTTTATGTATATCTAGAATTCAACGTCACATTAAGGGGTAACTTCACAACCTCCTCAGGGAAACATCCAGAAACTCCCCTAAAACCATTTTGAAATACATTATCCTTATGTTCACTGATTCCATTTACAACATAACCAATAAATAAATAATTGTCTCCACAAACTGACTTCCCACCTAAAAACAACACTCTCTAATTAAAGCCACTACATTTCCATCCATATCTTATAAAAAACTCTCTTTAAGAATAATTTGATAAAAGTATTCATAGAATAAAACAATTATATGGTGTGGATTTCATTGTATTGATGAATGTGTAGTAAGAAGAGATCCCAATATGACTGATGTGTCCCCATCATCAGTCTACACCCCCGGAACACATCAAAAAACTAGTTTGGGCTCTAAATAGTGTCGTCAATACTAGAATCATTTGAATCCTATCTACATCTACTCCCAAAGAACGAACTAGAGGGGGTGAAAAAATGAGTTTGAAGATCTTGAAAAAAAAAGTCACAAAAAGGGTACTAAATGAACTAATCATACATATAATGATCTATATCCCCTCTGACAGTTCAACCTCAACTTTGTGAAACTGACCATGGATATCTCCTCTACCATATTCTAATGAACACCTGAACTAAAATTCATAGTTCGAGGCCCCAAAACATAAGGAACATCCTGAGGCCAGACTATACTTGCTCCATCTCCCATAATTTGATAATAGGACTGCTTCTCATACTGTTGAAATAGTCTTACTGGAAACTACAACTGAGGATGGCATTTAAATTGTCAATATACACAAAAATACACTTGGGAAATAACTAAGAACTCATTCTAGTGATGTAATTCATCCCCACAAAAAAATCACTTGCTTAATAACTCTTATAAATGAATAGAAACCACTAGCCCTAGAAGGCTGAAAGGAAAGCTGATAAGGCCAAATCCCCACTGGTTGAAACCAAAAAGGTCATAGTACCTGAGATTTACTACTAAAAACCCAATTACTCAAGGAACCTTATTGATTCTCCTCTAGTGGTAAACCTCATCCTATGTGGATCCTCTTAATCACATCCTCATTCTTATGGACCTCCATATACATTGGAAATGTAAAATGATTAACTACATACTGGATAGAAGGACAATGTGCCTCTTTAAGATGTCTCACACAAGACTTCACTTCTGGAAAAATATCTGGGGAAATGCACAGAAGGTCCTTGAACTTGATTCCCAACAACCATACTAACATACTCTTCTGTTGAAGAGGATTAAGCTTCTTCCTCTTCACTGCCTTCATGTTCCATGAAATGAAATCTTCCTAAAACTCCTTCTAAAAGTCAACCCATAAAACATCCATCTAATTTCACTCTCCCAGATACCGTATCCACCACTGCTGCGTAGCTACCCAAATTTGACTAATTTGCAAAGGGACCTAGTATCCCACCAGGGCCCATATCATAATAAAATAATTCTCGATATACTATTACCATATCAGAGTCTCCACATCTGAAACACTGTCCTCATACATCAAAAAATCCTACTACTGAAAAGTAGGAAACACCCACTACCATGCCCTATCCTTTTCTGTTAGATCAACTATACAATGATCAACTGTATCATCATACTAAACTAGAAATTCATGATCCACATAAGGATTATGAACATGATATATTCCTATGAACAAGGAGAACATACTAAAATGGAAGAATGGAATTTTATTTCAATTAATTTCAATTTTCATTATTGATTTTAAACTTATGAAAACAACCCAACTCAAACAATAACAAAAGTCTTAATGATTCTTGCAATTCTCCTAGGTCTCTACCCTAAAACCAGGTCTACCTCAAATGGTCGATCAACAAGGTCAGATTCTATGCACTGGATCATGGGTCCCCTAATATCCCTTGTATTATCTAGTCTCCTTTCCCTATGTCACACACGAAGGTCAAATGGCACAATTTCTTTCCCAACCCATGAAATCCTCAATGTTCTTAAGTCCAAACTCCTCCATCTCTCTCAACAATCACCTCAAATATAATTCTATCATGACACCATCCTAATAAAGTTACCACAATGAGAGAAGATAGATAATGACCCCTTTAGTCCCACATCTAGTAGGTCCAAGGTTTGAGACTATAAGTGAGTGTATAAAAATATAATGAAATGGGAGGAATTACCCTATATAATTAAACAATATTGAGAGATATGATGATTCATCCACAATAAACTCCATGAAATAATATAAAAATAAACCAAAACCATCTCACATGCATGTATAAATAATAATGATATAGATAGAATTTGTTGAAGTAAATATCAAAAATAAAAGAAAAAGTTTCAACACAATAGTTGTCCAAATATCTAAGCTTGTAATTTCTATAATGGTCAATGTAGTCTTCTTGGATACCTAAATATTAGTTCATATTCATAGTGTGACTATGCAATTATACTTAGAATGAAAACCAAAGACTGTCATGAATATGTGAAAGAAGGATACTAATGTACCTATGAGAAAACAACAGAACCAATAACACTAAAACAAGTCAACTAACCCTCCCAAACTCACCACGGAATGCACTCTAAATTAAATAACCCATGTATAATAACATAATAAGAATCTTATTGATAAAGGGGACCACACACAATATTCCCACATATTTTCCACTTTCTCACCCCAACGTCATACGTCTTGTAATTTCCATCTCTTTTGAATATCATATACTACTACCCCACAGCATGGTCAGATAAAATCACACCAAAAAATACTTAGGACAACTCCTTGTGGAATGATCACATAACATATTTCTTGAAAACATGTATCCCATCACATAACTACCATAACTAGAGTAGTATGGTATCATGAATATGAAGGACATCATTCTCATCCTATCCTCTTACTAGGCATGACCCCCACCATAAGACGCCCCACAACCCAATCACATAACATCTCACTTGAAAACACCCAGACCATGTTCCCACAACATGATCACATCAAATCTTTCCTGAAAACACCTAGGCCTTTACCCCACAACACAATAAAATCACATCCAATTAAAAAACACTTAGGCCATCACCAAGTATGCTAAAAGACCTCTGTCCATCATATCCTATGAATTTAAACTTGAATGGAAGAGATAACAGGAAGAATCGGGTAGTTATCCATCCATCCTCGCCATCAGTATGTTGGGAAGAAGACCCCCTGTGTAAATATATGGGTGTCGAAACATAGTACTTGATGAAGGTGTTGTGTGTATAGATTTGAAAATAAATATACAAGTATATACATATATCCACACAAAAGATCAGACTATGGATTCACAAACAAATTCAAACCAACTCACAAAATAATCACTTTTGATTCCACCCCTTAATGAATTACATCACACACACTATAATGTACATTTCACATTTCCTAACAATTTGCATTACCTTTCCCATTCATTTCATTATTAATAATCAACCGCATTAAACAACACATGCCATAATTTATTTTATCCTTAATAATTTCCATACCAATAATCATACTAACCCAAAACCATTTCAGTCGTTATTAATCAAGTTATTCCAACACTAACTGGGACTCTATAACAATGAAAATTCACATTAAAAGCTTCCCTAGATATCCATCACACCATCACCTCACAATTGAAAAATATCGAATAAAAAATAACCACCATTCCACCCCAAAAGAATGGATAAAAAACAACCAACTCGTCATTCCAAAATCATAAAAAAAACTTATGTATCACCTCCCCAAAAGCATGGTCGAACATTAATCATTGTGCCACCCTAAAACAATGGTAAAAAAACCACCACGTTTCCACCCCAAAATAATGAAAAATTAAACACCACCTCTCCTAAACAAGACCACAACAACATGTCACCCACCATCCCAACATCACATTGTAACCTCACATCATCACTCCAAAATCATGACCACACATCAAAACACATCACATACCATTTTACAGATTAAAAAAAGAGTCTCTTATCAAATTTTAGTTAATTTTTTCGGCATAATCACAAAATAAAAAATATTGAGGAAAAAATTTCATTATGAAAATATAAGTGGTTATCAAATTTCCATTTTAGGGTGATATACCAATAATTTAAATAGACACAACAGTCAAAACATAGGTCATTCAGTGTAAATAGTTCCCTTAATAGACACAGTTATTTAAGGGGCATGAAGCCCATACAATCTACCATATCACAATAATACCAAATTTTTAAAACATGTGAATCATTCCCATTACCCCATAAATTTAAAATAAAAATTATTTTTATTTTATTAATAAAGAAAAACCATCTACCATAGATAAAAAAGAAAACCCCTCTTTTATGATAAAAAGCAAAGAGAAATGACGGATTTTCTACCTTAAAGAATATTTTTCGACTCGTAGTTCCCTATAGGGAAAATAAGAAACAACCAAAAAACCACAAACGCACTAAGAAAATAGAATATCAACCTACAACACCCCAAAGATTCATCAAAACTCAGCCCAAGTCACACCAAAAACCAAAACAACATCTCCATAGAAATTCCACAAGAAACGAATAAGAGAAACCTACACGGAAATGAGAAAACACTCACCATTGATCATCAACCAACAACCACCGAAACAAACACATCGAAGTGAGGGGCATATAATATCCTCAAACACCCCAAGGGCATGATTGGAATGAGTGGTAATTATGATCATTTGAATGAAAATAATCATCCAAAAAATGGATTTGAAACCAGGAATCCCTCCTTTTTCAGGTCATGTAAACATTACACAATGTGTAATGCACAAGGTTGACAAAAGTTCTAGATTTAACAAAAAAATAATGACCTCAGGCTTTATTTATGATACACAGTGAATTACACTTACACAATGTGTCCTAATTTCATGATATAACCCATATTTTCATAAACACTATCATCTAGCTAGTGACATAAGCTATGAACCACCTTTACACGTCATGTAAACATTAAAGGACATGAACTTCTTGTAATAGCTCTATTAAACCCCCGAACTCTATTGAAAACCCATGAAATGTCCTCAATACTATTTTGAAACATATATAATACCCAAAATAGGAAAATTAATGGGTTGATAAGGAACGACCTATTAAAAAAATACCCATACAAATCCTGGAGGAAGAAATATTATTATGAGAATTTTATTTTTGACACTAAACATTCAATACCTAAGGAAGTTGAATAGTGGGAAATTCTCATCATCTTTGATATATAATTTCTACACACTAACAATACAACTATTAATGTCATTTAATCAAGGATTATAGTTTTAATTATTTATGAAAAGAAAAAATTGATCCCTAGAATATTTTTAAGAAAGGTTTAGATTATAATAATTTACATGTTATTATTACAACTAATTGATGATTATTTCTCCTTATTTTAAAGTAATAAAAAATATTAAACATATTAAAGATATGGTTGATAATAATTATGTAAATACTAATTTTTGGATGAATATGATGTTTGAGATATGAGTGCATAAAAAACTTATTAAGGGAACCCATTCCATAGTTGGTCCATTATATTATTAATCCACAAAATCCTAACCATAAACCACTCCAACATATATTGAGGAATAATTTTTTTTATAATTTTTTAAATTTATCATTAATAAAAATTCAATATATGAACATAAATAACACCTATTAAAGGCATTACTAATTTTGGATAATGTAGTATCATGGGGTAATTTTGGCATAATAGGAATTGATCCCACTATTTATACACATAAAGTGATAATTGAAGATGATTGTATCCCAATCCATATATAAAAAAGGAGGCTTATAGCCCTAAAAAAGTTATAAATACATGTTTTGAAGATAATTAATGTTTTTAATTTCTTTCTTTTTTGAAATATTAATATCTTAGAACACTTGTTTTTATAATAATGGGTGGAGGAACAAGCATGGTAAATAATTAGCATAATTAGTTAATTTTAATAAACATATTCATGGGATAGTTAGTGTGTTTAGATTATCAAAAAACAAATGAAACATAAATTAAGGACCACTTTACAATATCATTAAAGGATTATTTACCTAGGTTTTTTTCTATACATGAGTTTCATCATTTTATATAATTATAAAATAATTACAACCAGATAATTATAGATCTAGTTAAAAATTCAAAAACAATATTCATAATTTTATATATAATTATTTCCAATCATTTAATTTATTTTTCCATGTCCAATTAACATGGGAAATTACAATGGTTCATGAAACATAATTGTCATTTAAAGGGACCAAATCCAAGTAGAATTACCATTTGGGTGTTTCTAAGGCTAGTGGAACATAGAGGAGAATTGAAGTGTTATGGATTGGTTTAGATGTGAAATAATAGAAGTAGGGAGATTACACACTGTTTAATACTTACAAACAGTGTATGTGAGGTTCAAAAATTATTGAAATAGGTTCATGGGGTGATACATTATCTGTATTTAATCCTGATTAAATGGTTTGAGATGATTCTTTTTTTCAAGTATCGGTGCCCAAAATTTACACTATGTGTCAATGTATTACATGTTGTGTAAATCCATGATGGTGTATGTCATTAAATGTTCCAATCACTTGGGATTTCTCTAAACCCTATATATTCTCTTGTTTAGGAAACCAACAACTTCCCCTATTTGTAATTTTCATATTTCTTTTAACCATGGAATGACTCTTGGCTTCCATCTTCAATCATTGGTGATTAGTGGGGTCTCAAGTTGTGTTCTTACTTTATTTTCTAGCGGTTTCTCCCGATTTGATCTCTTTTCCTATCATATATTCTCACCATTATATGGAGTTAAATATATATTGATCTGAATTGGGTTTCTTTAGATTTTTTGTTAGTGTGGTTCTGCCACGATGCCCTTGGATGGATACAGTTCTTGTGGGAGAGGTGATCAGAGATTTGCAATGTAGTACATTCTCATGCGAAGAACATTGACAAATTTTGAGGTAAGGGATTCATTTATTATTTTATACTTAAATGAAATTATAAAATGATTATGATTTATCCATTTTATGTAAATTAAATTGACCTAATAATTATTGAACAAAATTAAATAAGTTGGTCGCAATCGCATGTTACCAATGTTTTTTTATACCATGATAGTAGTTTGCTTCATGATTTTCTTGATAGTGTTATATCTATGCTGTATGATTTGTTAAAATGTTTTTCTTGATGTAAATTGGTAATGAACATAAATTAATAATACATTGATAATTAATTGTCTTAGGAATAATTAAAGAGGTATGTTTTTAATCTGGTGGTTAATGTAATTTTATGTTAATAAAATTGATGCAATGGAATGTTTAAATTAATTGATGTTCAATGAGTATAACGTAATCAATAAAATTGTTAAATAAACATGAATCAAGATAATTATTATTGATAATAATTAAAAAAGTAATTTTAATTGATAATGGTACTTCTCTAGTTTTTTAGAAAATGGAATAAATGTTAAGAGAATGTTTTTCATTTTATAGATTATTATAGCTTGATGCATTAGGCTCCCAATATTTTTAATCTAATAATAATTTAATTTGTTAATTCAATAAGGAATAATAACTGGCTATGTAATAAAGATAATTTTTTAGGGTTTGAGTTTCTCATTTTCTTGAGAAGGTAGAGTGCTTTGTTTTGGAGCTGTGAGGGCTCGTTTACTAAGAAGGTCAAATGCCTTTTTTGGGGGCCCAATTTCCATATTTCATTCTTGTTTATTCCAAATGATTTGTGATTTGATATAGATATTATACCAATGATTTGAGTTTGGTATGGATAATCATGGAGGTATGATGTTTGATATGGGTCAGAGAGGCCCAGATGTGATGTGAGCCTAGGATGGTTGAGTTTGGGATGATTGTTTTCATATGTGGCAGGGAAGCCCAGATGATGTGGAAGCAGATGATGCCTATGATGTTTAGATGAATTGGTATATTCATATGGGTATTTGGGATGGCTCTATAGGTTATGTAATGGGTTAAATATGTGCTTAACTATTGGTGAAATTTTGAGAGATTGTATGCTTTCTTGAATCTAATTAATGGCCATTGTTCGAGTTACTTTTTTATCTCCATTCTTTTCCCCACTACTTGATACATCTTGAGGTGTTTGGTTGCATGTTTTATCATGGTGGTGTCTTATGAATTTTTATAGTACCTCAGTATGGAATTATTCTAATAATGAATTAAATAATTATTAACCCATGGGGTTGGTTGATGATGGAATGAAAATGCTAAATTATGTTAATCTCGATAAAAAAAAGTCATTGGTTTTGACTTATGCATAGAGGACATGAACTTTACTCTGATAATTTGTGTAATGTAATGTGAAAAAATTATAACGGTTAATTAATGTATGATTAATTAGTTAACATAATGTTAATTTATTAAGTAAAGGAAATAATTAATTTATCTCTTTTTATGCTTATGTTTTATAGGATATATGTTCTTAGTAGTGGAAACTAAGAGTCTAAGCAACATTATCTATTCTTGAGTTTAATACTATGGTATTCCCATAGTATGGTTGTGATATATATTATATCATGTATATTTTATGATTTTATATGCTACCCCGCCCATTTTAGTTAGGTCACTGACCACTAGTGGAATTCGAGCCTATACCAACACTTCTTTTCCAACGGTTTGAAAAAACAGTTGGGATAAACAACCTATACCAATGGTTCTAGTAGATAGTTGGTATATGGTATTATATTTTGTGTTTTCCCATGGGTTTAACAAAACCGTTGGGAAAGAAAAATTTTAATTATGGTTTTTATTAACCGTAGGGAAAAAATACACCCAATTTAGGGCTCCCTCCCAACTTTTAATCCTGTGTGAACCATCCCTGACCTCTGCCTCCCTCCCCCCCACCCCCCGATCATGACCTCCTCTCGGCCTCTCCCTCTGCCTAACAGTCCCTATCCCTCTCCTCCGGTGATGTTCCCTTTCCCCTCTGATCTCCCTATCTAATGACGACGTCCCTCTCCCCTCTTGGATCCCAGCGATGTCCCCCCCCCCTCTCGTCTCCCTCTCCCGGTGACATCCTCCTCCCCTCTTGGCTCAATATCCTCCGACGATGTCCCCTGGTCCCCTCTCTAGTCGCGCGCGAGACCCCCCATGGCCGAACACCCCGTGGGACGTCCCCCTCTCTTAACTCCCTCTCCTCCCACTAGGGTTCTTGATCGATACTTCTAGGTAAGAATTAGTCTTCTTTTTTAAAAAATGAGGCAATAAGGAATGCATTGTTAGGTTCATAGTTATGATAACCATTCATATTAATCGTGCATTTTCTATAGTTTTGTGTAGTTACCAACTCATGGTGTGGTGAATTATTGGGTAAATTGTGATTTTTTCAAAATATAGTCTTCTAGAAATGTAGGGTTAGATTCACAGGTTGTATTACATTCATTCGAACAGTGAATTCAATAAAAAGTTCATGATTTTTTAAAACCCTCATTTTTTCTATAGACTCTTATTAGACCTTATATTGAGTTGGGTTTTTTTGTTAATCATGATATATATGTGATGTGGTTATATCATCATTAAGATGTGCAATGATGTGGGTTAATTAGAGGTGAGTGATGATATATGATATTTTATGGGTTATTGTGAGGATTTTCTTTCCCTTTAATTTATTGGTTCATAAAACATAATTTGGTGCTGCATATATTATGTAATTGAAATTGGTATAGTAAAATGTTGGTCTCGAATTTCTGAGTTGGTTATTTTGATGGTATTCTCTATCAAAAGTGGATATATCTCTATTCACTATGGGTGTATTTTCCAATTGACCAATGTATTTATTAAAATGACCATGAAATAGACATTTTCAACAATAAAGAAGCACCATATAAATCATAGATAGACATTACACACCTCAAGACACCCATGGGAGACACCCCTTGACATCTACGGATAGTTAAGTGGCCATTAACTTAGGAACTGAAGTCGATTGGCACTTAAGCTTAGAGAAATTCCCATTGCTGGTAGAAAACATACCAACACCTTTATTCTTAGTATATTATAACGAAATGGTTTACACCCTCATGACCAATTAGACCATCTGGTTCATGGACGGGTTCCCAACCAGGTTCAAGAGTAGGATCAACTACTAAACATTGATTGTGGTCCCTGTGAGGTTCTTTCCATAGTGAAGATGGTTATGTGCACAATCATCAACTCAACTAATGTAGCATAGGTTCATATTCAATGTATAAGTGTACTAGTAAGGTGTTTCCAACAATTTTCTATATAAAGAACATAACAAAAAATAAAGAGATTATTAAATGAAATTGTTTCACCATTGCTTGCAGGAACATGATTTGACCCATAGGGCATTGTGGTTCTTATATATTGGGTGGTGACATGTATAGTAATAGGATACAACTATGTTTTTGTTTAGTTTTTATTTTATTTTCTCTATTACATTGGTCACTTAGGTATTTTACTTCTTTCTACGGACGAAGGGTAGTGATGCTATCCAGACTAGTTGACGTAGATCACTTGTATACTGTAATACCATGAGGTCTGAGTGTGAGGAAAAATTTAAAGCTATAAAAGCCTTGGGGTCTTCCATGAGATGGAATTGTTTTTCTAAAAAATTGTGTGGGAACAGTTCTGGAGTATGTTGGAGTCATTAAATAACCCCAAGTTTCTCCATGAGATAGTATAAATAACCCCTAGTGTCTCCAAGTGTCTCCATACATCATATCATCCTCGTATGGGTTGGACACTCACCCAATCCTATCAATACAATCCTAGTCTGTCCTCTCAGTCACATATTATAGACTCATCTCTCTAGGATTATCCCATGCCTCGATGCACATCTCATCATCCAACTAGACAAAGAGGATTATTCACCTTATGATTCTCCTAGTCACAAAATCACACCATGTCGAACCCATCTACATTATATTCTCAATAATCTAGTCAAGGACCTCATCAAAATCATGTATTATAACCCATCCCCACTAACCAGGTTCCATCCTAAGCTAAATCACACCAAGCCTCTTGGCATTATAATGCCAATCTATCTGAAAATACCCAATACCCACACTAGCATCTCATCCTTTATCTCTTTAGTTGAACTCCTGAATTATTAAATGGAGTAAAACCTTTCTTAATACATTTTATATACTCATAGGGACCATCCCACTCAAAGAACCTATCAAGATCCCAATCCATCTTCATAAGTATTTCCTTGTAAAACTCTAGATGTACAATTTCCACACCTATCACTACAAGGCCCAATGCTATTAGGATTATTTTACATGATCTAAATCCTCATCAAGTCCATACACATATCACCCAAATTTGAAGACATATTTTAGACCACTAATATCACAATCGATATCTTATCCCACTTGGAGACCTAGTGACATGGTGATTTCATTTCTATAAAATCACTAAAGAACCTTATCTAAACCTAGGTGGCTTGTTAACACCATATCTATAGGCCTTCTATGTTAATTTATTTCCTTTCATTTATCATCCTTAGAGTACATGACTCCCATGGAACATAGTTATAATCAGTTCCTCAGAAATAAATGACTGAATAATCATGTTAGTGTTTAAGGGTCTATAGAGGCTCTTAATACTTTCTTTATACAGGAAGAGATACTTAAGAAAGTTGATGATTAATGTCAGAAATCACTCAACTTACTTGATGACTTTTGGTGAGGTTTCTTAGCTAACTTCCTTGCACATTTCCTCTTGTATGTATTATTTAAGGGAATTCCTTCAGAAGGGGATGTCATTTGATGAGTTGTAGGTGGCACCAGCAGAGGTATACATCCCTTGCATTGTGAGACCACATATCAGATTCATATGAAAAACATGATTAAACCATAGAGAGATGTTCAAGGATTTCTTATATTATATAGTGATAATCTAGCCATCAATCGTGACCTACTTAGATCATTAATTTATAGATAAATCATTGAATCTTATCTTCTAATATCAAATTATTTTTCGCTTTGTAACTACAAACAACAATGCCCCATATTCACCAAGGGTCAATATACATCCCTTGAAAAGAGACAATATATAGTTGTCATCAAGGAAAATATCACCATATGGTCCCTAATACCATTAATTAGAAGTAATATTGTGGTAAAATGTTTAGAATACTTCCAATAAGTTATATAGGAAAACACCATACAAGGTTTTTTAAATTTAAACAGTTGAGTCCTCATCGTTAGTGACATCAATCACATTAAAGTGAATAAATGTCAATTGAACCCTACATTCCAAGAATTATTCATGTGGATAGACCCCATGCCAATAGGATAAGAACTAAAACCATAAATAATAATTCCAAATACATGCATCTTTTTAAAATAAATATCTCAATTTTAAACATAAAAATGAAGAATAATAAGACCTCATCCCTTGTATTGAACAAAACCAAACTAAGTTGAAACTCAGGAAAAATTGATTATATACCATTAATAGGAAGAGTAATTGTTAATTAATATGAATATACTATTTTATAATATCAATTTGAAATGTTGATTTGTTTACCCTTTGCTTGTTGGAACATGATTTGACCCATGGGGTGTTGTGGTTCTTATATGTTGGGCAGTGACATGTATAGTCACAGGAGATAGGTATTTTTTAGTTTAGTTTTTTATTTTATTCTCATTATCACATTGGCCACTTAGATCTTTGACTAATTTCTATGGACATTGGGTAGTTATATTCTGCGAAGGGGTCCAGAAATAGTTAAGATTGATTCAGTCCACTAACTTTGATCTGAGGTACGATTCTATGGTTACTACTTATCTCGCACCTTATGTATTTGGGGCTTTATTGTTTTTGACTCCATATTATGTTTTCGGTAGGGAGTTGGATCATTTCATGTTGGTTCGGGTGGATTTGGTTCTTCGCTGCCAATCTAAGTAAGACTTTAATGCCATTGGTTGGTTTCTCACTGGTTATATAGTGTCCTTCATGTGTTTTAATAAGGTTCTTAATATCGTTTTTGTAGTGTGTTGATCCATGCTCATTGGTTTCGAGTCACCAAGTTAAGGGAGACTCACCTGCGTGTGCATAGGTAAGTATGTAAATGTATGTGGGTTCCCTCGTTATGTGTATAGTCACCCATGGTAGTGATTATGAATGTATGGGGCTAGGTGTTCCCATGTATATATATATAAATTCATATGCATGTGAGTGCAGACCAGTATATGAATATAAGAATATGTGAAAGGATCCACTTGCACATGCTCATGGCCATGCGGGTGTGTCCATAGGGGCTAGGTGTTCTTTCATGTGTGTGAAGGTGTGTATACCCAGTAGAGGAGCAACATCTTTTAGTTATAAAGCTCCAAGAGCGAAGTGGACGGCTTGGTTTCACATTGAGGTAGAGTCCCTCTCGTTCTATCTCTAATTTAAGAATGCTTTAAATTGAATTTAGATTCTTTCTTAATTCTACTTAATTATATTGAATTGAAAATCTTGGATAAGTTTTCTTTAATATAATTGTTTCATTTGATAAATAAAGTCATGTTTTTATAATAAAACTCCTCCAATGGAGGTGCACTGTCTGTGAAAACTTACAGTGATAGTTTAGGGTGTATGAATCTTTTCCATCTTTTCATTTCCCTTTAGACATTACGTAATTGTGCTACTCACTAAAACCTTCCAATGATCCCTTGTTATAAAATATTAAATAGTTTATTTGTTGTATCATGTCTGTTGTGACTTTATCTTATGGCGAAACAAGTTTTGGGTGTTTTCCTGTCCTCTTGGACACCCATTTGGGTGTTTACCCGAGCCTATATATCTAAAAACACTGATGGTATAATTGTTTAACACCTGTCGGGATTATGGTGATCCTCATCTTAAGGTTCATCTTAACACCATTTGGGGTGTTTTCCTGGCCTTGATGCACATCTAAATTTTTTACATATATGAATTCTCCCATAAGATTTTTGTTGCATCCTGAGATGTTAAAAGATACTCAAATTCTATTGTTCTCAAGGTGACTGAAGTTTTATTATTAGAGATACAAGACATTCATATACCATTGATAAGTAATACACATACATAATTTGACTCTCAATCAGTAGTTTCAACTACCCAGTGCCACTTTTGAAAACTACGAATATAAAATATATATCATTATCAGACCACAATTTCGAATCAAGAGTCTGTTTTTTATTTTTTATTTATATGACGTCGTGTTCTTGTCAAAGACCAAAACACTAAATTTTTTTGAAAAAAGGATTTCACAAATCTGAAATACGGCATTTTTCTAACATCCCTGACATAGAGCGGGATTAACTCGGGTGGAAGAACATCACTCCAATGCATCTCGTGCGTAACACCCATGTTGGGAAGACCATCAGAAATATTTTTAGATTCACGATAGGTATGAGTGGAAATGGAAATGATTTCTAAAACAAAATTCATGCATTCAATCCAGCATGGAGTGAGCGTCCAAGCCAAGTGGATGGAACCATTCCAAAGGGCCTGAAATATAGTAGTGGAGTCACTCTCTATCTAGATATATCTCCATTTATGAAGCCTAGAAAAAGAAGTCACATGAATAATGATCATCATCTCAGATTCCAGGGATGAAGTGGCACCACAATATCCATAGAAGCATCCAAGCGTCTGGTCATGGTGATTTCTGAAAATGGACCCACAACCCGTTGGGCCAGGGTTACCTTTGGAGGCTCCATCCACATTGACTTTAATCCAGCCTGGAGGTGGGGGTTTCCAAAACACATCAAGTGTATTCTTTGGACGAGGGTAATTCCCATCCACCCCAATGCGTCTAAGAATCCCAAAGTCATGAACGGAGTTATTGCAATAATCACTTTGAATTTAAGTCATCTCACAAATGGCCATGAGGATTCTGGTTTTCCCTGAATTAATCTTGAAATAAATGATACGAAAAATACAAGAATTTCTACCGTACCAGATTACATGCAGGAGTTCCGCAACAACTGTGATAAAGAGATTTTTGATCTGCTGAGAATCTGCAACATCCAAACACCATTGTATCTACAAGGTAATGGAACTACTGAGCGACCATCTGCACTCAAATATTTCAAAGATATAATTCCAAAGTGTGGTTCCTATGTCACAAGATAGAAAGATGTTGTTTAAATCCTCTCTATACTAATTACACATGAGGCATTTGGAACAAAGATTAATCCCAAACAATTGAAGGCAGGTATCCGTGGGGATTCTATCATGAGAAATCCGCCAAAAAAATGTGAATCTTGAGGGTTTTGACCAGGTTTTATTGAATCTTTTTAACCAAGAAAAATTATTCTCTATATTGTTGAACAAATGATTATAATAACTTTTAGAATTTAGGATCCCATTATGCATTGGTTCCCAAATAATAAAATCATTCATGTTAGTGAAGAGATAATTGTCAACAATATGGCTGACATTCTCAGGAAGGTCAGGGTTCTGCATTTGCAAGACATTTTTAATAGTCTCATTAATGTGGCGGGAGGATGGTTATTATCAATCAAAGAGATAATGGGAGTCCAGTTATCAAACCAAAATTTAAGGTCCAAATTCTTATTGACCATCCATCTTGAGTTACTCATAATGGACGTGAAAGTATTTTTAATGGAAGTCCATATAGAGGATGTAAGAAATTGTGCATGATTATTTTTAAGCTTATGGAGAAAGTGGGCCCTAAGAAACTCCATAAAGGGAGAGTTATTATGAATGAGGTTCCATGTGAGTTTATCATGAATAGATTCATTAAAATAGGAAATATTTTTAATACCAATATTGCCTTTGTCAACAGGTTTGCAATAATTAGCCTAAGGGACTATAACCAAATTTCTCTCCAAAGTACTCCTTGTCCCTACAAATTTCTTATTAGCCATATTAATATGCTTGATAATACTCTTAGGCCATTTATAAATCATCAAAGAGTAAATGAGTTTAGAGACAATGGAGGATTTAACAAGGCAAATTCTCCCATCCATCGAAAGGTTCTTACCCTTCTAGGAGGAAAAAAGATGAAGAGTTTTCTCATTGATGGAGGAGAAGTAATTGGTTTTTGGTCTACCCCAAAAAATGGGAACACCAAGGTAAGAAAAAGGTAAGGTTCCCTCCTTAACCCCTAATGTATTGGTGATGTTAGTTTTCCTCCCTAGATGAATGTTTTTAGCAAAGTAAATGTATGATTTACTCCAGTTAATGTGTCGACCAGACACGTCTTGATAATGGAGAAGAATTTATTTTAGCTTTTTAATGTTTCTTTTCTCCCCCTGGGTAAAGAGAATTATTTCATCATCTTAAAGGATATGTGAAGGGGCATTAAAGTTTCTAGAAGCAGATATGGGTTTGATGGAACCTTGTTCTATAGCCGTAATAATCAGCCTACTAAGATATCTTCAATAATTGAGAAGAAAATCACTGAGAGATGGTCACCTTGTCGCACTCCCTTAGAGAAACTGAAGTAGCATCTAGGTGAACCATTAATTAGTATAGACATATGATCCGAGTTGAATAATGTTTTTATCCGATTTATAAAAGTGTCATTGAAGCCAAACTGAATTAGGACTTTATACATAAAGTTCCAATCAATAGTATGAAAGGCCTTGGCAGTGTCAGGTTTTATGGCCACATTCCCACCTCTATTTTTTCAATTTAAGAGATTAGTGGTTTCTGAGGTAGTATGGATACATTAATGAATAGATATACCTTTTATGAAACCAAACTGGTTCCAAGAGATAATTCTATTGCTAATAGAATCCATTAAATTGGAAATTAATTCCATAATAATCTTAAAGAGGGAATTTTTAAGAGCAATGGGTCTGAAGAATTGAATTTTTTTAGCATTCTCAATTTTAGGGATGAGGACTAAGAATTGAGAATTTAGCCCATGAGGGATGATTCCTCTAGAAAAGAAATATTTAACCAGATGACAAACATCATCTTGGAGGACATCCCAGTGTTTTTTATAGAATCCATTATTAAAACCATCCGGACCAGGAGCACCATCTGGGTTAAGGCTGAAGATAGTATCTTTAATTTATTGATCTAATGGTATGCTATTAAGCCAATTATTATCCTCAACCGTAACTAGATTTGGAATGATGTCGGGCAAAGGATCATTATCAATACTAGTTCCATTGAATATGTTGTGAAATTAAGATACAATGTGATCATTAATACTTTCTTCCGAATCAAGAATTTAGTACCCCACTCGAAGATAGTCCAATGGATTGTAAGACTTTATAACTATATGAAGATAATTATAGAACTTAGTATTCTTATCCCCATCATTAATCCATTTGGCTTTAAAAAATTTCTTTCTAAGGTCATCCTTAATGTTCAGAAATTTGATGACTTTAGAGGAAATATTAATTTCTTATTTAGAGTCATGAGAAAAATTAGAAGAGGAATTATCATTTTGAAATTTAGTAGGCTCCTTTTCCAGAAGGGTGATATTATTGTCAATTTCATTAGATTTAATTTTACACTATCCTTTAAGAATCTTCTTAAGAATTTTTAGTTTCACCAGGAAGGAAAACGGATCCTTTTGACCATGCATATTGTCCCAATAGTTTTTAATAATGTTCGTGTAGTCAGGATCAGAGGACCAAGCGTTGTTAAATATGAAAGGAGCTATGTGTATATAAGGTTTATGAGTAAAGGAAATCAAAATGGGATAATGATCAGAGGAAATCCTCATTAGAGTAATACTATCAATGTTATCCCATTTGTCCAGGGAATGGATATTAGTGAATGCTCTATCGATCTTACTGGCCACAATTCTATTATAGTCTTGTTGAAACCAGGTGAATCTTGCACCTATTAGATTAATCTCTGTCAAGTTGTTCCTTTCAATGCAGCATTTAAACTCCCTATAAGAAATAGAGTCATGTGCAGGGCTTAATTTTTCACTATTGTCTAAGATAGCTTTAAAATCTCCAACAATAAACCAAGGCTAATGGATAGAGTTACCTAATTGTGTGAGTTCATTACAAATCATTATCCTATCTTGATATCTATTACAAGCATAAACAAAAGTGGTGAAGACTATTAAATTGTCTAGAATGTAATCACATGTGGTGGATTGTTTTGAGAAATTATATAGTCTAACATTATCCAAAGAAGGATGAGAAAATAGGCACAATGATTTAGTAGATATCCCATTAGTGAAAGCCCCTAGGAATGAGTATCTAAGGGGTGCTCGAAAAAATCTGGAAGCAAAGTTAATTTTGGGCTCAGCAATCGCAAATAGTTTAGGGGAGTGAGAACAGATAAGTCTTTTTAAAACATTGAAGGTGTCAAGGTTAGAAATACCTTGACAATTCCTTTTGACCACTTGGTTCCATGTTCTATAAGAGTGGATTCCTATCCTGATTTTTCAATTCTAGGGATTCATTAATTGCATATGAAGTTATATAACATGATTGATAAAAATAAGAATAAATCTTTTTCTACTAAAATATGATTAACTTACTTTTTAAATAGAGTTGATGAAACCATTTATGTATGGATTTCTGTTTTGTACACGTCCTTATACTTTTCCTTTAAAGTTTGATATTTTTATGATCACGATGATCTGATGAGTGTTTTGACCCTTGTAGAGAAAATGATTCTACATTATCTTTTTTTTCTGTGTGAAAATAGTAAACAACACACATCTCATATAGTTTAGTCGGAACATTCTACAAAAATGGGGAATTTGATGGATGATTAGCTCTATGATAGTATTCCATGCGTCTTGTGATCAATGTTGATAATGACTAATCACAATTTCTATCGGTGGGGTGACGGCTAGAATGTTTCCCCACCACCTCCCACTCCCTTCGCTTCTGGTAGGAGGATGTTACCCCGCGAATGTCGCTGGACCGGGCCAACACGCCGCAGTCATGCCGCAGTCACGTTGCGGTCACGCTGCGGTCACGCCATGGTCAAGTTGCGGTCACGCCTTGGTCATGTCGCGGTAATGCTTTGATTTGGCCTTGCTCTAAGACGACACCCCATAACAGTTCGCAGTTCTGTAGGAATTCTATGTATGATACCTATATAGAGTTCTAGATACAATACCCAACCATAGTTAATGGGGAGGGAGGCGACGGTCGGAATGTTGTCCCGCCTCATCCCGCTCCCTTCGCTCCTGGCAGAAAGATGATTCCCCACGGATGTTGATGGACTAGGCCAACACGACGCAGTTCCACCGCGGTCACACCATGGTAATGTTGTGATTTGGTCCTACTCCAAGACGACACCCCGTAGCAGTTCACTGTCCTTTCAGAATTCGATGTATGATACCTAGATAGAATTTTAGATACATTACCCACCCATAGTTAATGGGGAGGGAGATGATGGTTGTAATGTTTCCCCACCTCCTCCTACTCCCTTCACTCATGGCTGGAAGATTCTTCCCCGAGGATATCGCTGGACCGGGCCAACACACCGCGGTCACGCCACGGTAATGCCGTGATTTGGCCTTGCACCAGGATGACACCCCGTGGTGGTTCGCAATCCTGTCGGAATTTGATGTATGATACATAGATAGCGTTTTAGATACATTACCCACCCATAGTTAATGGGGAGGGAGGCGACAGCCAAAATGTTTCCCCTTCTCCTCCCGCTCCCTTCGCTCATGGATGGAAGATGTTACCCCGTGAATGTCGCTGGATTGAGATGCGGTCATGCCGCGGTCACGCCGCGGTCACACCGCAGTCATGCCATGGTCACACTGAAGTAATGACATGATTTGGCCATGCTATAGGAAGAAACCTCGTGGCGGTTCGGAGCCACCTGTAATCCATCCAGCACCAGCCACCACACTACCCCCAACCCCTTCCTTCTTCAAAACACTCATGCCAACCCTCTGCCACTTGCAAAACAGCCCCAGCCACTAGTTCCAGCCCTCACCAGCCCCCAGACTCCTACATCACAGCCCGCACCAGTCCCTTCCACATTCCCAATAGCCCCATACACCTGCAATCCAGCCCACACTAGCCCCCTGCCACCTATTCTAGCCAGCAACAGCCCCCTTCCATCCCCATGCTGCCTGCCTTCCTGCCCTCTCCAACCACTCATGCCCGCACCAGCCACCGCACCATCCCCCAGCATCCTACATTCCATCCCACACCAACCCCCTGCCACCAAAAACCCAACCCCACACCACCTGTTCTAACCCGCACCATCCCCCAGCCACCTTCATTTCAACCTACACCATCCACTCCAACCCAAACTAGCCACAAACCCCAACCACAGTAGCCAAAAACCTCATCCCCTGCACACCACCAGCCCTCACCAAACTATACAACAAACCAGCACCCCATCCACCAGGAAACCACTACCACTACATACATCTAAAACAACCATCATGCAAAACTAGTACTCCAGCCCCCATCCAAACCACACCTCCAATACAGAAAAAACAACAGGCCACCCCACAGATGAGGCCAGCGATGAACCTTTCCAAAAAAATTTACTAAGGATGTATTCAAAGGATTTGACCACACTCTTGGGTAAAATTAAGTGGAAACACCAATAATCTTTCATACTAAAAAGAACTGGTTGAACAAGTTGTAACCTCCTAGCATAGGAGAGAGATTTATTAGTCCAAACATTAACTCTTCGAACAATTTTCTCTTCCAAGACCACACAATCAGAATCTCTAAGCTTGTAAGTGATGAGGGGAACTCCCAGATAACAAAGAGGAAGAGACCCCTTCTTAACCCCCATAATAGCCTTAATAGAATAACAAAAATCAAGATAGAGACCAACCGCAAACATTAGGGACTTCGAAAGATTAACATTCAATCCAAATGAAGTCCAAACTATGTGAATATATTGGGTTACATGAATCAATTTAGACTACCAAATGGAGTCATTATGATAATGAATCCATTGGGGTGATTCATATTTGTTTTTTTATATTGTTTAATATATTAACGATCCAGAATAAAATTTTGGCTTTACTAGGAAAACAGTAAGGTTGTTGTGTAGTGGCTGGAAGCTTGGGGGTGTAGGGGGGTCTGCAGGGTAGGGGGAGGGTGTAGGTGGGGTGTCTAGGAGGGGTTGTCCAAGGGGGGTGTCCAAGGGTTGTCAGGGGGGTCTGTAGGGTAGGGGTGGGGGAAGGGTGTAGGTGGTGTGTCTAAGAGGGGTTGTCCAGGGGGTGTCCAAGGGATGTCTGGGGGGTGCCGGGGGGTCTGCAGGGCAGGGGGAGGGTGTAGGTGGGGCGTCTAGGAGGGGCTATCCAGGGGGGGCTATAGGGCAGGGTGTATGTGGGATGTCTAGGAGGGGTTGTCCTGGTGGGGTGTCCAAGGGATGTATGGGGGATGTCGGGGGGTTTGCAGGGAAGGGGGAGGGTACAAGTGCGGTGTCTAGGAGGGGTTGTCCAGGGGGTGTCCAAGGGCTCTCTGGGGGGGTCTGCAGGGCAAGGTGTAGGTGGGGTGTCTATGAGGGGCCGTCCAGGGGGGGTGTCTAGGGGGGAGGGTGAGTCCAATGGGGGTGAATGGGGGCTATCCAAGGGGGTGAAAGGGGGCTGTCCAGGGGGGGCATGGGGGTGTTCATGGGAGGTGCAAGGGGGTGTTTAGGGGGGTGTCCAAAAGGGGTGTATTGGGGTGAGGGGTGTCCAAGGTGGTGTCCAAGGGGGTGTCTAGGGGGTGAGGGAGTGTCCAGTGGGGGTGCAAGGGGGTTTCCCAGGGGGTGAATGGGTGATGTCCAAGGTGGGCATGGGGGTAGAGGGGGGTGTTCAAGGGGGTGCATTGGGGCTGTCTAGGGGGGTGAAAGGGGGTTATCCAGGGGGGCATGAGGGTGCAGGGGGTGAAAGGGGTTGTCCAAGGTGTTGTCATTCCTTATGATATATAATTATACATGTTATAATTTGTCACCCAACATGTGTATGAAATAACAACTATGGAATTTGGTCTGTATCATAGCTCACTAGATAGGTACAAGGTTATAGTCACTCCAGAACTATACCCCATATAAAAAAAGTCTCACCATCCAAGTGAAAAATGACATTCCTCTTGGTACTCATAAATGTTACACTTGGGAATCCACTAGTGTCCTTGAGACTCAAATCGGTCTCATACCCAAAAATGAAATAATTACCTCATGAATTGTGTGAAAGGTATACTCCTAGATTGAAGGTATATTTTTAGATAAGATATTTGATCCTATGGGTAGACTAGAAACAATTCAAGTATAATTTGATATAATGATGTATAGGGGATTAATGGTATTCCATATGGACATAAAATTTTAATTTATAAATGGATTACATAAATACAAATTATACATATGGGTTTTTTATTCATAAATGAAAAATTTTATTTGATGAGGAAGGAACTATATAGGATAATTTATTAACTAAGAGAATGATATTATTGAGTGGACTAGTACTTGAATAAGCTCAGTTTCATATGTGATGGTTTTTATTATAACCTCTATGTCTAGAATAGGTGCATGTTTACAGGTTTATAGTGGGGTGTTTATAGTTGCTTTGGAAGAATGAAAAATGTTCAGTTTACAATGGGTTGTCCAGCTTAGGAGGTGCAAGTTTGTAGCGAGTTTAAAAGGCACAGATTTACAGTGGGTTTCCCGGCTTCGGAAGACTGAGGTGAAAGTTTTGGTTTACAGCGGGTTTAAGAGCAGCGGGTTGTCCAGCTTAAAAGGTGCTAGTTTGTGGTGGGTTTAAGAGGTGAATATTTACATTAGGTTGCCCGGGTTTGGAAGACTGAGCTGCAGATTTTGGTTTACAGTGGCTTTAAGAGGTGTAAGATTATAGTGGGGGGGGGGGGTTCCCAGCTTTGGAAGACTAAGGTGTAGGTTTTTTCCATCTTATGTTTGTAACTTATGTTTGCAGATTATGTTTTCTATGGGAGGTACATGTTTACAGTGGGGGAGGTTTATGGGAGGTGTAGGTTTATAGTGGGGGGAAATTTATGTTTTTTGTGGAGTAGAGGATATGCCAACGGTTTATAGAACCGTTTGTATACTGTAATGGGGGGAAACTTCTATTTTCTGGACAACATATATCCCAACAGTTTATGAAACCGTTGGGAAAAAACATACACTGCATGTATACCAACAGTTCAAAAACCATTGGTATACATATATTCCAACAGCTTAATTGAAAAATTGGAATAGGTTAGATGCTAGACAGCATTTGTACCAAAGGTTTAGGAACCATTAGTACACATGTATACCAATGGTTTTACATAAACCGTTGTTATATATTATATTCATACATCATATACCAACAGTTTCTAATGAACCGTTGGCATAGAGATACTGAAATGGATAACACACCAACAGTTCTTGAAACCATTTGGATAGGCAATCCAAACGGTTTGAGTCCCTTTAACAATGGTTTGAAATCGTTGGGACATGTGAAATTTTCAATAGTGGACACCAAGTTGAATCTTGGAGGGGTTTTTCACCAGCATCCCAGTGGTATGATGGATGGAGGACTACCCCCTCTGGCCACGCTCTCTTGTCTTGGCAGAAAATATGATGGTGTTCATGATAGTTTGTTTTACCATATTTGTGTGTAGAGGAATGTGATGTATTGTGCTCATTTCACACACATGTATTACCATATATAGTATCCAAATGATTATTATTGGTATGATGTGTATAGGCTATAATGGTTTGGGGTACTTACTCGGTCTATGGGTTATAATGGCTTGAGTCATAGTACCCAATGTTTGATATATGTTATAGTGGATGTGGTGGATCCCAAAAACAACTTGGATACTATTTTTTTTGTGATATGGAATTTTTGGTTATGTTATGCATGAGGTGTATGTGGTGGTACCCCGCCAAGGTGTTTTCGAGATAACTTACTTTTGTAAACACATGCTCAGGGTGTAAAATTTTGGGTTAGAGAGAAAAACTGGTGGGGAAGCAGGAGCATGGTACCCTTGATGTTTTATTATTAAATTATATTATCTCTTTTATATAAAAATAGGTGAGGGTTATCTATGGTGAGGTTGGGAACTTAGTATACCTGTTTAGGTGAAAAGTTTGTTGCACTATTGTTCATTGTTATTTATCATGATTTATTTATCTTTTTTATTAGAGGGTATGGGTAGGATACTACTGAGTATAATATTTTTCTCACCCTATTTATATATAACTATTTTTTATGTCATCTAGAGAAGGTTGGTGATTGGGCTGGATATTACAATCGCAGTGTTTAGTAAGAGTTGTTTGGGATTCATGGTCACTTCCATATTAACCGTTTTGATACTTGTATTTTTCCTTTTTGTTTTTTAGTAATGTATAAAATTGCATAATGAACTTGGGTTTTTGTTTTATATATATATATATATATATATATATCCTAGTAGGAGTTGGATATTGTATACTTCTTATCTATCTCTTCATCATGTTTCTATTAGAGGGTAATCCTTCCCATATGTATGTTTATTATAACCTCAGTACTTGTCACCAACCCTGGCCTTACTAGAGGTGGTAATTGGGAAGGAACTATCTATCTCCCCTCCTTGAAGTATCATTGTGGGTAGGGGTCATGATAGAGTGTTATGAAAGGTTTAGGTTTGAGGGATATGATGATGTTTGGAGTTAGGGATTGGTGAGGTTGCATGGGTTGGTACAACATCAATGTTAGTTAAGTTTAGTAGGTGGGGTAAAAATGGGAAACTAGATGAGACATAAGTATTTGGGTCCCCCTATGATCCGATTCATAGACCTTTATGTTTACTGAGCCTACTAAATAAAGTGATAATTGGTTTCAAGGTAGATACCTATGTAAGGATCATGCATCATTATTCTTTGCACCGATGTTTGAAATGGGTAGACCTTGGGATAGGTTAAAAATTAAACAAATAATAAATAATTAATTTTAAATATTACAATTCATGTTTTAGGATATATAATAGTATGTTCTTTTTGTATGCATTGATTTAAGTCAACATCTTCGTTAGGATCATACCAAATATGTTCTATAAGATGTACTAGCATATCACCATAGTGTAGTGGTCAGTGACGTTGAGAATTGGAGGATGACACTATGAGAGTTTCTACAGTAGAGTCTATAAAAGTATGAAGGATTCATTTCAGATGTAGTCATAGAGGACTGGTTAGAGGAGGTTGAGATAGATTTTAGTTTGATCCATTCTCTGAAGGAGAACTAGGTTTCATTGTCCATGATTATGTTGTGTGGATTAGTAAGGAAGAATTGGTTATCATTCCTTAGGGAACATGAGTATTTATTTGTCTCGGGGGAGATGTTCTGAGACCATTTTAGTGAAGAGTTTCTTTCTTCGACCATAAAGGTTGCCAGCCGGTAGGATAATATTAACATTTGGTAGGGGAAATCTAGTGCGCTATAGTTCAAGATCCATTTTAGGACCTTTCTTTAATATGCTTAAGACCTATTTCCAGATGAGGAGGCATTATGCCTAGATATCCAGTTCTAGGTCCCCCAATTTATACTAAATACATATCTTGAGTTTATATCAAGATAAGAGGTTATTGAGAGGACGCTTTCCATAATTGTGCCATCACAGGAGGGGAGTTTTCAGGATTCCTCATGAATTAGAGCTATGTTATGGGGTTCTTAGTTATCAAGATAGAAGAGATTTCTGTCAGTTAGGGGTGGGTCTCATCCCTCATCATATCATTTATCTAAGGGTGGAGAATCTCACACCTATTCCTAGAGATCGAATACATGTTTTTCTTTTGGATGTTGAGGGCATCAGCATCAAGAGTTCCCAATCATTGCGATAAGTAATAATGTTCTAGTTGTTCCAATTTTGGTTCCTCAATAGAGGTTGTTTCAACCAAGGTTTAAACATCAAGGTGATCTATATTGGGTTCAATAGAGAGGATACATGGAAGGTAGAGGATAGCCATGAAACAAACCTCATTCTTAGAGAGTAGAGTGTGGCTGTAGAGGTTTACCTCAGTAATGACAAAGAGGACATGGAGAAGGTTTCATTAAGATTCATAATTTAGAATTTCTAGTTCTAGGTCAACCAAATGTCATTCGAGGTACCATATTATTGTTTTCTAATTGGGTGAATGGTTTTTTTGATTTAGGAGAGAAACAATCCTTTATATCACCAAATGTTTTCCATTATTTGGGAATTTAGGTATAGTGGTTTGTAGTTCACTTGGGATTGACTATTCCAGATGGAGTTCGATCTGATTTAGTTGAATTATATAGAGACTGTGTTCTACTGTTGTGGTAGTAACGCTCTTGTGCAGACTTCCTATGTTGACAGATATAACCATATGAAAGCATCTTCATCGTGAATTGGTTTTATTTGGTGTAGGATATCAAGGATATATTGAGGGGAATGTTGTGATTTATGATGATGATAGAGATGTAGATATGTTTTTTGGAGATCAATTCCCATGGATGGGTCAGAGGAGTGTTATGTTTTTCCATTTTTTGATGTCCGAGCTAATTATGGTCTCATTAGAGGTTCAGTAGATGGTGTTTCCTAGGGCTATAGAAGAGTACCCTGATGTCTTTCCAGAGGAGGTTGTAGTGTTACCCCTTCAATGGGAGACCAATTTTGGGATTAATGTATAGCCATGTGAGTATATTATCTTTATGTATCCTTGTAGGATCACACCTTATGAGTTTATAGGTCTATTAGTATATCTTGATGATCTGTTGTAGTGAGGTTTTGTTTAGCCAAGTGTGTCACCTTGGGGAACACCATTTTTTTCATGAAGTATTCCAATTACAGTTTGTATATTTGTATTTATTATCATCACGTATACCATATAATAGTGAAAACCTTCTATTCACTTCGGTGGATTAATGATTTATTAGATCAGCTAAAACAACCAAGTTTATTCTCATAGGACTATTTGCGATCGAGATATCATTTATGTGGTTTAATGATGAGGATATTCAGAAGGATACTTTCTATTGTCATCCTAAGAATTATGAGTTCATTGTGATAATGTTAGGTGTAATGAATTCCTTATACATGTTAAGGGGTTCATGAATGAAATTTTCAATGAGTTCCTGGAAAAGATCATGGTGGTTTTCATCAACAAAATCCTTGTGTACTCCGTATAGAGGAGGATCATGCAGAGAATCTGCATGAAATTTTGGGAGTTCATCATTGTGTGGATCTATTTTGGATGTTTTCTATGTGTGATTTTTGGGCTATTTATGTCTATTAATTTGGTAATGTTATATCCCGAAAGAGATTATTTGTTGATCCTTCAAATATATGGGAATTTGTGTATTGGGAATCCCGTAAGGTAGTGGAAGTGGTGTAATGTTTCCATGGAGTTACAAGTTATTATAGGTTGTTTGTATCTAATTTCTATTAGGTTGTGACTCCTATAACAACTTTGACTAGGAAGGATTAGAAATTATTATAGATTAACCATTTTCAAGAAGCTTTTGATTACCTGTATGAGAAGTTGGTTATCACTCTAGTTATTTGTCTTCTTTCTGAGGGAGTTTAGTTTGAGGTTTTCTATGACCATTTACATCTTGGATTGGGTTGTGTTATGATGCAACATAGATAAGTTATTTCTTAAGGGTCTCAAAAGTAGCATCCTCATGATAAAAACTACACTAAAAATAATCTTGAGTTAGTGGAAATGGTGTTTTCTTTGAATGTGTGGTGAAATTACCTCATCAACGAGTGTTTCATTGTTTTTACTAACCATAAGAGCCTGAGATATATCTTCTCCCAGTGTGACTTGAACTTGTATAATAATTGGTGGATGGAATTATTATTGGATTTTGAATTTGATATTTTTTATAGGCTATGAAAGGGAAATTTTATTGGTGATATACTTAGTAGTAATTCATATAGTGATGTCGTGTATGAATCTAGAGATTCATGGAGAGTGATAGAAGAACTCTCAATAATGCATCTTGATATGGGAGAATTTGGATGCATAGGTTTTATTTTCTATATGATGTAGTCATATCTGATAAAGAAGGTGGAGGAGTCCCAATTGGTCTATTCTGAGGTGGATGCCTCGAGAGAATGAGTTTTTTTATGATTCCCCTAATGGTTGGTTTGAGGATAAAAAATCCCATGTGTTTTTCAATGGTGGGATTTTATATCCTTAAACAAAGTGTGAGATGGTTATCTATGTGTTCCATTGCTCATGTTTTGAGGTACATCATAGGATGGAAAAGATGTTGCAATATTTAAGTAGTTAGTTATCGTGTCCTGGGATAAAGAATTTAGAAACAGAGTTTGTTTCTCAATGTTCAGTCTTCCAAAAGGTGACGACCCAACACTGTGTTCCTAGTAGTTTTCTCCACCCGATAGATGTTCCCTAGTAGAAGTTGGAGGAAATGTAGATGGATTTTATTACCTATTTTCCTCGATATCAGGTAGGCTCTGATTCTATATGGGTGAAAGTGGATGGATTTATGAAATAATCCCACATTTTTATGATCAGGGAGTCAATATTGGTATATGTTTTGTTGAGGAAGTATTTGTAGGAGATGGTGTGACTCCAAAAGATCTAAATATGATCATTTCTGAGTGAGATCCTCACATTACCTCTAGGGTTTGGAGGGGCCTCCGGTATGTTTTTGGTTCTCGGTTATGAATTATCATTTCTTTTCATCTATAGAAAAATAGTTATATAGAGTAGAATATCCAGATTCTTTAAGACATGTTGTGATATTATGTCCTTTATTTTGGAGGTTTTGGGATGAGGAAACTTCCTTTGGTCAATTTTTCTAACATTAATAGTTTCCACTCCACCACTGGTATGTAACCATTTGAAGCTTTATATGACCAACATTTCTATTATCTTTTGTGATAAACTGGGGTTGGTGAGGTAGAAATTCTTGTGCCAAAACTCGTACAGAATATGAAAAGGATGGATCAGGTAATTTTTGAGAGGATGAAAGGTATACAAGATCATCTAAAATATTATGATGATAATAGGAGGAGACATTTAGAGTATAAAATGATAGATCATGTAAACCTAATGGTGACTCCTCATCATGGATAGTGAATTTTTGGTCATGGGAGTAAGTTATCACCCTGGATTGTTGGGATTTTCGAGGTTTTGTCTCGTGTTTGAGTAATAGCGTATCATATACTACGTATCCCGTAGATGATAATGATTCATGATATTCTTCATGTGTTGTAGCTTCGTTTTTATATTCAGGATGACTTTCATGTTGTCGATTAGGGTGAGATAGATGTTTATGCTGATGAGACCTTTGAGGGGTGGACTTTGGAGATCCAGGATTTCTTAGGGAACGTGTGGTGTAAGCATGTTTTTCCTTTGGTTAGTGTCTTATATAAGAATGATGGTGTGGGGGAGAGTACCTAAAAATGTGAGTTGCATATAAATTCTATGTACCCTGATTTTTTTTATTTTTAGCTCTATAATTGTAATGTTTTTCTCTTGTTGATGTTGATCATTCTTGGTTTATTAGTTTGTTTCCCCTTGTTTCCTATTGTGAATTTACTCTCTCTTGTTATTTATCTCACCTAATAGAGTGTTTTTAGATCTGGTTATAGTTTTTATGTGGTTTTGTGCTTTTTTTTCTATATGTGATGTTTTTGATATCCTATGGTGGAGAGACCTTTGAGAGGTATCTCAAAGGGAAGTTGTTCAGTCAACCCCTTTTTTGTTCCTCTAAGGTTTGGATTGGAATCTCAGAGATTTGAATTGTTAGAGAGGTATCTAATATAAGGTCCCAAACCAATTATACCAACCCTTTTCGTTTTTTCATGGATAGCAAGAGCTTGGATGAGTATTGGAATTGGTATGAATATTTTTGGATGTGAAATGATGGAAGCAGGGAGATTACATGTTGTGTAATCCTTATATGTTGTGTAAGAGAGGTTTTTGAAATGTTGAATGAGGATTACAAGGTACTACAAAACATGTATTTAATCAGGATTAAAAGGTTCTAGATAACATGTTTTTCATTGAGAACCAATTAACTACCTTTACATGATTGGTAAATGTATTACACGTTGCATAAATCCTCTATACTCTGCATCTTTAAATTATTCATCCAATTGATATTTTCTCCAAATCCTAAGGATTATCTTGTTATAGGTGACTAATAGTTTCCACTCTTCGTAATTTTGAGAGTTTATTAATCGAAAATTGATTCTTGGATTCCTTCTTCGATCTGTGGAAATCCATAGTGATATGAGGTGAATTATTCCCTAATTTTCTAGTGGTTTCTCCCGATTTGATCTTGTTTCATACCCTAACTTATCCCAATGATATGAAATTCAATATTACCTACTTTTAATATGATTTAATAGGTTTTTTAATGGTGATATTGGGTTATAGAATCCTCATATGGATACAGTTCTTGTAGGAGGCGTGATAAGAGATCTGCAATGTGTCATGTTATCATTCAAAGAATATTGACAGATTTTGAGGTAGGGTAATCATTTCTTATACTCTATTTAAATGAAATATTATATTTTTGATGAATTATTCCTTTATATAGAAATTAAATTAAGCTGAAAATTATAGAACCATATTAAAGAGATTAGTTTTGATCGCATGTTTCTGATGTTATTGATTTATACTGTGATGGTGGTTTTCCTCTTGATTTGGAAGATAGTGTGATATCTATGCTGTATGATTTTTTTCATATTTTTCTTTATGAAAATTGGTAAATGATGTAAAGATGGAATTAATTGATAATTAATTTGAATGAGAATAATTAAGGATAAATGTTTATAATCTAGTGGTTAATGTAATTTGATGTTAATAAAACTGATGCAATGGCATGTTTAATTTAATTAATATTACATGAGAATAATGAAATTGATAAAATTGGTTAATGAACTATAATCATGATTATTCATTTTTATAATAATTATAAATGAATTTTTATTAATAATGGTAATCATCTAGGTTTGTTGAAACTGAAATAAATTCAAAGAACATGTTTTCCATTGATATATTGTTATAGCTTGATGCTTTAAGTTTCCCATAGTTGAAACCTTTTAATAAATGAATCTTTTAATTCTAGATATAATGAGAAACAAATTTGTGATAAATATAATTTTCTAGTTCTTGGGTTTCCTGTTTTCTTGACAATGCTGAGTGCCTTGTTTTAGAGCCATGAGAGATCATTTTCATGAGAAGTATGAATGCCCTGTTTTGAGTGCCCTCTTTCCCTATTGCATTCTTGTTTCTTCCTGCTAATTTGTGATGTGATCTGGATACGATCCTTGTGATGTGATCCTAATAGAGTAGAGCCTAGAGTGATGATGTATGATATTTTGTGGTGAGGATCGGATGTGATGTGAACCTGAGATGGTTTATCCTCATATGGATATTGCGATATGTGGCTAGGGGGCCCAGATGATGTGGCATCAGATGATTCCTGTGATGGTGATATGCATTAGTATATGCATATGGGTATCCCGGATGACACTAGAGGTGATGGAATAGGTAAAGTTGGTATTACTTATTAATGAGATGTTGAGAGATGGTATGCTCACTTGAATGTGTTTAATGGCCATTGGATGAGTTTCTTGTTTATCCTAATTCTTTTCCCCAATGTTTAAAGAAGAATGAGGTGCTGGTTGCATGTTTTCTCCTAGTGGTAGCTTAAGATATTTTTTCTTAGAGTACCTAGATATGTAATGAGGATAATAATGAATTAAATAATTTTTAAGCCATGGGTTTGGTTGATGATGGAATAAAAAGATGATAATCATAATAAACTATATCCTTGCATTGGAATTATTTCTAGAGGTCATGTAATTTACTCTAATAATTAATGTAATGTAATTTGGAACAATTTAAATTAATAATTAATGGATAATGAATTACATACCATAGATTGAATTGGTTAAGGAAAATAAATAATTAATATATTACTCTATATGTTTATGTGCTTATATGATATCTGGTCATAACAGTGGTAGCCGAGAGTCTGATCAACATTAGTTGAAGTCGATTTTAAGACTAATATATTCCCATAGTGTTGTGGTGAGATATATTATATCATGTATATTCTGTGATTTCATACACTCCCCCACCCATGTTAGTTAGGGAAACTGACACCCATTGGACTTTGGGAGGTTGTTTTCTGTAATATCCTAGTGGGAGGATGGATGGCTGACTACACCCTTTGGCCTCACTCTCTTCTTTTGGTAGTACTTGTGTTGGTATGCATGATGGTTAATTTTACCACATATGTGTGTATAGGGATATGATAGATTATTGTTATTTTAAAGACATGTATGAACCAATATAGTATACAAAGTATTATTATTTGTATGATGTGTATAGGATGTGATGGATTAAAGTACTTACTTGGCATATAGGATGTAATGGATTTAGTCATAATACCATATGTTTGATATAGGTCATATGGAAGGTGGTAGATCCTGGAAAGAACTTGGTTACTATTTTGTTTCTGATGTGGGATGTGTGTTTATGTGATTCAGGAGTTACATTTTTTGGTTCCCTACCTAGGTGTCTTCGGGAGGAATTACTTTTGGAGATAGATGCATATGATGTGCGATATTGGGGAAGAATGTAAAACTATTGGAGAAGCGAGAGAGGGGTAACCTTGATCTTTAATTACTATATTCTATTATATTTTTTATGTGATACTTGGTGAGAGTTATCTATGGTGAGGCTAGAAAATAAGTAGGTCTATTTAGGTGATGAGTTAGTTTCATGGTTGTTCATTGAGTTTTAGCATGCTTTCATTATCTTTTTCAAGAGATGATCTAGAGAAGATACTACTAAGTATACTATAATACTTACCCTATATATATATATGGAATTGTTTTTCAATTCATGCATAGTAGGTTGGTGATCTAGATGGATATTACTAGCTCTAGGTTTAGCAAGATCTGTGCAGGCTTCTTGGTCACAACCATCTTTACCTTTTTGGTACTTGTATTTTTCATTTCAATTTTTTAGTACATTATGAAATTTCATGTTGAAATTGGGGTTTATATATATATATATATATGTCTGATTAGGTTTTGGTTTATTTATACTTCTTATCTATCTCTTCTGTTTGTTTCTCTTAAAGGGTAATGACTCCCATATTCATGTTTACTATACTCTCAGTGCTAGTCGCCAACACGGGGCCTACTAGGGGTGGGAATCCAGCAATCACCATCTCTCTCCCCTCATTGCTGTATCTTTGTGGGGATAGGTTCAGGGGAATTAATGATATGGAAAATTAGTTTGTTGATTTCTTTTTGAATATTTATCCTTCTATGGGATATATTTTGAGATATACCAACACGATAGTGATTTTTACATAAATAATGGAAGGGAAAGATGTTTTCAATAAAATAAGAGAAGTTCTATTTTATAGTTTTAGAAAAAAAATATAAATGTACATTATATTTACAAGAATGTAATTGAGGATAACCCACCACAAAATAATGTGGTATAAGAATTTATCAATCCATCAATAATGAATGGGATTATTAGATTCTGTCAACATGTTTAATTTTACCACTGATTTATAAATGAATTTTCCAAGATAGCAAGGCCACTTAATTCCATATTATTAATGGAAATTTTTCGTAATTTTCAAATATATAGGTAATCAATCATTTTTCTAAAATGAAACATTATGTCCACCCAAATAATTATATCTCAAAACTTCGTGATCATTTTTAAAACTCATATGGGATACTAGAAACCATGTTGTGAAGAAACTTGGGAAAATGGTTTAATCACAACATTTTCCAATAAAATATAAAAATATCACATTAAATAATTCTCTACAATACTACTAAGATTGCACTCTATATACTGTTGTTAAATTTTTATTATTTCATACTTGAACTCATACTCTCTACAATATCTATCTATATAGAACATATGAATTTGAGATATTTAAAAAAATATAATATTGAGAAACAAAAAATAATATTGAATTATATTATTTTAGGGGTTTTTTATTGATATTATGAATAATGTTTTATTATATAATGTTGTGATTAGTCACTTATCAATTATTACATTGTTGACTATAAATAAAAAAGAAGAGACTGATATAGATGATGATTTCCAAGATAATCATTGTTCTTACAGTGACATACAAGCACTTCTAGATTTCTCCAACATCACAAACTTTATAATGAATTGATAAGTTTATACATAATACAACTATTAACAAAATAAATTATTTTTGGCAGATGAAACACATTAATTTTGGGAGGACACCGTCTTATTTATGTGATGTGAATATAAAATCATTAGGTGTTTCATTATGTATTCTGATGTGATTAGAGTTATCAAACATTATCATTCATCAACTAATAGTGGACTATGTTTGGGAAATAAATTATTTAAAAACATTTACGTAGTTTATTCTTTTATATAATTTTTTATAAATACTCAATAGAATATATGGGAGCTTATGATTGAGGGAAATCAATCAGGTTCATTAAAAATTAAGACGAGGTTCCTCAAAAAATTAGATGTTTATGTATTCAGTATATGGTAAAATTGTTTCATGAGAAACATTGATAAATACTTTAGTAGTTTAGTTATTTTATTTGAGTGGAATATTTGTCTAAATGTATATAAGTTAAGGAAAAATAATATTATATTTCAGGAATTTGTCATTAATTTTTTAAAGGGGATCATATTTGTCTTGATTTTCATTTCCTCTTATACTCACTAGTGGTAAAGAAAGTAGCTTCGATAATAACATGTTATAAGGATTTCATGAATGATATACACATAGGTATAACATAATAACCATTTATCAGCAACAAAAAAGTGGTAAGGTTGAATTATAAAGATAATAAATCAATTATATTTTAAGGAAAACTAACTGGACTAACAAATTTTGATATAATTCTCAAGGCACCCTTGGGGGTTAAAACCTAGAACTTTCCATACAATAAATTTTATCACACTACATGCACTCTTCATTAAATTGTTTTCTCATATAAGGAAGAAAATAATTTAAGGCTTATCTACCTCAACTGTTGTCTTTAAAAAAAATTAATGCATATATTGAATTTAATGAATGTAGTAACACATTGAATTTTTTGGTTTACCCATATTGAGCTATGTTTTGGGTGAATAATCTCAAAAACGTCATTGTATAATAAAATCAAATAATATGTATTTTTATAGTAGATACAATATTTTCACAAGGGTCACTACATACAAAGGATCAATACCTTTGTAAAAAATTTAGGGATGGAACCCTTCCTTATAGGGACAACTACTTATTCTCCCTCCTCCCTGAAATACTTTTAGGATGTATTATTTGGTTTATACAAGTGATAACCTCCTTATGACTGGAATATTATACTAATATGATGAGAATCATAAAAAATTTATTTTTAGTGAATGTTTTCACCAATTTTATATAATTATTCACCAATGATATATCTTATCAACATCTCAATGAAATTGTTGAATCATTTTATTTACAATTAGTTTTCAATGAAAAAATCAAAACTCCACTATATTAGAATAATTTTTTAATGAAATTTCATATGTTGTGTACTAAATTCTCCTCCAATAATATAGGTAAATGTCCTTAAACATTATATAATATTGTTTTTTAATTGAATAATTCATTCTCTTAAATTTGGGTGTCTTTTTAGATTTATATTTTTGGATAGTTAAGCCTTAAATCATACATAATAGACTCTTAAAATAAAAAGTCGAAACATCCAATTCCTATCATTTTTTCCCATTATATTAGTTTTTAAAATAAACCACGATTTATTTTCATAGAAAATATCCACAAAATTGAACTTGACTTCTTCATTTACCTTACCCGTCCATAAACCCTATTATTTTTTTTGAAAACTAGGGATGGGCACAAAATCTTAGTAAGGGGTATAAATTGAAAGGTAACCTTTAGTTCAGTTAAAACCTAATAATCAAATAACATTTACCTTTAATTTCAATTTTTATATAATGTATGGATTAAAAATATTTCCTAAAAAAACACATAGTTTTCTAAAATAAATCGTTTAAAAACCATAATAATAAATTAAAACTATGTTTGTTATGTTAAAGCATCATATTCATAAAATAACTGTAAAACCCTATTAATTGGAATAACCATATTACTACCTTCCAATATAATCATCAAACATTTCATTAGAGAGATATAATGGGGACTGACCTTCTTATAATATATATCAGGATAAACTATTTCTCATGAGCCATAATAAAGCTCATCCCTTATTATAAGGTACATCAGGATCACCCATGAGCTATAATGGATCTGAATCCTTCGTATAAGATATATTGGTCACACACGTGAGCTATAATGGGGATAAACCCTTTGCATAAGATGTATCGGGATAACTTTTTTCATATAATGATCATGCATAATTTCATGAATAAAAAAATTTCATCATAAATAAATTTAAAAAATATATTAAACCCATATAAAAAATACTTTTGGATAAAAATACCTTTTCCTTTTAAAATCCATTTTTAATACCAAAAAAAATTTATTTGAAAAACCATTTTAAATACAAAAATAACCAAAATATTTTATAATATTTTTATTTTAATAAATACTTAAACCTTTAAAACAAATCTTGAAATCAAATAATGGTATGGGTGGTATAGAAGTCATTTTCACTATGTAGAACATTAATTTTGTCATTTTTTAAAATGTTCTGTATAAAATACATAAAAAGGCCTCATTTTTAAAATCCATTAAAATAAAGTAAAACTAAACTAAAATTTACGTCATAAATTTTTTATTTCTAGATAAATAAAATTATTTTAGAGACACGGTCATGGAAAATAAATAGTTTGAAGGAAAATATTAAAAGATGATTTTTTAAAAAGAAATACCTCTTATCATGTAGAAAGAACTTTAATTTTAATCCCCCAAAAATAATAACATTGAAAAACATTATATATAATTATAATAATAAATTTATGATATAACATGTCTATCTGGTTATATGTACGCCCTATAAGGGAATAATGGTTCATAACATCGAAACATTCTTCAATTAAATAAAATTTAGATGAAGTCACTTAACTTGAGTATGAATTGTCATGTGTGTCTTCATCTTCATGAATAAAAAAATGATTTTAACTATTTAATTTATTGATAAAAATTTTCATGTTTATTATTAATTTTATTTCACTTATTAAAATGTTTGATAGAATTACTTAATCAATTATGTTTAGGTTAAATGTTTTGACCATATTCGTCTTATATATGAAAATGAATTTGGTAGGTTGACTATGGAAAAAAGAGGTCATTATTTAATTATATATAGAATAATAATCATTAAATAATTATCATATGTTTTCAAAAATTATAAAAATACATCATGAAATGTGGTTATTAAAATGAACTAACTTTACGATCATAGAGAGGATAATTCTTACCTATGCTTGAGTAATATTTTCATTTTTCAATGATCATCATGGAAAGAAGGTAAGTAATATTTTATATTTAAAAAATGCTAATTATACCATAAATAACATAATATTTGATTATATATACATAAATATATCATCCTTGTGATTTTGTGATGAAAAAAAGTATCACATCTCTTCGAGGAGGTAGTAGTCCACACATCCACGAATGACGTTATAACTTTTTTAGTGAGTGAAAAGGTAAGAAATAAAATGATATAATATATTTCTAGAATGATATATATTTCATGAATATCATAATTATTTAATTTATATCACATATATTCATTATCATAGTTGTTATTACCTTCCATGATACGCGTTACTGAAAAATCAATAACATCACTTTGCGTGGAGGTGGTCCACCGTACACACGAGCGATGTTATTTTATCCCTTATAGAATGGAATATAAAACTATAATGTATGATATAATGAATAAATATTTATAATTATGTTATAAATATCAAATATTAACTTTATATTTTCCATCATACCCAAACGTGAGAGGTGGTAATGGAAAAACGAATGACAATGGTTCGTGATGTGGTAGTCCGCCGTACACACAAATGATGATTTCATAACCCATTTTTTTTAAATAGAGAAATTATTAAGGTCATTAAATTAAATTAATAACATTGATGTGTATTTAATATAGATTTTTTATTATATAATATTGTTTTAATAATATTTTAAGGGGTTTGAGGAATAAATAAAACTAATACACTCATTGATGAATATTAAATCTTCTTATGGTAACTCCATTTGGTTTTTAACAAATCCCTTTCTTGGTTAAATTTAATCTAAACCTATGTCTTCTAGGTTTACTTTAGAGAAGTTGTGAAGTGATTTTGGTTAGTTTTGGTCGATCCAAATGTCGTTATTGGTGTGAATAAGTGAGAGTAGAGAGTGTCGATTTATAGATGAGGAGGAGTGGAAATTTTGTAAATACCCAAATGTATTCACTATGAGGAGGTATTTGTTACCTATGTGCTTCAAAAATTGAATAAAAACTTAATATAGGGTTTATGTTTCCAATAAACACATTCAAAACACAAAAATGTGCACATTTTATCATGTTATTACTTAGTGTTTAAGTTTACTCAATTATACCCTTTTAGTTTTCTACCTTAGTAACTTGTATCTTTTTATTTACCTGGGTAAATTATCCTTTAAGAAAAAAAAACAGAAATTTGTTTTATTATATATTTTAAACATAATAATTATGAAAACTAAATAAAATTTATTAAATAAAAATTTTATGTTTGTGTAAAATTAATTTTAATATAAACGAATGATATGCACAAATCCTCGTTGTAACCTTAATCGATGTAATTGATTTTAACATTTTTCACTAATAAATATGGTAAAATTTTAATTTGGCCTTATTATATAATATAAATTATTAATATTCCAAATATGGAATCTATTTATCTAATTTAATCTCACATAATGCAATAATTTAATTTAAAATTAATCGCACTGGCACAATGGGAAAGTGAGTTTTTTAAAAGAAAAATTTTAAAAAATTAAAATGTTTTATATAAAAATTTTATATAAAAATTATTGATGAAATTAATTTGATTAATTGATATAAAATTGACCTAATTTTACTTAAACCCCATTCATAAATATAATTTATCATTATAAATTATTCAAAGGAAAGAGAAACATTCAATTAAAATTCAATATTTTTCACTTTTCATCAAACAATTAAGTTTCTTAGAAAAATAAAACAAATTCACCGAGAGATAATTTTGGAATAATAATTCAAAAATTAAGTGTATTTTTTCAAATAAATTATATATAAATGGTAAAAATTCATTTTAAATTATGCTCACAATGCAGTAATAAACTTTCTTTTAAAAAAATTCTATTTTTTTCAGAAACAACTATTTTTCTTTGAAATGATTATTATATTACTTCTAGTTAATAAATAAAATATGAAGACGTTTTAAATATGTATTTTAATTTCTTAGTTAATAATATCCATAACTTCAATTCAAATTTATCAGTTATAAATATCACATTAAATAATAATGTTTTAATAAAGTATCGCATTTCAATGATACTCGTTGTTGTGTTCATTAAAAGCAATCAAAGAGATTAAATTTATTTAAAAAACATATTTTAAAGTATTTTGGTTTAAAATTATTATCTATGTCCAGTGTTTCATTTCATTTACTATATCCAACAAAGTGTTCTTCCTTTAAAATCTTAGGGTGTTACATCACCCCCCCCTTAATAAATTGCATCCTCAAAATTTGAACTTTTTCTCGAAAATCAAAAGATGGAAATTTGAAAATAATTTGTTAGTAAAATTAGATCATAAAAAGGATTAATAAAACATGATCTTAATAAGAGATAATGTGATGTAAAGAGATCATATGTAATAAAACATAACTAGGTTTATAAGTTAGAGAATATTTGTGGAAAGGGAAATTATATAAATGGAAGAAAATCATAAATAATTATATAGAGAGATTGTGGTAATTGATCATAAATAAATAATTAATAATACGAATGTTAAAGACCTAAAAACCATAAATCTGTGAATATCTAGAATATTATCTAATTATTTGGAAATGAATATGACATGATATTTTTTTTATTTTAATATCATTTTACTAATGTTAGGGAATTATTTTAGTATATTAAAATATATGGAAATATACATACTATACAAGTTTTTATTTAATGAGAAGAATATAACCCTTTGGTTGTTCTTTGATAAATTTAATATTCTCCCTTTACTCTAAAAAATTAATTTTTTCCCTAGAGTACTAAAATTCACTTTTAATAAATCATAAGATCCATAAAAGAGTGACTAGTATTTTGATAAATCTCTAACCTTTTTTGAAAATCAATATGGTTAGCACAAGTTATCTAATACAGTAAATTACTCACTTAAACTCAAATGTAACACAACTAGTTCATCATTAATATTAATAATTTTCAAATTGTTTACCTAAAAACAATGGCATTGATGATCATATTAACCCTAAAAGTTATAAATATCTTGAAACTTTTGTCTAAAAAATGTAAAAGAATTATTACTCAAATAACATTTCCACTAAATCATATACATTAGATATCTCTAAACACTCTATAAATATATCCCAAAGTACATCCATTAATTATAAAACCAAAATATAGGTGTCTAGTTAATTGATATTATTATAAAACTTTATAAAATAATAACCTCCATAAAGATACCACCAGCTCACAAGAAGTACCAACATCCACGTTAGAAGTAGAAAATGATTTTTTACCCCCTTTTATTCTAATCATAATGATTTCCACAAAAAGTTAGTAACTTTGGACATGTTAGCATACTTTTTTATCTCACTACATTTAAATCATCAGACTTGTGACTAGATATCTGTTATCTTACTCTTGGATTTTTCAGGTCTCCTTTCTTTATAGTCACGAACCTTGTGACCAAACATACCACACTAGTAACACTTTCTATATCTTAACATACATTCCCTAAAATTTATTTTACAGCACTTGTAAAAATTTTAGGAATTACCACAAATATTATTAATTAGTTTCCTCTCTATTTCCTTCCACTTAGACCATTTCTTACACTTTTCATATCATGGAACATAAGTGTTAGAAAACTACATCTCGACTTTCTCAGTAAAATGATCAATTTTTTCTTAACTTTTAAATTCTCATATGGTCAAAGATATTATCAAGATTTTATTTAATCCTGAATATAATTTATTAATTTTACAATCAATATCCCAGAAAAAATTGTTGTATACCTATCCAATGTTGTAAATGTTTTTTCATATTATGGCACCGAATCTACATCCGTTTTCCTCAATTCCAAGAACTGCTTCTCCATACTAAGACGAAAAAACTTAAGGTAATATTTATCAAGGAAAATATTTGTAAATATGTCTCAATACATATAATCAATATCAAATTTCTCCTTAGTATTCATAACCAAATAATACCATCAATCAGCTTAAACATCAAAATTATAAATGTAAAGTGTTACCTTTTGATTTTATAAACATCTAATGACTTAAAGTATATTTTCCAGTGTATTGATCCATCTTTTAGATACCATAGTGTTATATGATCCACTAAATGATAAAGGATACTGCCTGATGAAATTATTTACTATTGAAAGGTTCTTTTGGGGTATATTGGGTTCCTTTCTAGCACCTAAACCACCACTATTAATATCATGCATCAATATATCCATCAATGCAAAAAAATCTCTATTCCAATTCCAACCATCTAAGGATGCTAATTTGGAAGGTTATTTCCCTCTCAATTCCTTCCCACTAAAACTTTCTTATTTCCTCCACATAAAACTATCCATAACAGTCATAGATTAGATGAAGTAACATGTAAATAATAAAATTCTATATCATTTAAGCTTATCCATAAGGTAAAATCTCCCAAGGGAATGTTTTTAACACTATCTTAATCTCTAAATTTTTCCTTGCTATCCTTTGATACCAAATATAATTACCCAACCATAAAACTTAAATAATCTTGAGTATTATGTCAATAATTCACTATAATATATTTTATGATCTTTTTAGGTTTACAGTTTTAGATAATTAGGCCAAAATTCTTACATAAACAACCTTAAAATCCATAGTGGACACATCTAATTTGTATCCATTTTCCCATAATATAAAACTATTATTATAAAGAATGATTTATTTTCATGAAAAATCTCCATGAATTTAAATTTGACGTACTTTTTTCCTGTATCCATCCTTAATTTATGGGGAAAACATTTTAAAAACATGGGATGGGAAAAATCATGGTATGGGATATAAAAATAAAGGAAACTATTAGATCAGTAAAAACTTGGAAACTCATATAATTTCTACCTTTAAATTAAATATTCATTGATTGTATGTAGAAATAAACTTTCATAAAAACACATACACATACACATGGTTTTATCATTTAAATTATTTAAAACCAATAAAAATCATTTAAATCCCTTTTGATATTATGGAGCATTATATTCAAAAAACCCTTTTAAAACCCTTTTAATTGGAATAAACATACGGCCGAATTCTAATATTATAACCAACCAATTAATTATATAGATACAATGGAACTCAACCTTAGAAAAAGATATATGAGGATCACCTATTTATCATGATCTATAAGGGGCCTCATGTAATGCCCTGACCCTAGTTACCCAGAGTCGGTGCATTATTACATATCGTTGTCATGATCACAATAGATCATGTCCCTAAAGACCAATTAGTTTAGTAGCCTTGTAATTATTAGATACATACATATGTTTTATATTAAATCATGAAGTAATGAAAAACAACATTGTATCCCCCTTTGAACACACTCTTATCCCTTAGCCTATTCCTATATGTTAATCACGATATAATTCTTCACATCCTGAGAAAAATGAAACATTGAAAGGGATGAGCTCAGATACTTAGTAAGGATAGAAATATAACAAAAACTTTCATAAATAAGCATAAACCTTTAATGCAATGTATACGACTAAAACACAAGCCTTTTAAACTTAAATTTCAGCATAATATGGAAAATGTAAATAAAATAATGTCATTTAATTATTCACATGGATTTTATAGTTGAATAGTCGCATGTAAAATCAATAGATAATTTTATAATGATAAAATGCATAATTCCATACATAATAACAACATAGTCAACACCTCGTGCCAAGACTACAAATAAGATTTTTTTCAAGGCCGTGTGGCAAGACACTAGTTTGTCTCATGAGACCTACCGATGCATAGAGTAGATATAGCGGGCTCCACCCATCAGTTACTAAGTCCAATGAATTCCTCATATTAAATGGGTAAAACATAATCTAAACATTCATTTTAAAACTAGCATATGAAATGTCAATACTTTAACCATGAATGGCATAAAAATAACACATCTACAGTCAAACATAACCCATTCAATACAATATGGATGATTGTATTATAATAAATCAACCTCAATGAAGAATAAAATAAAATTAAGTATATTTACATAGATGAAAATATTTAGAAAAACTATTTGAGATAAATATCCCCTTTTTCTTGAAAACATTTAAAAGGCGCACTATTCATTAAAGAAGTTGTTTCAAATAGATTTTTGAATCAAAGTGTCCTATACCACTTTGAAACTTTTGAAAGAAATTTTAATTTCAGAAAATCCATTTCCATGTAAATAAATACTTAAAACCATTTTTAAAACATGAACCTTAATGAGAAATATTTAGGAGAAAAAATCATTAAAACATTTAAAACAGTATTTTAGTTAAAGAGTTCCTAACCAAATGAGAGACACTTGAATACAAGTAATTGATGAATAAAATTAATCAAAACTTTATAATATCATGAGAATAAATGGATTCATGATAAAATATGTCAAAGTACAGTATATACACCATATAAAAGTGAATTGGTGCATAACGACAAAGAGGTCTCAACTGAATGTAAATTTAGACGAAATACCTTATAATAACTGTAACCTTGTATTAATGATAAATCATTGAAATAATTATGTGTGGAAAATACAAATACAATTAATATAATTTTATATTCGGTGTAAATCAATTATAGTACATTCATACATTGTCTTTTAAAAACAAAACCAAGGACTTGGATGTTTAACTTAATGAATGGATATTGAGTTAAGATTACACTTAACAAGTTCATATCAATGACATGATAATTTATCAATGGATTGATTATGTGTATTAAAAGTATATACACACAAAGGGGAGTGGAAATTTCTATATAAATAATAAATAGTTATTCCTCACATAAACTTGGAGTAAAATAATCAATGAAGTATGCGTAAAGCCCAATGAGTAGAAATTGAAATTTGAAATTCCCTTACCAATTTGGTAAAATATGAAACATACACCCCATGAAAGAAGGATCATAAAATGAAGATGTAAATACCCATAAATTAAGTTATATTACCCCAAGAATAAAATAATGGGTAGTATATACACCACACAAAAGGAAAGAGTGGCAAATATAGCATGAATCTCACAGGAATAAAAAGTGAGATGAAAACCCTTTACCTTGTACTTTTCCTTAGTTGATGGTACGTTAACCTCCTTTATAATGGTGAAATAATTGTTATTAAATTATAAAATAACCATATGCATAAATATGATATCATATATGATTTTTGAAAATTTCTTTGTTAATAATACTTTAGTAGTATCATTGTTTCGGGTGTTAACTGATTTGTTTTTCTTTATATGTTTTGTTATGTAAGTCATTTTTTATGGATAGTATGTATTTGATTTATATGAAAAATGATATTATGTTCATAAACATTATTTTTTAATCATAAAATGACATTTATTTTTGAATGGTTATGATGGGAAATGAATCTAATCGCGTTCGTGGAGACGGTAATCCGTACGTACGCCCGAGCGGAAATACTATTCTATTGATGGTGGAATCATATATAATTGGATGTTATATCATATATAAAGAATAATTAATATTTTATATTTATTATTTACATCAATTATACTCATTATTATACCCATCCAAAATAATTAAGTGTTGAATAACAAACTACACCATGACGTAGCGACGGTAAGCCTTACGTATGCATGTATGGTGACTATGTCATTCAGGATGGATAGAATAATTAATATGGTTGTACCATATTTATAATAACATCACCGTATGTAGAAGGTACTGGAGTTATTTTTTTTTTTATGGAAACAACAAAGGAAGAGGAAGTGGAAGAAGAAAATAACTTTGAAAGAGGTGATGAAATTATTACCTCTTCTTCAGGGTGCTTCCTTTTGGTTTGATCAAAAGGGCTCCTTAAGTTGGATATATGATCAAATTAAGGCCTATAATTTTAATTGAGGGTAGTTGCGAGGATATTTTAGTATCATTTTGGTGATCCAAATGGCTTTTGAGGTGTGATTTTGAGAGAAGGGGAAGTGCCCTTTTATAAGAGAGGTGAGGGTCATTTTAGGAAAACCTTGAAATATTATTTTATTATACAATACTATTCGGTTAATAATGGCTCCAAAATAATTTATTTTGAGTATAAGGTGGGTATAGTTCGAAAAACTCTCAACAAATAGGTTTTAGACAGGTTAAGGTCTCTATATTAACCTTATCTTTTAGATTTAACTCTTGGTTAAATAGTTTAACATTTACCATGTCTCCTTGTATTTTCATATTATATGGTTAATAAACTTACTATAAAATAACAATAAAACTCCAAGTGGTTTATTAATGACATATATATTATTATATAAGTCCTTTTGATAAACCTTATAATTTTAATACTATTATATTATTTAATAATATAGTATTTGTTTTAAAAACTCATTTATGTCAATTTTGACATTATTTAGTATTTGGGTTTTGTAAAAGTCATAAAAATCTTATTTCTTCAAAAAAATTAAATTAAATCAACCATAACATGTAATATTAACCTATAAAATTTTTTTAATGCATCAAAATATCAATTTACATTTATTTTAATATTTATAATACAAATTATTTTAATCTTTCATTAATAAGGTAATTACCACATCATCATTGTGTCATAAATAAATTTAATTATTTAATGTATAAAAATTATAAATAAAATACCATGATGTAGAAAATATTTTTAGATTACTAATTAATATTTATAGTCAAAATCATTATATGAATAACCCTATATTAAAAAAATTAGTTATTAAAATTTGAATTTAACAATTTTAACTCTTCGTTAAATAAAATAATAATAAATGTACTAATCTAAACCATGTGGACCAAAAGGATCATATTTTATTCATAAGGTAAATTTTGGTCGAAATACACATATCTAATAAAATTATGACATGTGTTAGGATAATTATAATATCATTTTTACCTTTAATTACCCTATTTACTTTAAATTGTGGTAAATAATATTCAAAACATATTATTCACAAAAAATATTTTCATCTTTTTGAACCACATTTTACTTATGGATTTCAATTTTGCCTCTAGGATTTTTGAAATTCAATTCACAGAAGTGGTAAAATTATGTTTTATGCAAATTTGCTAACGTTCATAGAAGGTGGGTAAAAGACGTTAAAAAATTCAATAAAATTTTATACATCTAATTTTATTAGAAAATGAGTCCAATTAATTATATTGAACTAATATAGGTATTATGTATCTATTTTAATTAAAATAAATAAAAATAAATTAAACAATTATATAAATAAAATATCGATTGTTAAATAATAACGCAGTGTTTTTCACTATTTATCAAAAATTGAATGATTTTAAAAAAATACCAAAGATTCACCTTAAGATAATTTTGGTATTCTGAATCCAAAAATTATGTCTATTTTAACAAATTCAAAACAATGAAGTATCATTAATTAATTCTTCTTCTCAAAACCAGAAATTGGGTTTTTGAGAAGTAAAAACTATCAAAAGATTGATATGTGTTTATGTCCGGTTTGAAAGTGAAATTACTTCCAATGACCAAAATTGAATTAAATAATAAAAATATAATCTAATTATACTTCAAACCCATTAAACTGTATAATTTAACACTATAAATTATTTTGATTAAAAAAGTTGTTTTCAATTGAAATATAGTATCTTTCCCTATTCATCAAAATATGAAAGTTATCAGAAAAACACAAAAATATTACCCAAACTAAATTTTTATGGCGTCATTAAAAAGAATAATTTAATTTTATCAAATTTAATATATAAAATTTTCAAATATCATATATATAAATGGCAAGCCACTAAAAGGCAGAAAAACTGCATTTTTTGAAAAATACTTCTTTTATCTGATAAATTGAATTTGTTCTTATATTATGTCTAATAAACACAAAAGATAAATGTTAAAATTATATAGGATATATATATAATTCAAAATTGGGTTATTACTATTCATAATTACTTTTTAAATGGCTAGTTTGATTGGTCGTGGTGTGCTTGAACTCAATGTTGTGTACATCGCACGTTGTTGTATTATTCAAAGAGAAGTGTACCATAGAATCTTATGGTGTTATATCCTTCCCTACTTCAATAAATTACATCCTCACAATTTAAAATTGTTCTTCGGAAATAATATAAAATACCTTTGTGGAATACCCACATTGGAAATAGGGTCAATAAAATTACTCTTAATAAGAGGGAAAGGGAAATGAAAAAGTCACCACCAAATTAGGGTTTCGAATAGGAGAAAATTGGTGGAAATTATTATTGGAGAAAAAATGTAAATATTTATAGGGTGTGATTGATGTCATCAATCATAAACAAGTGAATGGAAAATTGAGGGTCTCAATGCCACAAATCTATGATGAATAACGTAAGGTATTAGGATAACACATTTTTGGGTTTAAGATCCTTTCCATAAGGTTTAAGAATTAATTCCTTCATAGAATAAGAAAAAGAAAAAAAATAATTGATAATTAGAGTTCCATTCTTTAACTAATTTCACCCATAAAATCATATTTCAGTCCAAAATATTAGTATTTAAGATGACTTGGTCACACTTGAAACACTATAATCAACTTATATAGAATCATGTAATACACAATGGATGAACTATATATTTCCCTTCTATTTATATATTAACCAAAACCAAAATGGTTAGTACAAGATCAGATGATCCTCAAAAAGGATAATCCTTTAGAGAAAGAAATGCTAATCTTAAATTATAAAATTAAACGAAAAATACCCAATGTTCAATAAATACCATTCAATGAATAGTTGTCCTTAAAATCCTTCAATATAATCCAAACTAAAATTGAAACCCAAAAATCAGAATAATTTTATTACATAGTCTTCCACGTTAAATTTTATCTCTAAATAACATAAACTACTCTTAAAGTCACATACTTAAAAGTAATTAACCTAATCACACATTCCTATGATTGGTTAATCATTTCCCTAAATAACCCAAATCGCTATAAATCACAATAAAAACATAGATAAAAATCCATCATTAATCATCAAATTAAATCCCATAGTATTCTATTTTCCTTTGGCATATAGTGTTCCCAAAAGAGCAAACATATTCCAAAATAACATTTATCATTTAATCACCAAATCATTTTCCTACACTAAGGATATCAATTTGATAAAACATAAGATCCCAAATAATCTTGTTATTGATCAATAAAATCATTTAACAAAAAATATTTAGTCACACTAATTAGGGACTTCACATAGTCTAGTGGTAGGCGATAAATCCCAGTTTCACATTGGTTATGGGTTCAATTCCCACAGCTTTATCCGACGTGACGGGTTATCACACGGTCTGTGTGTTGTCCATTTTCAAAAACTATATTTTATAAAATTCCAGAAATATAATAAATTCCTCAAAATAACCATAACATAATTTAACCACAAATTTTATCTCATACCTTGTTTTTTCATGCCAAAAATTAATAACTTGTAATTCCCTCAAATTCAAGTATCATATAAACCCAAATGGTTATTTATAACTACATTCACAAAATAAAAGATAATTCTTTCACAAATAGATTTTTCACATAACAAACTGTCGGGTTACACATACAAGAGAAAAGTATTCCAACGTAATCCCATCGAAAAATATCACTAATACTTTTAAAAATTTCTCCATACATTTATTTCCACATAGGTTCTTTAATGACTAAGAGGTTGTCCTATAGAATTGGATATTGACTCAGGTATTTCCCAGGTCCCCTACAGTTAAGGAAAATGACTGTAACGGATTATTGGGATCATTTTTATTTTCTTCCATAGTACTCTTCATTTTTCTTCAGCAATTATTTACTTTATTTCCTTCTTTACCACACATAAAGAATTTATTTGTTCCATTGATACAATTTTCAAGCTGTCTCTTTCCACATTTCCTTCATGATGGAAATTGAGCTTTCTTTTCTCCATGGTCTCCACCGCTGGAGCTCTTATCATTCACCACCTTTATCTTCTTTTTTGAGTCTGGGAGTTGGTTAATATATATGTTGTTGATCATATTTTTGGAAATATGATTCAGCATGAACATGATATCTTTTACACATATCAACATTCCATTTTGTTGATCATTTCCACCACTATTTCCACCTTGTACATCATGTTCAATGTTACTATGACTTCCTTATAATCTAGCCCTTGACTAAAACTAGAAATCATTTTGTGAGTAACAATAGTCATAAAATCATTTATATAATATCATGACATGTTATTTTCAATCCAAAACACCTTAGGATTAACCAAGGATATTTATTCTTAAATTATATTAACATCCTTCAAATCAGTTTGTAAAGAAAATGTGAATTATCCCAATAATATCCCCCTAGAGTTTCGTAACTAAGAGTGCAGCAAGGCCCGTTGTCGTGCACCAGTTCTCATTCGAGCCTTGATCAAAGTGGTGTTTTTAGGTTTTACCCCTAGGTACATCTGTGCCAGAGCCACCTCTACCTGCTCGAATCCAGACAGGGATGTTTTTCTTGGAAAACCCATATAATATTTACGTTACCAAAAAATTGGGATGTTCTTCTATATTAATCCCCAAAGTCTATCTTAGGGTAATGTTCAATAATCACTGTTTTTCTAAATCTAGTTTCTATGGATTGTATTAAACTTCCTTTGATACCAACTATAATGCCCCAACCCCAGTTACCCAGAGTCAGTGAATTATTACATATCATTGGCATGATCACAAGTGATTATGTCTATAATGACCTATTAGTTTAGTATCCCTGGAAGTACTAGATACATACATAAGTTTTACATTACATCATGAAATAATGAAAAACAGAATTGTGTCCCCTTTGAAATTAATCATATACCTTATCCTATTCCTGCAGGTTAATCATGATATACTTCTTTACATCCTGAGAAAAGTAAAACATAGAAATGGATGAGATCAGATGCGCAGTAAGGATAACAATATAGCATAAACTTTCATAAATAACTACAAACATTTAAGGCAATGTATAAGACTAAAACACAATCCTTTTATACTTAAATTTAAGAATAATAACGAAAATATAAACAAATAATTCAATTTACTTATTCATATTGATATTATACTAGTTGAATAATCTCACGAAAAAACAATAGCTAATTTCATAATGATGGAATTCAAAATTCCAGACATCATTACCACATAGTCAAGGTTGTGTTCCAAGACTACAAATAAGATTTTGTCGAAGCCTTATGTCAATACACTAGGTTGTCTCATGAGACCTACTGATGCATCAAGGATCTATTGATTTCTCCACCCATCACTTACTAAATCCATTTCATTCCTCATATGAAATGGGTGAAACATAATCTAAACATTCATATTAAAACTAGCATACGAAATTTCAATACCTTAACTATGAATGGAATAAAAATAGCACATCCAAATTAAAACATAACTCACTCAATACAATATGGAAGATTTTATTATAATAAATCAACCTCAATGAATAATAAAATACACTGAAGAATATTGACATAGATGAAAATAGTTTGTAAAACTATTTGAGAGAAATATCCCCTTTTTCTTGAAAACATTTAAAAGTCGCACTATTTATCAAAGAAGACATTTAAAAGAGATTTTTGATTCAAAGTGTACCATAACACTTTGAAAATTTTGAAAGGAATTTTAATTTCAAAACATTCATGTCCATATAAATAAATACTTAAATACATTTTTAAAACATGGACATTAATGAGAAATATTTAGAAGAATAAATCATTAAAACATTTAAAACGATATTTTAGTTAAAGGGTTCTTAACCAAACGAGTGATGCTTGAATACAAGTAATTGAGGAATAAAACTAATAAAAACTTCATAATATCATTATAGTAAAATTATTCATGATATAATATGTCATGGAATGGTATATACACCATATAAAAGTGAATTGGTTCATAACGACAAAGAGGTCTCAATAGAATGTAAATTGGGACGACATCCCATATAAAGACGGTATCCTTAGATTAAGGATAAATAAATGAAATAATTATGTGTGAAAAATATAAATACACTCAATATAATATGATATTTATTGTAAATAAATCATAGGACATTCACACATATTCTTTTAAAAACAAAACAAATGACTTGGATGTTTAACTCAATGAATGGAAATTGAGTTAAGATTGCCCTTTACAAATTCATATCAATGGCATGAGAATTTATCAGTGGAGGTATTATGTGTATCAAAATTATATCCACACAAAGAGGAGTGGAAATTACTACATAAATAATAAATTTTTATTTTTCACATAATCTTGGATTAAAATAATCAATGAAGTATGTGTAAATCCCAATGAGTGGAAATTGAAATTTGAAATTCCCTTACCGATTTGGTAACTTACGAAACATACACCCCATGAAATAAGGATCATACAATTAAGATGTAATTACCCATAAATTAAATTATATTACACCAAGAGTACAATCATGGGTTGTACATACACCACACAAAAGGAAATAGTAGAAAATATAGCATGAATCTCACAGGAATAAAATGTAAGATGAAAAACCCTTACCTTGTAATTTTCCTTAGTTGAGGGTATGTTAACCTCCTGTATAATGGTGAAATAATTTTTATTAAATTATATAAGAAATATATACATAAATATGATATCATATATTATATTTTAATATTTATTTTTTAATAATACGTTAGTAGTATCATTGTTTTGGGTGTTAAATGATTCGTTTTTCATTATATGTTTTGTCACGTAAGTCATGTTTTTTATGAATAGGATGTATTTGATTCATATAACAAATAATATTATGTTCTAAACCATTATTTTTTAATCATAAAATGATGTTTATTCTTGAATGGTTATAATGGGAAATGAATCTCATCGTGTTCATGGAGACGGTAATCCGTACTTACGCCCGAGTGACAATACCATTCTATTTATGGTGAAATCATATGTAATTAGATGGTATATCATATATAGAGAATCATTGAAATTTTATATTTATTATTTACATAAATTATACTCATTATTATACCCATCCAAAATAATTAAGTGTTGAATAACAAACTACCCCATGACGTGGCGACGGTAAGCCGTACGTACACATGCATGGTGACTTTTTCATTCATAGGATGGACAGAATAATGATTATGGTTGTAAAATATTTATAATAAAAAAATTATGTATAAGGTACTAGATTTATAATTTTTGTATGGAAAGAACAAAGAAAGAGTAAGTGGAAGAATAAAATAACTTTGAAAGAGGTGATGAAATTATTACCTCTTCTTCGGGTGCTTCCTTTTGATTTGATCAAAAGGGCTCCATAGGTTTCCTTTCTGATCAAAGTAAGGCCTCTCGGTTGAAATGAGGGTACGTGGGAGGATATTTGATCAGTGTTTGGCTAAGACAAATGGCTTTGGAGATGTGATTTTGAGAGAAGGGTAAGTACCCTTTTATAAGAGATATGAGGGTCACTTTAAGAAAACCTTGAAATATTTTTTTATTATGTAATAATATTCTGTTTATAATGGATAAAAAGGGATTTATTTTGATTTTAAAGTGGGGTTGGGTCGAAAACCTCTCAAAATAGGTTTTAGACAGGTTTAGGTCACCATATTAACCTTATCTTTTAGATTTAACACTTGGTTAAATAGTTTAACATTTACCATGTCTCCTTGTATTTTTATATTATATGGTTAATAAACTTACTATAAAATACCAAGATAGTCCATGTTGTTCATTAATGAAATATATATTTTTATATAAGTCCTTTGGACTAACCTTATATTTTTAGGACTATTGTATTATTTAATAATATGGTATTTGTTTTAAAAACTCATTTATGTCAATTTTGACGTTATTTAGTATTTGGTTTTTTTGAAAGTCATAAAAATCTGATTTATTAGAAAAAAATAAATTGAATCAATATTAACATTTAATATTAACCAATAAATTTTTTTAATGCATCAAAAGTCTCAATTTACATTTAATTTAATATTTATAATATCAATTATTTTAATATTTCATTAATAAGGTAATTACTACCTCATCATTGTGTCATAAATAAATTTAATTTTTTAATGTCTAAAAATTATAAATAAGATACCATGATTTAGGAAATATTGTTATATTTATAATGAATATTTATAGTCAAAATTATCTTATGAATAAAACTATATTAAAAATGTTTTAGTTATTAAAATTTGAATTTAAAACTTTTAACTCTTCTTTAAATAAATCAATAATAAATTACAGAATCTAAACCAATTGGACCAAAATGATCATATTTTATTCATAAGGTTAATTTTGGTCAAAATACACTTATCCAATTGAATTATTACATGTGTTAGGGTAATTATAATATTATTTTTACCTTTAATTACCCTATTTACTTTTAACCGTGGTAAATAAAATTCAAAAGATACTCTTCACCAAAAATTATTTTCATCTTATTGAACCACATTTTACTTATGAATTTCAACTATGTATCTCTTGGATTATTGAAATTCAATTCACAGAATAGGTAAAATTACATTTTAAACAATAACACATTGTTTTTCAATATTCATCAAAAATTGAAAGTTTTCAGAAAAATACCAATAAATCACCCTAGACTAATTTTTAAATTCCAAATCAAAAAATAATGTCTATTTTACCAAATTAAAAACATATAAGTTTCATTAATTAATTGAAAATCAATTCCCATTTTCAAAACTAGAAAGTGGGTTTTTGAGAAGTAAAAACTATTAAAAGATTGATATGTGTTTATGTCTGGTCTAAAAGTGAAATTAATTCTAATGAAAAAAATTCTATTAAATCATAAAAATATAATATAATTATACTTAAAAACCATTCAAATTTATAATTTTACACTATAAATTATTTTTATTAAAAATGTTGTTTTCAATTAAAATTTTGTATCTTTTACTATTCATCAAAAAATGAAAGTTATCAGAAAAACACCAAAAATTTATCCAAACTAAATTTTTATGTCCCAATTATAAATAAGAATTTAATTTCATCAAATTGAATATATAAAAGTGTCAAATATTGTATTTAGAAAGGGTTCTCCATTAAAAGGTAGAAAAACTGCATTTTTTGAAAAATTCTTCTTTTATCTGAAAAATTGAATTTGTTTATATATTATGTCTAAGAAACCCAAATGATGAATGTTAAAATTATATGGGATATATATAAAATTCAAAATATGGTTATTACTATTCATAACTTCTTTTTAAATGGCTAGTTTGATGGGTCGTGGTGCGCTTGAACTCGGTGTTGTGTACATCGCACTTTATTTTATTATTCAAAGAGAAGTGTACCGTGGAATCTTGGGGTATTAATACTCAACCATTTGTATAAGCAATATAGGGTTCACACTTGAGATATAATGGGTATTAACCATTTTTATTAGATATATAGAGCTCACCCATGAGTTATGATGGGGTTCAACCCTTTGTAAAAGGTGTATCAAGCCCAACTATTTCAAATAATGCACAAGTACCATATTTTGAAAAACAATTTCACCATAACTCCATTTAAAAACTCTTTTTAACCCATATAGAAAATAATTTATAATGAAAATATTCTTTTCTTTTAAATACCCCTTTTCAATTCCAAAACCACATTTTCTTTGAAAATTAATTTTGAATATGAAAAAACCCAAAAATGGGAAGAGGGGTTTTATTTGATAAAATAATTAAATCTAAGAGTGGAAACTAGAAATAAAATTATTCTGATGGTGATAGAAAATTAATTTTTACTGTATAGATCATTCTTTTTTTGTTTTTCAAAACATTCAATACAAACACATAATAAAGATTCTTTTCTTAAAGCTGTTGAAATAAAGTAAAACGAAAATAAAATTTACTTTATAATTCTTTTATGTCCATGTAAATTTTAAATAAAATAATTTTAATAATATATTCATGGAACTAAAGAGTTTTATGGAAAACATCAAATGATTATTTTTAAAAAAGGAAAGTCCCTTATTAGCCATTAAACACAGGAATAATAATCCCCATGAAATAATAAAATTAAACAAAACATTAAATATAATTAGAATTTATAAATTTATGATATAACATTTCTAATAGTTTATTTAGGAACATTACAAAAAAAATAAAGGTGAATCACTTTAAAATATGCATCAATAAATGGAAATTGAGACGAAGTCCCTTACATTGAGTCTGACTTGTCACATGTGACTTTATCTTCCAAAATAATAAAATTATGTTAAATATATAATTTCTTTATAAAACATTTAAATTTTAGTACACTACTAGGAATAAGATAAATTCTAATGGTTTTGGGAAAACATTTTGTATAGTTCACTTATATGGACCTATACCAACAGTTTGTCCAAAACCGTTGGTATAGGTCACTAATTTGGACATATACCAACGGTTTTGGACAAACCATTGGTATAGGTCACTTATATGGACATATGCCAATGGTTTTGGCCAAACCATTGATATAGGTGCATAATAGAGACCTTATACCAACAGTTTTCCCAAAACCATTGGTATAGGTTCGATTTAGGTCCCAAAATCAAAGAATCTATACCAACAGTTCTCAAAACTATTGGTATTGGTATATACCAATGATTATGAGAACCATTTGTATTGTTACATGTATTTTTTATGGAATCTACTTACTGAGAACATTAAATAAATCAAAATTTAAAATATTTATGATAATACATATATATATTTATAAAATTATGTTCACAAAAGTCAAGTTAAGTTAGTGGTTTGGTCATTCAATCATAAACGCCAGGTACTGGGATAAAAACCCACTAAATTCTTCTTTTTTTGAAATACATATACCAATGGTTTTTTGGAATCGTTGTTATATATTTTTCATATTACTTATACCAACGGTTTTACCATTGGTATAAACCTATCCCCACGACTTACTTGGCCATGGTTCTCCAAACTGCTGGTATAAGATATACCAACGGTTTGGAGGCCTATACCAACAGTTTCAAAACGTTGGTATATGGTATTTTTCTACTAGTGGTAATACTTTTATTTCATTTAATTTATTGTTTTAGACAATAACTGAATCAATTAATTTTACATCAAATGCTTTGACCATATTTGGGTTATGTATCAAAATGACTTTGGTAGGTTGCCTATGGTCAAAGTGTTTATTATTTAAAAATTTATAGAATAAAAATATTTATATAATTATCATATTTTTACATAAATCCATCTTTTAAAATCAATCATGAAATATTGTTTTGAAAAATGAACTAACATTAGGATCACAGAGATGGTAGGTCATACGTATGCATAGTAAAACTTCCATTATTCAACGATCATTATGGAAAAAAATAAAAAAATATTTTATATTTATATAATTATAATTATATCATAAATAAAATAATATTTAATTATATATACTTATATATATCATCCTTTTGATGTGGTGATTTATAAAAGAATCACATATCATTAAGGAGGTGATAGTCCACACACCCATGAATGATGTTATCACTTTTTCCATGAGTGAAAAGATAATAAATAGAATGAAATATTATATTTAAATAATGATAAATATTTAATTAATATCATAATTATTTCATTTTTATCACATATATTCATTATATTTACCCTTATTAACTTACATGTTATACATTAATGAAAAACGTATCACATCGCTTCGCGAGACTGTAGTCTTCCGTACACATGAGAAACATTATTGTATCCATTAAATAATAGAATATAAAAAAGATATATATTATATAATTACTCCATATGTATATTTATATTATAAATATTATATATAAACTTTATATTCATCATTATACCCAACTGTGATAGGTGTTAATGGAAAAATGAACGACATCAGTTCACGAGGCGGTAGTCCCCCACACACCTGAATAATGATTTAGTAACTTATTTGATGGTATATATAAATGATTTATGTTATTAAATTAACATAATAAAATCTAATTATATGTTAAATATTGTGTATATTATATAATAATGGGTTAGGAAGAATTAAAGGGAGTGTTGGAAGAAATAAAACAAATTTTCTCATTGATGAACGTTAGATCCTTTTCGGGTAACTCCTTTTAGATTGGACCAAATACCTTTGATTGGATAGATTTATTAACAAAATAAGGATTATCAAATAATTTTAGGTAATTTTGGGAGTTGTTTTTAGCGTTTTTTGATCCAAATATCTTTATAGGTTTGAAGAAGTGTTGGGAGAGAGTTCCCTTTTATAGTTGATCAAGAGTGAGATTTTGTAAATACCCAAACGTATTCACTATTGAGAAGTCTCCCATACCTCATGTGAATCAAAAATTGAATAATAATTATGAATATGGTTTATTTTTACTATAAAAAAATTTAAAAAAACAAAAATAAAAACATTCATGTTATTCATTAGTCTTTAATTGTAATCAATTTTACCCTTTTAGTTTTTTACCATAGTGACTTGTATCTTTTTACTTACCTTTTTTATTAATCATTTAAGACTAAAATTAAAATCCGTTTTATTAGATAATATATAATTAATTATTATAATAATGAAATAAAATTTGTTAAATACAAATATTATCGGTTCTTAAAATTAATTTTAATACCAACTCATGTAACACACAATGCATCATTATACCATTAATCACAGTAATTAATTTTAATTGTTTTCCCTAATAATTGGGGTAAAAAATATATTTAACCTCACTAAATAATATAAATTATGATTATTATAAATATGGAATCATTTTTTTCAAATTTTAACTCACATAATATAAAAATTTTAATTTAAAATTACTCTCGAAGATGCGACAAGAAACCAGATTTTTTAAAAGGAAAATGTTCAAATGTTTAAAAAGTTTATATATATATATATATATATATATATTAAATGAAATAATAATCCTAGAGAACAGAATTTATTTTTTTGATATAAAATTGAACTAATTTTACTTTAAAAACAATTGGAAATATAAGTTAACAATATGTTTTATTTAAATGAAATTGAAATTTTCATTTAAAAATATGTATTTTTTCACTATTCATCACAATATGAAACTTTTTCAAGAAAAAACAACAAATTAACTCTAAGATAATTTTGGTATCCTAATTTCAACAATAAATTTTATTGTTTCAAATATATTTTTTAAAAATTAAAGATATTAATTTTCAATTATGTATGCAACTCAGGATTAAACCATCTTTTAGGAAAATAATATTTTTTTAACATTTCTTTTCTCTTTTAAATGAATATTATTATATTTGTAATAAAAAAAACTGAACATGTGTAACTAAATATTATCATAATATAGTTAATATTATTTACAAACACCATTCTAATGGCTAGGTGATAACCATAACATTAAATAATAAAAATTTTAAAAATTATTGTGTTTCATTCAAACTTGGTGTTGCATGGGTTCAAAGACATCGAAAATAATAAATTTAATCAAAAATAAAAATATTTTAATGTTTTAGTGTGTTATATTCCCATCTAAGATCAGTGTTTCATATCATTTACATTAACAAACATAGATTTATTCTGTTAAAATATTATGGGGTTACTAATAATTTTGATATAATAAAAAAATTAATAATTCTTGATCCCCACATCAATAATAATAGATGTGTCAATATATTCATCTCAATATGCACCCTTATATATGTAAAACCATGTCATTCAATTTTTCTCTTCCCCAACTACCTTTTCATATTAGCTTTAAAACATTCAATGCCCTATTCATTCAACTAATGACTATTGTTGATTCACATTCATCCAGTGCTATAATATCACACCATACATATAAAATGACTTAATGTGGTCAAATATGACCATTGAATTAAATTAATCCTCCAAAAAGATATCATTATCTTACAAAATTTTCATTCAAATTAAAATTTTTATCTTTTCAAATAACTATCTATCATGACATTTTGATCCCTACACCACAACGTAGTTAATTCTATCACACCAATCATACTCTATAGACAACAAGTTCATATATTCAACCTTTAAATATATATAGCCATTTTGGATTGAAAATATCCATATCAAGAACTAATATGCAAAATAAATCCCAAGACCATCAATTATTTTTTCTGGATTCAAATACACCTATCTATAAATTTTGTTCCAATTTATAATTAATTCCCAAAAACAAGATGTGATACTAAAATATGACATGCACTACAAAATGGTTATTTGAAGTTCCCTATTTTCTGTTAAACCTTAGAGACCACACAACATCTTTATGTCAGAATATCTACCCATTTTTCTCTACACTATGGCCACTATAATGCTATGTCACTTTATCCCATGGTGTAGAAGTATTAATATAAGTTTATCTTACCACCATAAGTAGAAAATGTTCAATAAAATTATTAACTGCTCAGTTTTTGTTGGAACACAACATGTCCATTTCTTTATTATAAATTGGGTGTTATTCCCTTCTCTAAATAAAATCTATAATTAAGAAAATATTTCTTTTAATCCTAAAACTTCTTATAACATCATAATATGAATGAATAATCAGTATTAACTTATTAAAAAAATTTTAAAATCTATATTAGTCTATAATACTTCATCTGTTCATCTATTGATATTCCAGTCATCAATATAATCATCTTCAAAATCCAATTATACATATATAGATATCATTCTTCTATATCAAACTAATCTTTACTTGTTTGAGAACCATATAAAACATTATTCCTTAATTTTTATATATCCATGTATCATTATATAAATATCACAATTTATCACAAGAATATCATATCTCCATGAACATTTAATAAATAACCATTAGTTTTCCATGATGACCCCCTTTGTATTTTTTTCTGATTATAATTGTATCCAACCATTAGTTTTCACCAGTATCATTCATCATCTCTATTATACATCCTCTCATAGTTATTAAATATCTCCCATTTTCAACAAATAAACATTAAATTTAAACCAAATACACCACACCACTATTAGTTTCTACATTATCATCCATTGGATATTGTTTCCAATTCATTATTAAATCCATCATCACACTACCTTTGAAAATTTTAATATATTACACTACTACATTATATCTAAATGAAATTATCCATTAAAATGAATTTATTTATGGTGAATTTTTATCTCCCAGTTTTATAATAAATTATAAATGGTACCTTCAATAATTATTTTTATATTCTCCATCCCTCTTTATCAATACCTTCATTACTGTATGAAATTCAACATTTTTTCATTTTTCCCACCCTTTGATAGATAATAAATAATAATTGAACATTTATATCGATCACCAGATGTCTAAAACTATAGTTTAAGAGTGGATGTGCTTCCCATTTATCATATGGATCACCTATAACAAATTTCATAGTTATTTTAATCTTCCATCCATTTATAAGATATTTTTCTTACTATTTACAACTGGAAATTCTCTATCCCATACATCAAATCTTATCCTCCTTTTTAAAAATTACATTACATCTATATAACTCTTCGTTTGATGGAAAAAATTTTGTTACTAAGGTTTATATATTAATTTTATTGGAATAAACCCATATTTTCCTTTAAATATGAAAATTGTATCCAACAATAGAAGAAAACTCAAATACTTTCCATTATTAAACTAATATCTTTGAAAAGGGATGAAAATAAATCCTCTACACATGTATGAGTCGTTAATCAGTATAGGAAATAAGTGTATAATTTAACAGCCATAATTTTGTTAGTGGAACTCACTTACTACCATAATAGTATGAATTATGGTAATTTATTTACATCATACAATATGATATCTTTTCAATAAAACATTAATAATATCTTAAAAACCATAAATCAAATAGTCCGTTATTCATAATATATGTTAAATAAAAATTTTTGAAATATTTTATACACTTCTCATAGGGATAAATTATTTTATATATCAGTTTAATTAGATTTTAAAGCGTTGATAAAAAATATACATAGGATTGTCATCACTGATATAATTTATTTAATTTATTTTCATCATGTGATTAATTATTTTCTAATATATTTTTAATATTCATAAAAATATCATGTGACATCACATTTTATGTCAAATACACAAACATGATACTCCTTAAACATTATTTTTTATTTATCAAGATCTTATCTTCATTCATAAATTTTAGAAACCCATTTTTATGAAATGATATGTGATTGATAAAAATTGTGACTTTTTGTATAAGGATTTAATTCTAATTGATTTCTATATTTGGTAATAATCTGCATACATTAATTTTATTTTTATATTTGGAAATAATAATAAAATTTATTTCCCTAAAAGCACTTGTAATTCCATAATCCATTGTAATAACACATAAGATTATATATTCAACATCATCATAACTTTATAAACATTATATATTTATCACATCTTGTATTGTACTCATATTATTATAATGAATTTACCACATGGAATTTATCTCCCCTTAAAAAATCCTCATAAAAATTGTTATAAAACTTAAATATATATAGAGAGAGGAACTTACTTCTCTGGAAAATTAAATTTTTATTTCAAGAGAACTTTTATAGAAAAAGTGGTAAATTGAACAAGTCCAAAATATAATATGTTAAATGCAGAAATAACTACCTAAATTATTAAAGACAAAACTAAGATTGTTGGAATTTCTCGCCCTTTATAACCCCCATTTAAGTTGCATTACCCACATATCCAGATCTTCCTTGGTGAGATATTCAAAGTTATTTTCCATATTCAACTTTAGTATTATTTTTGGTCATGTGAACAATCAATTTTATTTTAAATTCTTATCACTCCTTTCATGTGTTTCTACTTTTTGAAATACCACATGTTCAAAACTCACTATGGATATTTAAATTTGAATCCTTCATTTTATTTGGGCTGGAATCCATAGCCATTGTAAAACTAATCCCAATATTTTCAATTTACACTATTTATACATCATATTTATTTTATTTTTATACATTCTTCACCTTGTGGGGGTATTTATTTTGTATTTATCTCTTTACCTTCAGTCTCATTTCTAAAATCATTGTCATTATTTATGGTTGTCCACTTGTATATCTATTAAGAGTACAATTAAATTTTTTATCCATGAAGTATTTTTCTTCATCCTTTCATCCTACTTTTATTCAATAAGAGAGTCTTTGGGTTTAATACACCATATTTGGTTATTTTTGTTTTGATATTGTTATGTCACAAAATTTTTCTAATGGTGCATGATAAAACCTCTATTAATTTCCATTTTTAATTCATCTAATGCCTGGAGTATATTTCTCAAAATAATATATCTTCCTTTAATTTATAAAAAAACTCTTATTGATGTGGGAAAATGTGTTCTCTTATTAGAATCAAAATTATTACTTTTTCTATAATTCCTTACCATGTGTACCTAGTTAAAATATATAAAAAAATTCTTGATAAAATCATACCTCATTTATCTCAGCATCGATTAATACGTTTCATTACATTTTCATCCATCATTGAATCTATTGGATTCAAAACACATATCGATGTTGTATCTCATATATCTATCATAATAACACTAAAACATCACCATCCTTTTATCCTTTAACTTTTATTTCAACTTTTTCATACATATTCTCTATATAATAATGTATTTACATAAGTGAACACTAATTTTCATTTCCCTTTAAAAGAATTTTACATAGTTTATATATAATTTTTCTTTAAATACTTCTATCAATATAAAATTAAACAAATTTATTCTAGATAAAAATATTTTCAAAAAAATATCATCTCATCATGTTCAATTTTTTAAGGAGTAAAATTAGTTGTAAGATCCTTCTTTTTTTAATTATTCCATCGATTTATCTTCATGTTCTCTAAATAAATGACATTTCTATTTTATCATTGCACTAAATATTCCAACTAAATAATTCATGTAAAATCATACTTTCTTTAATAACATAATGTCAAATGAAACTTATTTTATTCATTAATAATGTACTCCATGAATGATTTACAATGGATTCACCATTTAATTTATGGATGGGATCACTCATTGATTATTGTAAGAAAATACTTAGGATTTATATTGTCATGTTACTATGAATTATTCAACCAAATAATCACTCTATTCAAATTTCTTAAGGTAATCTCAGCATTAATGTTTCCTAGAATCTTAAAACATAGTATTATAATAAAACTCATAAACAAAAACAATCACATTTACCCTAATGTATATGTATATCTTCTTATGAGTCTTAGTCATGTTACTCATTAGTTATAGGTTTTCATATAATGAAAATGACTATGTAATAAGACCAATTTAATGATTGATTTATCTTTAATTGTATTAATATGAAATGAAATTAAGAACATGTAATTTTTACCTATACATTTTGATATTCCATATTTTAATATTTTATGGACATTAGTTGTAGATCATTAATGAAACCAAAAAAATATTCCTACCTCTATAGTAATGCATCAGCCTTGGATCCTAATTCAAAATAAAGAATTACTGAATATCAAAGGAGATATAGAGACCTCTCTGTGAGATAGATAATAAAAATGAATGAACATAGTTTCAGCTAAGACTAATTTCATCATTGGTGTCCACCAATATAGGTTCATCTTCCCTCTTATATACTCTCTTTGAATATCTTTATTAAATGAAGATCATCAACCATAAAATGTTCTATTTGAGGGAACTAGTATGATATCAGTTTATTAAGTATGAAACCATTTCAACATTTGAAATGGTTCATCATGCTATAAATGAATCATCTCATTGATTCATAATAGATAAGAAAATTTGAAGTTGATATGGTACTTCCAACTATAAAAACATTTTATATAGGTGAAATAAAGTCATAGAATTTACATTTCATGCATACCAGACAATATTGGCCTAGATCGTTTCTCTTTATTTTAATTTAGGTTACAAAAGTGGTGTAAAAACAAGCTCCCAGATATATTTTGGATATGGTTTATCAAACGTTCATCATTATTGAATAAGAAAATTTCATAAAACCTAATTATTATTTATATGAAAAATATAATGACATTTATTTCCTTAGTAGCATTGAAAATATATCTGAAATTAATGTATAATATATATAATCATGGAGAAAAATCTTGAAATTCATCACTATAACTCAATCTAATATGATTTATAGTGTGATAATGATTAAAAATTCTCATATAATTATATTACCATGTCTATTACAAGATGTATTATATTTGTTACATGTATACTTATATATTCCCATTTCCTATAACATAGAGTGAAAACTAGACATTGAACATGTCAATGTAGTATAAGATATCACATTAATTTATGATTATATAAAATATAATGACCAAATCCATGATTAAATCACATATAATTCATCTAACCAATGACCACATCATATTTCCCATATCCTAGTAATTAAGAAAATAATATGTGACTCAAATAATTTTGTCTATTCATTTATTTGAGCTAATTAAATAAATTGAAAAGTTGTATTAACTAGTAATATGAGTAAATAAATTCCATATTAGTTATTTTACAAGAAATGACATGATCAACAACATACCTAATCATGAATGATTAGATAATCCTAATGGATAGTGTTGCAAAGGTATCATAGTATGAAGATCATATTTATAGGTTTCATTCAAACGTCATTTTATAGATATTGTTAATATTTGTAGACACCTAAGTATATCAATGACTGCAAGGTATTACTTGAGATATACTTTTCCAAGCCATCTATGTAATAAGTCTTGAATTATTACATCATTATTAAACTATTCGCATCACATGTACATATTTTTCATCTTTTACAGGAGTCAACTCACTATATCCATAACATGTCATCACACATGATGATAATCAGTGATGATCATCAGTTAGAGAAAAAATAAAATCAGGTTTTTATGGGATTTTATTATTTGACAACAAAGGTAAAATAAATTACAATACACATGAATGAGTGATAATTGAGGTTGTGTTTATTTATAAAATAATAATACATTTAAAATTTTTATATCAATATATTACATAACATATACTAATATACTTAACATGGATCACATGCTATGAATATGGTAATGGATTCATCAATTAATTTGCTAAATTTTCATTTATAGAAACCCAATATATCCTATCATCTCCCCTCATAATGACCTTACATATGATATGGAATTTATGAAGGTTGTTTTTTTTAATTTTTGAGACCGTTGTTCCTTGACATGAGAAATTGATCCTTTACTATCCTAAATAATTCCAATTTCTACATCGATGCTAGGACCCACCCCATATTTATAGATAGCCTTCCTGATCAAAATATCTTTATTCGTATCATATGATTAGGTAGTGTATTTCATAATGAAAATAGTTTTAGTAAACTAGTTTTCCTTAAATTAACACAATTGAAAATATTTTTTTCCATAAAAAACATTAAAAAAAAATATTGACCGATGTAAGGTATCTATATAATTGGAAGGTATAAATTGTGGTAATTGAATTATGATATATATATATATAACAATATAAATATCACTTAATATTGAATCAATAAGTAGATCTATGTGGTAAAAAATATTTTCTCATATTTACTTATTTTTAGGTATAATATATTTTTATATGAACAAATGATTAGCACTAGATTATTTAGTAATTTATTGGTAAAATAATAGTTAATATATGAGCATTCATTGTTCGATAAAAATATTTTTTAACAAAAATTACTGATATAAATTTAATCATTTTATTAACTTTAGGATTTTAATTTGGAAAAATTATCTTCATTTTTGGATTTATCATTGAAATAAAATCTTAATATGAATTTTTTGGTATTTTCTAAAAATACTATTTTCTAGGTGAATAGTGAAAAATATTTTTCTTCTAAATTACATGGAATTTATGAAGTTATTAATATATAGATATTAATGGGAGATTCATGAAAAAATTATTTGAGACTAAATAAGTATTTTACAAGTAGTTTTTAAATTTTAATAAGTTTGGTTTTAATTTATAAACACATATTTGACATTTTAGAACAGAAGTAATATTATTCTCAAATAATTCTTAATATATTATCTATTTTATATTTTAAAATTAAAATTATCACTTTTAGAAATTTATTCATAATAAATTGATTTTAAATTTGAAAATTATAATTCCAATTTATCCAAAAAAAGAACATTTTATTTTCAATCATAAAGATTAAATTACTTTAATATAATCTTATTAGTTTAGTAAAAAATTAAAATGGTAAAATTGTGTAAGCTAAAGGAAAATACATCAATAATGTTTAAAACATGTTTAGGGATGTGAGTATAATTAATTGATCAAAATTATCAAATATTTTCTATATTATTTCTTAATTTTTGGAGCCACTTTCATTTAGAGTGACTTAATAATATTTAGAATTTTGTGTATTTTCAAAGATTCCATCCCTTTTCACTTATAAAGGGGTACTCCTCTCCTCAATTGAACTCACACAAATACCTCATAAGTTAAATGCAAAATATTACCATACCTCTCTCAAACCCTTATATAATCCATAATTTAATTTTGGTCTTCACAAAATTCTATCCTAACAAGTTTATTCCACTTCACAAAGGAGATAATCCATGTAGTGAGGTATAAATTTCTAACAACTCCATGCGCTTCTCGAGTTCCCTATAAGAAATGCTTTCTATAAATTACATTACACCATTTTAAAATGATACAATTAGAATAATTTTTATATTTTTATATTATTATAATTATATTATAACAAATAACCACCTATCCCATTTTAATTAATAAAAATGAAAACATGAATCGTTTGTTTATGAAAACTACTGCCTCCACAAATAAATTCATTTCTTTTTTCACTACCACCATTAATGTACCCTTATAAGAATTTTTTTAAAAGATAATAGGATATTAATGATATGTGTAAGGTTTCATTAATACAAATTAAACAATCTATTAATGACATGAATGATAAGTAATCATTATGAAATCCGTTTTTAAAATCAATGAAACTAAGGAAGAAAAAAAATTATTCGTATTTGGTAATTATTTCATATCCATTACTTATTAAAATAATTACTTTTAATTACTATATAACACACTAATAAAAACTACATATTTTCATTATGATTCTTAAATAATGGGGTTAAAACTAAAGGAACACATAACCTTCTATTAATCATGGTATGGCCATGTTTGGGATGGTTTAACCACCTTATTTTATAATGTTATGAATTTATATCATGTATGAATATGGGAAAGTAATTAGTGGTATAATATCATATATTCTTGTAAATACTTATTTATTGTTGGTACTAGAATTTTAGGATTATTATTAATCTCATTAATTAAGAAAACAACTTTTGTTCATCAGGAATATCTGAAACGTGCTTATTATAAAAATCACCATTAAAGATAAAGAATTAAATACTCATGGATGAAATTTAAAAGTGTCCTAAAGAATTATAATTCATAAATTCAAATACATTTACTTATATTTTTAATTTTAAGTAATATAATAATAATGAATACTCACACTGCACATACGATGATAGTAAAACTATAAACACATGATGTGGAAAACTATATAAAAACTAACTAATATAAATATAGATAACTATTACAAATGAAAATTATAAATATTTTAGGGTATGAATGTGGTTTTTAAATTAGTTATTAAAATCTTCATGATTGCTATAAAATATTATGAAGCACTTTCTTGGGAATCAAGAATAATGATAAGGGTTTTAACAACTCAATTTTTGATTCATTGGGTTATATCCTCTCTTGAATATATAATACCAAAAATTATTTGGTCCTATCATTTACCCTATTTTATTAGGGATTTAATTTTTTAATTTTATTAAATTAATTCTTATAATAAATAACCACTTATTTGATATATTGTTTTCTAAAATAAATTTTTAGTGTTAGTAAGAATAACTATGCTTATTACCAATGAATCATCTATTCAGTGTCCATATTGTTGCTCTTGAAAATGTTTTATTTAATAAAATAACAGTGTATTTATTATATTATATGAATAGTATGTTTCTTAACCTGTTTTATTTAATGAATATATTTCAATGTTTCTTGCATGGTATTTTTCATCAAAACAACCTAAATTGATTAACAAGTCATTTATTTTCGTTATTTACCACTCCAGATTTGTTAGTTTTATTTTTTGTTTCTTTTTTAAGATACATTATTTATAATTAATCAACTTGTTTTTATAATTCTACACTTTCCCTCCATAAAATGTTTCTTTAATTTTTTTTACATTTCATCTTTATAACAATGTTTTAAAGGGTTGTATGAATACTATTATATTTTTACTTTTTTTACTCCAATGTTTTTAAATCCGGAGGTGATGATTTAATCAGAAATGTATATTTTATTATGATACTATGAATTTTTAAAACCATATTTTCTGATGTCTTATACCTTTTTATCTTTATTTTATTTGATATGTTCTAAGAAACACATTCATTCTCAATTTGTTCACTAATATATGTTCATATATTACTTTATGTTGCACATATATGTATATAATATAATAGGTGGGGTCTTATAACACCCTAAAATAAATTGGTTGATGTTTTTATCTCATGAGATAGTTATATATTTATATAATGTGTTTTTACAAAAAGTAGTGGGAGTGATGGATTCTCTTACATTTTTAGGTGTGGGAACACTGTGTTTGTTCACATAAGCATGGTAATGATGAGTTTTATCACAATGATTCTCTTCTTAATTTTGATCCACCACATCTGGAATATTATTTTTTCATGTTAATCTATATTTACATTATACATTTTGTTTTCAAATTATTCTGTGTTTTAACAATTTGTTTTTTTAAATTTTTCAACACATTTATAAAATCTATCTTGTTTTATGATTATTGAGATATATTTTATGCCATATAAATTATTTTATGCTTCATTAATGATATTTTGATTATCTTAGGATTATTTACCATGTTTTATTATTTTTACCTTTGTTTACATGATATTTTACTAAGATATTCATCCCTTTCTCATGTTATCCCCCATATATAGTAATTGTTACATTGTTATATGTTTTTCCCTTATTGTGTGCATAATATAATACCTTTATTATATTTTTATTAACCTTATTATGAATATTTTTATGTCAATTTAGATGACTAAAAAAGGTTCTATAGAATCATGATCATGGATATATGACTGAAATTGTTTTTAACAAATAAGTATATGAATTTACTCTCCATGACACTAAAATATTTATTTTTTGGGTTGTGTGATTATTGTGATTTGTATTATTTAAATCATAATATTTAAATAATATTTACGTTATGATTATAATGAGTTTCTATAGTTTTTATTGAAGTGTGATTTAGTTATTTTTTTATTATTTTTGTTATTTTTCGAATTAGTGTAGTGAAAACTAGAATAATCCCTATGATAAGTCTAAAGGATAAGTTTATGTATAGAAAAAAATATTGAAATTTTGGTAAAGTAGATATTATGTAGGTAGTGTGGAAATTACACCCATATCCTGATACTACAAGTGGATAAATTCTCTGATATAGATGTTATAATGGGTAATAATGTTGAAAAATGTGTATTGTATGCTAACTCGATCTTCTTCAGATTTAGTACAAATATTCTTAACCATACAACTACTTTGACATTACCGATGGATATGATTTGGTTTATCACATTATCTTCAAAACCTATATTGAAGTATTTTATTATTATATTAATTAATTATGTTATATAACCTAGTATGGGAATGAACATTGATAACCTAGAATTAAATATATTGAATCCAAGGATAATTTATGAACATTGTTTATGAAACATCTATGAATGTGAATCTTGTAATATTGGGTAAAATACTCAAAAATTAGGGATTTTTAAATCATATGATTAGAGAGGAAGTATCCATTCATTACCTTCTTATTTTATTAGAATTTACTAATGTATTTCAAAATTAACTACTTAGTCTTCCCCCATTTCATGTGGTCCAATTTTCAATTGAAATCATTCCAATATTCATGAATATTTTAAAGAGTCCATATATAATAGATCTCATTGAATTATAGTTGTCAAAGACATTACTTCAAGATAATTTTGATGAGGGTATTATATACCGCAGTTCTTCACTATGGGGTGAAATAGTTCTCCTTTTCAAGAATAAGAATGGATCGATGCATATTTTCATTGATTAATGTGATATTATTAAAGCAATTATCTATAAAATTTATCATATACCTATTATTGTTGATATATTCAATCAAATCAGAGGAAATTGATACGCCAAAACAATTGAACTTTGATTTGGGTATCATCAAATAAGATTAAAAATGAAATAAATTTACAAGATATCATTCTGAATGAGGTATATTAAAAAAAAATTATATTCATTATGTTTTAAATTAATATTTTCCCTCCTATCATTGTGGATTTAATGAATAATGTCTTCATATAATATGTTGATCAATTAACAGTTTTATTTATAGATGAGATTCTTTTATATTAAAATATAAAAAATGAGAATTAATTTTATCTATTTATTATGTTAAATATCATAGGAAAGTAGAAACAATATGAAAAATTTAGTTGGTGTGAATTCTCTCTAAAAAATTTTATTTTTTGGGTCATGTGATAAAAATAATAATAGTACCACCGGATATATCAAAAATGAATTTCATTAAGAAATGAACCAGAATGAGTAATGTAACCAAAATCCATTTTTTTATTAGGTTAGTAGGATATTAAAGATTATTAATGATAAATTTATCATGGATATCAAATAAATTAACCATCATATCATCGAATAGAGTTAAGTTCCATTGGAAAAATGAATGTAAATAAATTTTCATAGATCTATAAAATTGGGCAGTCACTACTATTGTACTTGCTTTACCCTATAGTGATGAAGGTTTTATAATTTATATATATTCATTAAAAATGGTCTAAGTTGATTTGTTATGGATAATGGTTTGTTAATTTGTAATTAATAAGTAAAATTAATGGATCAGGAGAAAAATTACCTAATGAATAATTTATAGTTGGAAGTAGTGATCCATACCTTAAATATTTACTCACATTATCCTTATGGTGAAAATTTTGAAATATATACTGTTCAAAAGAGATTGAAATATACATTCACACTAAAGTAATTTAATATATACCACAGGAGATGGTTGTAATTGTTACAATATTATTACTTCTGAATGCATTTCAGTCACGAACCGACCCGGTCCGCGACAAGGCCCAAAGGGCGTTCCCGATCCCCACGGGCTGGGAACTAGCGTCAGGCCCCACAATGAGGTAGTTGGGAAGGATTTATCCCATAAAGTACATATAAACAATCGACATTAACTAAGCAAGGTAGTCAAATATTTAAAATTGAAAATAGAACAAGGATGTACAGTTACGCATGCCACCATGTGACCTCATGGGTCACCACTAAACACAAAAACATTCTTACAGAAAGAGAGATCGAAAAATAGAACCTGAAACTGATAAGATAAAGTAGGCATGGTCCCTGAGATGCTTAGTAGGAAATCCAAAATACAACAATGCCCTATGCCATTGCCTTTAATAAGAAATCAAAATCATTCTAGTTTGAAAATAAGGCATAATAAAATAATTTTTTCTCCCTATTCCAATTCAAATAACAAGCTGGCATTTCCAAGAAAAACATTTCTCTTACCTTTTCAAAATAGGGTTTGAGAATTCATTAACATTTCAAAATTAAAGGAGTCTAATTTAGATTAAAATACGGTTTTTACAAAAGAGGGAAAAAGCATGAAAGAATTGAATTGAAAATCGTATCACAAGCACCATGGGATGTCCCTAAGAAGACAGTGTTAGTTGGGGACCTAGGATCTTCATGACTTGATGAAATGTGTCTTAGAATTCTACGACCCTAAAGAAATGTTGCTTAGAATACCACAACCCTCATAAATTCATATGTCTTGTTATTGTTGCAATCGTCAAACCTGCAGTGAAACCGGGTCAAGTCACCTCCACACCACTAGCCCACATGTCCTAGTTTACCCACCTAGATACCCAGGTTTCCCATTGTGCTCTATTTCAATTGGTGGTGAGTTTTTATCAAAAAAACATATATTTACACAACACTTTCTTTATCCAAAACTCATTCAACCTCTCAGCACTGTTCTCCACCATTAAGCGCATTCCCCCTCTTTCATGCCATAAAAATCTTAAGCATCAACACTAGGCATCTAACACAAATCACATTTTGACACTTTCATTGCATTTCTCATACTAGGGGGAATGCCTCAAGAGGGGTTTTCCAATTTTGTAAACCATTTTCAAAGTGCCAAACGGGCCCCATTAATTTACAAAGAACATTACCAATCAGAAAACAATGATGCTCAACACATTTAAGTTACAAAAATATTTTTAAAAATCCATTTGCACAACCAGGGCACCATAATTTTTAAAACATGCTTAAATTAAATCAAACCATTGAAGAAAAGAAAATTACCAGTTAACCCCAGATTTATTCAAAAACTCATTAATTCTTACAAAATAACAAAGACATGAACTTCCCACTTTTTAAATTCTTTCACTAATCTATCCTTATTCAAAAATCAACCTTCACACACTCATTCTAGCCACTTAGGAAAAACCACTTTAAGGATTTATCATTTCAAAAACAATTTAGCATAAAAAGGGTATTACATTGTCCAAGCATGCTCAGGATCATGTATCAACAAGAAAAACACCCGTTGGAAACTTTATAAATTATGCATAGAGAATAAAGAACCATTTTTCAAAAACACTTCAAAGCATTCAGTTTTTCATGCTATAAAACATATTTAATAGAAGGCTACAAATTTTAAATCATAAAGTGAACAATTAAATATAAATGGATGTCCAATTCTATGCATCACTAACACTTTTCATAGAATGTATATACTATTTAATCTTGAAAACACTTTTAAATCACTAAAGAAATTATGGAATTCAAATTGAAGGCATAGGCATAGGGGACCTGCCTCAAAACACGCATCTTTTGACAAGGGAAACTCAAGACTGCTTCACCTACATGCATATACATTTTTATGTATATGTATATACATAGGTCCTTACTGTCGATGACTCGAACCCCCAAGGGACCACTCACTATACATATAATTTAATAAAGTAATTGAACACTTAAACAATTTATAAAACATTTGAAATATCACGTCAAAGGTTTACACCAATAACACACTCAGAACATCCATTCTAAAACCAAGCACACCATGACGCAACACCAAAACTCAAACTGCACATTCTATATAAAAAAATACTCAAAATCTCAATATGGATTTTCATCGAAAATTGAACACATATAGCACCACATGATACTAACATATCAAAAGTACATCAAATCTCAAACATAACCAACTAAAAATCACGTAAAATAATAATTAGATAGGATGAATTAATTAAACTCACAAAATAATTCATCAAATAATGATTATACACGAAAACAACTACCTCGGTGTAGGAAGCCTTGCGAGCTTGGTGAAAAACTCATGTCGCAAGACGAACACACTAGAAGGAGTCTCTAATGGACCCTAAAACAAAGTAATTTACATAAGAGTCAAAAATAAACCAAACACAGCCAAACCCTAAACGCAAAAAACACCCAAAATAAAAAGATGATCAACCTGGGTACTTCGCACCTATGGCGAGGAGTCCAAGAGGATGGCTGGAGGACGATGGAGGACGTCGGAGTTTTCAAGGCACCAGAAAAGGAACAGGGGAACCACTGTAAATAGGCGCAACCAAGAGATGAGGTTGTTGTAGCTTCAGATGAAGTCGAAAGAGGTGTGTGTGTTGCTGGATAAAGGAGAGGCGACTGCTGATGGGAGGAGGGGTTGTGCGCAGGGGGTTTTGGTGTGACGGAGGAGGTCGGGATGCCGGCAAGTATGGTTCCGAGATGGGGGTAGTGCAGCACGAGGTGGTCAGAGAGTCGGCAGGCACCTAGTGAGGAAACCGGCTGGGGCGGTGCTGGATGGGAAGCCTGCCTAGGCAGCTCCGAATGGGAGTAGATTGGTGGCACGACTGTGCTAGGTGTGCTGGAGGGGAGGTGCTGCCGAGAGCGATCCAGCTATGGGAGGTGCGGCGGTGTGTTGCGGAAGGGAGTGGCGTGAGGAAGTGGGAAAAAACAGGTCAGTGTGCGGTGGCTACTGGTCTAGTGCACTGGAGGAGGAGGATGACAAGGCTGGTCTGGGAGAGGGGCAGAGGTGGTCTAGTAAGGAAGAGGAGAGAGAAGGGTTGCAGCGCTTAGGGTTAGAAGGGTGAGGCGGTGCAAACCAGAGGGAAGGGGGGGTCTTGTACGAGACATGGGAGATAGGGGGAGGGGGAGAGATTAAAAAAAGAAAAATAAATAAAAATAATATCTAAAATAAATACTCAACCAACATAAAATAAAATAAAAAATAATTAGAGATCATAATAAAAACAAGAAAGAGACGTTAATAATTTTATAATAATGTTAATGATTCAATAAAAATAATATCCTAATTAAAATATTAACTAAAATAATAATAATAATAATAACCTATTTCTAAATATTAAATTAAATAATAATAATACTAATAATAAAACTAAAATAATAAAACCAATCACAAAAATAATTGTGTAAAATATTGAGTTCGGACACCGCGCACAAGCTCATCTGTGGTCGTGACATAGTCGCATGCCAGTGGAATAATAAATTTTATCATAAAAAGTTTTCTTATTATTGTTGGGAACTACACATAGTTTCACACATGGTTGCGCACCCATATAAGATCACAAATTTTCTTTAAAATGGAACTAGTGCAAACCACAACTTAAAAGTGAGCCCCAAAATAATTATAATAAAATTAAGCGTCGGTCAGGGTGTGACAATTCTCCCCATAATGACATTTTCTGCCCCCAGAAAGTCCCAAAAGACTTAACCAAGCAAAGATTCCAAGAAAGAACATGAAGATACCTAAAACACAACTCAATCACCTGAAGATAGGGTATTCAAAACACCCATGACCTGAAACTCCAAATATCTAAAAACTAGAATAACCAAGGAAAACAAACAGCAACATGGAATTCACCTTAGGTAGAACTACAACATGGAACACCCTGACCCCCATCTTAAGGATCTTCGGGGCCACTCAAGATCTCCAAGAATGCTCAACAAACGATCCACTACCCAAGCTAACCAACTTGCATTGTCGAGGTCGGGCAGAGCAGAATGTAGTGGTTGCTCCGCCAAGTGCACTTTGAAAACATAGTCTTCTACAAGATCGTCCTATGGTGATCTCCCCACCATATTAGGGTTCTCATCAAACATTGGTTCTTCAATCAAAAACAACTCACCAACCCAGGAAAACATCTAACATTGTCATGACCATCCAATATCCCTATGTTTAACCAACCAACACAAGAGGGGACATCGGTGAGACCTGAGGTGGGTCTCCCAACCATTTTAGAATTTTTTTTCATAACACCATGACAAGGAGACAAGGGCTTCATGCCCCTCACAACACGAATAATGCCTTTAGAGACAATTCTACAATAATAAAATTTATGTTTTACCCATCTGTCACTACAGAGTTATGTCAGACCAAACTCGCACCACGTCCGACGAGTTTTGACTGCGCGCAAGCTTCCCCCTGAGACCTATGGTTGGGGCCATGATATCTGAATCATATAACGCCTTGTAGTCATAAGATGACCACCTCTGACTGGAACTTCCTCCACTGAAATAGAAATCGACATAATTCTCCTTGTGTCTCGCGCGGTCACTTTTTCAATATACCAACTGAGAATTGCAACGAACGACTTAGAGTGCCCGATTGACCACACTAGATATAGGAGATTGAGTGGTTTGTCAAACGCACGATGCAAATTGATGGAAGGGGCACTCCAAGAATAGTTCCCATTGTTTAACACTCTTCATAGGATGAGGAGCCTTTAATTACCATGGTATGAACAAGACCAACAACATGTACGAGTTTTAAACTGACGGTTGCACACTACCTCTAGGGAGAGCATGGAACTAGCTCATCAGAACGGTCAACACACCTCCATCTCAGCATGTTGATTGGTCGAGAACCTACGAAATTTGCCACTTTATTTCACCTTAACATCCTTAGTTACAACCACTGAATGAGGTTAATCTTGAAGAACTCTCAGGATATCCCCACTCGCAACAAAAATGGAACAATCATTGTTCATTGGTTTAGTCCTGGTCCTTCGGACATACTCGAGACAACATACACCCACGAAAATTTTGGAGTTCTTCAAAAAAATAGAGAGATTGCCAATATTATCAATGTACTCAATGATATCCAACTGGCCTCGACATATACTAATAGTTGAAACCAACGAGAAGAACCCTACTCCACCACTCCACTAGGAGTCTGGGATGAGCCAAGAATCGAGAGACTTGCTGGAAACCCATGGGACCTCTCTATTAGGGAATATCCCAAACAAGAAACACAAAACAGCCTTCCAAAAATCCAAACACATCATAAAAAAACATCCACTCCTCAGACACAATTCTAGTAATTTCAGTTTAAAACATCAGTTCATTATTAAAGAAAAACACCTGCTTGAGGAACCAGACACAGTACATTAAAACCCAACAACTCTTTTGAACTCATCACTTTCACTCCAGACTCAAAACCATTTTCCAATTTCCAAAACCATTTAAGCACAGAAACCCAATTTAGAGAAAACCCCACTTTTCAATAAATAATATGTAGCTTTAAAAAATCAATCACTCGCCACTAATATTCCTAGATGCCTCGCTGATATGAATTTTTTGCCACTCACGCACCTATACACATGATCCACCAACTATCCATTAATCACTTCCACATGCACATGTTAGCACCCATAGGAATACCACTGGACGAAATAAGGCTCTTCTGCTTTCAAAACAAAACATTCCCAATATTCATAAAATACCTTTTTCTAAATCATTTAAAAAATTCAAGACATATTTTAAAAATGCTTCCCATTTCAAAAATAACTGACTTAAATTTCAAATAACCCGAGATATTATTTTAGAAATTCATCTTCGACAAATCATATTCTGACTTCCAGAAACATGGTTCAAAAGAAACACACCCCAAGAATCATACCAAAAAACACCAAAATAAAATAAGAGCAACTCCAAAGTTCGATTTCCTTAAAAAAACACTTTCATGCCAACCCAAAACTAAGGCAAGACATCACAATAATTAAAGAACCTAGATGGAAGACTAGTGGTTGTGTCTAACCCGGCTACATGGTTTAGTAGACCATGCCCTAGACAAGCACCAACCACTAGGAGTGTTGAACCGTACTTTTGGGCATCACATGGGTTGCTACTCCATGTGAGACCACACACAGTACCAGTTTACTACTATTTTCATCCCCCATCCACAAAGACCAAATCCAAAACTTAGATCCCGGACTACCCCTGGTTACTCGAGGATCAGAACCAGTAAGAGTTTGCGATGCTCTTCCCACACCTACCACTCAAGTACTGACAGTCCTATCTCTGATCTACCTGATGCCCCAAATAACAACAACAAAACCTCATCTTATACCATTTTGTCACGAACCGACCTGGTCCGTGACATGTCCTGAAGGGCGTTCCTCATCCCCATGGGCTGGAAACTAGTGTCGGTCACCACAATGAGGCATTTGGGAATTATTTATCCTTGAAAAGACATATAAACAATCAACATAAAATAATCAAGGTATTCAAATACTTGCAATTGAAAATAGAACAAGGATGGATAGTTACACATACCTTCAAGTGACCTCATGGGTCACCATCAAACACAGAAGTAAGCTTACTCCAAGAGAGATCCAAAACTAGAACCTGAAACTGAAAAGAAAAAGTAGGTGTGAGCACCGAGATGCTCAGTAGGAAATCCAAAATACAACAACGCCCTATGCCACTACCTTTAATAAGAAATCCAAATCATGCTTGTTTTAAAATAAGGCATAATAAAATAATGTTTTTCACTCTTTTAAAATTCAAATAAAAAGATTTCATTTCCAAGAAATACATTTCTCTTCCCTTTTCAAAATAGGTTTTGAGCATGCATTAACATTTTGAAACTAAAGGAGACCAATTTAGATTAAAATATGGTTTTCACAAAAGAGGGAAAAAACATGAAACAACTAAATTAAAAATCATATAACAAGCACCATGGGAAGTCCTTAAGAAGCTAGTGTTAGATGAGGACCTAGGATCTTCGTGTCTCGGTGAAACGTGGATTAGAAGGCCATGAACCTCAGAAAATGTGGATTAGAAGACCACAACCCTCAGTCATTCATATGTTTAGTTAGTGTTGCAACCATCAAACCTATAGTGAAACTGGGACAATTCACCTTTGGACCACTAGCCTGCAATTCATAGTTCACCCACCTAGATACCCAGGTTTCCCATTTTTCTCTATTTCATGTGGTGGTGAGTTTTTATCAAGAAAACAGATATATACACAACACTTTCTTTATCCAAAACTCATTCAACCTCTCACCATTGTTCTCCCTCCTTAAGAACATTCCCCCTCTTTCACGCCACATAAATCATAAGCATCAACACGAGGCACATATCACCAATCACATTTTAACACTTTCATTACATTTCTCAAACTAGGGGGAATGCAACAAGAGGGGTTTTCCAATTTTGTAAACCATTTTCAAAGTGCCAAACAGCCCCCATTAATTTACAAAGAACAATACCAATCGGAAAAAAAATGTTTCTCAATATATTTAAGCTCCAAAAATATTCTTAAAAATCCATTTGCAAAACCAAGGAACCACACTTTTAAAAACATGCTTAAAATAAATCAAACCATTGAAGAAAGGAAAATTAAAAACTAACCCCAGATTTATTCCAAAACTCATGTATTCTTACAAACTAACCAAAACAGGAACTTCCCCCATTTTAAATTCTTTCACAAATATATATTTATTCAAAAATCAAACTTCATACACACATGCTAGCCACTTAATAAAAACCACTTTAAGGATTTAGCATTTCAAAACCAATTTAGCATAAAAAGGGTATTACATTTTCCAATCATGGTCGGGATCAAATATCAACAAGAAAAACACATGTTAGAAACTTTATAAATAATGCATAAAGAATAATGAACCATTTTTCAAAAACACTTCAAAGAATTCAGTGTTTCAAGCTAGAAAACATATCTAAAAGAAGAAAACACATTTTTAATCATAAAATTGAACCATTAAATATAAAGGGATGTCCAACGCTAAGCATCGATAACACTTTTCATAGCACGTATATACTATTTAATCTTGAAAACACTTTTAAAGTAATAAATCATTTATGGAATTCAAATTGAACTCATAAAAATAGAGGACATACCTCAAAACACACATCTTTTGACATGGGAAACCCAAGACCGCTTCACCTGCATGCATATACATTTTCATGTATATGTATATACATAGGCCCTTACTACTGATGACTCAAACCCCCAAGGGACCACTCACTATACATATAATTTAATAAATGAATTAAACACTTAAACAATTTATAAAACATTTGAAATATCACATCAAAGTTTTACACCAATAACACAGTCAAAACATCTTTTCTATAACCAAGCACACCATGACACAACACCAATACCCAAAGTGCACAATTTATATAAAATAAATACTCAACAACTAAACATGGATTTTCAACAAAAATTGCACACATATTTCACCACATGCTACAAACATGTCAAAAGTACATCAAATATCAAACATAACCAAATTCAAAGCACACAAACTACCAATTAAATAGGATGAATTAATTAAACTCACAAAATAATTCATCAAATAATGATTATATGCGGAAACACATACCGCGGTGTAGGAAGCCTTGTGATCTTGGCACGAAACTTCCATCACACAATGAACACACCTCAAGGAGTCTCTAACGGACCCTAAAACAAAGTAATTTACATCTATGTCAAAAATAAACCAAACACAGCCAAACCCTAACTGCAAAAAACACCCAAAATAAAAAGTTGATCAACCCGGGTACTTTGCACATATGGAAAGGAGTCCGAGAGGCTGGCCGGAGGTCAATGGAGGCTGTCGGGGTTTGCACTGCGCCGGAAAAGCAATGGTGGAATCATCGGAAAGAGTTTCAATAAAGAGAGGAGGTTGTCAGAGCTTCAGATGAAGCCAGAGGAGGTGTGTGCACTACTGGATAAAGTAGGGTGGCCGCTGATGAAAGGAGGGGGTGTGTGCAGGGGGTTTTAGTGCACCGGAGGAGGCCATGACGCTGGCGAAGAGGGTTCTGAGCTGGGGGTAGTGCGGCACAAGGTGGTCAGAGAGCCAGTGGGCACCTAGTGAGGAAACCATATGGGGTGGTTCTGGATGGAGAGGTTGTCCAAGAAGCTCTGAATGGGAGCAGGTTGGTGGCGCGACGACACTAGGTGAGCCAGAGGGGAGGTGCGGTTGAGAGCGATCCAGCCATGGGAGGTGCGGTGGTGTGCTGCGGAAGGGAGCGGCGTGAGGCAGTGGGGCAACGCAGATTAGGGCGAGGTTGTTGGAGTTGGTGGTCTAGAACCAACTACATTGTACTTTATTCATTAAATAAAAACCTTATCACATCTTGATTGTTCTTCTGTATGACATGTCATGTGATAATTTTCTAAGGACAGTTGTTGCATTAAAGGGTCGTAGCGGATCCCTGCTATGATTAGAACCCGAAAGTGCCATAACACTGTTCTTGAATGTATGTTCTATGGCCGGATGATATTATTTGGGGGGCACAAATAATATAGGTCATTAGGGGTGAGGACTCATAAAACTTTGAGGCACCTTCTCATGGTGTGTGCCCTTGGTAATATCCAGGAGGATATTATGAGAACGAGACCCGCCAGTAGGAAATCCACATTTCATAGTGTCATTGGATGTTCCTATCTGCGGACGTGTGTATTGGTCCTTAGACTTTAATATTATTATTAATGTGTATTACAACTCCCGCACTTATATGTATTGAAAAAAACTGTGACGACACATTGTTCGCAGCGAGGTAGGATACGTTGGGTGCTTCACGAGTAATACCGCATTAATAGATAATGCGAGAAAGGATTTGTCCCTTCTGTTCCATAACGAAAGTAGATATCTCAGGAACTTTGATGGAATTTATATAGCCTAAATAAATCCATGGCCATGGTAAGGTATGGGAATGTTAAATTCTGGGAAGTCAAAGAAATAATAATCAAGCACATGGGTTGATGGCACTAGCATGCAACCCGCTTGATTGGAGATATTGAGACAAAGGGATTATATTACACGGTAAGCGTTCGTAGGAGGTCACACGTAATTATGGAATTAACCTCTTTATCTATGGGTGACTTTGCGTGTTTCTAGAAACTAACCTTGGACTTTAGGCAGGCTCAGCCTAATGCCACTGAGAAAGAGGCCTAGAGGGTCACACACTAAGTGTGTCCATGTATCTCAGTTAAATATTAGTTTAACAAGTTAAAAAAATATTATTCCCAACTGTGGTTTAATAATTATTTAAGGATGCCTGATCGCATTTGTTTCGACACTAGTTATTCTAGATAATACAGTGTGGGTGAAATAATATATATTTATTAGCGAGTAATGCAGTTACATTTGTTTGAGAAATAAATAGTCATTACTCAAGGTCTAATAAATATGGTGGAGGAAATAAATAAAATGAAAAAATAAAAGTACACGCCGTGTATATTTATATACACGCCGTGTAGTTTTGTTTTCAAGATTCGTGAGAAAATATTTTTTATTTAATTAAATTATATTAAATGTAATACTTTGGGTGCATGTCAAGTAATAATGATGGTCAACTGTCATTATTAGGACATGTGGTATTACTAAGAATTAAATGAAATGACTAAATGCTTTTGGGAAATTAATTCATTTTTATTATTCTAGGTATTATAATCCCAATTAAATTATTCTCATTGAATGAGATCCATTGTTGTGCACAACGGATTTGGAAATACTCTCAATCCAAAGAGAGAATTCCCTTTCCACCAAGAACTCCCTCATCTTAGGAGAGCAAGATCCTCCACCGGATCAAGGCGATCGAAGGCGGACATCGCAAGCGAAGGTTCTTCCACGCTAGCACCCGTAGATCCCTTCGGCGACGTTCGGAGATACGTGACACATGTGTGGATCACCGCTATAGTAATCCTACACTTGGATTCTACGACGCAATGACGGATCACCAAATCGTGACCAGACACATCAACGAAGAAAGAATTCCAACGAGGTAATTCTTGTGAATTAATTATATTAATTATAATCAATATATGATGATCCTCCTCAAGGGTTCTGGGACTCTTCTTTTCTTTTCGTTCTTCATTCTATTCCGAAGATTCGGCATTTTATATCATGACAGATCTCGGATTGAACGTTGTTTAACGTTAAAATTAAAAGTTGGGCAAACCGACCAACACGCTTCTGTTGTGCCCGGAACCTACAAGTGGTATCAAAGGGGTCATATCGTTGATTATAATTATTTGGTTTTTCGTTGGTGATTTACGAATTAAATAATTTATTTATTTCAATTCAAATTTAATCGTTTTGTAAATCTGAATATCAAGATCTATTCCTCCTCCCTCATTTCTTGTTCACCTCACAGAAACAAATTTTTGTTTTAATTTTGATTAAAATAAAATAGAGGAACTCATCAGGAGGAGCCAAACGTTTCTATCCGTATAACACCAGAATACACGGAGTGTATTCGGAAGTACATGTCGTGTAGTCTAGGTTCAATTCATTGACCGATCCGCCAAATCGGGTCGCGTATTAAGGTCATTTATGACACCGTGTGTTGACCAGAAACAGGTGGCACACGGTTTCTGGATTACACGACATGTGGTCCAACTGAACACGACGTGTAGTCCCTTTGGGTTTGGGTTGGTCCGTGTACCCCGTTCATGGCTTTCTCGGCTGGAAACCGTGTAACGCGGAAACTACACGACTTGTGTCCAAAAGAACACGCCGTGTACTCCGAAAATATCCAAAGTACATTTACACGCCATGTCCCCAGGCGTGTACTTCGGATAGACGGTGAAGAAAAGTACATGTCGTGTAGTCAAAACTACATGCCGTGTACTCACCCAAATTATGCAGATTTATTAAAATTTATTATTATATTATACAAACCCTTGAGACGTGTACCATGGTGCAGGAGTAAAGCTGAGGAACAACACGTGATAGGTGTTTTATATATACGTGTTTAATTTAATATCTACGTAATAAATGGGAATTCATCGGGTTTCCTCCAAGGTACAAGTTACATACAAGGATAATTTTAAATGAATTTATTTGGTTAAAATTATGATGGAAGAGAATCTCAAGGAAATTATGAAAAGGGATTTAAGATAAAAGTATTGATTAATTAAAGAAAATGAATTGATTCGAGCGTGATTTATCTTAAACAAGAACGATTAAAGAATTGAATGCTAGTTTTATTTATGCGTAAATATTATTTCATGTATGGGTGATCATGAGATAGACCGAGACATTTGTATGTGAATGGTTTCTTTTAATTAATTTATTTAAATTAAATTTGTTGGCCTGCAATCCATCTCCTCATTAATATGTAGGGCCTGCGCGCCCAAGAATTATTTTATGTAAAAACTCTTTTTTACCCCTCACCTGCGTGTGAGATAAATGCATATGTAATGGATGGAGTTCCCAAGCTAGTGGAGGTGGCTCAAGTCAGGAGCCATGGTGAAACCAATCCAAGGAGATACAAAGGTGGACAGGTGGAAAGCTGTAAAAACGAACCCGAAAGGTTCAAGGTGTTTCTCCCCTAGGTCTTGGGTTAGTTTATCAACCTCTAGATAAACTAACCAATAGAAAATCTGATGATAATACCATTTATTTTATTTCTGTCAGTTGCATGGTATATTTATTGTGGTGTGTTGTCATGATCACATAATTAATGAATTAAACAAGCATGCAATATGGAACTAAAATAAAACCGGCTTATACGTAAATATTATCATAGACATGGTTAATCACTTAAGTATATTCCACTTAATATTAACAAGCATATAATCAAATATAATAAAATGGAAATTTACGTATAAGAATAAAATCCCTCAAAATAAATATTAAGTCGGCATAGCCTTCCATAATCTTGGTTAGAATCGAACCATAGTTCAAAGTGCTTGACCAACCCTAGTTGGGGTGATTTCAATTATCGGGGAATTATAATTCAAGGTTTTGGGTTGACTTGACTTGGTTCGCATCAAGGGTTGACTGCCACAGTAGGACTTGGTGTGACCAAGAGGCAAAGGTTGAGAAAATCCAAAAAGGATTTCAGGATTGGGGAGTCCACTCAGCAGATCAAGGAGCTGCGAGTTAATGCAGTTGGCATTTGGAATGCCTACCTAAAACCCTTAAAGTTGCTTGACCAACCCTAGTTGGGGTAATGCGAAGGGAAATATGGATCTTTGCCACTAGAATATTCATGAAACAAGTTATTCCTAAGTCAATGGTGAGGGCTATTGGATTTCAATAAAATAGTGGGAGACTAATAAGTATTACTTTATTTATTTGTCTCAATTTTTTTAATAAAGTACTATACATTTTCTCATATTAATTTGTAGAAATGCAAAGAAAATGAATTCAAACATATCATTGCGCACCATACTCGAAAAGGAAAACCTTCTCACCGGCACCAATTTACATGAGTGGAAAAGGCGTTTACGCGTCGTCCTTCGCCACGAAAGGAAATTATATGTGCTGGAAGAGCCTATTCCAGTTGCGCCTGGGAAAGAGGCTAGTGATGAGGAATTATATCTCTACATGAAACACATGGATGATGCCATAGATGTCCAGTGTTTCATGCTATCGGCCATGTCTAATGATCTCTTGAAGCAACATGAAAACATGGATGCGTATAGCATGATGTCTCACCTTAAAGATCTCTACCAAGAGAAGGAGAGATATGAGAGGTATGAGATCTCCAATGCTTTGTTTACCACGAAGCTTGGAGAGTCTGCGCCAGCTGGGCCCCATGTAGTCATGCTTATTGTCTAAATTGAACGCCTGGACATCTTAGGGATTAAATTCCCAGATGATTTGCGTACAGATCTCATCCTATCTTCACTGCCCAAGACCTTCTCTAGCTTCATTGTCAACTATAACATGAGAGGCAATGAGAAGAGTCTATCAATGCTTTTGACCTTGATTCGCCAGGTAGATAAGGACATGGGGCGTGACAAACCCACGGTCCTTATGGTGAACAAGAAAAGGAAGGAAAAGGCAAAGGGGCCAAAGACTTATAAACGGTCTGAAGCCCCCGAGCACCGTCCCTCCAAGAAGGGGAAGATCGAGAGGCAGGGCAAGGAACGGGAGGCAGTGTGTTTTTCATGTGGCAAGCAGGGCCACTGGAAGAGGAACTACACCCAGAAGTGTGGGTATGCTAAAGGTGCATTTGTTATCGAGTTAAATATTTCTATTTCTACACATAGGGTATTAGATATAGCTTGTGGGGATCACATATGTATTCAAATGAATGAACCAAGTAGATTTAGAAAGATTTCCAGAGGATAGGTGGATCTTCGAGCTGCCAATGGAACAAGGCTAGCTACGTTGGATATTGGCGACTACCACCTCTCATTGCAGACTGGGATGATTTTGGTTTTACATAACTGTTATTATGTTCCTAGTGTTACCAAGAACATAATTTCTATATCTTGTTTGGATATGGATGGATTTGTTTTAAAATTTGGAAATAAGGGTTGTATCTTTTATAAGAACATCATATGTTATGTTATGTCACATTTAAATAATGGTTTGTATGTATTGAATTATGAAAACCAAGTTGTGGCAATCAATAACGAAAAAAACTCACATGACTCATACATCACCCAGTTATGGCATCACCGCCTTGGTCATGTGAATGAGAAGAGTTTGAAAAAGCTCTGCCAAGATGGCTATTTAGACTCTACTGAGATAAAACCACTTGATAGATGTCATGATTTTTTACAAGGTAAAATGACCAAGCCGCCTTTTGGTGGACAAGGTGAAAGGGCCATAAAGCTTCTAGGATTGGTACACATGGATGTGTGTGGACCATTTCCAGTAGAAGCTAGAGGTGAATATTCTTACTTCATTGCTTTTACTGATGATTTGAGTAGATATGGATATGTCTACTTAATGATGTATAAGTCAGAGTCCTTAGATAAATTTAAGAAATTCCAGAATGAAGTAGAGAATCAGCTTGGTACGAGGATAATGAATCTTCAATCGGATCGAGGTGGAGAATATCTGAACCAAGAGTTCATCGATCTTCTACGGGAGTCTGGGATTCTATCTCAGCTCACTCCTCCTTATACACCACAGTGGAATGGTGTTAGTGAAAGGAGGAACCACACCTTGTTGGACATGGTGAGGTCAATGATGAGTCATGCGGATCTTCCATTATCCTTTTGGGGATATGCATTAGAAACTGCAGCATACACATTAAACCGAGTACCAACTAAGGCGGAAAATGGAATTCCATTTGAGTTATGGAATGGAAGGAAACCCACTTTGTCGCACACACGTGTGTGGGGATGCGAGGCATTTTTTAAGGCCTTCTCAGGAAACATACTAGGACCCCGGGGCATGAAGTGTATCTTTATAGGATATCCCAATGAAACGAAAGAATATTACCTATATAACCCTCAAGACAAGAAAGTGATTTTTGCCAGACAAGACATATTTCTTGACAGGGAGCACATCCTCAAGAAGGATAGTGGGAGAAAGATTGACTTCGATGAAGTTGATGCTCAAGATACACAGGAGTTGGTATAGGAACAAGTTCCACAGGTCCCCGTCGAAGAGGTTCCAAAAACACAAGTACTGCATAGGAGATCAAGAGAGGTAAGGGAACCAGAGAGATTTAGTTTCCTAGTCACCGAGGATGGTGAATCATTATTGTTGGACAATGATGAACCTCTCTCCTACAAGGAAGCAGTAGAAAGCTCATAAGCTGCAAGGTGGCTAGAAGCTATGAATTCTGAGATGGATTCCATGTATCAGAACCAAGTTTGGGTTCTGGTCGATGAGCCAGTTGATGTAAAGCCTGTTGGATGCAAATGGTTATTCAAAAGAAAGTTGGACATGGAAGGTCAAGTTAGCACCTATAAAGAAAGGATAGTGGCTAAAGGATTCAGAAAGCATCAAGGAATTTACTATGATGAAGCCTTCTCGCCAGTTTCCATGTTTAAATCCATAAGAATCATACTTGCCATAGCAGCTTACCATGACTACGAGATTTGGAAGATGGATGTCAAAACAGCATTCCTTAACGGGAACCTTCAGGAAGATGTCTATATGACACAACCAGAAGGGTTTGTGACACCAGGTGAAGCCAAACGGGTTTGCAAGTTGCAGAAATACATTTATGGATTGAAGCAAGCATCCAGGTCATGGAACATTTGATTTTATGAAGCCATAAAGGAATTTGGTTTCATTAAGAATGAATGTGATCCATGTGTTTATAAGTGGTTTAATGGGAATGAAGTCGTCATCCTAGTGGAATATGTTGATGACATATTTCTTATTGGAAATGACGTACCAGCCTTACAGTCAGTTAAGGACTAGTTGAACAAGTGTTTCTCCATGAAGGACTTAGGGGAAGCAGCCTACATTCTAGGGATCATGATCATTCATGACAGATCCAAGAGGTTGCTTGGACTAAGTCAGGGTACATACATTGACCAGATACTAAAGATATTTAGTATGGAAAAATCCAAGAGGGGATTGGTTTTAGTGTCACATGCCTTACATATTTCTATGAAAATGTGTCCCTAGACACAACAGGAGGAAGATAGGATGAGTAAGATCCCATATGCTTCGGCTATAGGATCCATCATGTATGCCATATTATGTACCAGACTTGATGTTGCCTATGCACTGAGCATGGTAGGCATATATCAAGCAGATCCAGGAGAACAACATTGGACTACGGTTAAGACTATCCTTAAGTATCTGAGAAGAACTAAGGATATGTTTCTGTTGTATAGAGGAGACGAGGAGCTTGTCATCAGAGGGTATGTTGATGCTGGTTTTCAAACAGATCAAAATGATCTGAAGTCGCAATCTGGATATGTTTTATGTCTCAATGGAGGATCTGTGAGCTGGAAGAGTTCAAAGAAGCTAGTTGTCTCTGATTCTACAGCGGAGTCCGAGTATATAGCGGCTTCTGATGCAGCCAAAGAAGCCATATGGATTCGTAACTTTGTCCAGGAGCTTTAGGGGGTTCCTAGCAGTAAAATCCCATTACATTGTATTGTGATAATACTGCAGCGGTGGCTCTTGCAAAAGAACCAAGGTCACATCAACGGACAAATCACATACTCCGGAAGTATCACCTCTTGAGGGATTTCTATCAAAGGGGTGATGTTGCAGTGAGAAGAGTGTCCACGGAAGAGAATGTGGAGGACCCCATGACTAAAGGCCTATCTCATCAGAAGCTTGAATATCATGTGAGAGCTAGCAGGTTAAAGGTTGTTAGCAGTTGGCTCTAGTCCAAGTGGGAGTCTGTTGGAGTTGGTGGTCAAGAACTAACTACTTTTTACATTATTCATTAAATAAAAACCTCATCACATCTTGATTGTTCTTCTGCATGACATGTCATGTGATAATGTCCTAAGGACAGCTATTGCATTAAAGGGTCGTAGCGGATCCCTGCTATGATGAGAACCTGAAAGTGCCATAACACTGTTCTGGAATGTATGTTCTATTGACGGATGATATTATTTGAGGGACACAAATAATATAGGTAATTAGGGGTGAGGACTCATAAAAATTTGACGCACCATCTCATAGTGTGCGCCCTTGGTATTATCCAGGAGGATATTATGAGAATGATATCCGCCAGTAGGAAATCCACATTTCATAGTGTCATTGGATGTTCCTATCTGCGGACGTGTGTATTGGTCCTTAGATTTTAAGATTATTATTAATGGGTATTACAACTCGCGCACTTAGATGTATTGATGAAAACTTTGACGACACACTTTTCGCAGCGAGGTAGGATACGTTGGGTGCGTCACGAGTAATACTGCATTAATAGATAATGCGAGAAAGGATTTTTCCCTTCTGTTCCATAACGGAAGTAGATATCTCTGGCCCTTTGATTGAATTGATATAGCCTAAATAAATCCATGGCCCTGGTAAGGTATGGGAAAGATCAATTCCAGGAAGTCAAAGAAAGAATAATCAAGCACATGGGTTGATGGCACTAGCATGAAACTCTCTTGATTAGAGATATCGAGACAAAGGGATTATATTACACGGTAAGCGTTCGTAGGAGGTGACATGTCATTACGACATTAACATCTTTCTCTATGGGTGCCTTGGCGTGTTGCTAGACGCTAACCTTGGACTTTAGAAAGGCTCAGCCTAATGCCACCGAGAAAGAGGCCTAGAGGGTTACACACTAAGTTTTTCCATGTATCTCAATTAAATATTAATTTAAAATTTTAAATAAATATTATTCCTGACTGTGGTTTAATAATTATATAAGGATGACTGATCGCATTTGTTTCGACACTAGTTATTCGAGAGAATAGAGTGTGGGTGAAATAATATATCTTTATTAGCGAGTAATGTAGTTACATTTATTTGAGAAATAAATAGTCATTACTCAAGGTCTAATAAATATGGTGGAGGAAATAGATAAAATGAAAAAATAAAAGTACACACCGTGTATATTTATATACACTCCGTGTAGTTTTTTTTTCAGGATTCGTGAGAAAATATTGTCTATTTAATTAAATGATATTAAATGTAATACGTTGGGTGCATGTCAAGTAATAATGATGGTCAACTGTCATTATTAGGACATGTGGTATTACTAAGAATTAAATGAAATGACTAAATGCTTTTGGTCAATTAATTCATTTTTATTATTCTAAGTATTATAATCCCAATTACATTATTCTCATTGAATTAGAGCCATTTTTGTGCACAAATGATTTGGAAATACTCTCAAGACAAAGAGAAAATTCCCTTCCCACCAATAACGCCCTCAAGTTATGATAGAAAGATCCTCCACCGGATCACGGCGATCGAAGGCGGACATCGCAAGTGAAGGTTCTTCCGCGCTAGCACCCGGAGATCCCTTCGGCGACGTCCGGAGATACGTGACACACGTGTGGATCACCGCTAGAGGAATCCTACACTTGGATTCTATGATGCAACGGTGGATCACCGAATCGTGACCGGAAACATCAACGAAGAAAGAATTCCAACGAGGTAATTCTTATGCATTAATTAAATTAATTTTAATCAACATATGATGATCCTCCTCAAGGGCTCCAGGACCCTTCTTTTCTTTTTGTTCTTCGTTCTATTCCGAAGATTCAGCGTTGTATATCGTGAGGGATCTTGTATTGAACGTTGTTTAACGTTAAAATTAAAGTTGGGCAAACCGACCAACGCGCTTCCGCTGCGCCCGGAACCTACAGAGGCGGCTAGTGGTCCGATTCTCCAAAGGATGAGGGCAAGTCTGGTTCGGGAGAGGGGGTGGAGGTGGTCTTTCAAGGAAGAGAAGGGAGCGGTGCTGCGACGCTTTGGGTTAGAAGGGTGAGGCAGCACAAACCAGAGGGAAGGGGGATCTTGTGCGAGACAAGGGAGAGGGGGAGGGGGAGAGAGTAAAAAAAGGTAAAATAAATAAAAATAAAAATGAAATAAAATCTAAAATAAATACTCAACCAACTTAAAATAAAAATAAAAATAATTAGAGATCATAATAAAAACAAGACAGTGACATTAATAATTTTATAATAATGTCAATGATTTAATAAAAATAATAACCTAATTAAAATATTAACTGAAATATTATTAATAATAATAATAACCTATTTTGAAATATTAACTTAAATAATAATAATACTAAGAATAAAACTAAAATAATAAAACCAGTCACAAAAATAATTGCATGAACTATTGAGTCTGGAAAACGCGCCTAAGCTCATGCGTGGTTGCGACATAGTCGCATGCTAGTGGAATAATAAATTTTATCATTAAACATTTTCTTATTAATGTTGGGCACTACACATGGTTTTGCGCATGGTCGTGCACCCGTATAAGATCACAAATTTTCTTTAAAATGTAACTGGTGCAAACCGAAACTAAAAATTGAGCCCCAAAATAATTAAAATACAATTAAGCATCGGTCGGGGTGTGACAATTTCCACCTGTGGAAGGAAAATATGGCGGCTGATGCTCTGATCATGTGACACCCTTCGGGTTTGGGTATTCTATTTTTTTAAGGATTATCCACATGATCTTTAATTTTAGGTATGATTGAATTAATGGATATAAATTGATGTTTTTTGGTTTTCAATAGGATGGTTCACAATTGAGGGATTGCATAGCGGTGTTAAGTGAACTCACTCGAGTGTAGTCCAGTTGGTTGCAATGTATTTTCCAAGAGAAGAAGATTTGTTTTTTCTAAAATATTTATCATGGATGCACCATGGAGATCAGGATGTGGTGTAGGAATTATTATCAATAAGAATACATGGTTTAGAGGAATATGTTTTGAAATAAGGTTCCAATGGGGGGGAAATTGTGTTAAAAATGTGGTAGTTTCATTGTGGGTAGTAGTATGTGGTGTAGGCCCTCTAAGGAAGTAGGGCTATACATAATGGAGGTATAAACGTTTCCATATAACTTTTTACTAGAAAATATGTTTTTTAGAAATGTATATCAGATTTGTTTTGACTAGAAGTGATATAGTGTGGTCCCAATCCTTGAATCATAGTCCTTTCAATGTTAGGCCATCCTATATCATGGTCTGGGGTGCTACACCAAGGTCTACTATTTTAAAATCAGGCAATAAATACCCTAACACACCATCAATCAAACACTTCTTCCAATCTTCTCTCTTGATCATTAGGCACTGCTTAAATGTTTTTAATTGTATTGATTCCATTTTCATATAGGAATAAAACCTAGGTTTGGGAGAGTGGTCATTGTTGTTTTCCCCCATTTATGGGGTAGGTTTCACTATAGAAAAGTTCATTTTCTTGAATAATATGACATAGTTTTTAAATTATTTAGTTTTTTGGTTTTAAAATCATGTAAGATTTTTATCATGAAATCTAAGTTTTAAATGGAATTTTATTTAAAAAGTTTTGAACACACTATGATTGGATGAAATTCCTTAATTCTATTTTGATAAAAATGGGTTTTTTTGGGCTATAACTAATTTATGAGTGTGAAAATTATTTATAAATTTTTAATAAGGGTTTTAAATGATTTTTAACAATCATGGAACATTTGGGACCTTGTGTGCATTGGGAAACAAATATGTCACATTACTGTTTGTAATTCCACTTGAGGTTTTGTGATATTTACAAACCATTAAGAGACCCAAAATTATTCAATAAACTTTAGGAATGTTTTAGGATTTTATTTATATCTAGTATATATTCCAATATGCTAGATCCCAGTCTTGTGCATTGTCTTTTATTTCTGGTTTTAATCCTGAAAGTATATCTCTTAGTCAGTTGTTCACTTATTTATCTTGTGATGTATCCATGGTTGGTTTTACTTATATCTCATGTTTTCATAATTAAACTTTTCATATTAAATTTTCAATGAATATAAAAGTATTTTTTAAAAAACTAAAATACATTTAAAAAATATATATTTTGGAAATTCTTTATAAACTGGTTTTTATTTTAATCTAGATATTTGTTATTAATTGTTCTACACTTTTTATAGATTCTTTGGTAAAATGATACTATTATTTTTTATGACACCCACATTTTTTTAGGTGATTATAAATGTAGTTTTTTAGGAAACATGTAGAGGGGAAAGTGTCTTATAGTTCTCCTAATTATCTTGGATGTTGATACCCTTGACGTGGGTAAGTTTTGTGACAGATTGTCACTTGGAGAATTGTACTTTTCCTTTATTGTCTTAATTTTTTGTTTACTACTTTGGGATTGATTTTTTTTATCATATATATGTACTCTTATTCCACTTTTTTCTTTTACTTTGGTAACACATGAGATTGTGATGTTTTCTTAAACCTCAATAAGTGACATCTCTTTTGGATGAAATTTCACATTGACCCCAGTTAGTTCATTACAGAACAGTTCATATAGATTACCTAGATTGAAGTGTTATGAAAATTCCTAGTTATTGTTCAAGGTATTTTTTTAGGGAATTTTGGACCATCGAAATTTAGGTATTATGTGTGGGAGGTTTCATGGATAGCCCACTTTTGTTTCTGTACTCGAGTTTCCATGGATGTTAAGTGTTTTTTTACTACTATTGGGAATTATGTTTTGATGAAATTTGAATAGAATGGATTTGGGAGTTTATTTAAATAAGCATTTTCCTTTTGAATTTATTTTTTTTGACTCATAAAATCCACATTTACATAAAAATTTATTTTTCTTTAAAGGAATTAATATGGATTCTAGATGTTTGTCTAATGATTTGTAAATCCTTCATAGGCTAATAGGTTACTATATTTTTTTATTATATATTTCCCGCATAGAGGATATCATTGACTATGAGTAAAGAATATTTAATATGTGATATTTAGGTGAATCATTTAGTGGAACCTTAATTGGTGGAAGCTATAATCCACAAAATTCAGACTCTAGACCAAGAGGGTATTTGACACCAGGGATAAATAGTGAATCATATCTATGAATATACTAATAAGAACCTACCCATTTTCTATGGTAGAAAGGGACCCTGGGAATAAAAATAAGGAATAGAGAGGATTGAGGGAATTTTCTCATTTCTAAAAACATGAGAGAACTCTAAGTCATGTTTTTTCATGTATATTCTTGAAGAACCAGAATGTTGACGATTAGACTCCAACATAATAGATATTTTGTTGAGGATATTTCATAGAATTTTTCATGAAAAAATTAAAGTAATAGTTTTATAATGATAAGTTTTTTTTCAGTGAATATCTAAGAGATTATGGCCGTTGAGTAAGGAGATAATATGGTTTTGGGGTATTCCACCAGTTTCATTGAGTTAGTGACCCTTGAACCTGATCTTGTTAAAAATGATTACCTTAAGCCCAAGAGGTTTGATATGGGATTGAGGGTAAATATTTGGTTGATCTTAACAATCTTATGCCTTACAGAATTTGTGGAGGTGTTCAACAAGGTGGATATGGATGAGGAAGAATTAGTTGGAGAAAAATATTTAGTGGATCATTAGTTAATGCAATATTTAGACAAGGTGTGTCTTTTAGATTGAAGATGAATGGAAAGTAAATCTGGTTTTATCTATGACCTTATTTATGGGATTCATTTATATAAAAACATTTTGATTTCTATCATTTTTTAATGCCTAGTTATACTAAGCCTAATTATATAGAATCACCCCAAACATGTCATCGTTGGTGTTAATCTAGAAATCTGATGTGTTTTTGTAAATGGATATCCCAAGGTAGAAAGGTTGGATCCCCCATCATCAAGGATTTTCATATTCATTTTGATACTTTCAAGGGTGGTGGTTCATATCCTCATTCTATGGGGGATGTCCATAAAACTAAGAAATCTTAGGGGAGAACTGAGACCAAACATATTTATACACAGATTATACATGAGAGTAATTTGAGAAAGACTGACAACTATTAGTGCAATGATGTTTATTTTTTCCTCTATAATACTGTATTTATTTTATATAGTTGATACTCAATATTTTTTGTCATGAAAGTTAATTTATATTTTGGGCTTGAAATCTTAACTTATATCTTTCTTGTTGGATAATTTCATAACATTCTTAAATATTTCCAAACAAGGTTTCAAATGTTCTATTTTTCAGATAATGATAGCTGACATTGATGTGGTGTGATATTTATTAGTTATTGGTATTGATATCTTTGACATGATTATTGGAGTGGATTGGAAAATTGTCATTAAGGCCACAATGAAATATTTTCATTATCAAGTTTTGTTTTTGTCTAATGATGATATCACTCATTTCATTCTAGTTGAGTATGTATCTATATATGTTGGAGTTAATCCAATTGTTCCTTATGATGGTGTGGATTCATTTTTGGAGAAATAAAATTCCTTGATGCTGTTGAATATTATTTGGGTAGTCAACTTTCTACCATAGTGAGTGAGTACCCTAAACTCCTTCCTATTATTTTTAGCGTCATCTCCCTAGAGATAGGTCAATTTCCCTATTGACCTTTTCCCTGGTACGATTCCCATACCTATTTCATCTTATCAAACAGAACGATCTAGGTTATTGAAAATTAATGTTCAGTTGATGGACTTTAAGGCCAAGGGATTTATTCAACATAGTACATCTCTGTCAACATTGGATATTTTTTCCCATGAAGGAAGACATGATACCTCATATATTGCATAAATTATTGAAATATAATCAAGGTGATTGATATGAAAATGTATCCCTCTCCTAGAATAAGTATCTATTTGGAAAAAATAGAGGATCCAAGTTGTATTCTAAAATAGATATGTGGTCGGAGAATGAGAAGCTAATAGTCCAAGAAGGGTATATGTTGATAAAAACATTTAAAATTACATATGGGAATGTAGAGTTCATTGTTATTCCAATTAGTCTCACTAAATATTATTCGGTATTTATAGAATTAATGAACTGAATCATTCATCTGTATTTAGACTCATTCACAGTTTTTCTATGGGTGATATATATCTGTACAGTAGGTCAAAGGAGGTGCAATATGATTATTTTTTACATTATACATGGAACCATGATATAAAATCCCTTGTATAGTATGATTTACACATGCTAATTAAGGATCTATGAGGTGAATCATTTTGGGCATGTTATATATAAGTGGGGATTCATAGCGGGTCTTCTAATGATTTAAGTGGTAATGTCTTTGGAGAGGTCTAGAAATGTTTTTGAGATCTAGAATTTCTTAGGATTAGATGTTTATTATAGGAAGTTTGTTTATGAATTATCTAAGGCCATGTATCCTAAGATGTATTTAACCCACAAGGGTGATAATTTTCAATGGAATGAAACATTTATGAGTTATTTTGAGGAAATAAATATGATGTTGACTTCAGATTCAGTTATGATTCATTTGGAACCAGTTTTAGATTATGTATTTTTCAATGATTCTTTTGGGTATGGGTTTGGGATGTATTCTTATGTAGTGGAAGAAGGTGGTGGTAATGTATCTCGCCAGTTATTCCCACATGAAAAAACTACCGTACCCATGGACTTGTTTTTGAAGTGGTTATGAATGCTCTCAAAACAAGGACTCAATAAAACTTTGGGGAGATATTTATAGAATATTTTTATCATAATATCATGAGGTATATTTTCAGTCAGATATCTTTTAAATTATGATAGATACACTAGGTTGATTTTCTTTGGAATTTTTATTTTTATATTGATTTTACTTTTGAGAAAGAGAATGTTTTTTTGATGAATTGAGTACTCAAGCCTTAAAGTAATTAGTGGAGTAGTGTTCATTGTTGTGTTTGTTCACTATGATGATCTTGGGAGTGGAAGAGGCTAGTGGTAAGGATTTCTTATCTTCTTCAAATGATGAATCATAATATTATGAGTGGGTTCAAATCAGTAAAGTATGAAAAAATGTTTTCTAGTGATTTTGTAAAATACCAAATTGTGGGGTGACCTAAGGTAAGTGGTCTGGGTCTCCCAATGGTTCTTTGTGTTTCAGAATTATGTCGGCTAATTTTATTTCACTAAGGGGGGTTTGATGGACACTGGACACTAATAGTATTGGTCTATTCACCTTGGGACTACCAAGATGTATCATGATTTTATATTTCTATATTGGTGGAAAAGTATGATGAGGTCTATTCCATAGTTCATGTCATAGTGATACACTTTTCATATCCATAAGGTGGAGAAAAAAATCCTTCAAGTTTGTTGCAACCGTTTTATATGGTATGTAAATTGGAGGAGATTTTCATGGATATCATCATTGGTTTTCCTCCGAATCCTTATAGGAGGGATTTTATTTGGGTGATCATTGAATGAAATATGAAATAGACTAATTTGTTTCATATTATGTAAATGATGAAGGTGGAACAACTCAAAACTTAGTTTGAAGGAGTGGTTGTGAGACTTTATGGGGTACCCTCTATGATTGTTTCTGAAAGGGACATGTGGTTTACATCTATATTTTGTAAAAAATTTCAAGAGATGATTTGTTCCAAAAATGAAATTGAGAAATATGTGTCATCCATAGACATATGGTTTGTCAAAGAGTTCTATCCGTAATCACGAGGACATGAAATGAGAAAGTATGCATGATTTTGGTTTTACATTGGAAAATCATCTATCCATTGAACATTTTTTGAATAATAGTAGTTATTAGGATTTTATCAAGATTTATCACATATATTAAAAATCCATATAGATCTCCCTTGTTCTGGGAAAAGTTGGATGCAAATTTTGGGTTTAGACATGTACTTGTTCAGAAGATGATGAAAAATGTGTAGTTAATTTGGAAAAGATTCATCTTTACACAATATTTTTAGACATATTCTATAAATTTTCATTGCTAAATTCTTGAGTTTTAGTTTTCTAATCAAGTATTTATTTGTGTTTCACCTAGTCTCGGTCATCATTGGTTGGGTAAGAATGGTATGTTGGAATAAATGTTTGTTGACCCCATTAGGACCATTGAATTAAATACAATTTTGGTATATATTTTTTATATGAAGTCTTTCTTGACATCAATTCATGTTGTGTTTAATGTTTTCTATCTAAGGGGGTATCATTTAGATCCTTCCCAAATGATTAAATATTAGGATTTTAATCTTGATATTGATAACACTATGGATGAGAAACCGCTTATGGTTACGGATCACCAAGATAATGTACTAGATGGTAAAATTGTTCCCATTTTTCTGTATAATGGAAGTGAAGATGGGACATATATGAGACATTAAAGTGAGAATCATTAGTGAAGCAACATTTTCCTTCCCATTTTGTGAGTATAGAGTCATGATCACTTTATAGGGACAATCATACTTAATGGTGGTAAGAATTGTGATGCCCTTTGGGGTTTTTTACTCTCCATATTTAAGGTCTAAAATTCAGTTCTTCAAGATTATAGGTTGTAGAGGTAATGAATGTAATTTTAAGTTTTACATGTTTTATATAGAAACCTACACCATGGAGGTTTTGGTCTGTAGTGTGGACTAGACTCATTGTAATGTAGTTTGGTTGGTTATAGTGTACTTTCAGGGAGAAGAAGATTTGATTTCACTACTATATCATGCATGCCTACAATATGGATTAGGGTTTGTGGTATAGTCATTTATTTCAGTTTTAATCTATATCCTAGAGGTAGAGGCTACATAATATGGGATCTATACGAGGGTGTTATGGTAGTTCTTCCAAAAATGGTGGGGTTGTTCCAAGTGAAGTATTCTATAACATATCCCCTTTTTAGAAGTGGGTCTTTGCAGAATGGTGGTATTTTCTACAATGTATATCATTATCCTATAAAATAATATTTAAAACCATGTATATGATATATAGTTTTGAAAAATGGGTTGTGGCATGGTCTCATGATTTGTGTTATAGTCCTTCATATATTAGTCTGTTATAAACCATATTTCTGGATGCTATGCTATAGTCTTCTATTTTATAGACTAAATATAAATACCAAAACACCCCTCCAAACCAACCCTTCATGAATTCTTATATCCAAAACCGTAATCACGCATCTAGTTTTTAAATGGTTTTAAATCCCTTTTTAGAAAGTAAAGAACCCCAAAATTGGGAGATCTATCCATTGTGTATTCTCTCTATTCTTTCAGAGGATCCCTTCCTGAGTATTGTAACGTATTTTTAACTGATGATACCCTCGGTCTCCATTATTTCCATCCTCTATGATTTGAATTAGGCCTACTTGTTTGATCTATTTTTCAATAAAAGGTAAATTTTCACTCAGTTAAATTCATGGAATTATTTTTATAAATTATATATTTGAAATCCAATATGGAATTTCTTCTTTAAATCATTATTTATGATGATATTTTCTATAAAATGGTTTTTAAAATAGTATTTGAGGATTAAATTCCTAAAAGGTGGGTTTTATTGATTACAAGTGGGTTTTGAAGCATAGAAGTGATGATGATTCACTTTGAAAATTATTTATACTATGTGAGAACATTATTCAAAGGCTTTTTGACAATATGGTCACATTGGTGACCTTGGGTATCTCAAGAAATGGACATGTCACTTTAGAGTGTGTAATTCCACTATAGGTTTTGTGATATTAACAGTCCCTTAACAGAATCAATACTTATTTGATCTAATTTATTCCATGTTTAGGATTCTTTTTATTTATATTCTCCAATAGGTTTGAGATAAATCTTGATATTTGAAATGTATTATTTTTTTACATAATATGGTGTATCTCTAGTTTTATTTCTCACTTGTTTATCTTATGGTGTATCTATGAAGATATTTTCTTATGTCAAATGCTTTCTCACAAATATTTTCATATTCCTTGTTGTGTGAATATGAATACTTTTTTATGAAAACAAAATGATTTATTACAAAATGATTTACCTTTTAGAAATGATTTATAGAATGGTTTTTTAAGCTAGAGATAATGTTTTCATGGTATAGGAATTTGTAACGATAATTTGAGAAAACCATACTAGGATTTTTGTTCACATAATAATTTTATGTTTTTTAGTTTTTAGATGTGGTTTTATATGACACATGTAAAGAAAATGAAATATAATAGTTTTATGGATTCTATTGGTTGTTGATACCACCAATCTAGGTTAATTTGGTAATGGATGGTCACTTGGAAAATTGTATATTTCAAAAATATTTATACTTCTACCACCTTGTAAATTTTTTTTCTTTGGTTATACATTATAACTTTTTTTATTGCACCAAACCCTCTTAAAAAACTTCTTAAGTGACTTGACTCGTTTATTCCGGTTGTTTTGTTACAAATCATGGAAGACCATGCTAATCTATCTATGATGAGGATTAAAAAATACCAAATACTCATGGTATTTTAGATTATGAATTTTGAATTTTTAAAGGAAATAGATAAATCCTATCATTACAAACTAATTTATTAACCATCCATTCACATTAAGATCATTGAAGCTCAAAATATATATTAATAATTATGGAAAAATGTACTAAATATTTTGAGCTCAAATTTGATAAAGATGGTGTAATTCGCTTTGGAACCCCAATATGTGTCCCATAAAATATGGAATTAAAGAAGGAATTTTATTATGATGTACATATCTAATCCATTTATATTATTTTAGAAAGTAAAAATATGTATTTATTTCTATATAAAAACATATGGTGGGGAAACATGAAAATTGAAATTATAGAATATGTATGTAGAATATTAGTATTCCATAATTTTAGGGAAAAATAATAAATGTTCATGATTATATTGAAAATATTATCCATGCTAATATGAAAATGGGAAAACATCGCCATAGTCTTTATCTTAAAACTACCAAAACCATCTTATTTCCATAATGTTTTTTTGTTATATTTGACCACCTTATATAGTCATCACATTTTATTTCCATCAAAGAATATTTATCCCTTGACCGACCCACCATTGTATAAATAATGTATGTGATGATGTTGTTGGGAGTAACATTATCCATTATATCTGATCAGGATTTGAGGTTTAACTTAAGGATCTAGAAAATATTTTAGAATGCATTGATAAAAGTATTGAGTTTTAAATCTTATTATCATCCCCATATATATGATCATTCAAAGAGGGGTATTCAAACTCTTGAGGATATAATGAGATTTTACCTACGGATTTACAAGGATGTTGGGATCATAACCTCTCACTATTAGAGTTTTCATATTACAATAGTTTACATTATAATACTCATGTAGAACCATATGAGTCTTTATTGGAAGATATATTGGACTCTAACTTGTTCGAAAGAATTTGAAGAGTGGAAACTAATTCTTAATTACCAAGTCAATGAAATATCATAGACAATTTACACAATTCAAGGATATATAAATGTGAAAAAATGTAAATATAATATATATATAGATCATCGTCGATGAGATCTAGATTTTAATGTCTGTGAGAAGGTTTTTCTTCGAATCTTCCCATTGTATAGGTTTATGAGATTTTGGAATAAATGGAAATTTTTCACTAAATAGATTTGTACCTTTAACATCCTTGATCATTTCCAGTTTATATCTAATATATTAGAACCAAATCCACACCAATCTCAATTTCATGACGTGTTCCACACATCTATTTAATGAAATTTAAGAACATAACACTCTAATATACTGATCTTAGATTCTACACAACTAGAATATAACCTTGTATATGAAAGAAATTATAAAAAATTGACCAAATATAAAAGGTTCCACAAATTAAGACCACTCATCTAGTCAATTATCTATAGTGAAATTATATTTTTGAAGAGGCCACATGGTATAATGAGTATATGGTGATAGAAAATCACCCTAACTTTTTTCCTCAATAATATAAAATTCGGATGTTGAGCTTATTTTAAAGAGGGGTAGAATGAAACAACTCAATTTTTAGTGAAATATTTCGCCTTAATTAGATATTATGTTTGATTTGTTTCTCTATATGTGACACTAAAACCAAAAAATATATATAGTATACATAGAATTGGCATGTATAAATAGTTTAATTAGAATTATGAAATATATATATATATATCAATTAAATAATGTTCACATAAAATATTGAATCGAATAGTATGGATAAAAAACCAATAACAACTTTTTTCCAAATATTTACTTCTTTTTAAGAATAATATAATTTCATATGAATAATAGATTAATAAAATATTAATTAGTCAAGTGGTGTGTGGGTCTAATGGAAGACTCTGAGGAGTTTCGTAATATTGAATATTGAGGGATCATGCATGTAGTGAGTTTTTCATAGAGGTGGTCTAGTATGTGTTAATATAGGTTGTGCTGTTTTGGAATTATTAGCATTTTATGGTGAATGAACATCTATTTTAACATAATCACATTCTATGCATATAAACATTAATCTCTGAAGGTCTCACAATATAAGTCTTTTTTTGGTTTATTATGAAAAATAAATTCTTTTAAGTCACTACTAGTCATCTCGTATATTATTTGATGTATTTCTTACATTATAAGGAATTTTTGGAGTATGATTCATCTAGAAGTGGAAATTCTTCAAACTTGGAGGGAACAAAATATATCTCCCGACCTTCTTGCATCTAAAGGATGTCTTGTTGTGAATTTTTCAATTTATTTTAGATTGGGATCTATACCATTGGGTTATAATGGTATTATTAAAGTGTATTCCCTTGGACATCAATTCTTTCTTCCTCCTATAACCACATTTTTTTGAGATTTCACTAATAAAAATTAATTTGTTATTCAGTCACTATAATAATTATTACTTTATATAAAAATTAATAGTTAACATTCCAAAAGTAGTTTTCCTATAAAAATGGTTTGCAAATATATTTTATGTTTTTAAATAAAAAAAATTAAAAATTTAGGATGTAAATTATAAAAAATTAATAGCATATGGTGAGTTTTTTTAAAAAAAAATTACATTGTGAATTTATCATGGAAATATTAACTTAGGGTGAATTTTTGGAAGATTTGAAAAAAGATATATTTTTTAGTGAATAGTGAAAATATCATTTATACAAATAACTTGAATTTTATGATGTTATTTTAATGTAAGAATGAATTATAAAATCATGAAACCTTTTTTTAAGACTAATTATATAATTTATAATTTAATTTGAAACATTAAATTTTTATTTTAGAATTTATAAAATAGTTTATGCCATTTAATAAAAAATCCAATTATTTATTTTTCATTAAATTATTTTAAATATATTATATATTTATTATTTAAAAAATAATTTTTACTTTTTTTAGAAATTCAATATTTTTAAATAGATTTTAGATTTATAAATAACATTTCAAAAATATTTAAAAAATAAAATTTTGTTTTTCGGAATAAAAGTTAAATTACGTTGGTAAAAACTACTTTACTTAGTAGAAAGATCAATTGGTAAAAAGGGTTTAACAAAGTGGTAAAGACCTAAAAATTATTTAAAAAATGTGATGGAATGTTTGGTTGAGGGTTTGATCGACCATATCAGTTTCCCTCAACATTATTTCAATACTTTGGAGCTACTTTCTTTGAGTGTGACTTCCCATTAAGGAAGTGTTTTCCATTTTTACAAAAATCCCATACCTTTTAACATATACAAGTGTCACTTATCTCCCAACTCACCCTCACACCATTACTAAATAAGTGAATACCAAACTCTTTACAACCCTCTCCTCTGCCCTCATATCTATCTTAAAGTGGTTCTGGTCTTCTAAAATTTCTATCCCGTATGGGTTTTACCCCCTTCACAATGGAGTTCATCCAAGTATTAAAGTAATATTTTCTAAACTTATCCCCCATATTTTCTGTTTATTTATAACCATATTATCGTCCTAAAATTCCATTATACCATTTGAATATTATAATATAAGTATCATTAGTATAATAATTTTTTATTGTAATGATTTTATATTCATTATACACATTTCTCTTTTCAGTTAATAAAAAATGAAAACATATATCTTACATGTGTGTAAAAAACCACCCTAATCAATAAATGTGTATCAATATTCATTACAACCATAAATGGGTGATTATAAGAATTATTTTTGAAAATAAATATGATGTTCATGATACCAATTTATTTACGGAAATGGAAATTAAATATCCAAATAATGATATAAATGATAAACAATCATTATAATATTAATTGTCTTAAAAAAACTAGGAATAAGAAGAAAAACAATATTCATATTATGTAATATTTTAATATCCATTACTTCTTTTAATACTTTCAATTTTTGATATATCAGTCAGATAAACACTAAATATGATAATTATGCTTGTTGTACAATTATATCACAACTAAACAACCTCATAATCGCCCATTAATCAAGGAATGTTCATGTTAGGGTCTCTTTAACCACCAAATGGATTAATAATATAAATTTATGTCATGGTTGAATATTGAATTTAATTTATATAATAATATGATACTTGTATGTAAAAAATTATTTCTTGTTTTTTATAGATTGCTTATATTATTATTAAACTCATTAAACCAAAAAACACATTTTTTATCTATAATCACTTGAACATGCTTGTTTTTGATTTCATATTTAAGGATAAATAATAAAACACACATGAAAGCAACATCAAATAACATAGATATTTATAATTCATTCATTATATTAAAATTAATAATATTTGAATAATGATAGTTAGAAGAAGATTGAATACCGACACCTCTCTTATGAAACTAGTGGAACTATAAACAACTAATATGGGAAGTGACGTAAAAAATAACTAATATAGATATATATAATGTTACTAAATGAAATTTAGAATTATTTTGAGGTATGACTACATCTTTGAAAATAGTTTCAAAGACAGTTATTTTTATTATACCGGAGGTTGAACCAGTTCCCTGGGAATCAAAAGTTAAGGCAATGGTTTTAGCAGCTAAATTTTCAATTCACTGAGTCGTAGCCTTTCTTAATTTAATATAAAATTCCAATATTTCATTGATCCATAAATTTCAAAAAAATTATATGTTATTCCATCTTGTTTTATATTGAAATTACTTCTCATCATCAATAACCATTTATTTGATAACAATTTTCCTAAAATAAAAGTATAGCATTGGTATAAATAACAAAACTTATTACCAATGAATATTCTCTTTGATGAACATTTTTATTCTTTTAAAAATATTTTCATTAATGAAATACTTATATTGTTGTATTTTTAAAGTCTTAATATGTTACTTTAATTAATTTATGAAATGAATTTTATTCGAATATTCCCCGATTCCGTTTCTCTTTAGAACCACCATAAATGTTTACTAAAGGTATATCATTACATTAGTTGCCCATTTGGATTTGTATGCTTGATATTTTATTCTTTTCGATGATAATTTTTTTGTAACTCATGATAAAATGTTTTCTAAAAAATATACACTTTCCCCTTTCAGAATTTTTTCTCAAAGAAATTATTACTTAATAATTTATAATAATGTTTAAAAAGGATTTTTTTTAACTTTTTTATTTTATCTTCTATTTTAATTCAAGGATTATCTGTCATTAATTGATGATTTAGTAACCTTATATATGTTATTTTGATATTTTTCCTTTTAGAAAATTATAATATTTGATGGAATATGATTTAAAATATTCATATTTTGTGAAAATATTTTAGAAACCCATTCTTCTTCCTTGGGTTCTTTAAGTTATGCTAATGGGTGAAATTTAGTGAAAGACATAGCAGGTATGTTTTTGTAAAATTGTCAGTTTAATCAGGGTTCATACAATGGTGAATTTTTTTAAGTGAATATAGATTTTATATTTTTCAAAAAATAGTAATTAAATTTAAACCTTTCCATTGTAGGATATAATTTTATAATAAATACAATGTTCATCACGATGAAAATCATGGTGTTTGGGATTTTTTTATAGAAATTATAGATAAAAGGAGGCATAAAAAATGTTTTGGAGAGAGAAAAATCATGGTTATTTAGGCATATTATCAAAATTTGAAAATTTATATATTTTTATGAGATTGCGATATAGATATAGTGGTTTATAGATTCAATTTTTTTAAAATACAAAACCATGTTATGATAGAAAAGTCTATTCCATGGTTTGGTCAGATTATAAAAATTTGAATATTTTGTTTGAAATAAAATATGAATAGATGTGATTCATGATATGGGTGACTGATGTGGTTTTTTGGATATACATGATCAATATAAAGTCTTATTAAAAAGAAAATGAATCCTAAGCATTGATTATAGTGTATTGAGAGTTAGAATATGGGATATACTCTACAGTTTTATAACAACAGAAGTAATATTGGAATTATTATGTTCATCTTTTGAGAAAATGATAAGTAAAGTTATGCATTGAAAGAGTACCGATTGATACATATTATTTCTAGTAAACGTGGATTAGTTTTTGTGAGATTCAATTGATCATACATTAGTAATTATATAAAATGCTAAATTTTTATGAATAAAATTCATTTTAATTAATTAAATATATTTTTATTCCCATGAGATTAAGATTTATACTACTATAGTGATCATTTTGAGGATAATGTTTCAAATTCATTATTAATGAATACATTATACATGGCTTGGAGAACGAGGAGGCAGAAAGGTGTAAATAAAAAATACATCAAATATATAATTGTATTATGTAATGACTATTAATTTATTATATTGATTAAAGAGACACTTATGTATATAAATATAGGAATGAATTCCGTGAATAAATTCATAATAAATTAATAAATGAGAGTATTCAATGGGTGAGTAGATAAAGATCCATAAACATTATTTTAAGGGTAGTGTAACTTAGTGAGGAGTAACCTTTCTTAAATAATTATATTCATTGAATAGTTAGTTATTTTTGGTTTTTTTAACATTATAACTTCTATATTCTATGTTCCATATATGTATCCTATTTTCGTTAAACCAAGTAAAACACTCTAGATTTTTTTATATTCTTTTCATAAACATTACATATTCAATGAGTAATTATTCTAGGGAGTGATAGATTTAAATGAGTTCCTACTAACATGGGAATAAGAATTAATAATGGTTGAGGGTTATATTGAAATGTTTTATAATTGGTTAGAACCCTAACCCCCTCCTTTGGGGTACTTTCACTACAAGAAAATCGACCTTTACTAATAGAAAATTATCAACAGATAAAATATTTTTTGGTAAAAAAGATTAATTCCAACAGATATTAAATTCTATTGATATTAACTGGTGGTACCAACAATTTTTTTTATCCACAGATATATATGTTTATATTATTAGTTCAATACCAACAAATCTTTTCCTAACATTTAAATTTGTTTTCATATCATTATAATACCAAAAATTGATTTACTGATAAATGAATTTGTTATTATAAATTTTTATTACTAACAAATTGTTTACCATTATAAAAATCTATTGCAGTAAAATATAAATAATTTTAAATATTTTATCAAAAACTGATTATATATATATATTTATATATTACTCATTACAAACATATCTTTTTGGCATTAAAAATATATGCTTAATTAAAAATAAATAATCTAGTAATATTTATTTATAATATATATATATATATAAACATAATCCTTATATAATAATTTTTTTATATAAATTATATATTTATTTATAACTTTTTTATTATATATATACACATATATGAAAATAAAACACTAAACTGGGTGACACCCACCCAACCCCAACCCTACCTCCATGTTCTCCCCGTTCTCGGCGGTGGACATTCCACCCGACCCTGGCCCTACCTCTCTGTTCTTCCCCTTCCCAACCGATGTCCCCCTCCGATATCAGCACCTCCCTATTCTCCCTCTTCCCAACTGGCCTCCCCCTCCGACATCATCACGTGAATCACCCTCCCTCTTCCCATCCAACCTCTCCCTCCCTTTTCCCGGTCGGCCTCCCCCTCCGACATCATCGTGTGAACCCACCTCCTAGGTGTTCCAAGTTATTGTCCCCAATCTTGACCACCGACGTCCACAACATTTTATATCGGTGTCCCTGTGTGGCCACTCTGTCCCCAACACCCTAGCTTAACCCTAACCATCCCCAGGATCCATGCCCATCACTCACTTCCATCCCTTCCCTCACATTTTTGATTCTTTTGATTTCAGGTGCTGGTTTCACATTGAAGAACAAATATTTGTATGAGAAAGCATCAGTTCAGATGAAGTTGGTACCTAGCGATTCCACTGCGATTGTCACTGCTTTATATGTAAGCACATTAAATCTGCTATACTAATTATTTTTTTGAGTTTTTTCTTGTAGAAACCTCTCTTCACCTTGTGTCTGGTTCTATGTGTCAGTGCATGCTGGCATTTTCCATTCATTTCTTCTTAGATGGGGATTTACTGAGATTCCTTACGTTGTATAGTTTCTGATGTATGGATTCTTTTGATTTCAGGAGTTTGGTTCACATCTAAGAACAAGTATTTGTATGGGAAGGTTTTGGTTCAAATGAAGTTGGTACTTGGGTATTCCACTGGGTACTACCACCGCTTTCTATGTAAGCTCATTCAATCTGCCAGACTGATTATCTTTTTGAGATTTTCATCTCTCTCTTCTTGATTCAAGCATGTTGTTCATGTTTGGGAAAGTGACATGGCTCTCTTCTTAGCTTTTTTAATTTGTTGATGGGACCATTATCCTCCATTTAATGTATTCTTTTTATTATTGGGTGAATTCAACATCATGTTTCCCTTTATTTCACCTCATTGGGTCATTACAGTCTTGTGTCTTTGTTGGCATCACCTTCAGTTGTCTGTCATGCATATATTTTAATGGGTTGATGCCACTTTCTCTTTAATTGTACAGTGATTGAAGAGAACAGCGTCATGAGTTCTTTTGATTTATTCATTAGTGGCTAATTTGTAGTGAAAATGTAGTAGATGTCATCAGAATCGAGTTTCTGGGAAGCTCTAGTGGGGAGCCTCTTTTGGCTTAGAAAAACGTGTATCTTAATGGAGAAGGGAACCTAGAGCAAAGGATGGAGCTCTGGTTCGACCCCACTGTGGACTTCCACATGTACTCTCTTCTCCGAAACCATCGCCTAGTCATGTAATGCTTTTTTCTCTTTTTCTTCTGGGCGTCCATTAAACCATATTCTTTCTTTATTTTCTCATTCATGTTTCATTTCTTATGTTTATTCCATAGGGAAAACATTAAATGATTATAGAATATTATGTTTTTACACTGTCTGATGCTCGATGATCTGATTAAGTATCTGTAATAAAAAATATGCATATAATTATGCAGTTTCAACACAAATTCATATTATGTCACTTTGAATTTATATCCAGTTTCAGCATGCATTCAATCTGCATGCTTCTGTATAATAAACATTCATAAAAGTTACTATAAGATGGATTTAGCAATATTTTTCATGTATAGTTTCCAGTACCACTATGAAATTTCAATAACACTATAACATACAGGTTTAATATGTAGTTTCAATCCAACTACTATGATATATTATGCATTCAGTAACCTTTGTAATGTATAGTTTCAATATGCCTACATATAACTATAAAGTTTTACTATGCAGTACTATATGCCTCTTTATAATACGCATTGAAAAATTTAACTGTAAGTGGGATTCAATAGCTTTTGAAATGTACAATTTCTGGTGCTATCTACTTTCATCTACTTGATTGAATAATTTTATTCAATGAAATTAAATTAGTATCATTATTTTGATTTGTGATTATCATTCTTGGTTGGCTTATATGGTTTGGGATCTTGGACTCATTTATTATTTCCCTTTTTATTTTTATGGTTATGCGGACTCTTCTAGGTTTTGTAAACATCAAACATTATCATTCTTTGTCTCAACATAAATTTTTTTTTTAATAAAATCCACTTTCTAGGTTAGGTGGGAACCCCTAAAACATAACCACCAGAAACCGAGACACCAAGAATTAAACAAGACCAAAACGACACAAACAAATAGCTTAAGGAACTAATGTGTTGATCCAGTATTCCCACAACAAGTTTTTAATTCCTTGATCAGAATGAAGTCGAAGAAATACTTGGTTGTTGAAGGTTAAGAAAATCAAGAACTTAATAAATTCTTTTAAAGAGAATCTAACCTTAATCAAGCTTATGAAACTAACTTCCAGCAAGAAGTCAAGTCATGTACAAAAGTCTGTCTCAAGTCCATGAGGGCATGATCAACTAGACATCTTTCCCCACTCCTCCATAGTTGAGTCCAGATCAGAACTTCAAGCCTCCCAGATTTCATCTTCTGTGGCTTTTCCAAAACAATCACACATTTCTATCATTTTTTCAATGAAATGAGGAGGGAAAATTCCCTTGGAGTCCTAACCTCCTAGGAAGACTTTTGTACCTTGGTCATCAGGCTATAGCTTCTCCCCAGACCCTACAGGGTCTTTCTAAGCCTCGCCAACTGCTTTTGTGTCTTCCACCGGGTCCTTAGATTCTTGAAGAGTATGATTTTTAGATGTTAAGACCTCGCCTTCTTAGTTTGCTGACCTGGCCCTCAGGGTCTTGGGAAACCTGGAGTAATCTGTTCAATACCTTTACTTCTTACCTGATGTTAATAGATGACCCCTTGCTTTGATTAATGCTTTTCCCCCTTTTTCAATCCTGAGCGAAAGTGTCCTTTTTCACTGATTAGTTCCTCATTTTCAAAGGAATACAAAAAGATTTCTTCTTCCACCACCCTGTCCTGGAAGTCCTGTTGCATCTTCTTCCTAGGCTGCACCATTTTCCATGTCTCATTATCTATTTTGACCTCCTGTAAATTCTGAAACTGGTTTCTAAGCTCCATTCTAGGATGGATTTCCTACATTGGATACTTGTTGAATACCTTCCCTTCAAGAGATACTCGCCGATTTTTCTACCTCTACCCAAGACCTGATGATCAGACATGGCATGGTCATCAATTGAGGTCACTAAAGGTGATTTAGAAGACTCTCCAAAAACCACTACTTGGAGTTTATCTCATGTATTACGAATAAAATTCACTACTTCTGCATTGGAAGGGTGCTCAATTCTTAGGATTAAAGGCGACTGATCAATTGATCCAGTCTAAAAACACATGCCTTCTTTTTCTAGAGGATTTAGACCTATGTGTATACTATAGGTCCTCTGAGATCATGCCTCAACCTGCAAAATATTCCATAGATAAGTGGATCCTGCCACTGAACACTCTTCGTCCTCCCAATTATTGAGATCCCCTACTTTAAAGCATCTGAAGGGTCAGAGCGAGCCAGAGGAACCTGACCAGGCCATCTTGGGTTGAATATTGAATTGTTATTGGTGATGATATCATCTTCTTATGGAGCCAAAATTGCTTCTTTTGTGAGAGTATTGGGAGAACTAGCACTGTCCAAAACATCACTCGAGGGGTCGAGATGAAACTAAACTTTAACATGAACTTCCTTCTCTGACTTTCCTGCAAAGGAAACCTCACGGGAAGTACCTTTCCTAGGAGCTTGCAGATGGGAAGTTTTATCATGAACCAATTGATTAAATGAAAAACAGAAGTCTACCTAGGATTCATATCACTCCTATTGCTTACATCGATGTTCCCCTTTAATCTCAATCCAAATATCTTCAATCGAAGGAGCCCTATGACGGTACATTATGAAGTTGGTTTATCTATACACTATGAAGGTCATCATAGGGTATAATCATTTATGATATTCATAGAACATCATAGGGTATTGGTTATAATAAGGAAAAAAATTTCTAAATGGTACAATGAAATATAAAATTTAATAGATAACTCCTTCAGACAATTTATCATATAATATAAATTTTTAACATGGTTTACAATGCCCACATACAAGAATTTCATACAGATATGGTGAAAACAGGGTGTGAAGGGATTGTAAGTAGAAAAATGTAGAATCCATGGTGTGTAGAAGAAGATCAGTTGAATAATAGACTACTAAATTAGTCCACAATTATACATCACTTTGAGAAGGTGGCGACTAATTACCTTTGGTGTGTTGTTATGATTTTGGAATGTTTTTGTTCAGCCACCCCACAGCACAACAACTATCTCCCTATAATGTGGAACTCCATCCTATGATAACCTATTCTCTTATACCTGGAATCTTTCTAAGGTTACATCATTCTTGTATTAACCATGGAACCTCACTCCCAAATCTGGTGTTAAAAACATATACTTTACATTTACGGATTTTATACCGATGAAGGTGACTCAATTTTTTTCTATCTAAAACTTGAAAAATCAAAAGTAAATATTTGATCACGTACATACCCATAAAATTTTTATATTTATAATTTTATAAAATTGGGGAAGACTCTTAAAAATTGGATTTAAAAACATCTACTTTAAAAAGATAGACTTATTCTCCCTATAGACCCATTTTTCTTATTTGAAATTAGGTCATCAAGATCAACTATATGAAACCCTTATAAACACAATTCATTTAACATATTTATTCATAAACCAGGGAAAAGAAAACATAATAATGGTGATTTTAAATAACTAGTAAGTGCAAAAATAAACATGAACAATTAAATTTCACAAGTGATAATAACATAAGAATAAGAGTATCATTACATAATCAAGGAGCATGGGAATAACATAACATAACCCATGCCCATAAAACTTGGATCAATTAATATGTGTAAGGAATAAATTTTTAAAAATGTATGATTAATGAAAATTAAAAAATCATGAGACATGTGATTTAAATATTGATCAAAGGAATCATTAAAACCTTAGAGAAAGTATAATAAATCATATAAGTATCTTTGGTAAATAATTTACATATCACACTTACCAAAACTATTACAAATGGAATAACCATACTATAAATTTTCATACCCAATGCATTAGAGGGATATCACTGACCCTCCAATCTGTGGTTTATCATAGATATTCTCATCCTTGGTTAATAACATAACCACACATCCTTGGATTATCATAGAATCGCCAGTCGTCATAATAATTCCCAAAAACATAACATAATTACAACACATAAATTATTTAATCTCATAATAAACTCATCGAAACACTAATTATTCCTTCTATAACTTGATTAACCCAAGGAAAATAAATATTTTCCAAAACAATATATTTGAAACATGATTAACTTGTATAAAATAAATATTTTTCCTTACAATCTCTTTGGAATAATTATATTCCATTTAGTGAAAGAATGAGGATGGTCTCATTTCAATATATCCTATTGGATCATAAATAACATAAAGGGTTGTAGATATTATGAATTAATGTACAGTTCAAACATAATTAAAAACATTTTTTAGTAAAATAAAATTTTATATAGGAGTAATACCAAAATATTTCATCTTATATGGAAATTTATTTTGAAATATCACTAGGAACATTTATTGAGTAAAGTGTCCTTTTAATTTTGAAAAACACTTTATAAAATACATTTATTTTAAATTAACGTTTGAAATTGTAAAATTATATTTTAAATATAATGTAAATTATTTACATAAACCATATATAGAAAATAGAAAAGTGGAAGAAAAATCATTTTCGACCAAATAGAGAATTAATGTTATGTTTACTTAAAAAATATTTTCTCAATCATTTTGTGTACTAAATAGAGGAACATTGTACAAATACAAATAATATTCATGAATAAAAATAAGATAAGAAAATTAAATGGTATTATTATACATTGATTGAATGATTTTTTTAATGGAATTTCAAGAATAAACAATCCCGATTAAAAATGAGATTATAAAATAAAGCATTTTTCACAATGGTAACATTTCAATAATAATCCCTATAAAATAATAACACCAAATGAAACATTAAATGGCATGAAAAATGTGAGATTATGTGATATAACATATCAATTTCTCTATAGATACATCTCATAAAAGAATATAGGTTTATAACAAAACAAATGACCCAAAGAAGACAATTTGAGATGAGTAACCCTTATAATGATCATAAAATTAATTTGGGGACTAATCAATGAATTTATTATTTGTATAAAATTTAAATCCAAAACAATAAATTTTTAAATAAAACATAATATAATCATTATTCATTACACACATAATCATTTCATAAGAAATTGAATGATGAAGGAAAATTGAGACGCAGTCCCATACTTATTTGGTATTCTCTAGATAAAAATATCAAGTAATAGATAAACTCATAATTATTTTTAAATAAAAATAATTAATATGAGAAGAATCATAATATAAATTCATGGAAAGTATATACACCACAAAATAAAAGTATGTTTTGAATATGTAATAAGTATCATAGAAATAAAAGTGATATGAGAAACTCTTACACAGTTTGTATAATTGAAGTGAGAATCAATCAATAAAGTAATTTTTATAACAAATATAAATCCATACAATAAAAATATAAATACAACATAATACATTCATAGTTCATTTTAAAAATATTATAGAATAAAATAATCCATGAATTTGATGTTTAACCCAACGAATGGAAATTTAGTTAAGAAACCCTTTACCAATTGGAAACTATAGATTCATATACCATTAGATGAATTATATAAAATTGAAACAAAATACAACAAGAAATATAATGGATTCATTATATAACATAAAAAATAGGTAGCGTATACACCACCAAAAATAAAATACATTGTGAATATGTAATATGTGTCATGAAAGTAAAAGCAATATGAGAAACCCTTACAAATATCGTATCATTGGAGTGAGAATAAATCAATTATGTAATTTTGTGTGAAAAAATTAAAACCACAAAATAAATTTGGAAATAGAAAAAAAAGATAATACAAATTCATTCAGTCATATAAATTCAATTACATGATCAATGAAGTAGAAGTTTAACCCAATGAATGGAAATTAAGATAAGAAACCCCTTACCTTGAGTCCATACTTTCCATGTATTCCCCATAGATCCTATATAATAAACTTATATAAATTATTTTATTTCATAATAAACATTTCTAGGTTTAATTAATTAAACCTGAATTATTATTTTTAAATTATTTTTAATGACATAATAGAATAGTTTTCAATTAAGTCCACTTTAGGTGTTTTGAAGAAGTTCCATTCATTGTTTTGAAATAGATTCAATGTGTTAACTATAGTCCAAGTGGTCATTGTTCAATCATATTTAGAATAATAATCATAAAATTTTTATCACCATAACAAATCAATTATACATTAAATAAACTCAAGAATATTAGTTACGAAAAATTTACTACGTCACAATCATTGAGACGGTAAGTCGTACATACGATTTATTAAAATTTACATTTTTCAATATTCATTTTAAAAATAAGGTTCAAAATATTTTAACATTAAATAATGATAATAACATCATAAATACCATATTATTTCTGTAAATATACTGATATATATAATACATTTGTTGTGGTGAAGAAAAATAATCACATCGCTTCGTTAAAGGAGGTAGTCCACATGTACCAAGAACAACGTTATAATTTTCCATTGTAAGAAATAAAATGATATATTACCATTTTAGAAAGATAAATATTTCACTATTATCCTAAATATTCCATTTATATCACATATATTCATCAAATTTATCATTATTAACTTCCATGTAAAGTATTAGTGGAAAATAAATCAAATCATGTCGCACAACAGTAGTCTCCCGTACACATGAGCAATGTTATCGTATCCCCATGGAATGGAATGTAAGAATTTATGTGTAATATAATAATTAAATATGTTTAATTATGAAACAAATATCATATAAATACATTAAATCTATAATTATAACATTTCATGAGAGGATATGATAAAAACAAATAATATCAGTTTGTGAGGTGATAGTCCTCCATACATATGAATGATGATTTTGTATCCCATTTTATGTGACGGTATATGGATTTATGTTATTAAATTAATATAATATCATCTCATTATATTTTATATTGTTGTGTTATTATATCAAAACAATTTAATAAGATTTTATTGAGGTGGTATAAAAAAGAAAATAAAAATGCATGGTTAAGCACGATAAGAAACAATATCCTTAATTGGATGCCTTCAGGATCAAAATAAGGTCTCTAGGTCATGGTTTGGTAATTAATAAATATATTAGGGTTGTTATTGGTTAATTCAAATGGATTTTATAGTGTTAATTGGATATGGGAGTGGTGGGACTTTATAATTGACGTGAGTAGCACACTTGTAATTTTTGAAAAGAAAAATGGTGTACCACATTTTTCACATGCCACAACAGTCAAAATGGTACACTATAAATAAATATACATGATAAGGTATTAATATGTTAATAATATATTTTTTAAACTAGTTATTATTTAATTTTAAACATTGTTTATTATTTTAACCACCTGGTAAACATGTTTTTACCTTAATTGTGGTAATTAATGTTTACAAATATCACAATTCATTATTGTAAAATATTTAGTCAAACTTTAAGATAATAAAAATTATCAAAATATGGAATCTATTTTACCAAATTATAATCATATAAGTGTAAAATTTTAAGATGCAATAAATAATTGGGTTTTCAAGAAGTGTATTTTTCAAGGAAAATGTGATTTTATATTAACTAAATGAATTGTAATAATCAATGTGTGAATAAAATTTAATATTTATATATATATATAATATATATTTCATTTAAAACATCTTTTTTATGGAGTAATTTTAACAAATTAAAATTTACAAACATTATTCAGTTTAAAACACCTTTCAGAAAAAATTAATTTTAAACCCAACAATAAACTTATATTAAATCAAATATAAAATTTATTAAAAAGAGATTAAGTGGAATAAATAAAACTAGAGTATAATTATGTTACATTAAATTATATTTAAAACTTAATTTTACTTTCAAATTACTTAATTTATTGAAAAAAATGTATTTTTACAAAAAAACATTATTTTTCACTATTCACTGAAAAATAAATTCTTTTTCAGAAAATCTCAATAGTTCATACTGATATAATTTCTATATAATAATTTAATAAATTAGTTTCATTTTAAAAAATAAACTATCTAAATTTTCCAAATATATAATTTTAATATTTTCTCACAATGATCAATAAAAATCATTTTTGATGAAACCATTTTTTCAGAGAATAAAATTACTTTACTAAACATTAATTGATTATATAATAATAATTTATCAATTAATTTAAATTGATTATGAATTTTATTAATATATTTCATGAATTATTTAATACTATTAAAACCCTCCAATTAAATAGTTAGGTTATAACTTTCAAATTTAAAATAATACATTTAAGCCTGTTGTTATGTGTCTCATATACTGTCGAGAATAACTTTATTTTTCCTTATAAAATCTTAGGGTGTAAAATTATCCCTACTTTAGTAAATAGAATCCTCATAATTTAAAATTTACCTCATTGATTAATTTATAGAAATTTGAGACTAAATGTTTTTTAAACCCTTATAATAAAAAGGGGTATTAAAACATCCTCTTGATAAGAGTAAATGGTAATTATGAATGTAATCTAGAGTAACACATAAGTAAGTTTCATGGTAGAAACAAATTAGTTGAAATTGAAGATACAGACATGTAAGAAAAGCATAATACTAAAATATTGAAGTAGAGTGATAGAGATCATTGATCACAAGAAATTTAATGATCATGAGAAAGTAAATACTCACAAAAATGTAAACCAGTGGGGTGTGAAAATGGCATAGATTTCATCATAAATGATGGTAATAAGAAATGATTTTTGTTCTAAGATTAATTTCCAAGAGTTTGGGAATTACTTTTCAATACATACGAATAACACAAGGATATATACTTACTTTAAAAGTGGATTTTCATCCTTTAACCAATTTTCACTATAGTCTATTTTTTTCTCCCAATGATGAGTATTTAATATAAAATTTTTCATCCCTAAAGTAATAAAATAAAAATTTAATGGACCACACAACCATAAAATGGAAAAAAGATATTCCCCCTTTATTTAGGTACTAACTAAATCCAAAATATTTATCATGTGGTTAGATAATTCCAAAAATTAATAAACCTTTATATGATGAAAAAATACATTAATCTCCAATATTAAATAATAATACCAAAAGTTAAAACTATATAATTACTTACATGAATAAATGTGTATCCTCAATAACCTTAATATTAAATATAGTTTTAACATTGAAGGTTATCTCATACCATTGAAATTATATTTATTAAAATATATTGACCTTATTTTGAAATATCATTAATCACTTAGTCATTAAATCACTTTTCAATCCCACTATCTTCTATATTATACAACATGTTTTCTCATAATTACAGCAATATCGAAGACATGATAAACCCTAAATTTCATCAATACCATTAAACATATGTCCATGGATGTAATGGTATTCTTACTCAAATTATAATTCACAATAACACAAAAGGTTATATATACATCAACATAATAAAACATCTCCCAAAATTTCATTAATCACATTATGGTATCAGCACCTAAAACCTCAAAAGGGGTGTCTAAAACATTGAAATTTTTTATCTCCTTAAATATTATAAACATATTATGTTACACATATCTCTTAATATACCATCACATAAAAACATCTTAATCTCCATATTTGTCTAAACCCTTCTCTGATACTAGTTGTAACAACCTTAGATCCACAATCATAGATCTGGTACTAAAAACATAATCTTCACATTTCATTATTTTATAATTTTGATGGTGACCAAATTTTTTCCATAAAAAACATATGAAATCAAGATAAAATACCATATCACTTACATAACCATGGAAAATTTTTGTTTGGAGTTTTATATAATTAATTAAATCTCTTGAAAACTTGGATTCATAAACTTTAACAATTGAATGAAAAAAAGAATAGGAAAAACATAAGAGAAATAAAAAACATCAAACCTTGATCAATAAATATATATAAATAAATAAAACCACAACAAAGGTATGATTCATGAAAGTCAATAAATTATGAGCCATGTGATGTTAATAGTAGTCAAATAAATCATTTAAAATCCATAGAAAGCATAATAAACCATGTAGGTATCTTCAGTAAATCACACATACAATCACTCTTACAAATGGAATGGCCATATAGTTTACTTCCATAACCGATACATTCATGTTGTATCATGAATCCCTAAACCTTTGGTTTACCATGAAACCACTCATCCAAGGTTAATAACATAACAAATTTTCCTTGTTTTATCACAGAACCACCTGTCATCATAAGAATGCCTAATAAACATAACATAATCACAGCACATAAAATCATTTATATAATAATAAACTCATATAAAAACTAATTATTCCTTAAAAACACGAATAATTCATAGAAAATAAATATTTTCCATAACAATATCTTTAAAACATGAGTCATCCATGGAAAATAAATAGGTTTCATGAAAAAATATTTGGAATAATCAAAATGCATCCATAGAAAGAATGAGGATGGTATCATTTAAATATATCCATATTAAACATAAATAGCTTCAAGGTTTATAGACATTTATGATTGTAAATGACATTAAAATATAATTAAAAATAAATTTCTTAGAAAATTAAACTTTTCACTTGAGTAACATCAAAATATTTCATCTTATATAGAAAGTGACCTTGAATGATCACTAGGAACATTTCTTAAGAAAAGTATCATTTTAATTTTAAAAACAAACTTATTAAAATTATAAACACATTTATTTGAAAATGAAATAGTAGACATAAAAAGGATTCCTTAAATATAATTTAAAATATTTCATTAAGATATTTTTAGAAAATATGAACATAGGAGAAAAAAAATTCGACCAAAGAGAGAGATAAAGTCAAATTTCCATAAAACATATTTTATCTATTATTTTAAGTAATGAAGAATGGGTTGTTATACTATTAAATAATAAATCAAGGAGTAACTGGATGATATAAAACTATAGGGGATTTTTAGAAAATCATCCAATTATTTCCTTCAATGTAAATTAAATCATAAACAATCCTGGTTAAAATGTTGATTTTAACATAAATTCACTGATCCTTTGACAACTTTTTAATAATAAAAATTATGAAAGAATAACTAAAAATTTATATTTAATATCATAAGCATAAAGATATTCATGATATATCATATTAAAGGGGTATTATATACACCTCATAAAATAATATTGGTGTATATCATAACATATGTCCCAAAGATGAAACTTTTATGTGAGAAACCCATATAGTGATCATAACATTTAATTTAGTATTCAAAAATGAATAAATAATTAATATAAAATTTAAATCCACATAAAATAGGTGGATATAAAACATATTACAATCATAATTAATTACACATATAATCATGTCACATGAATTTTAATGAAGAAGTCATATAACCCAATGAAACATAATTGAGTTATGAAATTCTTTACCATGTGTTATATTTAAAGTAAATCCCATAGGATGAAATAATTCAAATTTAATCTTAAAAGTACATGATATGTAAATTATTCATGATATTAACTATAAAATAGTTAGTATATACACCATATAAATGAAATTATATGCATAACATTAAAATATTCTTTAATGAAGAAAAAATGGGACAAAGTCCCTTGTTGCTTTGGTATTCTCTTGATCAAAACATCATTAAAGAGAGAAACTCATATGGATGCTTAAATAAATTCATGGTAAGTATATAAACCACATAATTAAAATAATTGATTAATATGTAATATGTATCTGAGAAATAATTGTAATATAAGAATCCCTTACAAATTTAATATCGTTGAATTGGGGATCAATCAATGAGGTAATTATGTTTGAAAAATTTAAATCCACACAAAAAAAATTAAATTAAACATAATTAAATCATATGTTATTCCACATAAATTCATATCATAATATAATGAATGAAGTAGAAGTTTAACCCAGTGATTGGAAATTGAGATAAGAAACCCTTTACCACTTGTTAACATTCATGTCAAATCCAAATAGATGAAATATTTCAAATTTAAACTTAATATATAACTAATTATGAAGGATTAATGAAATAAATTACAAAAAATAAAATTTTATACATCACATAGTAGAAAATAAGTAATGAATATGGAATATGTCTCACGTAAGTAAAAGTGAGATGAGAAACCCTTATAAAGATCCTATCATTGGAGTGAGAATAAATCAATTTAGTTATTATGTTTGAAAATTTTAAATCTGCAAAATTGAAGTGGGAATATACCATAACATAATAAAAATTCATTTCTTATAAATTCTTGGAATTATATAACAAATTATGTATATGTTTTACCCAATGAATGGAAAATGAGTTAAGAAACCCTTACCCCGAGTCCAGAATTTCCATGTATGCCCATTAATTTTTTTATAATAATCATATATCAATTATTTTATTTATTAATAATATTTTTTAGGTTTAATAACTTATATATAAATAAATTTTTTATTTAATTTATTTTTCTATTTATATACTTAATCCGTTAACTCTATGTTGGGTGTTTTGAAGACGTTTGGTTCATTATTTCAAAATTGATTTGGTGTGTTGACCATTGTCTATGTGGTCATTGTTCCATCATATAAAAAATAATAATAATGTCATATTTATTTTTTATAATCATTAATTATTCTTTTTATAAAAATATTGGATATTAGTTGAGAAAAATAAACCTTGTTGCAGCAATGGAGATGGTAGGTCATTCCCACACATGAGTAACATTTCCCTATTTCTATGATCATTGTAGAAACAATATATGTATTATTATATCATTTTAGAATAATAAAAATATCATAAAAACCATATTATTTATTTAAATATATTTATGTATATATATATATATATTCCATTTTTTTGATGAAAAATAATCACATTGCTTTATGGAAGGTGGTAGTCCACACATAGCACAAACGACGTTAACATTTTTCAGTGAAAGAAATAAAATTATATATTATATTTTAATAAATATAAATATGCCAGGAATAAAATAATAACTTCATTTATATGACATATATTCATTAAAATTATCATTATTACCTTCTATGTAATGTTCTTGGAAAAAATGAATTGCATCACGTCGCGAGGTAGTAGTCTATCATACACACAAGAGGCATTATCATATCCCCTACAGAATGGAAAGTAAGAATTTATATGTGATATAATTATTCAGGATGTTTAATTATTTTAAATATATATATATATATATTAAATTCTTGATTATGACAATCTGTGAGAGGCAATGATGAAAAATGAACAACATCGGTTCATGATGCATTAGTCTTCTTTTCACCCGAATGATGATTTTGTATCACATTTCATATAATAAGTGTTTGATTTAGTTTCCTATATTAAAATAATAGAATCTCAGTATATCGGAGATAAATTTTTTGTTATATTAGTATAATTTAATAATATTTAATATAGATAGAAGAATAAATAAAATAATGATACACGATTGAGCAAGATACCTCTTCTTCGGAAGACATTCTTTGGTAAGCACCAAAAGAATTATTAGGACTAATTGATGATCAATATAATATGTATAGGTCAAGGGGAGGTAATTATGGAAGAAATTGGGGTATTTATTTAAGAACAAAAGGTATTTTATGCTGTGAAGAGTAGAATAAAGTGGTTAGCCTTTCATAAGTTAGGTGAGTGACCAACATGTAATTCTTGAATAGAAAAAGGTTATAGCCTTGTTTTGTACATGAAAAAAGTGTCCAAAATTGACTATTACCAGTTATTATAGATTATAAGTTTATATTGTTGCCATAAAATATTTTTTGGACAAGTAATTAGGTCATTTTACCCCTTGTATATTTATTTTAACCCTTAGTAAACCTGTTTCTACCTTAACCACAGAAACTAATTTTTACTTACTTCACTATTCATTATGGTAAAAAATTAGGTTGAACTTATCAGATAATATAAATATTTATTAATAAAGATATTTAATCTATTTTAATAAATTAAATTCATATATTTTAAAAAAAAAAATTGAACAAAACTGACAAATGCGACGAAAAATCAGGTTTTCAATAAGTGTAAATTTCAATAAAAATATGATTTTATATTAACTCGGTGACTAGTAATAATCATTGTATGAATATAAATTAATATTTATTTATATATTATATATAAATATAAATTAAAATATTTCTAATTAGTTTTTTTTTAATTAATTAAAATGATGAAACATTATGCACAATAAAACAGCTTTTAGAAAAATCTATTTTTGAACACAAATATTAACTTACACTAAAATCCAATATAAAGTTGATTAAAAATGAATTATTTAGATTAAATTTAACTAAAAGATAATTATATTACTTTAAATTATATTTAATACAAAATGGTACTTTAAAATTTCTTAATTTACTGAAAATAAATGGTGATTTTAAATAAAACAGTATTTCCACTATTCACCGAAAAATCAATATTTTCTGAAAAATCTCAAAAACAATCACCCTATGTTAATTTTGATGTTTTTATTTAATAAATTATTTTAATTTTATCATTTTAATTTTATAATGTTTTCAAAAATTGATTTAAATATTTTCTCCTAAAAACCAATAAATATCATTTTTGAAGAAGACATATTTTCAAGAATAAATTGAATTTCAAAAAATTGATTGATTATTTACTAATAATTTTGAAATAAATTTATATTGAGTAGGAAATTTATTAATTTATATCATAAAGTATTCAATACTTTTCATACTCTCCAATTTAATGGTTATGTTATAATAGTCATATCTAAAAAAGGCATGGTTCATTTATGCTCGGTGTTACGTTCCCTATAAGCTATTGAGAATATTTTCCATTTAACAAAACTCAGGGTGTTACAACTCTCCCATAGATAAGTTCATGATTTAATCTCTTACACCACCCATATTTTTCTTTCAATTTAGTCTTACTCATGTCCATTGTGGATGGATAGTCGCTTCGGTGGGCTAGCTAAGGGATGCCCTAATTTTTTGAGATATAAAAATACTTTTTTATTTTAGTTGAGAATGATTAGAGCTTATCTAATTTTAATAAATAATAAGTGTAGGGTTAATATTTTATTTACTAGCATGTTTTATATATAATATGTTCATATTTTTCACATAATAAATAGTGTTTTTATTTATTTAGGAATTTGATAAGAAATTGAATTACATTGTTTATAATTTATTTATAAAAAATTAAAGGAGATATCTTGTAATATTTAATGAATTTAACATTTTATTTTATAAAATAATTAACTATAAAGTATTTATTGTTATGTAAATAATTTTTTAAATAATTACAATAAATATATCATTAACATTAAAGTGTTATTTTTCATAATATATTTCTCAAATTAACATTTTTTATAAAAAAAATTATAAATCTTAGTAAAAGGAATTTTACCTTTAACCAAATTATATGGCATGAATTCTAATAATGAAATAATGTATTTATTTAGAAATATTAAACATAATTTATATATAATTAATCAATTATATTAATAAGTCTAATAAATAATGGTCTTTTATTTCACATTCAAAAAAATCATAATTTATAAATTAAAATTTTTTAAATTAAAAGGTGTTTTATATAAGATATTATATATAATTTATCTAAAGTTTTTTGATTAAATATTTTTTGTGGTTGAAATATTATTTAAATATGTGATATTTAGATTATATAAATGGTTTACTTAACATAATTTGGATTATAAATTTTTCATAATTCATAATAATATCATAAATTTAATGTGAAATTCCATATAATGAATAATAGAAATAAAGTTCGTGTTCAAAGTGGTTAAAAAATAATTAATTCCATTGTTATGGAATACAAATAATGTTTTTCATTTGTATATAATTTTTATAGTAATATTTTAGTTATGATTAATTCACAAATATTATCTCATTTTAGATTTGTAAAATGTTAATTTATTCTTAATTAATTCCCTTCTATATTCATATATTTTTATTGTTTATAAAATGTGAATATTCTTGTTGCTTTATTTTTGATATAAATTGCTTCAAGGAGATATACCCACAAATTACATGATATGTCTGATATCATATGATTTATTATTTTATCTAAATTGACCTCAGTTTGTATCTAGTGTTTTGATATGATGAATAGTAGTGTTATATAGTTTGTTCATTATAGGTCTCATAGATATCATGGATTTAATTATATCTTGAGTATATTCTCCCATGGGTAAGTGTACTTGTGGTTAGACTACCCAATAACCAGGAGGCTTTACATTTTTTTAGAAATAAAAAAAGGTTTTATATATTCCACTCTATTCTTACTCATAATGATATTTTTAATATTAGATAACAGTATGTAGTTACATTAAAAGTTCACATACCTTATACATAATATTCATAAGGATAAGTATAAATATTCTTCAGTTATATTTTTAGGTGAGTAACACTAAATTGTGAGCTATGAAAGACTTACCGCTTATTTTCATCAGAGAACATTAATATGGTTTATTAAATAAGGATTAAATTACTATAGAAATAGAGTGAATCATATACAGAAGAATGAAAACATTATAAGGTATATATTTTATGTAATGTAATATATTTTAACTTAATATACATGTTATGAATATAATTAGTGATATTTTAAATTAAAAATTCATTAAATACTATTTGGGGTCCCATCTAAAGTGACACTTATCAAGACCTTGATTATCCAACTAGGTTGGTTACAATACAGCTGGATACCAGTTGATTATATCATATAAGGAAAAAAAGTAATAAGTGACTCTATATTTTCCTTCTAGGTCAGTCATGCTAAAATTGGGTGCCCATTAATTTTCCATTATGAGATTATCATTTTTTATTTATTTTGTATAGAATAGGGACTGATCCTTTTGTAATGGATCTATCTCATTTAGAGATCTAGGTTTTTCACATTATTTCCTTCTTCATTATCTCCATCCATGGTTCTACTCATTATACTCTCTGATTCAGACAATGGTCTTTGATTTTTATTCATCACCCATGATGCTCTTTCTCATCCTATCCAACATTTACTCTAATGGTAGTTTGGGTATCTAGTTTTATATTTTGTGATATGTTTTCTATTACTTCTTGGATCTTAAAAACTCTTACCACATTAACTATGGTGATAAACCACATATTGGTTAGTCGTGATGAAATCTTGTTGTTTGGGATTTTTTTGGTACTCGTGATCGAAGGTTCTTCTTTTTTATCCTATTTTTCCTCTTCTATTAATTTTACCAATCCCCCTATGGTTGACCATATCTCGGTTCATTTTTCAGAAGATCTTGGGGATAGTGATTGTGTTGGTTTTTGTTTTTGGTGTTGAGGGATCATATTAACTATTTTAATCAATCAATTAGGTATAAAGTTGTGTCATATGGTCCAATGGTGTTTTTTATGATGTTTCATCATATTGATAAGGATATATTCTCATGTTTATGATGTTTTTTTTTGCACAAAAATAATAACATGTGCCTCTAGTTTTCCTCCCAAGACATTTTAAATGATTTCAGAATCTGTTATTGATGTTCAATAAGTGGTGATAATAGATGTAAGGTGAGATCTGGTAATGGTTTTTCAGTTTCATGAACCAACCATATCCATCCATGAATTTTTTCAGCTATATAGGTCTATAATATATTCAAGGGACATTCTCAATCACCAATAGAAGGATAATTTTTCCATCATCTTTGAAAAAATGAGTGGGAACCATTTTACCCTCTCGATAAAAATAAGTACACCCCACAATAGAATATCCAATAAAATAAAGCAGTGTTAATAAAATTTGTTTATTAGAAACTAAATATTAAAGGAAGGAAATAATATATATATATATATCAGAAAATCATAAATGAATAAGAATCAATCCCTAGATTCATAAAGACTCAAGATAAATATGACACATTTTAAACCTAAAAAAGTAAAGAAAATATAACAATAATCGAGTATCTAGGCATCCCTCAATCACTCTCCACACTCCATGACGTCCATCTTATACAAACTACACTAAAAAGGGAAACAATATCTAAGGAAATTGAAAGAAAACCATATTAACTGTATACATATAGTGTTGAACAAATAGATAGAGAAAAATCAAGGCCATTATGTAAGCACTACAGATTTTATGCAATTCCAAACAAATTAAAATCCATACATGTTTGCTTAAAGATAATAGAAAGCAATTTTTCATTCACATGTAAGAATATCCAATAATATATTCAATCATTTAAAATTACTTTTAAAACCCACCTTATAAAAACTCTTTTTTCAATTTATATTTAAAATTATGAAATAAGGATTTATAAGCCACATATTTTTCTAAAAAACTTTTAAAATCATTTGAAAATAAACCTGGAAAGACAGCCTAAAATCATTCTTTAAAACTCACATACAAGGTTTAATATTCTTATTTAAAAATATTTCAAATTTAAATTAATGACATTAATGTTTCTGAATAAACTATACTTTATTTTTTATTTCAAGCAATTTTAAAAAATTTAAAGAGATCCCTTTGTAATAAACAATGAAACAAGTTAAACACCCATTTTCCACTTACATAATATTACACAAATAATGATTTAAAATTCATATAACTTTACTTTTTAAATCCCCATTACAAATTATATTAAAAACTAGTTTGAACAAGAATAAAAAAATAAGGAAACAAGAGTACACATACATGAAACATAAAATAATTCCAACATGCCAATGATTAAAAATGGAGAAATTTTGTAATAACCCAATAAAATGTTAAGGGATTCATATAATGTGTTGAATATAATACCCTAATCCATCCTAAACATGATCTAATAATCATTAGAATCATCCAAGGACATAGTTACCTATTTACTCAACTAGATAAGAGGTACCTAGGTCACCACTACTGGACCAATAATGTTCTTTAAGTCTAATAAATCTAATTTGGATGCATTAAAATATGAGGATCAAAAGTAACCTTTGTCCATTATAACATGTTTCGGGGCCATGAGAATGTCCCATTATCTCACAGACTAACACGGTACCTTACCAAAGGTAGAACAGTCTATAATAGGACATTCACTTATCAAGATCTCAAATAGTCTATTATAACTTACTATGACATGCATCAAATGGAGGTAAAAATAAACAATAACATACAATAAATATAATGAATTTAAAATTAACCCACAAATCACCCCTTACACCCTATAACAAAATGGCCAATTTTCACCATTTTTCATTACAATCAATAAACATACAAAAGTATAAACATCCCATTAGAAATATAAACAAACAAAAAATTGAGGAGGATCAATCAAGGGACTCTCACATTTTAGAAAAATTCTTAAAAGTTTCAAATTGTACTTTATTAAAAGGGTTCTGAATGTGAAGCTGTTTCTTAATGGTTTTTAATCTCATTTAAATCCATTCATTTAAATAAAATCATTGAAATCTATTTATAAAAAAAATCTAAAATAATAGGCCTAAAATTTTGGAATAAATTTTTCATGAAACCTTAATTTTATCATTGAAAATATCCAACAGAGTAAATCACTCTTTCAAATTCAAAATAATGACCCAAATAGGGGAAAAGTGTTTTAAAAATCACTCTTTTGAAAAAAAATATTTTCACATTATTTAATAACATATAATTTTAAGGACCACATTAATAGATAAGAAAAACCCTTTAGTAGTCCAAAACCACACTTCCAAATTTTTTTAAGGCCTAAATGGTGTAAAAACACAATAAATACTTAGTTTTTATGTAAATACATCATTTTAACTATTTATCAATATTTTTTATTTCAAGAAAGACTTGAAATTACAAGATATACCCATATGCCAAGTGGATATAAACCTTGAAAACATTATAAATTCCAAATATAATTCCACATATATAATTAATTTAGAATTTAAAACATTTAAAACTCTCCAACACATGATTGGATATCAATTTATGAAAATTCAAAAAAAACAACAACCTTGGTTCAATGAGAATTATGTCAGAATTAATTTTATTTTACAAGGGAATCACTAATAAGAATTAATAGACCTCATGCATGACCTAATAATATAAACCAAAATAAATCAATCACCCTAAACCCTAAAATCAATCACAAAATTACCTAGTGTTTACAGGTGAGATGTAAAATAATATAGATTTGAAGTCGGAAGAGAATGAATAAGAATAAAGGGATTAAAATATTTAAATCCATAATTTAAGAGGATATAGAGGCATGTAAATTTATTTGAATGGAGGGAGGAACCTCCTTAGTACATGCCTGGATTAGCTGAATGAGAGAGAGGTATAGAGGGAAGGAATCCAATTGGGATATTGAATTAAAAGTGGGAAACCAAAAATTCACTTATATATAGTTTTGGTCAACTCGCACGGTTAGGATGAATCATTTAGTAAACCATGTTCCAACTCTACCATTATAAATACATAGGAAAAACTAATTCAAAGAGTCACACCTATGGTATCTACATTGTTTATTTAAACAAGTTTATGTCATATATTAGGAAACTTTCATGCAAGGGTCAAATGAATAGTTATTACGATGACTCACACGAACTATGTTAAACCTATGTATATAAAATCAAGTGAATTTAAAATTAAAACCATGTTAGGGTAGTGATGGACCATGTAAGTTTCATCACATATTTTCTTATAAACTATTCTCCCCAAACTATGTGTTACAAAAAATATTTATGATAATTAGATAGTATGTACCAAAACTTATAAAAAAATAAATTCCCTAAATTAATTTAAAATAAAAAATAATAATCAAACCTACAAACACATGTGGTCTTACTATCTCTTTATATGCCACATTGTGACCCCAAAAAGTCCTAATGAATAGAATGATATGAAATAAAGTAACAATGATACCCCATGTAATGCAGTTAGTTGGACATAAACCAACTAGATAAAAATTGATGGAAATTGTCTAATTCCAATGAGTACTCAGTATTAATGTAACATCCCAAGTAAATAAATAATATGACATTCTTATGTTTTTCAATATTTGTGAATAAAATTTTAATATTACTTTAAAGGTAATTCTATTCTCGATGGCGTACCCAATACGCAACAACGAGTTTCTTTGAAATCTTACGTTGCACACTAATAATATAATAATATTATTTTAAATAGTTAATGCCTAGCCATTGTAATGGAGGGAATGAACATAACTAACTAAAAATTGATTACATATGTTTTTTAAATATTTTTATATTTATCCAATAAATATTAGAGGCTTAAAATGCAAATGAATCCAATTTTAAGAATAAATACTCTAATGTTTTTAAAAGATTGTTTTACCGCCTTTTGATGGAGAACCTATTTTAAATCCAACTTTTGACAATTTTATAAGATCTATTTTTCAAAATAAAATCTTTCTTTAGAATTGGGATATTGAAATTTACATTGGATAAATCTTTGGTATATTTCTAACAAATGTTCATTTTTTTAATGAATAGTGAAAAATACTGCATTTTACTTCAAAACTGCTTTTTAATCAAATTTAATTATATGAATAGATTATCTTTTTTATTATTTTAAAGTTTAATTAGAATATATTTTTACCATTTAATTCAATTGTGGTCATTAGAATTAACTTCACTTTAAAATGGACATAAACAAGTGCCAAACTTTTCATAGATATTGCTTCAAAAAAACACGCTATTTGTTTTAACAACGGGAAATATTTTTATATGAATTATTGCAATTTCTGTGTTTGGAATTTGGTAATATTGATTACATATTTGGAATCAAAAGGTCCAAATTATTTAATTAAGACTCTTTTGTTTTTTGGACATTATGAATAGTAACGATGGTAATTATCTTTAATTATCGTGATTAATTAGTAATCGGGTAGTTAAGGACAAAAAAATAATATCGTAATAATAAAAAATGACCCCAACATGTGTCCTAATTCTACTGGTTGTGTCATTGCCGACCATTTTATTCCTTGTGCCAAACTTTGTGACCCCATGGAATCACTTTTTTGTGACAGTGACACTTTATCATTTTATTTTTTAATGAATGGAAAATATAACAAAAGTATGTATCACCCAAGTAAAACAATTTTAGTTTTGTCTGTGTAAATGATCTATTAGACTATAAATATTCATTGTAAATCTTAAAATATTTCCTACATAATATTATTTTTTTTATAATTTGTAGACATTATATAAATTAAATTATTTATGACATCATGATGATGCAGTGATTACCTCATTAATGAACGATTTAAATAAAATGAAAAGATAATGTAAAATCTAAGAATTACACTTGGAAAAAACATATTGTATGAGTATATTTATAACACTTATCACCTTATCCTCTAAATATATCAATGTGGGACCTTTAAAATCCAAAACCCTTTTTAAAATAAAGTAACATTTCTTGACTTTCCATGAGTGTCCCTCCTCTCCTCTTATAAAAGACCCCCACCTCTACCTCCTTACCCACACCATTCAAGCCTTTGGCTCGGCCAAAACCTGCCCATTTAATCTCTCCACATCCCTATATTCATCATTGAAGACTCGCCTTCGATATAAATCTCTTAAAGAAACCCTTTTGGTTCAAACCAAAGGGAGTTACCCAATTTAAAGGTAATGTCTTCTCTTATGTTCTTTTTTTTTTTGCTTCTCCAACCCCCTAAACTCTTTTTATTCCTTTGTTTTGTAACAACACCTGTATCTTAAATATACTAGGATGTTGTTATAAGAATTTTTTGAGCTACACTTACACACACATCCATCTAATGGTTAAAGAATATACTGTTTCTGTGGATGGCGAATTACTGCCTCACGAAACGATGATTGTTCAATATTCTTTTAACACATTTAAAGGTGGCCATTATGATATCACTGTAATTTATATATTATATATATGGTATTTATGTTTTATATATTCTTATGTATTTTATATTTAAAACATAACTTTATTCTTTGCATGTTGTGCAAATGTGATAATTTCATATGAGGAAGTGCGGACTACCGCCCCTTAAGTGACTTGACTCGTTCATGCAATACAAGGAATGTATAAAGAATTAAATTAATGAAATTATGTGACCTATATAACATGTATATTATACTATAATTATAATATATATATCTCTAAATTATTTTTAATTCCATTAATAAGACAAAGAAAAGAAAGTAGCGTCCATGCGTACATACGGCCTACCGTCTCCATGAACGGTGCATTTCATTTCTTTTTATCTTCCAATGTTATGGAATAGTATAAAATAAATATTTACTAGATATATATGATATTTAAATCATTAATACTATTCTGGAGATTATTTACTTATAACTACATGGAAGATTCTTTTCAAACAAGTTCATTTTTGACTCATGTACAAAACATCGACAAAAACGTCTGATATGAACTCATATTATTAACCAATTATTATAACATTATAATATGTGATATGAACTAAATAATAATACTTAAAAGATATCCTTATTAAATTATAAATTGGCCAAATTTTATTATTTTGGAATATAAATAAACGAACAAGACAAGTCGGACTTGAGGTAAGGGATCCAACCTCTCTCTTTCTTTTTAAGTACTCTCTTTTATGTATTTTCTTTTAAGCTCCCATTTCTTATGTTGGGGGATGTTATTTTATATTACTATTACTGTACATTTTATCTTCATATGACGAGAGAACCTATTTTATTTCATCAATCCATCTTTCTTGGATGTTTTAAGTGGCACTATTAGGCTGCCGAATTTTCATAAGGGGATTTTCATCTCACTTTTTATTCCCTTGAGATTCATGCTACATTGGCCACTATTTCCTTTTGTGTGGTGTATGTACTTCCCATTATTTTACTATTTTAATAATATAATCTCATTTATGGGTATTTACATCTTCATTTTATGACCCTTCTTCCATGGGTTGTATGTTTCGAAAGTTTCCCAAATCGGTAAGGGAACCTTTCACACTCCTCTTGTTAAAAGACTTGTTTTGTTATGTCTTTTAATTTACATATTTTTATGTTGGGATATGTTATTATATATCCTTATTGATGTAAATTTTATTTCCATGTTATGAGATACCATTTTCTCTCTCATCAACTAATTTTATGAATTTTAAGGTGACGTCGTTAGGCTGTCAAATTTTACCAAAGGAACATCTTAACCCAATTTTGATTTCTTTGGGTTCAACTTGTAGTTATTGAATATGTCATCCTATGAATATGTTTGAATGACCTCTGTTTGTTTTATACTTAATATCCACTTATATTGGGTGTATTTATATTTTTCACACATAATTATGAGAGTAATTTATCCTTAATTTAAGGATACCTTCTTTATAAGGGATTTCATCTCATTTTACATTTCTATTGAGACTTCATTGTTGTTATGCACCACTTCACTCTTATATGGTGTATATACTATCCTTTATAATATTATATCATGAATCCCTTTATTCTCATGATATTATAATGTTCTTATTAAATGTTATTCCTCAATTATTGTATTCAAGTGTCTCTCATTATGTTAAAAACCCTTTAACTAAAATATCGTTTTAAATGTTTTAATGATTTATTATTATAAATATTTCCCATTAATATCCATGTTTTCTAAATGGTTTTAAGGATTTATTTATATGGATATTAATGGTTTAAAATTTTAAAATCTTCAAAGTGGTATGGGACACTTTGATTCAAAAATCTCTTTATTAAATGTTTTAACTGGGTTTGAAAATGGTTTTTTGAATGGATTCACTATTTCAATATCTTAAAATGTTATATTGTTATTGTAGTGTGGGAATGTTATCTTTCCTTTATGCTTAAGTTATGTTCTATGATTATGTTATGGTTCTTGATCATTGTATATGAAGACAGGTGGTTCCATGATAAACTAAGGGCGGGTGAGCCCGATATAGCTCTCCAATGCATTGGGTGACGTGAAGGGGTTAAACGTTATGGTTTCTCCGAAGAGATTTAGGGAATATACTGTGATGGGTATTCCAAACGTAACCATGAGGGTTACTCCCTACGTAAGAATTTTATTAATTCCTCAAGTTACCTTTATGCCTTATGATTTCTATTGAGTTATGCATAAATCTTGTGATTTCATGAGGTATGATAATTGCTTATGTTTAATGAGTAAAGTATGATTTCATTGATTATTATGTATACATGGACTGATGTTTTCTTTCCATACATTAATAACCCTTACTGAGATTTTTATGCTCATCCTAAGTTTTTGAAATGTTTTCACAGGACTTAAAGTTGAATAGGGTCAAGGATGGGATCAATGAAATGTCAGGCTACTTAAAACAAGGAACTAGACATGACTCTTTTGTTCAAGAGTTTTTATTTTGTGGAAAAAATGGCAACTGAGTAGATTTGTCTACTTTGTAATCTTTGAGATGTAATAGCAATGTCCTAATTCTCTAGAACTCTAAACCTGAAAAGATCCTCAATGTGAATTATTTCATTTAATTCAAGAATATGTATTGTACTATGGTCGGGTCCTTATAATTAAATAATCACATCCCCAAAACCAAAAAAATCTCCTTGAAAAACACAACCATAATTACCAATGTAAGATTCAAAGGTAGTGAAGACCAAGAATATGTCTCCCCACCAGTTAGGAGTTCTATAAATGAGGTATCAAAGGAATAAAAACAATTAAAAATTAAAATATACACTATGAGATTACACTTATAATAATTCATAAGGAACACTTAATAATTATCCACAAAACTGATTCTCAATTCAACAAAGGAAACCCAACCTCAAGGAACTCAAAATATACATAGATAATTCCAACACCAATCAAAACACAGACCATGTAAATGTGGTACCATAAAAATGAATTGAACAATAAAAAACAACATAGGCTCTAAAAAAGTGTTATAGTGCTCATTTGGTAAACTTAGACCTCCATCTCGAGAAACCTCCCCTTGAAAAAATCGAAAAATCTATCACTATAAATATCTACATATTTTAGGAAAACAAGTCATCAGACACAAAAGGGGAAATATAGGATGATTAATATCCCATATTATTATAATACATTATCAATAATGTCTTCCATGTAATGTACTAAACAATATGTTTCTTACAAATTGAGCATGGTATATATACATCAAGATGATCCTGCAGAATAATGTTGATGTTCTATTAAGGCTATCTTCGTATATCTAATAAGAAAAAATGTTATGTTCATAGATTATGGGAAATATTAGGTTTTATTAATTCTTTTAATATTTTATAAACACTTTAAATTGAAAGGGATACCTAAGAGGCAAAGAAAAAACCTCATGATGTCTAAACCCACACTTTTCATTTTGATTCATAACCTAAACAAGGTCAAAATAACATTAAATGGCACATTTTTATTTAAAATGAATCATCATAAATTTATCACTATTTTGAATTTTGAGAACTTATTTAAATGAAAATAAAACCCTTATTACATGTGGGAATCCACTATCAAACACTTTTTATAGTCTAACTAGAACACCATATATAAAATTAATTATTCTAGTAAAACATATTATATAACCAAGAAAACAAATTGAAATAAATTTATAAAAAACCCCAAAAAACCTACCATAAATTAATGAAATTCACACTTAATTCCATATCCTATGATAATGATAGTTTCAATAAGCTCCAAGGGACATCAAGACTACTCTAACAAAAAAAGTCACCCTGAATCTATCTCCTCAAACCCTAAAAACTACCCCAGCAGCCCCTAGGATTTTTTGGGAGAGGGAATGAAAATTTTAATGTATGTTGGGTGGGAGGAAGAAGAATGGATTGATTACCTTAGATGAATACACAATAAAAGAGATATAAGGAGATTATAAATTGAAGGAATTAGAGGGATAAATATCCTTGCTACAAATCTAGTAAGTTAAACCTGTGGTAATTTATTATATAAAGGGGAAAACTAAAAAATTAGTTTGAAGTTATTTTTGGTATCTCACATGGTTATATCACACAGTTTTCTAAAATGTGTGCCAACCGTGCGATTTTCACTACCTAGGAATAACTCATTCACATGGTTACCCCTATGTAATCAGTATGTTTTTCCAAACTATACATAGGATATGCACTAATAATCTCATATATAAGGGTTATATGCATGGTTATAACTAGAAGACGCAAAGAATGTACACCACCCATGCATGTAGAGACATAAACATTAAAAATTTATTATAAGTAATGTTAGTTATTTACCATGTAATATTTATCACATAGTTTTATCTAAACTGTGTACCCCAAAACATGCACCAAAAAAATTCTGATGAAAATTTCATCCTAAAAATTATAAAAAATTAAATTATAAAAATAATAATTAAAATAACCAACAAAAACTAATTATATAGTGACATGGGGTGTTAATTTCAGTTTTATAGGATTTCATGGTTAATATTTGGAGGTGTATTTTATTTTTAGTTATAAATATTGTTGTGTTATTTTTGGATTTATTTTAACATGTTCATGTTGTGATGGGATTATCCTAGTTTATCAAATTCTTTTTGGTTTTCTATTTTTTGTTGTTTTATTGATGATGAGGATGATTTTTATTTAGTTTGTAGACAGGTGAGGATAACAATATCATAGGGAATTACATAGTACATCTCTTCCAAGTGAGATGTTTATTATATTCTATATGAATTATGATTGAAACAAAAAAATATGAGTTCTCAATGGAATTTTGAATTTTGGGTTGACTGTCTAGGTTTCAGTAATGTTGAAACTTGGATATGGATTTCAGAATGTATTTAGTTAACTACTATGAATGGGGTCCCACAAAACCCTAAAACAATTATTATAAAAACAGTAAAATAATAAGTTTTAGGAGGTTTTTCCTTTGGGTTACACATTCTGAGATATAATAAGAGGGTTAGGATGTTGAATTAATAGAGTTATATATATCAATATGATGTTTGTTAATAAATTATCTACTCAACAATAAATGAATCAAAAAGTTTATATTTTTCAACTAATCCAACCACAATAGTTGTGTAATGTGGAAAACATAATATATACCCTGAACATAGTGAAATAACAATTTTTGGATTCTAAATGACTATGTTGTATGGGGACATCATTTTTAGTGGGAGTAAATTTATTTAAATTCCTTGGTGAAAAGTTGTAATATATGATACTCATCTGAAAAAATATCCTCCTATAGAAAATATCATCATCATCATCAAACATAAATTTGAGATAAAACCATGAGAAAGGGGGACTTAATGTAAACAACTCTTGATATTGGTGATTGAAGAAATAATCTCTATATTTTTAATAAGTGAATTTAAGATGGTTATGTGAAATATAAATTGATTATTTTATGGTTTTAAAGGAATTTGCTTTTAAAATAACCTATATAATTTTATTTCTCAATATATAATCAAGAAACTTGAGTATAAAAATTTTAGAATAATATTTTATTTAATTCTCAATCTAGTTAAGGAGTTTATTCTATTTTAAACAATGGAAAGTCTTTTGAAAATATGATTGAACTCAAGTAAGTATTACCCTATATCATGAAGTGTTGAGGATAGTTGAATAGTATGTTTAATTACTAGGTTCTTATTCTATATAAATAGATTATGTTGGTAAAAATTCAAAACATAAGAAAAAAGGTTGTTTAGAGAGTTTAATAATGTTTCCTATAATATCCATGGTCATGGAAATATATAATTATCAAGAAAGGGGAAATAACAACATTTGATGGAATTATATGAGATACTTTAAAGAGTTAATGAATATAAATTGAATATCTATGGGGGGAATCAGATTTTTAAAATTAAATTCTTATTTATTTAACCATATAAGAAACTAAATTTACAATTTAGAAGTGTTATGAATATACAGGAGTTTGATAATAAAATAAAAGTTAATATATGTTGTAGTTTAAATTCAAAAAAAAATATAAAATAGTTTCTACCTCATGGAATTGAATGCAATGGAATATATTATACTCATATGGTTCTTATATGGATGTTAATATTCATATTATTTTTGTTATTTGATAAGATATTTTGTTTAAAAATAAAAATCTATTATGAGAAAGTAGATTTGATTAATTGTATGAACATGGTTTTAGATTCATTGGATTCTATTACATGTCCTAAGAATATGATAAGAATAAAAGTGTTTGATCTAAGATAAAGTGATTATAAATATATTTATTAAAATATTAGGGAAGATGTTCCCACATCCATTTATTAGTGGAATATTTTAATGAATAGTATTATTTTAAAGTAATTTCTCCAAACACATAGTTGACAATATATGACATAGAAAAAAATATATTTATTAAATATTCCAACTATGAGGGAATAATAGTTATTTCCTATATTAAAGAGTTTGTGTGGAAGAGAAACAAAATCTGAAACCAATATAATGACTAAGAGGCTAGTGGTAGCATGATTGAAATTATGGAATTTCAAAGAAAAAAAAATAAAATATTAAAAATATAAATTTAAAGTGATTTCCTTAAATATACTGAATATTTTATGACATTTATTTCAATGAAAAAATAAATAGTTAAATTTAATTACCATAAGAAAATGATTTTTTCTATTTCTTAAATCATTATTCTAGTAAATGTCACTTTATTTTAATAATGACTACAATTTTCTATTAAATAATAATAAAAATATTTACATTATTTCAAGGAAAATGTTTGATGAAATATGGGTTCCAATGATTCTTATATTAAATATAGAAAGAGTTATAAGTAAATATCATGAATCAAAATCAAAATAATTTATGTTTAAAAGTTAAGTAGTTTGAATATGTATACGGAGTTGAATCATAGGAATTTGATTCTTAAATATCTCAAATATTTAGACTATATTTTTTCATAGATGGTATTCACAAAAGTGTTTTATGGGAGAGTGTTATCATATGCATGCATAAGTATGTGACACTCATTACATATATAAGTAACGAGTTAACATAACAAAAAATGGTATCAATATAATATTGATTTGGTTTTTTATCAAATATGATATGTTTGGAAGGAACATGTTTATGGTTCTATTTATTAGAAATAAAATTATTTTAATAATATAAAATTTATCATGTTATATAGAATGGAAACTCAAATTTTCCATTAGTTCATGTTGTATACATATTTTTAACGATTTGAAATGAAAATTATCCCCTTAGAATATGGCTATGATTAATCCCTAGATGATGATAATCACATATGATTATGGGTTTTGATGATATGTAAACATTATCCAAAATATAATCTTTCAATCATTACAAAGTGTTTTATATTTAATACCATGAATTTATTTAGGGGGTAATAAGTAGAGAATTATTACTAGGATTTACTCACTAAAGTATATCACATGGAATGTTAAACAATAATTGATATACATTGGGGTGTCTTTTTATAATCAATCCTAATTACCTAGGGTATGTGCGATCCCTAGATTGAGAAACATTATGTTTTGATAAAAATATTAAATAATTAAAAAGGGACTTATCCAATCAAGGTGTGTTTCAGTATGTTTTCAATCAGGTTTTTGGTTATAGGGAAACCAAGATGGAATGTTTTCACTTATATGATGAGAAAACCCATTGGGACCTTAATTGGATTAGACTAAGGAAATTCATAACCATGATTATTTGATTAACATATTTTTTTAACTACATTTATTAGGGACTTGTGTAGTGATCATATCATAGATGATGGACATATTATATATTCATCAAACTTTTTTCCCTTGATCAAAGAATCAAAAAATATGAGATAACATATACTGTATTGACATTTATTCATTTCTAGTGGTCACTTGATGTCATATAATAACGGATTTCAAAATTATACATATTATTTATATGATACATCCTATTATGGAAATGGTCATATAGTGATATGTGTGTATTTAATCGATATCAAAATAGACCCTTTAATAGCATGAGTAATACTAGTTCTTTTCTAATGGCCATTTTTCATACATTTATTAAATATATAATTCATATTTTTTAAAACTATTAAGTCTTTTATGGATAAATTATTCTGTATTTGGATAATGATTACGTTTTGGAACAATTGTTTTCTTCAAAATGATGAGAGCTTGATTAAACCATATCCAAAGGGAGTTTTGTATGGATACATAAATATTTGTGAAGTTTGAATGATGGAATTTGGGAATTTAGTGAAAGTTTGAGATTCTTGGAAGTTCACTAAAATGATGTTCTTATGATGTATTTTACATAAAGATATATTTCCTACCTATGTATCCTTAATACATTTCTTGAAAATAAATTTCACCCAACATAGACTGTTTATATGTGATGCATCCAAAGATTGTGAGCATAGTGCATGCATTAGTCACAAACCTCAAATATGTCACCATTCATTAATTTATTATATTATTAATGGATTCTCATATATTCAATGAATGAGATAAAAAAACTCATTAATGATATGTAATTCATTGGTGGATTGTGACGAAACCTGGTTCACTCATCTTTTTCTTCATTTATAAAGGAGTATTGGGAATAACCTATATATATGAGGTGTTATCTCATTATTATGTGTGGTTGAACATGATAATTTATGTAATTATGATCATAAGTTTGTTGAAAATAATTATATGAATCTATTCCTCACAAGGATTCATTCATCATGAACCAGTGATGGTTCTACAATCCCTCTTCACTCTGGGGAATCCTATAGAATTATTTATGGATCCTAAGGTATGTGGATTAAAAATAGAGGTATAATGTTGTTCCATGTTTCTTAAATGATTTTTATCAACCATTCCTAATAAAATGAGGTGATAGAGTCTGCTACAAATACATACTAGGTATGTATTTTTCTAGTGTTCTTTTTTTCATATACATCTTTTTTTATGTATATATTAGGAATATGTTTGGGTTTTCTTCATTTTACTATTATGATAAGATGATATTATGATACCTTTAAACTATTACCTCTCATGAGTCATTATTTTTTATTATTATTCATTCGTGTTTTTTTTCTTTATTTGTAATTTATTCAATGGTTTAATTCATAATTTTTCTTAAGTTCATATTCTTTGATTTCTCACATTTTAGGATGAGGAAATTTTCCAATATAAAAAATCATATGAATAAATAATATTTAGGTAATATATTATGTATAATAAACTTTTAAAAGTTGGAAATGGAGTTAACCCTTATGTATATAGTTGAACCTAAAGTAATCATTAAATATTTTATGTTTGTAAATTTAGATAATTTATAAATATTATGTATGAATTAGCTCTAATATATGATGACTATTCATAATTTAGGGAAATATAAATAATTATAAATTCATTTTTTACTTCTAAATATGAATTTATATCCAAATATAACCATTATGTATTCAGATAAGACACTTTTATATCTTATTAATTTTCAAGGTTTAACCCTAATATATTACTATGAATAATGTTGGAAGTTTTTATTTTATCATAATTTTTTTGAGATTTACATTAAATATAATGTTTCAACATGAATTATCAATCTCTATCTATGATATATTATCAATTTTTGTCTAGTAAAAAAAATTGAGACATGATTCTTTTTTCAAAATTCAATGTTTGTATTTTAAAATGTTATATATCATGTGAATAAATGGACTGTAAAAATATTGAAAGTCTGTTAACCTATAGGATTTAGATAATGTTTTCTACAAAGGTTCAAACATGAAACGTTTCATGTGGTTTAATAAGATATATTTTCATATAGATATAAATAGATGTTTTCATGGAAGAATATAATGAACATTTAAATCTATTTTTGTGTTTCAATGCTCTAACATATATTTTGAATATAATGTAATATTATCCAAATTGTAATTATTATTTTAGCCAAAGGAAAAATATTGACTATAAATTTATGTTATATTATTTCTTGATGAATTATGAATAATTAGATTTATGATGAGAGATTTAAGGAGAGTTTTTTATTTATTTTAAATTTATTTTCAATGATGGAAATTTAAAATTTTATATTTTATATTTAATAATTATATATATAAATTCTAGGTTTCTGATGTATGGAATAAAAATATTCTACAATAATAAAATGACAGTGTAAAAATTATTAATGCATCTTTTTTTAATAAATCATTTAAAAATAACATTAAGACTAAAATAAGGATAATAAGTTAAGTGTGAATTATAAGGAAAAAAATAAGGAACCTTATTTTTGTTGTGCTATAATAAACATTCTCATAAATTCTTTTTTAGACATGCAATTTGAAGATGTACTTACTATCCGGAGGAAGACTCATCCACTTTTAGTTCATGAAGATCAAAATTATATGTTAAAAAATATTCATATTTTTGCATCTTTTCTATTTTTATTAAAACATTAATATTCCCATACTAAACGTTGGGAGACTACATTTAAACTAATTTTATTCAGATATTAAATCCCCAAGAAAATGATATAAAAAACCTATAAAAGCCTTGTTATAAGTTAGAGCCTGATAAAATCTCTTGTAACCTTGTATTGACTATTGACTTATTTCTCTCTACTATGAGATCTCTAGGAAATGTATATCAATATAAATCAATATTCCTTTATTTGTAGTTGTTGGAGAGTAATAGGGATTGTTCATTATATCCCCAAACAACTTTAAATACCTATTATGTTCTATTCATTATTTACCATTAGTTCCAATTTTCTATCTAATTTCAAGAGAAAATATGAATATAACCCAAATTAAAGTAGGAAATTTTAATTTGATCAAATTTTTTAATGGAATCAATTCACACCCCTCTTTATTCTTTGTTTATTATAGAAATGGTTAAATATGTTTATTCCTTCAAGGTGCTGGTTTCCAGACCTTGAAATGTTAGTTGTGATCTTCGCATGGCACACATGGATTACTACATGTTTGAAAGGGGACCCAATGATTTAAGAAGTGTTATATTATTATCAGAGTAGGTCTATTGTATTGATGAGTCAAGTAGATTCTTTTAATGTGAGTTTTTTTCACCATAAGACAGTTATGCTAAGGGGTCATTAGTTTGATTATAAGAAAAGGGAGACCAACATATATATGGTAGGCAACAATTCCATTCCATAGGACTATGATAACTAGTTAGTGAACTAAAATCTCAAAGAAATCATTCATAGGTTTAATAAAGTTGGTATATGAGTTATATGGTGGTTAGTTATGATATTTTAAGTCCTCCCCTCATCAAATAATATAGGTATAATCTAACCATTATGGGGCCATCTTGTAAAATAAGGGGTTTCACATGTATATATAATTATTGTATTTAGGGGAAGGGTTATTATGAGACTATGTAAGTTCTTGATCCTCTCATGGATAAATCAACCAATAGGGAATTATTTTGGATTATCAGTTGAGATATATCATTTCCCTACGAGTATAGGTAGATTCTCTCCCCTTTATACTTTGTTAAAACCTTATAGTAGAGTAAATAATAGTTCTTGTTTAGTTTTATGGGACCACTTTTCGGACAACTTCACTATATGAGTTTTTTAGTGTAGCTTACCTATATTTATAGACTTCTTAAAACTTTAGGCATTATGTGATTAGGTGGAGTCGGCAAATTCGTGAAAATTGTCTTGTTAAGAAATAATCCAAATAAATTGTGATACTTGGGTTGAGTTATCTAATACACTTGGTGATATGATATAATATTTTGTTCTTATTGATCATATGATAAGATTACATTACCATGATTTATTTTTAATCCCTTGTTTCATATGATGTTTGATATGAACATGTTCAGGATAGTTTGACTTCTAGAGAAGTTAAACACTTTACATAGTAGCATTATTGTGTTTGAGTATTCCTTAAGGCGAAAAAACCATAAATTATATTCCATATACATGATTTGGGATGTATTTTTTCAATATACGGAGTTCCAGAAAAAATATTTAAAACGAGTGGGTAATATAAAAGACCTTATTTTAGCCGGTAAACACCATATTGTCAACTATCACACTATGCACTCTAAAGAGCCTTAATTCATGATTATATATATTAGTTCAATTTTTTTAATATTATAGATTACTTTAAAAAATAAAATTCAATTTTTAAATCTTTACAATGATAATTTCTTTTGATAAAAATTAGAAAATTTTCTAAAAATGTTGATTTTTTGGTGAATATTGAAAATAAAATTTTTATTAAAACCATGAATTTTATGAAATATATTTGATATAAGAATAAAAACACAAAAACCATAATATTGAATTAATATATTTGTTATATGTATCATTATATATTTTAAAATAACTTTTTTAACTTATAAACCTATATTTATTATTTTAAAACATAAGTAATATTTTTCATTAAAGCAGGTTTATCGAGTTATGCATTTACTATTTTAAAATTATATTATATCGATTTCAAAAATTTCAACATATTATATGGATTTAAAATTTTGAATTATTTGGCATAAATTATTTTTAAAGTTCCATTTTATTTTTAAGCATAATGGATAAATTCTTAAGGCAGAAACTAGTGACCGTAGTAAAAGATAAAATGGTTAAAGTGGAAAATCTAATGATAATGAGTTGAAAACATATTTATAAAAATTTTGAAAATTGGTAATAGAATCTTTATTGATCTTATCTCTTTAAAAATCCATTATTTATCAATTTTGGATCCATTTTCTTTAATAATTACTTCCCATTATTAAAAATAAATAGGTATTTATAAAAAAATACCAACCCTTTTATTTATAAAAGTGTCATATCTCACCCCTTCATTAACTCTCCTAAAATATTGTTTCTACATTAAAAAATACCATTTTTCTTACCTTTTTATTCTTTGTTCCTTATACTATCTTTTGGGGATAATTTTTAAACATAATTCATCCAGTTTCAAGGGATCCTCCAAGGTAATCTCATAGTTCTCAACATGAGTAATCCTTTTTTACATAACTTCTTTTTCCTTCACAGCCTAATGTAGATTATAATAATTTGAAAATTAAAAATTAATTATTATATATAATACATTTTTATATTCATTATATAATAAACCATGTAAATCTATTCTTCAATTCTAAAGATAATTATATCATAATCCATGCATACATGCGGAGTACCGCCTCTGGGGACTAATGTATTATGTTTTTTTTTCATTACCACCAATCATGGATCTAATTAATAATGCTATTAAAGGAAAAAATTTATTATAATTTAAATATTATGGATTCCTTAAGACAAATTAAATAACTAATTAATGATATAGATAGTAAAAAAATTAGTCTTTTTAAACAATCATAGTAAGAGGAAAATATTTTTATCCATATAGTTTAATATTTTCATATCAATTAATTATTATTATAATTTCAAAAATTATAATATATCACACTAATAAAAAATAAAAAGATTATTATACTTCTATTATAATGATATTAAAACTAAGCCACCTCATAATCATTCATTAAAAAATGTAATGTTTATTTTATTGTTGATATATCCACCTTATTCACCAATACTATTATTTTTTATCAAGAATTATTGTCACTTCATAATTACTTTTATTTTTGGATCTATATATAAAAAATAAATTTTTAATTAATTATTTAATAAAACACCCTTTGATCATCAATAATCATTTATTCATGTATATTTTCAATTTTATCTTCAATGATTAGACTAAAACACTCATGAATTAAATTAGAAACAAAATAAATTATTGTAAATCAAATTTAAAAATATTTTAATGATCTATAAATGATTAACATTATATGAAGAATAAATATAAACACATATATTATGAAATGATTACCAATAATCACAACTATAAAAACCCAATGTCATAAAATAGGTAAGGAAGTAACAAAAAAGAGATCATCTAGATAATGACTATAAAATAATAGTATAATTGAAAATGTATATGACTAAATTTATAATTTAGGTAATAATGATAGTAATATTTGTGACATAGGAGGTTAAATTACCTTCATGGAAGTCATGAAAAGATATAAGGGGTTTTCATCACAAATTCCTATACTTGAGGCATGTTCTGTGTTATCAAACTTCTTTATTTTATTTGGGGTATATACCAACTATTTGAGATGTTATATAATTAAATTATTTTTATTCATGGAGTTTTATTATCAATTATAATCCCTCTCTTTCATTAGTTTTTTATTGGTTTCCTATACAATCCATAAGTTATTTTTCCAAAAAAAATCATTATTATAGACTCATGTTGTATTCACCACTTATTTTCTTTATCATTATGCATACATTGACATTGAATACATTGTACCATATTGATCTTGAATTTAATGATATTTAAATGTATATATTGTTATCCCTCCCTTTTATCCTTTTGATTCAACATTTAGGAAACCATTGTAAAACACAATCTTTTTCATGATGGAAAACCCATCATATGTTTGGGTAAAGTGAATGTGTATGTTATATCCTAAAAAATACAACCCTGTATGGATACATGCATGCTGATGCTATTATTTCATTGATGCACCTAGGGATAATCGTACTAAAAAGGGTGGGTTTAGAATTTAATTAATCATTACTCAAATACATGATGATTTGGCCTATGACTACACACCTGGTGAGACACTCCTAAGGGATAAAATTTGGGATATTTACAAGCATGTTATGAACCATGATGAAGAATTTGTTTCTCCTACAATTTCATTGGTATCCTACCAATCCAAACTATTGAAGCCAGTTACTATATTCCATGTATAACCCATCACATTAAAATTACTATCATAAAACTATTTCTTAGAATGGGGAACTTCCTATTACTTTGATTATACCCTATAACTTTTTAGTTTATTAATGGAAGTTCTCCTAGATATCCAAATTATTTCATTGAATATGAAATTATTTATTTCTCATGTTTTCCAATATATAGATATTCATGATTTTATTAAGCTACAGATTCCTTAAGTAATAGTAAGAAATGTCTTGAAGACTCTTATGATGAATGCATTGGAATTAATTAGGTGGATGTTGGAGCTCAGAATTATATATCACATTGATGAATTGATTAGTCTCATGTGATAAAACATCTTTTATTTTGATGAATACCTCTCCCCAAATCATTGTTTTGTCTTGGAACACGGCCTTGAAAACATGTTTTTATATACAAAATTATTCATTTCATCATTATATAATCAGTGATTATTTTTATCCATGATTTCATTTATTATCATGGATATAGCATTCCATTAGTTATAGTTTATTATAACATCATTTTTATTATTTTTCTCTTCCATATAACTTGCATTGTTTTTGTGTTATGATAGCCTATATTTTTTTCTATTTCATATTGAGCATCTGATCTCACCCTTATTTTTTTCCCTTTCCCCATGAAACATAGAGGAGAACTATGTGTATTTTTTAGGGAAATTATTAAGGGGGTAATAATGATATCATAATGTGTTCATGTTCTGACTTATATTTTCAAATGTAATGTATGTATGTATCTAGTTTTACAAGACTTCTATACTTTAGTGTCCCTCGTGAACTCTTGTATTCTATAACCATAATGCAATATAACTACCGACTCTATGATTCTATAGTACATATTGATATAGTTGGTATTAGATAATGATTTGTAGAAAATAGGTACAAGATTTAGAGTAACCTTGTTAGATAACAAAATTACTATGAAAACCCCTCATGATTTCTAGGAAATACTCGAGAAATCTAATTAGGAATTGTATGTTACAATTAAATATAATGAGATAATTTTGTGTATGCCTTTATAGAGAGAAGGAGACTAACGGGGGGTTGATGATCATATCACTAACCATATTCAATTTAAGTATATTTCCCATGAGAATTATAATGACTCTTGAGTTTAGGAAAATCATATTATATCCATATTATGGCAGTTGACCCAGATTATGGCATATAATATTCCCAAATATATTGACCTTTTGTTCCACAATATGGTGTATCTCTATTTGAAAACATCATGTGACAAAAACATCCATAATTTAGTGAAAATACTAATCCATTGGAACTTAGTGAATATATCATGTCCCTAGAGAATATCTTTCTTGCATTGGGAAGTAATAAAAAAGATAAATCCCATTATTGAGTTTTATCATCTGAAAAGGGGGATATACCAATGGTGGTATCTAACTTGAAAAACTATAGATGAATATTATGTAATATATAGGGATATGTATATCATAAGAATATACGATATACCCATGGTAAAAAAAATATTAATGATTTCCCAAAATAATTACATAGTCATCCACATGATCATGAATATGTGTTCATCATTTAACACATTTTTTATGCAATACCTATAGCTAAGACTCTTTAGAGAATGAAAAAAGTTGAGAATTTGGAATTGAAAAGATGTATATAGGAGTTATGGGATAAGTGAATTATATTCCCCGTTATTTCACTATGGGGTTACACTATTTTATTTATGAAAAAATAAGTATATTTCAATGATATTCTGTACAAATTACAAGGAGATCAATGAAATTTTTGTAAAGAATAAATATCTTTTACCACACATTAATGAATTATTTGCTCTACTATAAAGATCTTAATACAATAAAATGATTTATATTCAACCTGGTTATCATTGAAAACAAGTGATGAATTATTATATATCTAAGATGACATTCCAACATGTTATAAAAATTATGGTCTTGTGGTGATTCTCTTTAGATTGACTCTTGCACCTTCTATCATTATAGATATGATTAATAGAGAATTCAAGAATTGAATTTATAAATTTTCAGTGGTATTTGTTGGTGAGATCATAATATACTCTAAGATATATTAATATATTTATACTCATCTACAATTAATTCTATGGAACCTTAGAAAAAAAGGAAATATATACATTGTCACAACCCATTCTAGTGGGGTCTACTCCGTGACTTCCCAATCCGGCCTCTAATAGTCTAAGGATTGATGATTTACACAGACTAGGAATATCATTAACATGGGAGGAATTGCCTATATACCTATATACATGCACACATCTCCAAGCCCACAAAATACTGAAATAGAAAAACTACTAAGAAAACAATGCATGCATACCACTATATCCCAACAAATATAGTATGTCAGGAAAGTAAGTAAAGTAAAACTAGTCCAAATACAATTCCACCAAAAGAAGTCTATAACCATAAGTCCAACCAGTAAGAAATGGTATTAGGACTATTGTCTATAGTCATAGGAACATACCACAACCTACCTGATCTCACAAAGCTTAATCTAGTCTTATTCCACCTTGGAATTTGTTAAAAGTATTCTTTATATCATAAGACATGACATGTGTGGGAAAAGCCTGTGTAGGGGTAAGTATAACAATACTTGGTAGGAAACCCCGAAACCACAAAGGAATACACAAGTAAAGTACAATCATATCTATATAGTATATGTCTACATCACATATAATAATAATATCTAGATATACTCAGTCCATGACACACAGTGTAAGGGTAAGTCACAACTACTGTATACCAACACTAGGGACTCAATTGAAAGATTCCATGAAGAACTCATCAGGGAAAACACACTTCTGAGTCAGATAGCACTGATGAAGTTTGTCTGAGAAGTAATGTTCTTCAAGAACCTTCATGAGAGAGATATTCCAATAGATCTTAAGGGAGATACATCATACAATAGATAAGGATCACAACTAGGGACATGGGGTGATACCAATCACTCTATTTGGATTAACCCTCTAAGTAAAGGATTATCATCCAGTAGGATTGGTCATGCCAATAACAAGGACTCTACCTAGGGCATAAAGAGGAATAGAGGATCCCGCACCGAGCCCTTTAGGGGATTACAATGACCTTATCCAGGAAGTTTGACTAAAGGAATCAGACTCTTATGAGTAGTATATGATACCCACCAACCTTCAGGTAAGTGATAAAGGGAACAAACCCTAACGAAATTTTTCCAAGGTATGGTGGACAAGAGATTCAAACCATGTAGAAAGTAGTACACATCATGTGGTAGGGTCACATGTTGTGTCCCATGACCACGAGTATTTACCATATACAAAGGCATGTATCATTCTAATTATTCCATGTAGAATATGGGTACACAACATGTAGAAGAATTCACATGACATGTCCTTCCATCTGGGGTCCACCCATGTACTCTATCCATGTTCCAGTACATAGTGTCAACCCATGTATCATTACTCGTATACCATTATATGGGGTAGTCCATGTACTCGGTCTAGGCCAAGTCATGTGGGGGAGTACACGCCATGTAGGTAACCCATGTACTCCTCCTCATGTCCATGTATCTCTCAAGATACACGCCATGTCTGTGGGAGGATCCTATATACCGTGTGATAGGGTCACACACCGTGTGACATTTAACTATCTCCCAAACCCCTAGCCACCACTTAATGGGACCCACACTTTTTATTCATCAGTATTTTCTAGAATCAAGCGTTCTTCCTCTATGTGCCTTAGCCAATGATCTGGACCTCGTTTGGGTGATCTTTTCATCTCTAAACTCTAGATCCTAGGTTGTTTCATCACCCTAACACCAAATCGAGGTGTTTCAAGCCTTCAATCATCTATGAAACCAACTTTAATTCCATTTGAAGAAAACCTACCAAAGGACGATATCTCCTGAATCACTTTGATTCATCTGTCATTTTATCCATCGCACCTCTTCTAGGTCTTCTTGATGTTGTATATTCAATTTCTGATCAATGTTCCATTTTTTTAAAGGTTGGATATGAAGCCTAATTTATTATTAAATCAAACCAAAGACCCCTTTTAACTGGGTAGAGGGATACCCATTACATACCCCAAAGGCCTAGTGGGCATTTATCACATTACATGGACCGTAGGCCCAATTTTTTGGCCTAAGGCCCATTCTGTGAATAGTAATACTACAGTAATTGCACTGCTACAATACCGCACAATACCCGCCGCTTCTACAGTACCCTCCGAGGAATGAACATTGAACATTGTTTGTTTTGGCCTCAATACATTCCCATATGGGTGTTCAATAGTTGAAATCAATATAAAAATCAACCTCATAAATCCTTTAATTAAAACCCATCCCACAAGAATGATCGAACCATAGATCAACCTAGTCATTGGTTGGTATACCTTCGTTATTAAATCTAAGAATGGAGAAAATAATATTGAAACAGTATTAACTACCTAGGAATTGGATCGTTCACTATTGATGAATAATTACTATCGGAGAATCCCATCAAGAACGATCTCTGATCCCAGTATCTATCATCGCCATTGAGATAATTCTCCCGAGTTTCTCTCCAGAGCCTCTAAGGAACTTCTAAGGTTATGAGTCTAACCCTGGATCCCTACCTAAATGATTTATTAAAAAGAAAATCAATTTTTCATCCCTCTGTTGATGAAATGGTAAAATAAAATAAATTAACAATTTATTTTATTCATTAAAAATTCCACAACTACTTTTCACAATCGAACCATGAATGCCAATATTAGGCCTCTCCTAGGGTAAAGCCACTACTTTAAACGCAATGCTATGCTCAAATTTATGATCCAAGAACCCATTTAAAAGTTATTACACTTTTTCTAGAAAACTGTGCACATGTTCTATTCAATATTTTAATATCATTCAAAAATTTATTTTGGACACACTGGGACTCAGAATAGCATGTCGTCTCAACACCTAATTTTAAAATTAATCCATATAATATTTGAAAAATACACAAAAATCTGTCACATTACATTCTCCCTACCTTGGGGATTGACAAACCCAAAAAACCAAAACAATGGCTACACAAAAATATGTGGGTACTAAGTATGTTCCTGAGCCTCCCACTCCCAAGTGATCACGTGGAGATTCCCATGTTGCTACTGGACATGTACTAAAGGAATCCCTCACCCACAAAGGATCATATCCTGCTAATCCTAAATCTTTATTGGGTACTTAGAAAGATTTTCTCCATCCTCAATTTCCATCTCTCCCCAGTCATTGACATGTAATGGATCATACACATACCTCCTCAGCTTTGACACGTGGAAGAATTCGTGTACCCGGTCTAACAACAGGGGTAGAGATAAGTGGTATGCCACCTCAACAACTCTACATAGTATCTGAAAAGGGCTGATAAACCGTAGAGATAATTTGATGCCCCAGAAAAATATCAATAATCCACATTGAGGTGAAACCCATAATAATACATGGTCCCCTTCCTTGAACTCCAAAGGACTCCACCACCTATTATCGTAAGAATTAAGATGGATCTGGGCAGTCTTCATCCTCTCCTGGATGATCTGAACCTTCTCTGGAGTTACTCACACTAATATTGGTCCCATGTGTGCTGACTCTCTTGGGTCATTCTAGTAAGGTTGTGACCGGAAGGGTTACCTATACAAATCCTAGAATGGTATCATACTAATGGTATAATGGTAGATTTTGTTGTACATAAACTCCACTAGTTGTTGGTGATCCTCCCAACTACAACTGAAGTCCAACATGAAAGCTCATAGAATATCCTCCAGAACCTGAATGGACCACTCTATCTGGTTGTCTTTTTGTGGGTGAACAATGTGCTCAATCATTACTGGGTCCCAAAAACCTCCTACAATCACTTCTACAACTGGGATGTAAAATGAGCATTGTGATCTGGAACAATCGTCGATAGTAATCCATGGAGATGCACTATATCCTGAATATAGAGTTGTACCAAGATCTCTACCGAACTCTACTCTCGGATAGCTTAGAAGTGGGATGACTTGGTGAGTCGGTCAATGATCACCCAGATAGAATCATGTCCCTTGTACATATGTGGTAAAACCATCACGAAGTCCATTGATATCTCATCCCATTTTCATTCTATAACACCAAGGGGTTGAGTTTAACTTAATAGAACCTAGTGCTCAGTATTCACCTGCTGAAAAGTAAGGCATTGTGAAACAAACTATACCACTTATTTATTTATCCCTGACCACCAAAAATGGAATCATAGGTCATGTTACATCTTTTTCACACCTAGATGTACTACCAAAGTGGATATATGAAACTCCCTCAAAACCTCATCCCACAATGTCACTAGTACTACTATACATCCTATTAAAATAACAACATTCTCCCCACCATTTGAATATCCATCAGGTGCATACCTTGTGGATATCTGAGCATGTAGGGTCTCGCAATCAGTATCCCCAAGATGCACCTCCCTGAATCACTATAAGAGTGGAGGGGTCACAACCATCAACTGGAGGTAAGTTTCACCATCTCTATTAAAAAGGACAACTATAAAGAGGCCAACTTCTCTGATGCATCATTACGCATCATTGAAATAGATCTCTTACTAAGATCATCTTTCACCACTTTCCTCTTCCTAGGTTTATAGAAAATCTCAAATTTGTAGTCCTGTAGAAACTATATCCATCACCTCTATCTCAAGTTTAGATCCTTCTAAGTGAATTTATACTTGAGACTCTTATGATCAGAGTAAATGACAAATCACTCTCCCACTAGGTAGTGTCGCCACATCTTCAATGAAAATACTATCGTTTCTAACTTAAGATCATGGGTCATGTAGTTCTACTAATGTGGTATCAAATGGAATGAACCATAGGTAATCATAACTTGCCTCTACATTAGGACATATCCAAACCCAGTCCTTCACAGAAAACTATGTACTCGACACCCTCCTCTAGAAATATCAAGATTTGAGAACTCATCAAACTCTACCTCAGTTTCTGAAAATCCAACTAGCACATCTCTTTCCACACGAAAGGTTTCCATTTTCAAGTCCAAGCTGTCATTAGTGATAATATCTTGGATAAATTGGGTATGAATATTTGGTAATAACCTACTAGATTGGGGGATCTATTAACTTCCATCATACTCCTAATTTTCTCTCATGAAAACATTTCATCATCCTTGGATGGGTCCACAACCACTCCATCCACTGAGATAACATGTCCTAGAAAGTGGACCACCTGAATCCAAAACTAGCACTTCAAGTGCTTCTAATAATGATGGTGCCCCAGGAGTACATCTAGAACAATCCTTAAGTGTCTCATGTTATCCTCCTTAGATTCCATGTACACAAGGATATTTTTTGATTAATACTACCACAAAATGGTCTAAGTATGGGTGGAAGATCTGGTTCATGAGTCTCATGAACACTACTGGGGAATTTGTCCCACCAAAGAAAACCACCAAGTACTCATAGTGACTATAGCGACATTTGAAGGAAATATTCTTTATATCCTCATCCTGTGATCACAGCTGGTGATATCCTGATCTAATTTCAACCTTCGAGAATCATTGTTCCCATATCAACTGATCAAATAGGTCATTGATTCTCAATAGTGGATACATGTTCTTCACGGTCACCTCATTCAAGAACCAGTTGTCCACACACAACCTCAAGCTCTTGTATTCCTTTTTGGAAAATGAAACTCATTCTACCCATGGTGAAACATTGGAACTCATGAATCACTTCCTCTAAAATTTCTCCAATTGCACCATCAACTCACAAAGCTCTACGGGAGCTATTTGATATGTTGGTGTAGATTTAAAATCTATCCTAGGGTGTAGATCGATGCAGAAGTATATCTCCTAGTGGGGAGGTAATCCTATAACATCTTCAGGGAATATGTACTCATACTCCACCACCACTATAGGAAATTTGTAACTCATAAAATTAGCTACACTGAGGGTCAGGCTAGCCAACTGATGAGTAATCGGCTACACCCTTGTATGCATGAGTCCATCCTATGTTGTCTAGGTTTTTTTTTACCAACAAAAAATCCTCATTCCATCACTATGGACACACAACACCCTTATTCTAAAACATTCAATTTGTGAAAGGATTGTGGATAACTAATTCATAACAAGAATGAAATCTTAAGGAATAAAGGCTACCACTAAGAGGTTCCAATCGAAACTCTCACCTCCAAGTGTCATGTCACACTGTCGGCACAGATGTGTGATCACTGAGCCTTCTCCAATAGGTGTCTCCAAGTGTAAGGGTCTTTTCAATGGTTAAACTAGAATCTATAGGCCTCAAAAATAGATATGAGGAGAGAATGGAATGACTAGAACCTATGTCTACCAGTACTATAGAAAAAGTAGGAAAGAAACAGATCGTGCCTTAATTAATTCAAGAATTCCCTGGGTCATATTCCTTGACCATATAAAGCCATATTTACCCCAGTTCTCTAGCTCCCTGAGCCTGGAACAGACGTCTTGGGTGTGGTGGTAGTAAAAAGTCAAAACATCTTCCACCTCCCTATTCTCTCATAGCTCCTCTTCCTCATCCACCGCCATATGGATATACCTTCTCCTGTCATTGTCTCCACCTCAGTGGTCTATCTACTGTCTCCCTAACGATAGTACGATAGGTTGTAAAATCTCAAGAGATATATCCCATGTTGTCACATGAATAGAACCTCCTCTCCCTAGGCTGACTCGACCCACCCTATAGGCCCTAAACTGCAGATCCTCTATCCTGGGATCTCCTCCTAAAACTTCTCCCACATCTGGATCCTAGAGACTGATGTTTGATCCCTTCTTATGAGGTCTGTACACATGCTCATCCCCTAATTAATATCACCAGTTGTATCTTCTTATCCAATAAGCTTTTGACCACAAAATATCATGCAATCATTCTAGCATAAGTAGGAATAAATATACGGATAACACTGGTTCAGATGTCTCTACGCAGACCTTGCTTGAAGGTTCCAACCCTGAAGTACTGATATCTAACCATACCCATAGAGTACCTAGAATGTTTGGTGGACCTCAATGAATAATCATCCACTGTCATGCTACACTATTAAAGATGAAGAAGCTCCTGGATACACACATATACCAGCATAACTAGTGAGAACTCCTCTCTGAAGTGATGCTCAAACTCTTCCCATGAACGATTCTCTTCATCATGATTCTAGATAGATAAACTCCACCATCAACCTACTAATCCATGTAGAAGGATTACTTCCAAGACCACCATTTGATCTTCCGGTGTCTAGACTGGGTAGAAAACTCAGTTCACCGCCTCAATCCAGTTGTCAGCCACCTGAGGTCTAGGATTGCCTTGGAACCTTATGGGTCTCCATCTATGAAACTTTTGAAGTGTTTTCATCATAAATTCCTCATCTTCTAGTATTTTGGGTTCCATGTGCTACTCCATAGGCAGTGATATAGCTGGTAAACCAACTGGAAGTGACATCTGGGGAACTGAACCATGTATCAAAGCCTCGTCACTAAGGGGGTCATCCTCATGATCGAGATACTGAATTTTAGCTGGTATACATATTGGGGAATCCAATAATAAAACAATATATACCAAGTTCAATTAGTATATTTGGAGAGATGACTCAAGGAAATGTAACCACAACCCAATACTATATTATACATGTACCATTATTTTCCCTAAAACCAATGTTCTCTTGTATCGAGTCAAAAAGTAAGTTATAAAAGTCCTAGTGTATGGATATGTCATCCACCCATACCAACACTAGAGTCCCTATCCTGAAATCCAAACTCAAAACACTTAATGAGATTTCACTAAACTAATCTCAACGACTCTCGATCCTAAGGTACAACCAACTATCTCTGATACCACTCTACCACAACCCATCCCAGTGGGGCTCATGTCGTGACTCCCTGATCCTACCTCCAATAGGATTGGGGTTGTTGACTAGAACTGAGTAGGCATATTATTAACATAGGAGGAATTTCGTATGTACCTTTACACATACACACATCTCCAAGCCCACAAAATGATGAAATGTAAAAACCACTAAGAAAACAGTGCACGCATTCCACTATTACCCAACCAACAGTGTATGATAGGGATGTAAGTAAAGTGAAACTGAGAAAAATACAAGCCCTCAAAAAAGAAGTATATAACCACATGTCCAACCTGTAATAAAAGGTATTGGGACTACTTTCTATAGTTGTAGGAGCACACATCATCCATCCTGATCACACAAAGCTTTGTCTGATCCAATTCTTCTTAGGACTCAGTCAAAAGTTCGCTCATTTTCACAAGACACAACATGTGTGGTAAAATAACTTACAGGGTTGAGTATAACAATACTAAATAAGACACCCCGAAACCACAAATAAATACATGAGTAAAGTACAGTCATCTCTACACTGTATATATCTATAGAACATATATTAAGAATATCCAGATATATTAAATCCATGACATGCAGTCTAGAGGTATATCACAAAAAAACATATACCAACACTATGGATTCATTTTGAAGATTTCATGAAGTCTCGTCCAAGATAACACACTCTTGAGTCTGATAGAACTGATGACATCTATATTAGAGGTACAATTCTTTGGGAACTGCCATGAGAGAGATATGTTGATAGATATGAAAAGACAGATATAATACAAAAGATGAGGATCTCAGCAAGGTCTATGGGGTGATACCAACAAATCCATATAGATTAACCCAACAAGTGGAGGATTGATGTCCGATAGTATTGGTATCATTAATACCAAGGACTCTACCTAGGTCACAAATATTAATAGAGGATCCGGCATTGGGCCTCTTGGGGGATTCTAATGAATCTATCCAAGAAGTCCAAATAAAGGGATCATACACTTATGAGTAGGAAATGATACCCACCAACCATTAGGGAAGTGATAAAGGGATAGAACCCTATTGAAACTTGTCCAAAGTACATTGGAAAAGAGATTCAATCCATATGGAAATCAGTACATATCCTATAGTAGGGTCACATGTCATGTCCCTTGACCCCAAGTAACGCTCTAGTAAAATGGCATGTATCATTCCAACTATGTCATATAGTAGATGGGTACATGGATTTTAGAATAAGTAACATGTTATGTCCTTCCATTTGGGGTCAACCCATGTACTTCGGACATATTATAGTAAATAGTGTCAACCCGTGTATCTCTACCCATGCTCCAATACATGGGGTAGTCCATGTACTTGGTCCAGTCTAAGTCGTGTGGGGGATTACACAATGTGTAGGTAACCTGTGTACTACTCCCGGTGTCTGTGTATCTCTCAACATACACATCGAGTCTCTAGGAAGTACCTACCCGTCATGTGACATTTAACTACCTCCTGAAACCCTAGACGCTTCTCAGTATGGGACACACGCCATGTAATCCCGGGTTATATTCCATGTTCATTAGGATTTTACATAATCCCATGTTCTTCATCCGCGCATTGTGAATGATGATTCAGACCTCATTCTAGTGATCATCTCGCCTCGAAACCTTATATCCTAGGTCATTTCATCACCGAATCGAGGTGTTTCAAACCATCACTCAGCTCATAAAACAACTTTAAATCCAACTGACAAAAACTGCTTGAAGAATGATATATCCGGAATCTCTTCGATTCATCTATCGCAGTCGCCATCGCATCTCCTCTAGGTCGTCCCTGTATTTCATCTTCAATTTCGGATCATTTATACATGAAATGAAGGCACGATGATCATTCATTCATAACCCCACTAAGAAAAATGAACACGTGTAAAAAATGAGGAAGAGAATTTCACATGGAACAAATCCGAGGAATGAATCTAAATTATTTTTTTTGGACTCAATTAATTCAAATAAAAATGATCAATAATCAAAATCAATATAAAAATCAACCCTGTAAATCCTATAATTAAAACCCATCTTATAAGAATGATCGAACCATTGATCAACCTATTTGTTGGTTGGTCTAAGTTCATTGTTTAATCAAAGAACATGGAAAAGAATATTGAACAAACACACCCTACCTAGGAATTGGATCATTCTCTATTGAAGACCAATTGTCATTGGTGAATCTCCTCAAGAATGATCTTTGATCCAAGTATATGTCATCATTGTTGAGATAATTCTCTAGGGTTTATCTCTAGAGTCTCCAAGGATTTTTCAGGGTTATGAGAATAACCCTAGATCCCTACTTAAAGGATTTATTAAAAATAAAATGCATCGTTGTGTCGCTGCATTGAAGAAAAGCTAAAATAAAATAAATTCATAATTTATTTTATTCATTAAAAATGACCAAAACTACTTTTCATAGTCAACTGGTGACAACCTATGTTAGGCCTCACCTAGGGTAAAGATGGTGATTTGAATGAAATGGTGACCTTGGATGTCTTATCTGATCAACTGTTTAGAAGTTATTCCACTTTTCTAGGAAAACAGTGAACGTGTGCTATTTAATATTTTAATGTTATTCAATAATTTATTTCAGGAACACCAAGCCTCAGAATCGCACGTCGTCTCAATGCTTGGTCCCAAAATTAATTCATAAAACATTTAAAAATAATACATGTAAAATAAAATACATTACATGCGTAATATAGTAAGTGTGAATTTTAGATAAATGATATTTCTTTTCATGGTCATATTGTCTCTAGGGATGGAATATCTGTTGTCACATTAAATACAAAGGTAATAAAAAAATCCTAAACCAACGAATATAAATGAGATATGATTTTTCCTTGGATTAGAAGGTTATAATCAGTGGTTTCATCAAAATTATACTTTTTTGGACAACCCATTAACCATCTAACATATAAAGGGGAAAATTCACATTGTTAAGGGAATGTGAGGAGTGTTTTGGATACCATAATATGAGATTTTTTAATGAACCTATATTAAATTTACCATCATGTATTGGTGTATTTTAAATATATAGCGATTTATCAATGATTAGAAATGGATGTAACCTTATATAGAATGATAGGGTGGTTTCCTATACATCATGGAAAATTAAAATACATGAACATGATTATCCAACCCATGATCTTGAGTTAGTAGCCATTATATTTTCTATAAAAATATATATAATACCTCAATAGTGAAAAATATGATATATATATATATATATACAGTCTATAAGAGTTTGAATTATATATTATATTGGATGTTTCTCAACATAAGTCAAAGAAGTTACTTGGAACTACTCAATGATTTAATAAAACACCACCCTAAGAAGGAAATGAAGATGGTGGATGAATTGTGTAAGATGTACCATCTAAATATGGATGTGATGTTGATTAACAAGGATAATATAAAAAATCTATTAAAGATGTATATAGTGATTTATAGGCAGGGGGATCCATCATTCATTTTTTAGGAAATTACTAAACCATCATGACTGTAAAAGATAAAGAATTCAAAGTAGGATGGAGACGATATACAAAGGATGAATTATGCAGAAAATGATAGGAAACTAAAAAACCCTAATCTATAGTGACTAAGTTTTAATGTTTATAAAGAGGTTATCTACTCCATCCAAAACAGAGTTAAAGAGGGAATGAATATATAAATCACACTGCTCAAATTTATCTATAAAACCTAATAGAAAAATGATGTATTGGGATTTAAGAGAACATTTGTTATTAGATGGTATAAAGTGGGAAATTGATGAAAATTTGTCTTGATTCCTGGTATTCTAGTTTGTTGTAAGAACCCGGATCTTCGTTTCAGGTGTGCTTTTCCTTTTTCTGGAATTTTTAAGAAAAATGGAGTTTCTGGAAAATTTTGAAGTACACGCCATGTACTTTCTTAGTACATGCCGTGTACTTTCTGAGTACATGTTGTGTACTCATTTCCCGCTCAAAACCATGTGTTGGCCTTGTTTGGACCACACACACGGTGTTTAGGGGTGACATAGAGGCCGATTTTGGTGGTGTATGAAAAAAACCTAGTACACGCTGTGTACTCTAAAAGTACACACCGTGTACTTTTCTTTTTTTACTAAATGCACTGGGGTCGCGCCTAATGGATAGAACACACCCCTTCTCCAGGTTCTTCATCCGAGAGCGATCCGTACGGCCAAATCTTCCCTGGTCCCCCTCCTCTCTGTCCATTCTCTAATTTGAGCATGGTCGACTATGTTGGAAGCGCAGCGGTGAGTTCTCCCTTCTGTTTGAGCCTTGTTTTTCCAATTCATCCTCTTTCTCAAGTTATCTAAGGTTGAACATTTTGTGCGTTTTCTCAGATCTACAATGTTCTAGGGATAATCAGCCATCATGTTTCAAGTATATCGATCTCTTAAGATCGAAGTAGGTGGTGTTTGCCTTACCATTCAAAGTCCCTGAGTTTTATGCCCAAATTCCACCAATACCCGTGAACGGGGTATTGCATGTTTACCTTTTTCCCCTTGTTGTTTTCTTACCATGCTTGTATGCTTGTGTAGAGGTAATTTGACCATGTTATAGGATAATTTATTGTGCTCTAATGTGTTTTCCCTTGATTTGTTCTGTTTACGACCCTTGGGTCACGTTTGCCTTTGGCTGTTACACCTGTTTCCATACCTTGCGGTTATAGTTTGAAGTGAAACTCATGACATGCTTGTTGCCTTATAGACTGTTTAGCTAATTATATCTATAGGTGTACTTTGATTAGCCAAGTATCTCTACAAGTTTACTTTAGCCTTATAGAACTATTATGCACTGACCGGCATGGGGCTGAGAGAACCTGGTGCTATAGACTATAAGGGATAGACCGAGTGAGATTCCCAGAGAGTCTTAGATATTATAGACTATAGAGGGGATTGACCAAGTGAGCTCCCAGAGAGTCTTGGATTTTTTTTATAGACTACATGAGGGTAGATTGAGTGTGCTTCCTAATAGAGTCTTACCTTGTTTTTTTCTCTTTAAGAACTTTCCCAGGATTGAGGAGGAATTGACTGAGTGAGCTTCCTCAGAGAGTCTGTGGTATACCTGAGGCTATAGGAGGAATTGACCGAGATAGATTCCTCATGGAGTCTCTAGACCTTGGGGATAAGAGGGTTTGACCGCATGATCTTCCTCAAGAGAGTCCCTGACTACCCTAGACTATAAGGGGAATTGACCGAGTGAGCTTCCCCAGAGAGTCTCATAAATTCGTATGACCAAGCCAGAGGGGTTAGGCTGAGTACACTACCCAGAGGGTTGTGGTACTTCATGGATAGGACCAGAGGGGATGGCTGTGAGTACTTCCCATAGGGTTCCCGTCTTATTATCTATTTGTTTCACTACTGTTTATTGGTTTTGGATTGCTTTATGCTTTGTATCATCCTGTTTTACTGCTTGCTATTACTGCCTATTGCTTCCGGTTGTTGTTTACTGCTTATTGTACTTTTACCTGCCATATACTCACTGACTATTAGGCAGAGATCTTCGGGTGAATGCCTACTAGGATTTTATCTCACACCCTATTTGGGCCATGCTTTTGGGCCCAAGTAGACTATGTTGTTTCAGTTATAGACAAGGGAAAGTTCCCTTTGACTTTTGGAACTTGATTGCTTGGAGCGTGAGAGCATGGGACCGAGATTTGTCTCATGATGCTAAGGAGCTGTTTACTTTTATTTTGTACTTGTTTTGGTACTGTAGTGTTTTCTTGCTTTGTGACTTGTTTGGCTGCCTTCCTAGTTATGTATCATGCATCATTTCATTTATATACATATGTTCTCCAGTTTGTTGATTTAGTCTCCCGCTGTTTATATTGTTGGTTATTACAGCTTCCGCTATTGCATGTTTATTTTTCTTCCACTGTGTACTCTTCCAATGAGGGAATAGTTTCCCAACTATCACACCCAAGGCTCTCGCTGCTATTCGGTAGCCTCTGGCATTTTGGGAAATGCGCTTGAGCCCATGTGACCAACCGGGTACGGGGCACCTCTGGGTGGCTTCTGGAACTGGGACATTACAAAGTGGTATCAGAGGATTTTATTATCTCTTGCCTTACTATTTGGAGACTTTATCTAGGGATAGGATGGATTCAGTACGTGGTAATAAGTTGTGCTTGGGAGTAGCTAACCCGTGTACAGGGAAAAGCCATACTTCCTCGTTTATTGCAGTTTTCTGATTTTGAGATTTTACGGTTGATGCAATTTCACCTAGAGTGATTCACATGCTTTGTACTGTTATTGTTTTGATATTACGGTTCTATTTCTGTTGCAACCCAATGAGATGGGGGTATGACATCTCATGCATCATATAGTCACTTCTAGAAATCACATGCCATGCATTCTTGCCATGCCATTTAGGATGCATTAGCAATTGCATGCTGTTGTGATAGACGTTGTGTAGATTATGCATACTGTTGTGATAGATGATTTACAGAATCTTTGTTTCTTGTTAGAGAATTGTTTTTATTTTACTTTGATTAAATGAATGCCAAATTTTGATTCTTGAGGTATTATGGGCCCTCTTGAACCAAAAATTAATGGATCATGATCCTGTTTTCTCTTGTACATGACTGTAGGGGATTCCAAGCTTTGATTCGCGAGGAGTATGGGCCCTCACGGATCAGAATTTGGCACCTCATTACCTTGTTTTCCGTGTTTCTGGGCTTCTGTGCAGTTTCTGAGCTACTGCCCAGAAAAACCCAGAATACACGGCGTGTAATTCCTATTTACACGCCATGTAGTTTTTAGGCCGTGTTACAGACTTTGTGTGCAGAAACACGGTGTTGTGAAAATAACGTCAGGAGCACGCCGTGTACAGTATGTACATGCCATGTAGTGTAGAGCCTTGTACCTGGTCGTGTCAAGAACAACACGGGTCGGGGAAGCTCGAGTAGAACACACCGTGTTTTAAATGAACACTTCGTTTAGTTCTTTCCAGGTACCCGCCCATGTCACGAACAACACGGGTCGACGTGACCTTCTCTAAGACACGCCGTGTTGCTTTTGGAACACGTCGTGTAGTCTTTCCTAGGTACCCGGTCATGTCGCGAACAACACGGAATGGTGTAACCTCCTCCTATGCATGTTGTGTTTGTTCTAAACACATCGTGTAAGGGCCATCCATGTAGACGGCCATGTAACTAACAACACGGGCTGCCGAGTCAGTGTCTAGTACATGCCGTGTCCCTAGGGAACACGTCATGTAGTCTGAGGTTAGTTTGAACCATGTGAGCTAGCTGTGTAAAGAGACTCGGGCAGGGGAGTAATCTTCAAGTACACGCCGTGTGTTGGGTAAACATGCTGTGTAGTTTGAGGTGTTACACGACCTGTAGGGCAGGGGTACACGCCCATGTCAGTGGGTTAAGAAGACACGTCGTGTAGTTTTTATACACGCCATGTAGTCGTGTTTTGTAAACATGTGTGTTTTTCTTACCTTGTTCCTGCTTTGTACTCTTTTGTTCTCTGTCCTTGTTTTTTTGATCTAAGGTGTACTTTTGATCTTTCAGAGCTATGACTCCGAGACGTCCTCCGGTTGTACGTCTATCATCAGGCAGTGATCAGATGCCAGATATGGCTGATCGGGGACTTCCTGCCGATCCTCCAGTTGAGCCAGCCTTGGCACCAGCTTTCATACCAGTTACCGGTGATGATGCGCAATTCAGGGAAGGTTTTCTGAGGATGATGCATACCTTCCAAGGAGCGCCGCCTCATGCCCCATCGATGGCTGAGTTGACGCGGGTTTTCCAACAGCAGCATCCTCCTACTTTTTTAGGGGATGGAGGACCTCAGGCTGCAGAGTCGTGGATAGAGGCCACACTGACCATCTTTGAGAACCTAGATATCCCTCCAAAGAAAAGGGTAAATTTGGCTACTTATATGATCCTGGAATCCGCCAAGACGTGGTGGGAGGTGATCTCATGGTCAGGGAGTCAGCAGAATATGTCTTGGGACAAGTTTTGACGCACCTTCTATGACTACTTCTATCCAGAGACCCTGAGGGCCGATTGAGCCTGAGATTTTATGAGTATGCAGTAGGGTACTCTCTCTATTATGGAGTACTCATCTCGCTTCACTGAGCTGCAGTGTTTCACACCGATCCCAGTAGGAGATGATTTGTTCCTTGCTATGAAGTTCAAGGATGGTCTCAGGCCGGAGATTCATTCCCAGGTGAATATCTTCCAACTGACTTCGATATCCTCCATCTTCAACCTGGAGCTGATCACTGAGCACAATCTGAGAGATTCTAGAGCAGTGAGCCAGGGCGGTTCGATATCCAGAGCTGGTGTTCCTCCTACAGACAGTTGGAAGCATCCTAGAGAGTCTTAGATATTATAGACTACAGAGGGGATGGACCGAGTGAGCTCCCAGAGAGTCTTGGATTTTTTATAGACTATAGTAGGGTAGACCGAGTGTGCTTCCTCAGAGAGTCTTACCTTGTTTGTTTCTATTTAATAACCTTCCCAGGCTAGAGGATTAATTGACCAAGTGAGCTTCCTCAGAGAGTCCCTGGTATACCTGAGGCTATAGGAGGAATTGGCCGAGATAGATTCCTCAGATACTCTCTAGACCTTGGGGTTAAAATGGTTAGACTGCATGATCTTCCTCAAGAGATTCCCTGAATACCCTAGACTATAAAGGTAATTGACTGAGTGAGATTCCCCAAAGAGTCATAAATACGTATGACCAAGACAGAGGGGTTAGGCTGAGTGCACCTCCCAGAGGGTTTTGGTACATCTTTGATAGGACCAGAGGGGATGGTTGTGAGTACTTCCCATAGGATTTCAATCTTATTATCTGTTTGTTTCACTACTTTTGATTGGTTGTGGATTGTTTTCTTCTATGTATCATTCTGTTTTACTACTTACTGTTACTGTCTATTGCTTGTTGTTGTTGTTTACTTCTTATTGTACTTTTACCTGCCATATACTCACTGACTGTTAGGCATAGATCTTCTGGTGAATTCCTACTAGGATTTTATCTCACACCCTATTTGGACCATGCTTTTGGGCCCAATAAGACTATTATGTTGTAGGTATAGACAAGGGAAATCTCCCTTCAACTTCTGGAACTTGATTTCTTGGAGTAGGAGAGCATGGGACCAAGATTTGTCTCGCGATGCTGAGGAGATGTTTACTTTTCTTTTGTACCTGTTTTTGTACTATAGTGTTTTACATCATTGTGACTTGTTTGGTAGATTTCGTAGTTATGTATCATGCATCATTTCATATGTCTACATATGTGCTCCAGTTTTTTGATTCATTATCTCGCTGTTTATATTTTTGGTTATTACTGCTTCCGCTATTGCGTGTTTATTTTTCATCTATTATGTACTCTGCCAATGAGGTCATAGTTTCCCCACTATCACACCCAAGGCCCTCGCTGCTAGTCGGCAGCCTCTAGAGTTTGGGGAAATGCTCTTGAGGCCATGTGACCAACCGGGTATGGGGCGCCTCTGGGTGGCTTCCGGAACCAGACGTTACAAAGTGGTATCGAGGTTCGCAGGATGCGTCTTCTGGCAGCCAGGTTGTATGCTACCAATGTGGTAGGAGTGGGCATACTAGGCTTCAGTGCCAGGGGGATTCAATGGAGTGCGAGTCTTGAGGGAAGATGGGCCATCTTCAGCGTTTCTGTCACATCTTCTCACCTCCAGCTGGTGGTAGGGGTTTCTCGATGACCCCTCGTTCTAGAGATGCTTCACCAGTTTCCCACCAATCAGGGAACTAGAGTTCTTCCGGCCGTTCAGGCCGAGGAGGAGGTCGCGGTCGTGGTGTTCAGTCACCAGGTCATCAGCGACAGCAGAGTGGATTAGCTCAGAGCGGTCAGCCAGGGGCACAGGGTCGCGGTGCAGGCCCGTCTTTCACCGTGGAGAAGACCTATCAAGTGTCGGATCCCGTCCCTTCTACAGTTCGAGGTACGATCTTAGTATACTCATTTTTATCTTCAGTTCTATTTGATACTGGTGCTTCCCATAGCTTTATCTCTATTTCGGTTGTGGAGAGCCTTGGGCTCTGTATCCTTTCATCTGTCGACTTGTGGACTCTTGACACGCCTTTGGGAATGAGTAAATCTAGCGTACGTCAGTGAAGAGAGTTCCCTCTTGGGGTTTCAGGGTGTCATTTCTTATGGGACCTCTATGTCATAGAGATGATGGGTTATGATGTCATTATCGGTATGGACTGGTTTGTTCCCTTCCAGGCAGTCGTTGATTACTATCGTCGCAGGGTGAGTTTTATATCACCAGAGGGCAGATCTTTCCTTCATAGAGGCGAGTGGGATGTCCAAGAGGGTAGAGCTGGACCAGAGCATCATGTTCTAGGGGAAGTTACAGCCCTTATTTCCAGTCTTTATATGGATGACCAGGGGACTTCACAGTTAGAATTTCCTCCAGTGGTGGATCGTTTCAGGGATGTCTTTCCAGAGGACTTGTCAAGTTTACCTCCGAAGTGTGAGGCAGACTTCTAAATTTATCTCGTGAAAGGAGTGGCACCCGTGTCCATTCCTCCTTATAGGATGGCTACACCTGAGTTGCAGGAGCTCAAAAAGAAATTGGAGGAGTTGCAGGAAAAGGGTTTCATCCGACCCAGTACTTCTCCTTGGGGTTTGCCTGTCCTGTTTGCAAAGAAGGCAGACGGTACCCTTCGGCTTTGTGTGGATTATTGGATGCTAAACCAGTTGACGGTCAAGAAATGATATCCCTTGTCGAGGATCGATGACCTCTTTGATCAGCTTCAAGGAGCCCGGGTGTTCTCGAAGATCGACTTGAGGTCCGGTTATCATAAGTTGCGCGTTAGACCTCCAGATAAACCTCTGACAACTTTCAGGAGCAGGTATAGTCATTACGAGTATACAGTCATGTCGTTCGGTCTTATGAACGCGCCTGCAGTCTTCATGGCACTGATGAACCTAGTGTTTAATCCGTACTTGGACTCCTTTATCGTGGTCTTCGTGGACGATATCTTGGTGTACTCTCACACTCAACACGACCATGCCACACATCTTGAGATCATTCTAAGTACACTGAGAGAGCATCGGTTGTATGATAAAATCTCGAAGTGCCACTTTTGGATGGATCAGATTCACTACCAGGGTCATGTTATCTCAGAGACAGGAGTTTTAGTGGACCTAGATAAAGTGAGATCTGTAGTTTCCTGGGAGTACCCGAAGAACATCTTTGAGCTGTGGAGTTTCCTGGGGCTGGCCAGATACTACAGACGCTTCATTTAGGACTTCTCGTTCCTACCAGCACTGTTGATAGGTCTGACCAAGAAGGGGGGGAAGTTTTTATAGTCAGATTCTTATGAGTCATCCTTTCTGGAGCTGAAAAGGAGGTTGACGTCAGCACCGATCCTAGTCTTTCCAGATCTGGGCAAGGGATACACTATTTACTGTGATGCTTCAGGTATCGGGCTAGAAGTTGTGCTCATTCAGGGAGATGGAGTTGTTGTGTATGGGTCTCGACATTTGAGGCCACACGAGAGGAACTACCTGATGCATGATCTAGAGTTGGCAGTAGTTGTGCATGCCTTACGCTGTTGGAGACACTATCTTCTGGGAGAGTACATTGTGGTTTTCACTTACCACAAGTGTCTCAAGTATATATTCACTCAGCATGCTCTGAATCTGAGACAGCGCAGGTGGGTCAAGAATCTTCATTCCATTGACTTCGATCTCGCCTATACGCCGAGAAAGGGAAATGAAGTGGCAGATGCATTGAGCAGATGAACACAGATTCAGGCAGTTCAGGAGGCCAAAAGTGAGTGGAAGCTTATGGATTTGTTCCCTGAGATGCATCTGGAGGTGCATGATAGGTAGGGACAGGCTTTCCTTTCATCTGTGGTTGTTACCTCTACACTTCATGATAGGGTACTAATGAGGTAGCTATCAAACTCAGAGGCCTTGGTCCTACGGGAGAATGTGTCAGGAGGGGACCCTCTTCCTGGATGGACAGTAGGCAAGGATGAGATCATGAGTTTCCAGGGATGCATATGGGTGCCAAAATACATACGCGAGGAGCTCGTGTGGGACTTCCATTCCTCAGTTTGGGAAATTCATCCTCGTGTCACCAAGATGTATCGGGACCTTCATCGCCAGTACTGGTGGCCAGGTACGAAGAGAGATGTTGCTGGTTTTTTCATGAGATGTTCTACTTGTCAGCAGGTGAAAGCATAGAATCAGTGACCAGCAGGGCTTTTACAGCAATTACCCATTCTGGAGTGGAAGTGGAATGATGTTGCAATGGACTTCGTGACCGGGTTTCCGAGGTCACCTTGGGGGAGTGATGCTGTTTGAGTTGTCATTGACAGTCTTACAAAGGTTGCACACTTCTTTCCAATCATGGAGACCTTCAGTGTTGATGATCTGGGATGACTATACATACAAGCGATTGTACGTCTACATGGAGTTCCACACTTCATTGTTTCAGACAGGGATGCGCGATTTACCTCTCGTTTCTAGCAGGGACTTCAGAAGGCTTTGGGTACCCAGGTACTTCTGAGTACGGCATACCACCCCAGACTAATGGTCAGTCTCAGCGCACAATCCAGGTGCTTGAGGATATTCTCCAAGCTTGTATTCAAGACTTCGGCGGTTATTGGGAGAAGCATATACCTCTTGTGTAGTTCTCCTACAACAACAGCTTTCAGGCGACCATTCAGATGGAATCATACGAGGCTCTATACGATAGGCCATTCCGATCACCCTTATGCTAGCTGGTGACAGGAGAGACAGATTTTCTAGGACCTCATCATGTTCAGGAGACCTCAGACTAGATAGAGTTGATTTGGAAGAGGATGTCTACAGTACAGTCTCGACAGAAGTCTTATGCTGATTAGTGGAGGAGACCTCTGGAGTTCAAGGTCGGAGATCAGGTTTTCTTGCGTGTCTCACCGAGGTTGGGACACAAGAGGATTCAGAAAAAGGGTAAGCTTTCACCGTGGTATGTCGGGCCATTTGAGGTTTTGGAGAGAGTTGGGCCGGTTGCCTATCGGTTGAAGTTACCTCAGAGGTACTAGGCCATGCACGACTTCTTCCACGTATCTCAGCTTCGACATTACTTTTTAGACCCGTCTCATGTCTTTCATCCCGGGGAGGTTGAGATCGAAGCGGATGCATCATTTGAAGAACATCATATCCGGATTATCGATCGTAGTACAAAGGTTATCTGAGGCCATTCTATTCCTCTGGTACGAGTGTTATGGCAGCACAGGCGAGTACAGGAAAAGACATGGGAGAGGGAGGCCGAGGTTCGATCGTAGTGGGCGGAACTATTCGAGGATCCTTCTTCTACGCCCATATAAGGAAATTTGGGGATGAATTTCTTTAAGGGGGGAAGTTTGTAAGAACATGTATCTTCGTTTCAGGTACTCCTTTCCTTTTTCTGGATTTTTTAAGAAAAATGGAGTTTCTGGAAAATTTCGAAGTACACGTCGTGTATTTCTGAGTACATGCCGTGTACTCCTTTCCCACTTGAAACCGTGTGTTGGCCATGTCCGGACCACACACACGGTGTGTAGGGGTGACGTGGAGGCCGATTTTGGCGGAGTATGGAAAAAACCTAGTACACGCCGTGTACTTTTCTTTTTTTACTAAACGCACCGGGGTCGTGCCTGATGGACAGAACAAACCCCTTCTCCAGGTTCTTCATCCGAGAGCGACCCATACGACCGAATCTTTCCCGAGCCCCCACCTCTCCTTCCGTTCTCCGATTCAATCATGATCGATTACGTTGGAAGCATAGTGGTGAGATCTCCCTTCTGCTTGAGCCTTGTTTTCCAATTCTTCCTCTTTCTCAAGTTATCTAAGGTTGACCGTTTTGTGTGTTTTCTTAGATCTATGATGTTTTAGGGAGAATCAGCCATCGTGGTTCAAGTATATCGATCTCCAAGGATCAAGGTAGGTGGTTTGTGCCGTACCGTTCAAAGTCCCTGAGTTTTATGCGCAAATTCCACCAATACCCCTGAACGGGGTATTGCGTGTTTACCTTTTTGCCCTTGTTGTTTTCCTGCTTTTCTTGTATGCTTGTGTAGAGGTAATTTCACCATGTTAGAGGATAATTTGTTGTGCTCAAATGTGTTTTCCCTTGCTTTGTTCTGTTTACGACCCTTGGGTCAGGTTTTCCTTTGGCTGTTACACCTGTTTCCATACCATGTGGTTATAGGTTGAAGTGAAACTCATGACATTCTTGTTGCCTTGTAGACTGTTTATCTAAGTAGCTCTATAGGTGTACTTTGGTTAACCAAGTATCTCTATAGGTGTAATTTAGCCTTATAGCATTATTATGCACTGACAGGCACGGGGATGAGAGAACCTGGTTCTATAGACTATAAGGGATAGATCGAGTGAGATTCCTATAAAGTCTTAGATATTATAGACTACAGAGGGGATGAACCAAGTGACCTCCCAGAGAGTCTTGGATTTTTTTTATAGACTAAAGGAGGGTAGACCGAGTGCAATTCCTCAGATATTCTTACCTAGTTTGTTTCACTTTACGAACATTCCCAGGATAGAAGAGGAATTGACCGAGTGAGCTTCCTCATAGAGTCTGTGGTATACCTGAGGCTATAGGAGGAATTGACTGAGATAGCTTCCTCAAAGAGTCTCTAGACCTTGGGGCTAAGAGGATTAGACCATGTGATCTTCCTTAGGAGAGTCCCTGACTACCATAGACTATAAGGGGAATTGACCGATTGATATTCCTTAGAGAGTCCTGTAAATTCATATGACCAAGCCAGAGGGGTTAGGTTGAGTGCACTTCCCAGAGGGTTGTGGTATTTCTTGGATAGGACCAGAGGGGATGGATACGAGTACTTACCAGAGGGTTCCCAGTTTATGAGCTATTTGTTTCACTGTTGTTGATTGGTTTTGGATTGTTTTCTTCTATGTATCATCCTATTTTACTGCTTACTGTTACTGCTTATTGCTTTCTATTGTTGTTTACTGCTTATTGTACTTTTACCTGCCATATACTCACTGACTGTTAGGCACAGATATTCGGGTGAATGCCTACTTGTATTTTATCTCACACCCTGTTTGGGACATGTTTTTGGGCCCAAGCAGACTGTGTTGTTGCATGTATAGACAAGGGAAATCACCCTTCGACTTCTTGAACTTGATTGTTTAGAGCAAGAGAGCATGGGACCAAGCTTTGGCTCGTGATACTGAGGAGTTGTTTACTTTTCTTTTGTACTTGTTTTGGTACTGTAGTGTTTTCCTACATTGTGACTTGTTTGGTTGCTTTCCTAGTTATGTATCATGTATAATTTCATTTATATACATATGTGCCCTAGTTTTTTGATTTAGTCTCCCGATGTTTATATTTTTGGTTATTACTGCTTCTGTTATTGCATGTTTATTTTTCTTTCCCTGTTTACTCTGCCAATGAGGGCATAGTTTCCCCACTATCACACCCAAATACCTCACTTCTAGTCATTAGCCTCTGGCGTTTGGGGAAATGCGCTTGAGGCCATGTGACCAACCGGGTACGGGGCACTTCTGGGTGGCCTCCAGAACCGGGACATTACATTAGTAATGTTTAAAATAAAAAATCCTAAAGGATTCATGAAACCTCTTAATATACCTATATGAATGTAGGAAAATATTTCAATCACATTTGTATTTATAATTTTGAAGTCTATAATGAATAAAGATGTCATATAGTTTATTGTCTATTTTCATACTATGTATTTTTATTTATTAGTAATAAGATAGGTTTTACCCCTTGAGAGACATTCATGGATCTATATCAATGAAATCATAATTCATCAAAAGGGAAACTATAAAAATTATATTAGATCATGGACTTTTTTTACATAAATGTTTTGGAAGAGTCTTCAATTAGATCATGACACTGAGATACATTTAAACCCTTCCTATGATCCCAAACAAATAAGCAGTTTGAAAAATATATCAAGACATTTGGACATAAGTTGTGATCATGTTATCTTGACATCAAAGTAATGTGGGATAAAAATCAACCATTGGTTTAATTTTAATACAATAATAGATTTCATTCAAACATCCATACAGAACCATATAACACATTGTATGTGAAGAGGTGTAATACTCCTACACATTGGTAAGAAGTTTTAGAAATAAATCAAGATTTCCCAAAGCTTATGGATGTGATGGATATTAAATTATGAACATTCTAGGATCATTTTGAAGTAACCTAGAGAAGAAAAATGAGCTATTAGGATAATATAAGGAAAGACATGGAGTTTTATGTGGGGGATAAGGTATTCAAAAATTATTCCATGTGTAAGGGAGTTATAAGATTTTGTATAAAGGTGAATTTAATCCTTATGTACTTTGGGAATATTAAAATACAAGAAATAAAAGGAGTTGTATCATACCAATTGGAAATTCCACACTACCTTTAAAAATTACACAATGTATTTTATGTTTCATTACTAATATAATACATGATAGAACTAATTTGTATGCTTATATATGAAGGAATAGATTTCAATCCTAACTTGTCTTATATTTTTGAGCCTATCCAGATTCTTGACACTAAAGATAAAGTGTTGCGGAATCAGACAACATGATTAGTGAATCCTATAGTAGAAATCAGAAACTAGAAGTGGAAACTTGGAAGGTTAAAGAAGTTATGAAGAAATAATATCTACATTTTTAATACCTGATATATAGACAAATTTCAAGTATGAAATTATTAAATGTGGGACAAATGTAATACCCCAGACCCAACTATAGTATACAAACACTATATCATGAACTATTATATAACATGCACTCTAAAGAGACTTTATTCCTGGGTATATTTAAAAGTTTAATTTATAAATGTTATACTTTTATTTTTAAAAAATAAAAATAATTTATAAAATTTTCATAAATATATTATATCAAGATCAAATTTTTGGAATTTTCCAAGATGACTGATTTTCTGGTTGATAGAAAAAATACTAATTTTTTTAAAATGAGAATTTTTTGACATTACTAGGATTTTTGGATAATCTATAACTAAAAAAATCCATTTTCCTGAAAAAATATATGTACTTTATTTTACATTAAGAATTTTAAAATATTATGTATAATTTATACACATATATTTTATAATTTAAAACTTACATCACATTTTTAAATAAAACTATTTTAATGTATTACACATTTACTATTTTAAAATTAACATATATCAATTTTAGAAATTTAATATTATAAAATGAATTTACTTTTATCAATTAATAGGTCTAAATTATGTAAAAAAATGTCATTTTATTTAGATCTATAACTTTTAAATTACTAAGGGAAAAACTGGTTACATGGAAAAAGTTAAAATAGGAAATATGGAAAATATAATGGTAAAGAGTTGAAAACATGTTTAAAAATGTCTTAAATTGAATGGTACATGATTTATTGGAATTATCTCTTATACAATCCATTATTTATAAATTTTTTAGGCATGTTCCTTGAGAGTTAATTCCCATTACAAAAAAGTTATGGGTATTTATAAAAATATCATCCCTTTTTAATTATAAAAGAGGCATATCCCTATCCCTTCAATGCCACTCCTAAAATTTGGTTTCCTCATAAAAAACTAAACTTTTTACTTCCCATTGAATAATATATTTAATCCATTAGATTTTTTTACAGTAATTTATCTTAATCTATATATTTCCAAGGGATCCTCTAAGAAAATCTTTAATTTGTCAATATGTGTAATCCTTTTTACTGTACCTCTTTTCTTTCTGTCTTACCTTTACAATTATAATTTTTCACTACATATAAGGAAACATCATTATTGGATATATATTTATTGTTATTATTCTTAAGGAATAAACCTTAATTACCTTTCCCCATTTCATTATTCAAAATGAAAGTGTGACATGTTCATATGTGAGGACCACCGCCTCCACAAAGCAATAGGTTTTGTATTCATTCACCACATAATATGATGGAACAAAAGGGTAAAATAGTAATTAATTATGATATATATATAATTATTGTTTTTTATATAATAAACCATGTAATTATTATTCTTCTCTAACTAAAACAAACCATCATCCAAGTGTAAATGTGGACTACCTCCTCCATTGAAAAGTGTATTCCTTTTATTTACTACCTCCTTTCATGAATTGTATTAAGAATACTTATAAATGATAAATATGGTGTTTATTTCACTCTAAAAGTTCTGGTAAAGAAAAATAAATAACCTATTAAGGATATAATAAATAAACCATCATTATAAAAAAATTATCTTAAAAAATCATACTGAGAGGAATATCTTTTTATTCATATTATGTTATATTTTCATATACATTAATTATTTATGTAATTCTTCCCAATTATAATATTTCACACTAATAAAAACTAAATATTATCATTATGCTTCTATTATATTTATATTAAAACTAAAAAAAAAAATCATTTATTAAATTAGGGCTTGTTCATGTTTGTGTTGGCTTAAAAACTAATTGGATAATAATATGAATTTATATCATGAATTACTATGGGGACATAATTACATGTAAAATATAATATAAATGTAAAAATAATTATTTTTTCTAGTTTATTTTATGTTAAATAATTAATTAATCCCTTAATTAATAAATAACATGTTGATTTATAATAATCACCGAAACAAGATTTTTATCAATTTAATCTTCAAGGATAATGATTAAAACACTAATGAATGGAATTTAGAATATAAAAAATAATTATATATCATATGTAATTGTAACCTTAATGACTTTCTAATGATTTCCTTTGAAATAATAATTAATAAAAACATATCTATTAGGAAATTAGTACCAATGATCAAAACTATAAACACTTGATGTCGGAAAATATGTATTGAAAAAAACATACTAGAATTAAAATATACAATTTATAAATATGAAGAGTATATTTGAAAATGTATATGATAAATGTTCTAAATTAAGTTATTATTATATCTAGTTTTTTGAAACCATAGGTCAAAGTTCTTTTTTTATACAGAAGGATAAGTGTTCACGGTTTTTTTCCCCAAATTCCTCTCTTTATGACAAGTTTTATAATATGAACCTAATTTCATTTATTTTTGGTATATACTATCTATATGATATTTTATATCATAAAAATTCAATTATTTATGGTATTTTATGATCAATTTGGTGCCCTATATTTCTAGAAGGTGTGATTGAATTGATACCCAAGCCATAAGTGATTATTTTTGTCTCAATTTTCATTTTTTGGGACTCATTCTATATTCACCAATTATTTCATTTTTTATGGTATGTAAATCACCTTGAAGAATCTGTACCATATTCCATATGAATTTGAAGGTATTTGAAATTATATATTTCCATCCCTCCATCTTACTCATTTTATCCCAGTGTTTCTAAATCCACTATAAAACTCAATATTTTCCATGGTAAAAATCCATCATATATTTTGGTAAAATAATTGTTTGTTTGGTCTCTTAGAAAATATATCAAGCTATAGATACTAGAATGTGGTTGTGGATATGGAAAATAATCACATAGGGATAATCTCTCTAAAAATGGTTGGTTGATCATTGACTCAATCATCACTCAGATGCAAGATGAGTGAGCCTAATATTTCACACCTCGCTAGACACTCCAAGGGGATATGAATTATAAAATTATAATGTTATACATGAACCATGATTATAAACTACCACCCCTTTCTCATTGTCTTGAGAATTTGGTGAGACTAATTGGCCTTAAATGATGTTCCTAAGGTCCCAAAGGCCGGAAATAAATTTAGAGGGCTTTAAGAATAGTTGGGGAATGATTTTCCCTTATAATAAAACCAACCCATCAAACAAGGAATAACCAACCACAACTACATGATGCATGTCAATAAAGTAAATCATGATCACACATTACCAATATAACACCAAACAACCAAACTCTTCTATAATAATTCCTAAAAACCAATGTAGCTAAAAAAAAGCAAAATCAGAGTACTAAGAGAAAACACATCAACAAGACCCAAAGAAAACCATGACACACTCCAAATCTCCACACCAATATTTATTCTCCAAGCACCACCATACCGCCCAAGAATCTTAATGAACTGCTAGAAAAATGAGAATCTTTACCTTTTCATGTATCCTGGAATACCACATCTGCAAAAGGACCCATATGCCAAAGTAGGGGGTGAGTAATAATACTCAGTAGGTTTTCACCGAATTACTCCCATACACATGCCTCTAGGATATAACTATTAGAACATTTATATAAATTAGTTTATATTAAAACATCAAATAGTTAAACAATTTCCAATAAGCCAAAAATAACCTTACCAAGCCATTTTCCACCCAAATTCGAACAATACTAGGGAAAGAGAAAAAAAACCACAATCCATTTTACTATCACATATTAGCACAACAATTTCATCCTTATTAGATATGCACCTAATTAAAACATATACATAAAGTTCACACACTCAACATAGTGTAACAATCATGGTGGAACTTCCCATCCAAGCTCGTTTACCACTTTAACAATCTAGTGGTACTTCCCGCCCACATATCCTTGATGGTGGCCCTTCCATCCACTATCCATCCCCATTTTATAGTGGTACTCCCTACCCACTTCTCATCATTCCAACACATGTATAAAATTTTTAAAACAATAAACAAATATATACACAACCTAAAGCCACAAAAATATGCAAACAACTATTTCACAACCAAACAATCCCTTAATCTATTAACCATGCTAGTTAATATTTCAATAAAACACCCTTTTTAATGAAACCAATTTTTGAAACCATTTCCATAAATCAACCAAAGAATCCTATTTTAAAATCTACATTTTAAAATCCAATGTCAAGAACATTTCACCACAATACACCATTTCCCCCAAAATCCACAAATCATCACAAAATAAATTTCCATCAAGACATGCACTTCATAATCACAAAAAAAATAATGAAAAATAAACTAATTAAAGATAAGGATTCTAGTTCTAAAAAATTTAGTTGAGAGAGAAGCCACCTACCTTTGGGTTTTGATGGAACTGACCAACTCACAACCGCACCACAAATCTGGGTGAAATCTCCACCAAAACCGCTTTAGATAAATTTTCCTAACATAAAAAATACAATATCTCAACATTTTTTGGCAATAAAAACCCTATATCTACATGAAACATAAGTATATCTAGGAAATTTATAGATAGGTAGAATTATATCTAAGTAAAACCAAGAAATAACCAAGATATATGGCTTACTGAAAGAGAACCACCTTCACCACAACTTGAAAACCCTTTGAATCACCTCCAAAATGAGTGGGAGATCCCATATAACCCTTGGGAACCAAAAAACCAGAGTGAGGTTTGAGTTATGGAATAAATTATAGGTTTAGGGAAAATCCCAAGTGATTATGGATTAAAAAATCCAGTTTTTAATGCTACACACGGTTAGCTCGCACGGTTAGACAAACCACGTACTAATTGTGCTCTTGCTACTACCTCGAAGGGAACCCCACATGGTCTTCCTGAATTGTTAGAAAATACATACTCAAATTTTTTGAATCCTATGGTCCCAAGTTGCATGGTAACCTAGGTTTGTTTCACGGTTTCCCATATTCGTTCCCAAGTCGTGCTTCTTTAAAAATCCTCCAAACATTTCTAAAACCTTACCAAAATCTCCTAAACATTACCCAAAGAACATTAACCGCATAAAAAGCTTTAATAAAGGTTAAATACTTCAAAACACGGGTTATACATTCTCCCCACCATTATAATTTCCATACTCGGAAAGTAGAGAACCATCATTTTTCTGAAAGAGCATGGGCCATTTCTAGACCATCTCTTTCTCCCACTACCAAGTATCCTCTTGAATCTTACTATGCTTCCACAATAACCTAACTAGTAAAATGATTTTACCACACAATACATTATCTTTACTTATCATAATATGAAGTGGCACATGCACTAAGGAAGAATCCCGATCTTGCTCAACATGATCCCATCGAATCACATAGTTAGGATCCGGTGATACTTCTTCAGCTGAGAATTAAGGAATACATTGTGCACCACACTAAACCATGGTGGAGAGGACAATCAGTAAGCCACCTCTTCAACCCACTCAAGTATCTCAAAAGGAAAAATATACCTTGTAGATAACTTTCCCTTCTTCCCAAATAGACGATGTCCAAGCCTAAGATATATTTTCCAAAAACACATGGCCCCCCACCTCGAAAGACAACAGTCATCGATGATGGTCCACATAATATTTCTGATGACTCTGAGCCATTTCCGTACTCTTATTGATTAAATTGGTCTTATCTATTGTTTCTTGTACAAGGCTTAATACCACCATCAAAGTCTCACCCATTTCTACCCAACAAAGTGGACAACGACACTGACTCCCATACAACACTTCAAACAGAACCATATATATCAAGGCCTGATAAATATTATTATATGAGAATTATAATAATGTAAATTGTTCCTCACATGAGCCACCAAAATCCAACACACAAGCCCATAACATATATTCTAATGTTTGTATCGTTCTTTCAGATTTAACATCTATTTGAGGGTTATATATCGTACTCATCATCAACATATTCCCAAGGGCTTACTGTAAATATTTCTAAATATGAGATGGGAAACTCAGGACTCTATCTAATAAAATCAAAACTGGAACACCATGCCTCTTTACCACTTCACAGATATAGATTTTGGATAGATCATCCACTGTATGATATTCATGAATAGGGATGAAATGGGATGACTTTGTGAACCGATCCACAATCACCCATATAGCCTCATCATTTGTGACCTTTATTGGAAGACCTATAAAAAACTTTACTATCTATTCACATTTATAGATAGGGATAAGTAAAGATTTCAACATACCTTACTATCATTGATGCTCTTCCTTGACTTGCTAACAAGTCAATAATCTCGAAAAAAACTCTGCCACTTTCCTTTTCATACTAGAGCACCAAAACTATGCATTCAATGCCTTATACATTATCTATATTCTAGGATGACAACCCATATTCAATGATGATGATCCCTGAGAATTTCCTCCTATCAATCCATACATACAACCATTTGATTTTGAAAACACAAAAATGAATGCCCATTCATTTTATAGTTATCAAAGGTCTTTTCACCATTGAGTTTTGACCTCATCACCATACATTCAGAATTAGATGCCTATTCCTCTTTAACCACAAAAATAAGTCAGGTACCAAACATACTAGAAATAAGTCCACTCTATCACCTTGTTCCTCATATTCCAACTTCTTTTTAGCTATGACCAACATCAACTGCCACTAATCCAATGCATGTTTCACCACCTGAGCATATGACTTCCTACTTAGTGCACCAGCCACCAAATATCCCTTACCCAGTGCGTAAATCAAGTCAAAACCCAACATCTAGAGATACTCCATCCATATCATTTTCCTCAAGTTCAAATATATTTTTTAGAAAATATGTTTTAAACTCTTATGATCAGTTAACACCGTAAAGTTTTCACCAAAGAGATAATGATGTGACATTTTCAAGGCATGAACCAATACTGCTAACTCCAAAGCATGTGTTGGGTATTCCTTCTCATGAAACCTGAAATTTCATGATCCATATGTAACCACATGATTCCCTTTCCTGAAAAAACATCCTAAACCTAATTCTGATGTGTCATAATACACCATGTACACTTTCCCTGGTTCTAGAAAAACCATGATTGGTGCTAATATAAAGCAACACTTAAGCTCTTAAAAAGACTTCTGACACTTGTCATTTCATAAAAATAGAACATTATTCTTTGTAAAAGTTGTCATTGGTGAGTCCAATTGTGATAAATCATGAACAAAACATCGATAATAACCAGCTAGACCAAGGAATCTATGTATCTTGAAAACATTATTTGGTGGTTTCCATGAAATAACAGCCTCTATATTTTCTAGATCAACTAAAACACCTTTCTCAGAAATAAAATTTCCAAGGAAATGAACCTCCTATAATCAATGATAACACTTATACAATTTTGAATCTAACTGATGATCTATCAAAATCCACAACACTATCGTAAAGTGCTACTCATGCACTACCCTTTTCCTGGAATACACCAATATATCATCAACAAATACCACTACAAAAGAATATAGATATTTCTAAAATATCTGATTCATCAATTCCATAAAAATAGTTGGTGAATTCGTTAGACCAAAGGGAATAACCATATACTCCTAATGGACATATCTACTTTGGATGGCTGTTTTCATAATATCCTCCTTCCACACCAATAATTTATGATATCCTAAATGTAATTCAATTATGGAGAACCACTAAGCTCCCTTAAACTGATCGAAAATATAATCAATGTGAGAAAGTGGATTTTAATTCTTTATCGTAACTTGATTAAGCCTATTATAATCAACACACATCCATAAAGTTCCATCTACATTTATAACAAACAAAACTAGCACTGGCCATAGAGACCTTCTAGGCTGGATGAACCATTTGTTTTCTAAGTCCTCTAACTAAACATTTAATTCTATAAATTCTATTGGTGTCATCCGATAACATGAAAGTGAGATAGGACTGGTCCCCGAAAGGATATCAATCATAAATTCCACTTATCTCACATGTGGAAACCCTGAGAATTATTTGGGAAAGACATCTAGAAACTGATGAAAAACTGCTGGAAAAATGATATGTTGAACTCCTTCCATTTATGCCAACGAAAATGCTGCTAACTGATGCGACATCATGCTAGCATTTGGTTCTAATAAACCTATTCCACCCATATTTTCATTTGTCTCCCCTCTAAATAGATGTTTCACACCATCTTCCATCGTGAAACTAACTGTTCATTCATAACCGTCGATGTGGCACATAAAAATTTCCAACCAATCCATTCCCAGGATTATATCATAAGCATCCAACTCAAGCACTAAGAAATCCCACATCAATTGAACCCCATCCAAAACTATATATCATGTTCTATATAGGAAGTCTTGAAACTCTCTTTGACCCAAGGAGTTGGATGTTTTAAAACTTAAAGCATCATTTCCATAGTTAAACCCATCAAACTAACAGCATCAGAAGCAATAAAAGAATTTGAAGAACCCATATCAAACAATGCTTTCATCAAGGTATAATTTAAAAGAATAATACCTTGCACCTTTTATGGTCCCAACTAATCATCCATCACAACCTTATCATATCCAAACAATTGCTTGCTTGCCACACTCTCCTCTTTATTTCTATACTGAGGAGTCATGGTAATCCTTGAATAGCCATGACTAAATTTACTCTACTGATGAGGGGTTTATATTTTCCCTACCCTATCAAGTCATAGGATTCTTGTGACCCCTAATGAGTATCATAAACACCTCACCTCAGATAATTATGACAATAACACTAAAGATGACCCATCTACTTACAATTATAACATGCTTGAGGTTGTTCCATACAATCATACTTGATGTGGCCTTTAGAGCCACAATGAAAAATATCATCTTACTATGAGGCTTTAGAGGATGATTCATTGATCATGTCATCGAATTATAATCTATACTTCCACCTTTTAAATAAGTGTCTATATCCCGCTTGATCTCATCATTAGAGTTCCCACCATTTCCCATGGGCACCAACATGCTTCCCCCACCTATATCCCCCAAAATATCTCATTCAACCAATGTTTTTCTATTCACCATTTCCATGTAATCACTTATACAAAACATCACTATTTTTGAAAAAATTTCCTACCTCAACCCAGCTTTAAAAATATGTTCCTTCAACGATGTACTACCTTCCACCTCATGTGAAAATCACACTAAGTTTATAAACATAGATATATATTCTATTACGGATAGGTTATCCTAATTTAAACAAAATAAATCCATTGTGTGCTCAATTATAAAAATATGAGGGTAGAATTATTTGTTACACAATTCCTAAAAACCCTTCTATGCCATAACTTGGCCCGTTCTAGCTTAGCCTACCAAATCCCACCAATGAAGGGCAAGATCTTCCAACATGTAAGTTTCTAGCTTCACTTTTAGCTCCATTGATGTTCCCAAGAATTCAAATATTCTATTAATTTTTTTCAATCGTGCCTCCACCTTTTCCGGTTCCAAATCATCCTTAAAAATTGGTCAATTATGCTTTTGAAACTAAACTATATGATCCACATGATTTTCCCTATCCGGTTTATTCCAACATTTAATATCTTGGAAATCATGCACTATACTCTGCACTGGTTTCTGGTTCACCTAGGGTAAGGTGAAACTACATTATCAGCATCCTCCTCTAGTTGGTCCCTATGATTCCTACCCATTGCCATTTCAATAAACAAAAAAACAACCATAAGTATCACTCTCTTACAAATAAAAGGCTTACAATTTTAAATTCAATTACATTTCAACTATCAAAACCATGCTTTCCACAAGTTCACATTTCCCATGTTGCGCCACTTCTGAAAAAACCACCATGTTTTGAAAATTGAACCATTTTCAAAATACCACAACTATCAGCATTTCAAATCCTCACATTTGAAAATAAATTCTAGATTTTTCACAAATTCATATATCTATAGCACAACATAAATCATTATGCTAGTGAAATATTCATCTTTGTGGGAATTCATTTCAACCATGAATTCCATGCTTTATCTCATTGTCTACACCCATGACAATGAGATTTACAATGCCTATAAGTGTCTCCAAAACACTAATGTACCCAAATCCTTGGTAACATTACGTTCATCATAAAAAGGTTAGCTACGTCCTTTTATTCTATACATTTCAAGTTCTGAAAATCCTACACCTTGCTACTATCGCCATTCAAGGAATAGACCAAGAACAAATGCCAACACCAAGATAGAAAATCAACAACAATGAACTGAAAAAACTTAAATATCAAGGATTGGACAGTCTAATACCACTTTTAATGTCTCTCCCCTTCCTCATTGGCTTGAGAAGGCAGTGAGACAACTTGGCCTTAGGTGACATTCCCAAGGCTCCAAAGGCATGAAATAAATGCGAAGGGAATCCTGAAAAATTGGGGAATAATTTTACCTTAGAATAAAACCAACCCACCAAACAAGGTATAACAAACCACAACTACAGGATGCATGTCAAAAAATTAAATCATGATCACATGTTACCAATAGACCACCAAACAACCAAACTCTTCCATAACAATTCCCAAAAACCAATACAACTAAATCCCAAAAAAATCCTAAAATTAGAGTACCAAATAGAAGACTCATCAACAAGACCCAAAGGAAACCATGACACAATAAAAAAGCTCTACATCAAGCTTCATTCTCTAATCACCACAATACCTCCCATGAATCATGATGAACTGCTAGAAAAATGAGATGCTTTACCTTTTCCTGTATCTCAAAATACCACATCTGTAAAAGAACCCAAATTCCAAAGCAGGGATTGAGTAATAATACTCATAAGGTTTTCCCCAAGTGACTTACCAACACATGCCACTATAGTAAAACTATTAGAAAATTTATATAAAGAATCTTATATTAAAACATCAAATTGTTCAACGATTTCCAATAATCCAAACACACCCTTACCAAGTCATTTTCCACCCAAATCCAGACAATACAAGGGAAATCCAAAAAACATCCATAATCCATTTTATCATCACATATTATTAAAATAATTTCATCTTTCTTATCCATGTTCAAAATCAAAACATATCCATAAAGTTCACACACTCAACACGGTGTAACAATCATGGTGGAACTTCCCATCCAAATCTATTTATTACATTCCTGATCTAGTGGTACTTCCTGCACACTTATCCTTAATGGTGTCCCTTCCATCCACTATCTATCCCTATTTTATTGTGGTAATTCCCACCCACTTCCCATAATTACAAAACATGCATAAAATGCTTATGCCAATAAACAAGCTATACACCCACTAAAGCCACAATAATATGCAAACAACCATTTCAAAACCAAAAAATCCCTTACGAAATTAAACATGCCAATTCATATTTCAATAAAACATTATTTTTAATGAAACCCAATTTTACAACCCTTTCCATTAATGAACCCAAGAAACCAATTTTAAGGTCTACATTTTAAAATCCAACATCACAAACTTTTCACCACAATACCCCATTTTCCCCAATATATATAAATCATTACAAAATGAATTTCCATCAAGCCTCTCACATTATAATCAGAACCAAATTAAATTAAAAACAACTAATTGAATACAAGGATTATAGTTATAACAAAATAGAGTTGAGATAGAACCCACCTACCTTAGGGTTTCGATGTCATCGACCAACTCACAACCACCCCACAAATCTGAGTGAAATCTCCATCAAATCTACCTTTAATATCTTTGCCTAACATCAACAAGCCCAACTCTCCACATTTTTGGCAATCAAATCCTAGATCTATATGAGACATAATTAGATCTAGGAAAATAAGGGGGGAGAACTATATCTAGGGAAAACCAATAAATAACCAAGAGAGAAGGCTTACCAGAAGAGAATCACCTTCATCGCACCTTGAAAACCCTTCAAATAGCTACCAAAATTAGTGGGAGAGCCCCTATAACCCTTGAGAATTCAAATTAATGAGTGAGGTTTTAATTGGGGATGAAATGAGCGGTTTGGGAAAAATCAAAAGTGATCCAAGATTTAAAAATCCAATTTTTAATGTCGTGCATGATTATCTTGCGCGGTTAGACAAACCATGCATTAAATTATGCTCCAACTATTACCTATAATGGAAGAATTCATGGTATCCTCACATAGTTATAAAAACCATGCGAAGCCCACTTTACCAAGTTTCATGGTTACCTGGGTTTTTTGCATGGTTTTCCCTATCCGTTTTCAAACTATGCTCCTTTAAAATCCTCCTAACATTTTCAAAACCTTCCGAAACTCTCCAAAAATTTACCCAAAAAATTTAAACACATAAAAATTCATAAAAAATGTTACATACCTCAAACTAGAGGTGGTACAATGATGAAGGATTTTTTTCCTACCATTTCCTTGGTCTCATTTTAATTAAAACTTTTGAACCCAATTAATACATTCCATGGATAACCTAGTAAACTGGATGTACCATTTCCATTATATTTCATTGATAAGGTTACTTATTACTATATCTATAGTACCCCACAACATATATTTTGAATAAGGGATGTTCTCCAAGATATCTACATCATTCCACTTATTGTTGATGTATTTGTTTCCTATGTTTTTCATTATATGGATATTTATGTTCTTATTTTGATTGAGGTTCATTTTTAATGGTGTGAAATATCTTATTGAATATTTTGTTTAATTTATTTCCCTTAATAAATTGATATGTGGGTCATGGATTTATATACACCCTCAATGCATCAACACATCTGATGAGAGAAAACCAATTGGGTTTTTCTTTATATATCTCCCTATGTTAGTATATTATCTTAACACAAGTCCTTGATAATATGTTTTGATATCTAACATTATGCATTCCCTTAGTAAGACATAAATTATTATTGTGATCCATGTTTTAATTTGTTATTATGGATGTAAAATTCCTTCAGTTTTAGTAGATCATGGATTCATGTTTTTTATTTATTCCTATCATATCACATTTTCCATGTTTATATTATTGTAGAATCCATTTTATGGTACTCCATATTGAGTATCTATGCCTTCCCTTATTTTTTTCTCTCATTAGGTAACCTATAAGAGAACTATGTATAATTATTCATGGATATTATGGAAGGTATAATAATTTTATCACAATCTTTTTATATTGTATATTATGTTTTAAAAATGTAATGTACGTATACATCTTGTATTCCAAGACTAATATGTTTTTGGGTCATATAGAAACTCTTGTATATTTGTACCAATGATGTAATATAAAAATATTCTCTATATTTATATAGTTTGGTTCATTAAAAATAGTTTTTTATGGGGTATCCACATTTTTTTAATTTCATATACAGTAATATTCCCTGAAAATTTTATAGTTGATCATTCATAGAAAATGATGCACCATGGCTGTGAGAGTGGGTTGACATTCCTCTTGAGAAATCCAATCTGGAATTTATTGATATATTGTATTAAAGAAAGTTTCACTTCCTACTATAGTCATGGTTGTAAATTATTTATTATTTTTTATAGATAAATAAACTTTTGAAATATGAGTTTTTCGAGATGGATTATTCTTTGATCAATTTCCACCATCACCACCCGATGTGGTTTCTACAAAATATATAGTGTTGATAATAATATCCATGATTGACATGAGAAATGGATATAAATAGTAAGGTCGAATCTTATATAGTTTGAGGTAAAATTCATGTCTTCTCTTAATGGAACATGTTACTATTCAGCATGGCCATGAACTATTCTTATTGTGATAAAATGTTCAAGAGTTGTAGATTCAATTGGAAACCCTATACGAATTTTATTATCTAGAGAGTTATGATGATGGTGATCATATTTTAATCATTCCTTCTAGTGAATTGATCTTATATTTTGTGGGGAAAAAGTTCCTTTATGAGATTCCCTCATGGAAGAGATTTTTCCTAGAGGTATTAACTATGGTATGGAATTTTTTACCCATTTCTAATATTTACTAGTGATATACAGTTGATGAAATAAATTGAGCCCCACTTTTAGTGGTGATTGGAACCATCCTCATGTATTCCCTGTAGATATAGGCCTCAAGATGTTTTTTTTCAAGAATCCATGAGATGGTGCATACAATTTTATGCATTTTTCATTATTATTGGGTATTTTATTTCTAGGAAGATGAAGGAATGCATCGATATTATATAGAAGGTGACCTATGATTTTCTATTAATAGGAGACTGATTCATGCATCCACTTGTATTCTAGATATGGTGTTTAGGTGTTTCTATACATATATATAAACATTTATGAAATTTTTTGAGACACATGGATTGATCCTTTCATTATGTTATTTTATAGAGGCCTAAAGTGATGATAACCCCATCTTCACCTATGATAGAGTAGTGCTTCAACTTTATAAAGATCACGTAAGTTGTGTTTAGTGTGATTAGAGTAGTGAAATATAATATTTTTTTCCCTATTGTTTTTATATTGAACGTCATGATAAAAATATTTTTCAAGGATCTCCCTAATTGAATATTTTTCTTGGTGTTGTATATCTAGTATAGATACCAGATATTCCCAAAACATGAAAAAACAAAAAATTTTGTGGTGGATATTTACTCTAATGGTTGTGGGTTTTTGTTTCTTGGGTTTTTTAAGGTTTTATCTAGTGGTATTGAGAATAAATATTAGGGATATTTGAATTATGAATATCATATACCATAAATTTTGATAGATTAGGCCACTGAAAATTATATGTATTATGGTGGGTAGTTTGAGTATGAATTTTATATTCCTTGACACACTCATTGGTTTCATTCATAATGGTTTTCTAATTGCATAACTGATATGTTTTTAGTAATGTATATGATATTTTTTGAGATTGAGGTGCAAAAATAATGTTCCCAATAATGTTTGAAAAGACATTTAGAAATATAGTTCAAGTTTCATTGATTCCCTAAGAAATATAATTTTGATGTTATTACTAAATTGAAAGTAGTGAAGGGGGAATTCTTAAAAAACCCTATTGGAAATATTCATTTCTAATCATCTGAAAATGGTAATAAATTATTTTGAATGGAATATTATTGGGGATCTAAATTCATAGATTATTCCCTTTTGGATTTCATCTAAAATTACCTTTAAAGGTGAGGAGTGTAAAACATCCACCGAAGGTACCCTTTCGTAACAAATCATTCCAAGATGGATTCTAGATTTTTTTCCCTTTTATTCATTCCTCATGAATGAATAAAATTTAGATAAGGAATTATTTTAGCCTTAAAAACATAAAGAGACTTAGTTTTTATGGAATTAGGCTTCTCTTATGGGTTTTCATTGAAATGATATGGAACTAATAGCTTTGGTCAAAGAAGATGATTTCATCTTATTGAAAAGTTGTGTTTAGAACTCAGGAATCCATATATATATGATGTGATTATAAGGGTGATATTTTATTATGTTTGAATTTATTTTAATATATCACTAATTTTGTAGATTATTTTGGTTCTTTTCTATAGATAAAAAGATTTTATGGTGACTAGGAAATAACAACCTATATATTTTTTAATCAAAACGAAGCTCAATTTTGTAATTCATAGGAGTAAAATGGAAAATTAATAAAATTAGAAAACCTCATAAACTTTTTATGGATTCATTTTTTTCATAGTGTATCATTTAAACCTCATTTTTTTAGAAAGTTTAATTTTAGATGATATTAAAAAATTATTTATTCTATGAATGAAAATATTGGTATCTCCAAAATGGGATATCTAATGAAAATTATAACAATAAAACTTTTTTCACGTTATGGTTTCTTACTTATGTAGTGTGAAAAGGTTTTCTCTGGTTCATTACTTCACATACTGAGTATTGAAATGTATTTTATTAAAAATACATATATATATTTTGTTATAAGTTTCCCTATTATAATCCTCTATAGGTTTATCCATATTCTATAATTAAATAAACCAAAAGGATGGAGAGGGGTTGTTTTGGAATGGAAATTATTTTTGATCAAATTAATTGGGATTTATTCACAATGACAAAAATTATTGGATTATATGGAAGTGAAAATTGAAACATAAACTTTGATGAAACCTTGAGGTGGTTGATAATTTCTATATGATAAGGATTTTTACATAAAATTAATTTCATGTTCTTCATGTTATATTAATTATGTAACTCCACTATTATAGACTATTACAACTACTTTAATCAGTATAGATTATCAACCGTAATTATATTTTTTATCATTTATTAATAGTTAACTTTATTAAATCATGGGAATTATTTTAAAAAAAATACTCATCATGGTATTTCCCTTAAATATTCATTTCATTTTACCTAAAATGACTTATGAATGTCCTATATTTCTGAAATTGTAAATTTTTAATTAATAATTAATAGTTTAGTCATTGTTCCAGCCAATATTATTCAATACCCTTCTTCCCTTACATTTTGAATGATCACTGATGTACTTTACATTATCTTAAAGGGTTTCAATTTGGGTGAGTGCAGTGTAATAGATGCATATATACAATTGTGTAGGAGTTTTTTAGGAATATAATAATTTATATGGATACTCTATGAAGTGAGATGGGTGTTTTCTCATAATATATCAGGTTGATTTCATTAATTAAAGAAAAATAGAGACCACCAAGGCTAACTAGGCAGTGATGACTACAAGGGTCATAGAGGACATGGCACTGAAGATGAAGGTGGTGGTGATATCATAAGGAGTTTGATGTTATGGATCTAATATTTATGAATACATATTTTGTGGTCTAGAAGAACACATACTATTTAATATTCCCATTAGGGTTATAGTTTTTAAAAAAATTATAAATATCCCACAAAAAGTATTATAATCAAACACACAATGTATTTCAAGTCACATGACTAGGATTGTATAGGGGTACATCCCTTTATTCCCACCTATGAAAAAACATTATATAGTGTAGGGTATACGACACATATGTCTTTGAGTACATGGAATTTTTTTCATAATGACACATCATGTAAACCAGTTGTATTTACACACTATGTACCCCCTCTGGGACATGTCATGTACATTTTCCACATACAGGGCTCATATTTCAAGGATACACTTCTAGCACCCATAAATATCTTATTGTTCATGTCAACCATCATAAAAATTTTATAGGTCAATCAATACATGGGATGTGATTAAATTTTATAACTATACTGCTGATCTAGGACTACAATGTAGGGATTAAAAAATACATAACATGTATTTTTCCAGCTTGGGTGATTGTTTGTATATTCCTTATAGGGACATGGAATTTAACTTATGATTATCCCATAAAGAGTGTTCTCAATGTAAAATATTTTTTTAAAACCTATTCAATATAAGATGTGTGACTCGAGATGTTTTTTTTCAGTATTGTTCAATAAGCTTCATAGTGTTGATGGCTAGGGTCGGGTGAGCTGATAGGAATGGACACAGTGTCAAGAACTCCCTTGTTTCTATGAAAATTATAGGGAATGGGTCCTCTATTTTTTTATATAGTTTGGTAAAATACCATATAGGTTAGTCATGGTTCCTCCATATCAGGAATGGGGTTGATATCCATTTCAAACTAATAATGTGTGGGCCCCCCACATGATAAATAAGTTATTGTCATCCCATATTTAAATGAAACTTGTCCCCTATTCATAAAGGTAAGTACTTCTTACTCTCATTTGATTTATTATATGATTCATGACCCATATATTTGTGTTCAATATTCCCTTAATAAACACACATACTTTACTAAGGGGCTGGAAACCCACAATAATTTTTTTAGGTGCATGGGATTTTACATTGTTGATTAGTTATCGAGTCTATCGGTCAACACTCATGTGACTAAAAACTTATCTTGGTCAAGTATTTTGTTACTTAATAACTATATATAGTGTAGAAATGGTAGTTACTATTGATAAGATTTAGTAAATCCTCAAACGACACACATAAATCAGTAAATAGGGGATCCCCAACTATGGTTTAGTGTAGTGACATGGAAGAGATGAATAGTGAAGATGCTCCATGCCATATGATGCCTCAAATGCTCCATATATTTATTTTATTTATGACTTATAGCTAGGATTTTGAATATAATATTTTTGGTACTTTTGATACTATGATAATACCTCATTATTTATGACATATGATCCCTTTATATTGCTATATTGATGTGACTATGACTTCTAAGTGTCCTTGAGATGTTTATTTATAGATAATATTTGGATTATTTTCCTTTTTCCAAATTACTCTATTATTCTAGAGTCTAGTTTGACTTTTTCATTGTATTTCTCATTCGATTTCATAGTGTCCTACTATGTATTTTGATACTCACCCATGCACATGCTTCATGGACACACTTTTTTTGTTTGTCTTGATGACTCATAATTCAATGATATTCTTGGTGTGTATAGAGTTTTTGTTCTTTATTTGGATCTAACACTTAATGGTTAAGACTGGAACATAGTGGTTATAATGGAGGAATTAAGTTCTATATTCAATGATAATTCTAGGATTTATTTTAGTGGGAATGATATTTCCATTTTTTCTTATTCATTGGGGTCATACACTTTTTCATATGTGTGGTTACTATAGTGTTGTTCAATGTGGTGATGTACTCATAATGTGGGTTATATTAAATTCATTTAACATAATTTAATTATTACTATATATTTCATGTGTTGGTGTTTATTCATCAAATTGTAGAAATATATATATATATATTTTAGGTTGTTATATTCAATGGCCTCTCATGTATGTATATTCCTTATTGGTATTAGTCGTAATCCCCTAGCCTTTTAAAGGAACGATTTTTGTGGCACATTGAGCTCGCCATACACCTATATGGGTCCCTAATGGTTCAGGTCATTTCATCTACTTACTGAATCCATCTCCTCTATGGAACACTATAACATTACCAAACTCTAAAACTAATAGATATTTCATCATGAAGGCATCCTATGATATCAAAAAAATTAGTATCAATCATCTATTTGTAGATACATCAATTATTGATTATTATATTAGTTATATGTCATCATAAAAAATCATTTATAAACAAGCATCTATTATATAGTATGGCCATCACATAATCATCCCATTAAATATATTATATGTAAAAAATTAAGAATCTCCATCTTATTGGAAAATGTTTTATATCACATTCTGCAACATCAATTTATTTTATGGTGGAAGGTATTCATCCAAGAATTTTTTTTCCAATATATCATATTCTGTACTAAAAATAGCTTTTAGGATTCTTAACAAATCATTATCTCTATCATTTAAGAAAACGGGAATGTCTATATTCTTATATAATTCATCAAGACTCCATTGTGTTTAAATGTATCATATATTTCATGACTGTAAATTATCCTGAGATATGATCCATTTAGAGTATTAAATGTTTGAATTTAAATATGTTCCCAAAACTTATTTCTCAAGCAATACTTGAGGTATCTCCATCAATGGATTGTTGACCATTATCCATGATGGTTGTTTCCCATGGAAATTTTTGAGCTTCATCATGATACTATTCCAAAAATAAAATTTCATGTGAATCATCAGTGACACTGCGGAAATTATATTATGCTATATTTACTCAATAGGTAATAATAATTTACTACTTAATATTAATAATATATTCAATATTTTCACAAAAATAAGTGATATTAGATCAATTGATTAATATGTTATTCATGTAGCAATGAACTTATGAAGTAAATGTTAACACATTCACATAAGTAATAAATATTGTAAATGAAAATTGAATGTTATAATAAAATATATAGGCCAATCAATAAGACAGTTAAATAGATTTAATTTTACTATACTCTGCTTAAATATTGTTAAAATATTTACAAGGCCCATGTAATCACTAATTCTAATAAAAATTCATGTTTTTAAATTTATTAATATCAACTAACAACTAAATATAATAATGTATCATATAGTTTAAGTTTATGGTTGTAATCACAATGTGAAATTTTAAATTTCCATAAAACGTGATTTATTCTGACCAAATCATTACCATAATTAAAATTATACAATATATTTCTATTAAACTACCAAAAATGAATTATAATTTTTTTAAACCTGGTAATGAATATAGAAATAAGAAATAAATTTAATAAATGGTTTTTCAGAAAGTAATATATTACCAATTTCATTAATAAATGGATTAAATGAATTTTTTTTCAAGATTTCTCAAATGTAAATGATTTTAATATGGTAAAATTGTTCAAATAAAATTACATTAAAAAAATCTACTAATAAAAAAATTAAATGTAAATTACTTCATTAAATTTTAACATTATTTGTAAAAGTGGATTATAAATTATTCCATATAATTTAGTTCTCTCAACCATCTAAGATTTACACCTTTACTAACTATTAATGATAATGAATTAATAAAATATTTAAATAGAAGTATGTTGATGATTATTCAAAATCAAAAACAACAAATTTTTGAATAAATTTTATAAGACAAATTGAGTACCCATCCTTATACACTTGACTTATTACTTCTTAAAATATTAACCACTAATGATTAATGTAGGAAACTAAAACATCAAAGAATCCTTACGGAAAATAAAATAGTTGAGAAAACCTGAAAATACATCTCACATTCATAAAATTATAAAAACCTATTTGAAAAATCCAACAAATAATAACATGGTGGACTAAAAAAGGGTATGGTTTTACTGCCTAATAACTAAAAAATGATAGATTATCAATATTATCAGGATAAATTAATGAGAAATTATCCATATTTTATTATAATGAGAAATGTTTTGATATGTTTTCTTCTATTATCCCCCATTTATTTGAATTATTCAATATCATTTAATATAAAAATAAGAATATCTACATCAATTATAAAAAATTTTAGTCCAAACTTGGAGATATGAAAAATGGAATACAAGTCAAAACAAAGACATAGTATCAGTGACCTTGGTTTATCATTATTAATCTTCACTCTACTCATGGACTATTGAATATTATATTCTAGATCAATGTTATATAAGGAACACAACATGAATTATTTCCCATAAGTATGTGGATTTATTCATTTATCTTTAACCTCTTATAAAATTCGTAAAATTATTCCAATGTTTTAAACTACCATCAACACATAAAAAATATGAAATATTATATATACTAAATTAATGATTATAATATTAATCATACCAAAATATTTGCATGGTTTCTAGATATCACTATGGAAATGTTTTTATATAGTTAAATTCCAAGATTATCCTATAAAATCAATAGGTACATGCTATAATGAGATTTTACACCTTGATATATTTACATTAATTTAAAATGTGTGCGTTTATTTTCAAATTATTTTATATAAATTTATTTATGTTCAAAAATCCTTATGCTTACATTAAAATATTATTTTCATTTGATAAATCATTCTCCATATATTCAAAAAATAGGTTTTTTATTTTATATATATATATATAATCTATAAGGTATCCTACTTTGTTTACACTCACTTCATTATTCATAACATAGGTATTGGGAAGGTGGTATGTTTCTTTTATAATAAAATAAATATATCTGATTTGAGATAATAGGGTTGGTAAATTTGATAAAAAATACATGTGATTCATAGAGAGAGTGATTCATTTTTATTTTTAGGTATATATGGGGTTTTAATGTATTTTTCAGCAATGACACATTTTACGACCACCTCCATTCCATTTTAATTTATAATTATTATTTTATTGGATTTATATTATTTTTTTTAATATTTTTCATGTGATGTGGTATATTTTTGTGTTATATATGTTTCATCATTCAATTATTTGGTTGTATATATTTGATTTGGTATATGCCATGTCTGGTTGTGTTTGTTTTATCATGTATCTTTTTTTCAGAATTTAAATCACAATATATGGTTTATTTTTTCCATATTGATAGATGAATTAATAGTTTTTCTTTTATTTATTAATTTATCATGAAAACGTTTCTGGTGTAAAATATTTATAACTTAAGTACTTGGGAAAGTCTATGGTGATCCGGAGTTTGATTTAGGACCTATGGTGTGTCGACTCGGTTGTTGAGCTAGAATATACGAGATGGTATGTTATAAAATGAAATTAGATTCTTCTTGGAGTATGTGATTAATGGTATTTATGGTAGATATATGATTCTATCATTAAAAATAATGGAGTATATTTCCATGGTGATTCGGGGAAATACTCTTATTGAGGAACCATGAGTTACCTTTAAATGTGGGAAAATTATCATATTAATTCACTATCATTTAATAAATTATATTCATGATATATTGATTTAAATTATTGTTATTATGATTTATATTGTATCATATGGATTTTTTTTTTGGAAAATTTTGATTTTTTTACTATAAAATGGAAGGACTTATAAGTTATATGGACATGAGGAATTTTCTATAGACCATGTATATAGGGAATGAAAGGAATTCTAGTGCATATTGTGGTAAATGTATAATCCAATAAATGGAATATAGAATTTTAATTTTTAATCATGCATTTTGGAACCCCATGTTTTTGTATTGATTTATGTCTTTATGGGATTAAATTAATTTTAATTGTGTTTATGTATTATTCTTCTTCTTCTTAGTATATTTTTTATTCAAAAAGGAAAGGCAAGGGAGACAACACCCCTCAAGGGGGTCAGAAATGGTGGAGTCCAAGGGCACCCCCCAGCACAATAGAGGCACATTCTGGAGGGAGGGAAGAAAGTGTGTCATAAATGATGAGAGGCACATCCTACCTACCCAAGCGGGCAAGGGAGTCCGCCGCAAAGTTAGCATCTCTCCAATTGTGATGAACAATCTTCCCTTGTGAGGTTCCGATCTTGCACCTTCTGATGATGTAAGTGAGCTCCCAAGGAACCCCACTAGTCCCGTTCATGATCTTCACAAGGGTTTCTGAGTCCGTCTCGATTTCGGACGCTGTCAACTTCTTCCTTCTACACACCGACAGACTCGAGGCCAGTGCATGGACCTCCGCACTCAGAGAATTTCATGGCCCATAAAAGGCACTAAAGGCGAGGAAAACCGATCATGATGAATCTTTCCGGACCCCTCACCCTCTCATGATTCCCCCCATGAATGAACCATCAACATTGAGTATGAGTCCCATAATCAGCGGGCGCCATTTAACCCACTGACCAGTACCTTTTCTCAGAAAATATGGGCGATTGATCAGATTGTTGATGGCAGTTGGCGTTGAACCACCTTTGATCTGGGAAGCAAGCTCAATGATGAGGGATTTGAGACTAGCCTGGAGGAACAACAGCGAACGATCTTCTCCCCGCTTAGCTTGATTGCGAGCCTCCCAAAGCACCCAGTACAAGGCCACAATGATGATCATTCTAACCGTCCGCTCCTGGCCAGACGATCCCGAGCCAAAAAACCAGCACTGCATATATTCCTAGAGAGAAAACTCTCCATCATTTCTGCATGGATTATGTGTGAACAGTGACCATAGGTGAAGCGCCCAATGACTTTGAAAGAAGAGGTTCTTTGCCTACTGGCACATGTGATTAGTGCAACAAGAACATCTAGAGGCTAAAGCAACGCCCCGGCGCTGGATGTTGTCCTCCGTAGAAAGCACCCTGTTCCTGATTCTCCATAGTAAAAAATTCATTTTGATCGGTATTTCATTGCACCAGAGTTCTGGAGCCCAAGTGTTGGAGGTGCTACCTGGCTGAACGATACTTCTGAAGCCTTGCGAGGTGAACCTGCCTGAGCTAGTAGCCGAGAAGAAACACCTATCGGATTCCTCACTCATTACAATATTTTCGAACACAGACATCTGATTAGCATTCAAAGAGGTATTGATCAAGTCGAACTCCTCACATGCACTGCTAAAGTTTAAAACGTTATTTTAATATTTTATATATTTTTTGATGATAATTTTTATTTTTTATATGTTATAGAAATTTTCTAAAAAATAAAATACCGATGATTCTTTATTAAGTGTCAATGGATAATTTTCCATGTGTTAATCCTCCCATCAATCTGTACAAGGTAGATAACGTTTTAAACTATTCAAATGTTGGTATGAGTGGTAAATTTAGATCAATCATGACTAATTAAATGATCTAAGGAATTTAATTTCAAAAACCCTCGCTAGGTTTGTTGGTGATAAAGGACCTCAAGATACCAAAGATTGGCCTAATAAGATTTATAGGATCTTAAATTTTTTATAAAGATGATAAATTTATAAAATAAAAATGATCACCTATATGTTGGAAGGATTGAGTGTCAAATGGTAGGTGTCTGTGGTATAGTATATGTTAACAAAGGATCTCAACTACAATTTTTTCATGAATATATTCAACTAGTTGTTTTAAACAGGGACCCCAATAATGGCCAAGTCCAAGGAATTTCTTAATCATAAATAATGAGGTTATAAATTGATGGTGTATACATCTTAAATTGTTTAATTCTTATATTTTCACATTTTCATATCTCAAAAGGCACTCTAATGGATCATTTCTTTAAGATGGGGTTGTGAATAGATATCAAATCAGTGGTTCTTTTTTTTTGAAACAATATATTTTGATGAATTGTTCAATGTATTAGTGGTAACATAAAAATTATTGCATGATTGATATGATTTTATAGTAGATTTGTTATAGTCCTTGGAAGTTATAGTACATACTTGTGTTAGAAGTGGAAGTGAGATGAATTTTAGTGGGGATATTGTAGAAGAAATCATAAATCACCTAACACTATTACATAAACTTCATGGTGTCTAAGATCACTTAAATACTTATAATGTGGTAAGTTTGGTATTTCAAATTATTATTTTTATTATAATAAAAATTAATTCCATCAATCGTATTTTTTATTATATCTATAAATGTTTTTCAATCTTTCTCTCATTCATGGTAGTAAAGTTGACTCCATGATTTTAAGAGGTTCCAACAAAAGTATGATTTATATAATGGAATTGAGACTCAATATTAGATATATAGATAATGGAGATAGATTTATGATAATCATTATCATTATAATAAATATCATGGTCGACTAGATCAAGGGTGGTTATTTTCATCAAAGTATACACCTGTTATAACACCAATTATTTTTACTATAAAATTACCCTTTTAGGTGTATTTTTTTACAAGAAACCCCAAAATTAAAATTAAAAATTAAACACTTCATTGTGTTAGAATATTGTAATTAAATAAGCAATAATTCATTATAATATTACTAAATAATATATAAATAAGAAAACTATAATAGCAACCACACCAGAATTAAATGAAAATAATATAGGATTGAATTATTATTAATCATGATCTACCACATAGATTAAACATATGATTATTATAGTATAGAGAATGAAAATAATTAAATATATGATACAATTTTTTAGAAAATAAATATGGGAATATGATAAATGGTTTTAGTGAAGTGTGTAATGAAATATATAAAAATGGAAAGGAAAAATATTGAAGTAGTATTGTTGTTAGATATATAAGATCACTGGGAATATATTTTCATTTCATATAATATTTATTAATGAGATAAATTATATGGTTAGTGGAACAGACATTTAATAATAAATTAAAATATTAATTATATGTTCCCATTTTAATATCATCATTGATATATTAAATATAAAAATAAGTAATTATATTCTGAAATTTATATATAAAGGGAGAATCTATAACATCAAGTTAAAGATGTTTTCCTTATGGGTATCATTTTACAGAGCATGTAATATAGGTATAATTAATGAGGATTTCATTAGACCAATCTTAAAAGGACATCAACAAGTATAGCTTGATCACAATTGTTTCGTTCGGTTTTGGATTTCGGGCCTCGAAACACCCAACGGTTCCGTATCCAATGATGGATGGACCTGCTTTCCAAAGGCAGGAGTTCACTAGATGGTCTGACCAGTGACTCTTAAGAACTCACATTGGTCAAGAGGATGGGAAGTCAGGCTCATCATACCCATTTTGGGGGGGAAATTATTGCCTGTTCCGGGACTCTCTTATAGATTTAAGATGTGTTCATATGTTCGCTAATCTTTGGTTTATACCCAAACATAGTATCCACAGATTCAACCCTGGTGGGCAATGGTCAACTGGACGCAGGGGTTTGGAATCATTTATTTCAGAGTTTTACCATCCCTCATTGGATTAATGACCCCGAAGAGTCAGAACTTGCTTAAGGAAGTACTAGGAGTGGCGCGGTGAACCGACTTGGAGAATAGTCAGATCGACCGGCTGTTGGGATTGAACATCATGGAGGCTTCCTACGTACCCTACCTAGGAGGCAGGGATCAAAGTCCATGTAGTTCTCATAGGAGCGTCGGAGAACCGACGTAGATGTGGACCCTGGGGTCTGATGGTGATCGGGCTTGAACCTCTTAGAGGCTTCCTACGTACCCTTTCTAGGAGGCAGAGATCAAAGTCCACGTAGTTCTCATATACAGTTTAACGTCATGTTGGACGAAGGTGGAACTCGACGTGAAGAAACGACCGAGTGTTGGGATTGAACCTCGTGGAGGCTTCCTACATACCATGCTTTGACATGGATCAAAGTCCCCGTAGTTTTCTTTGTGGGGCTTACGCTCTGAGGAGGCCCATAAAAGGATTTCATGGTCGATACTTACTCTAAGCCCACGTGAGTCATGCTCGGTGTGAGAAACAAGAGGCAGCAAGGACCAGACGATCACGTCGCGAAAGGTGCGTCCCTGAGAAGTGGAGTGGGGCTTACGCATGGAGCAGCCCACAATTATAGATTGGGGATTACACCCTGAGGAGGCACATAAGGTCAGTGCTTACTCCTAGGTGGATGCCCGGGGCAACAAAGCTCAACGGGAGAGGTAAAGGGGGTGCTCCTGTGCCCATCTCTTCTCTTGCAATGCATGAGGGCTTACTTCTGATGTCTATTTTTCCATCTCTGAGAAACCATCAACAAGTGGAGGGGCAGAAAGAGGATTCCCGAGATCATACTCCACATTACCATGGGAATTTGAACCTAGGATTGCTTCAGGAATCTACTCAAGGGTCGGGGAAACCCCTTCGCCTCTACTTACCGTGGGTATATGAAATCAAAATGGCACGCTGATGTGCCTGAAAGTTACACCACGTGGATCCGGTGGCTCTAGTGGAGGCCTCGGCTTGGGGCCGATGAATAGACCAATGAGGGAGTCGTAGAGGACTTGGCTGGATCGAAAGGATTTTATCTGGCTTGGGGAATGAGAACATCGAAGTGTTTGGCGAGCCACCAAAAGGTATGGGTGGTGGCGCCTTTCGCGTGGGGAAGTGCCACGTGGCTAGAGAGGTTGTTCGCAAACCAGGGTGGTCCACGGACTGATTGGAATCCCATGAACTAGGGTGGTTTTTAGCTTCGGGTTCAATCTGTGAACCTAGTGGTTCGTGGAAGGTTCCAGGTGGGCAGCGGCGGCCAAGGGCGGCATCGATCAGAGGCTCGTCGGTCGTGGTTTCACCTGTGTAGGAGAGTGCCACGGAGTGCGACAGATGGGAAAAGAGGCATAAACTCCCTGGTCCGTGGGGAAGTCATCCATAGAGGGGGTATGGTTCGCGGTTCTCCTTATTATTTTTTTGTTATATTAGGTTCGCGGTTCACCAAGCTATTATGTGTTTTCCAATTCCTTGTTAGTTCGTATACCGGCTATGGTTCACGGATGGGAATTTGGCTGTTTGCGAAATCTGAAGCCTTCCTTCAACCGATCTCATTCCGAATCTCTAATCCATCCGAATCCAATTCTCGTTCTCCAATACCTTTTTCTTTCCCCCTTGGTCTCCTTTTATAAAGTGGGGAAAGGGATGTATCTGTGGCTACGCAGCACCTTTCTTAGAGGCCCATAACCAAATACTCGGTTCACAGCTGACTTGGTCAATCCGCGATTCACGGTGGGTATTGAACGCTTCCCCTCCCCCCCTCCTCGAATCGAACTGAAGGAGTGCTCCACGGATGTGGATGGTTCCACCTCTATTCCTCGAATGACAGCGGGTGCGGTTTGAACCAGTCGATGTGATCCGCGGTTAGGGAGGTTCACGACGGTGGACCGGACTGGCGCCCATCCTACCTTGCGACCTTGAAGGCTCTCCGCCTCCATTTCAAGAACGACAGTGGTACGTAGAGGGGGCGCTTCGCGGGGCCTGGCCACGTCGCATCTTTATGGGACCGGTCCGCAGACCGGTTCTATTTGTGTCTCTTCTTTGATTTTTCCTCATTCTTTTCCCCAATTCTTTGTGTAATTTGGATAGAATCTCCTTTGCGGATTTTTTTCAGGACCCTAAAAATTCCCCCCATCGGAATGGGGTCCGATCGAAACTAAGAGGAGGCCATTATGATGCAAAGTGGTCTTCAAACTGAGATGGTTTCGGTAGAGAGGTGGACCCAGTAGGGGACTACGCCTATAAATACGGGGAGCCCTTCATTTTTCCTTTACCGAATTATTTTGTGAAACTAGAGCTCCTTCACTTCTGTGTGTTTTCTCCTTCGCGAAGTGCCTCATCCGCAAACCGGCAGTGACCTCCGCGAACCATTCATTCTTCGTGGTCGCCTTCACCCGTGAACCAACTTCCCAACCGCGAACCATTACTCTTAATTAATTAAAAAGTAAGTGACGGGCTGTGGAGGAACTTGCTTCGTGGTTTCGATGCTCCGCGGACTAAAATCACTTGAACTTTAAAATTATCTGAGTCTTACAAACTTAATCACTTAAACTCGGAATTGACATTCCGTGGAGCGACTTGGTTCGCAGTTTCCTGGCCAACGCTCCATGGGCTAGGGTTTCACGGGCTGATTTCGCGAAGGTCTGGGTCACGGGATGATGTCATCGCAAACCATCCTCCAAGGCTTCCCTGTGGGCTTTTCTTATAAAGGCTCTTTACCCATATATTTGGTTTTTTTTTCTAGATTTTATTCCAGACTAATCGATTATTGGCTCCCATTATGCAGGGATAAAATATGGTTCTCTCTCGTTCTCCATCCAGGCCTACCGCGGAGCTCCTCTCAACTAGCTCAGAGAGACGTTCAGCTATTATTCACAGAGCGGGGGCATCAAAGAAGACCCTAGTCGATCCATCATTCCTAATGATGGTGTATTGAAGAACCTTCTCTCTCCTATGTTTCTGAGTTTTCCAATTTCAAATCGTCTCCCGCTCTATGGCTTCAGTCTTCAGGATGACGTCTCTATCCCCCCAACTTTCTCAGGTCTCCCTTCTCCATTCCTGGAAGTGCCGTCAACATGCATTCAAGCAAACCTTACCCAATATGGGGAGATAATCTCTAACTCTGTTCTGAAAAACACATTTATTCTGAGGGGCTCTGTCTGGACCCAAAGCGATCAGTGCACTCAAGACTTTTCTCAGAAAGATGTCCTTAAGGACTACCCTTCTATTATAAACCTTGCTCGAAGGGATCCTGATGCGGGGTGGGTTCCCAGGTGGAATCTTCGGTCCGACGGGCTCTTCTCAAATGACTGGGCCTGGGCTTTCTGGGTCCACCATCATTTTCAAGAGTCTCCCGAATCACTGGAAGCAGTCAATCTATACTCCACAGTGTGGACTTCCCAATTCGTTGTTTACCCACCATCTCTGATCCTTCCCGACCTGTTCAGCCGTTGGTGTTCAAGTACTAATACTTTCCACCTTGCCCACAATGAAGTCGACATTAGTCTGTGGGACATATACCAGATAAGAGGACTATCGATTAATGTTGAGATTTATAAATAATCTTTTCCCACTCTCGACGCATGGGACGATGTCGAACAGGTGCCTTTATTGGCGAAGGAGCTGCTGGTTAAGGCAGAGCAGTCATTGGCTCAGGTCTTGCGTGCCTGCTTTCTTATTCCTTATAGCACTTGGATAGGGTTATTTCTGGACATCACTGGTCCTACCCAGAAGATTAAGCATCCCAAGACACATCCTTCTCAGCAGTCACGAACCTCCCCAGGTTCCTACTGGGTAGTTCTGGAGGTGGGCGACTACCTTTCATGGGGTTACGAGGTGCGCCCTGGTGTGTCGCATATGCTCTGGTTGGCCAGTCTGTTTGCTATGTTCATGAGCAGAAGGTTGTTTCCTTCCTGGGATGTTAACCCAGGTGTCCGGGCCTACACATTGATGATGTCAGTTGATTTAGCAGAAGGCTACCTGGTGAATTTATCGATGCCCACATTGGCCCATATCTATGAGCTACTGAGCCACATGTAGGTGGGAGGGTCACCCTACCATCTAAGCAGGCCGTTTCAATTTTTGTACGGTTGGGTGGTGGATCATTGTCGCTGTTATGAGTATCGTCACAACACGTCCATCCTGCTTCCTACCTTTCGGCCTACCCTACTGGATATAGATGGAGTTCTCTTGAAGTCCCTCAGCTCTAGTGAATCCCTCGAGCTTCTGAGCGACTTATCCCAGTTCATATTCACTCCCTACCCCACCCCTTATGGCATATTAATTGACAACCACCGGGGGAGCTTGGGGGAGCACTCTTACATGATCTCTCTATGGGACGGATTTCTATCCGCACGGATCAACAGGGTTTCTCTGTGTGAGCAGTATGTCCCGTATCTCTTTTCTCACCAGTTCGGGTGCATGCAAGTCCAAGTTTCCCTTCCCCCCTTCTCGGTAACAAGGACTACACCCGGGCGTACTTCGTCAGTGGTGGATGATGCTGACACAGGAGGGGTCTGACGCAAGCATTCCCCTGCCTGACACGGGGGTGGAGGTTGGCCTTTCCATGGAGTATGCGAAAACATGGGTAAAATACTATCCTGATGGGATCCTAGGGAAGGTTGTCTGGCAGGTTCTCAAATCAAGAGGTATGGTGGCTGCTGCATCCACCACACCTTCCTCACCAGTTTTAAGAGAGGACCGACTAATGGCTCCTCAATCAAAGTGACTCAGAAAACTTTCCTCTCCCAACGTTGTAGTGGCCACAGTTCAGACAAATCCATCCTTATTGTGCATGGATGAGGATGACCCTGTGGTTTCGGGTCCTAGTGAGACCATCCCGGAGGTTCCTCCTGTCGATACCGGGCTTAGCAACTTGGTCCCCAAGCCTGAACCAAGGTTGGAGGCTCTATACATTTCAGCTTCAGAGTCAACTTCTAGTGAGCACACGTCTTTGCGGGCTTCCATGCCAGACTTGGTTCTCACGTCGTTCAGCGATGATACTAAAGATCTGTGTACCATGGAGGACCATCGAAAAGTGCACAGGTGGGACTGGCCCCGAATCTATGAAATCATCACTGAAACCCCTTTAGCCGAAATGGCCGCTAGAACTAAAGCTCTTCGTCAGCTCTTCCTGGGTTTGGGGTCAGGTGGCTTTGACTATCGGTAGGTCCATTCTCTTGCTTTCCAAGTTGTCATGGCCCATGAAGAAGCTGTCACTAGTGAATTAAAGCTTGCTCACTTTGATACCACTCATTGCGGGGCCCGAACCTTTGAGGAAACCACAAAAAATCTCCATCAATTAATAGCATGGGAGGCGATCTCTTGAGATCAGGCGGCCATCATATCCTCCGAGTTGCATGAATGCGAAGAACATGCCGTGATACTGAGGGATCCGTTATCGGCTATGACTGGTCATCTTGAAACTACCAGAAAAGAGATCAATGATCTCCAAACAACAGTGGAGCGTACTCGTGCAGTGGCGGAGGATGAAACTAGGGAGAAGGCAGTGTTGGAATAGTCCTGCAACAACTTTCACCGCGCGGTTTCTAATCTAGTGCGGAGAGAGATTCAGGCTCTTTTATAACTATCAGAGCCACTTTTTTATCCCCTATTTTACTTACCCCTCCCCCCCCCCATTTTTTTGTGAGGGAGAGACCCCAGCTTGTGGACGTCCTCCCCTTTTTTTCTTCGAAGGAAATACAGTCTCCGTCGATTACTTGTTGCCACAAAATTTGATTGCTACTTAGAACAATTGTCGTGTAAATAATGATTCACCTAATCAGAATTAATCCTGACCCAAGAAAACAAACTCTATCTTTTTCCTAGACCATGGGGTCCAGCGAGCATAGTCTGGCTATTTCTAGGGTTTTGTAGGGAAACCCCACAAAATTTTTGTCTTTTTTTTAATGCCCTGATTTTTCCTAGGCCCATTTAGTGTGGACCCAGTGGGTATAACTTGGATCTTTCTTAGGTCGCCCTTTTCGGGTTTTCGGCCTAACAGGCTTTGCGCCTCTTTTTTTAGCAGCTTAATGTCTCGCCTACAAGACTATCACTACTGATGTTTTAGGTCGAACATCATTGACCAACTATGGTGGGGCGAGGGCCCCAATGGGGTTCAACTGATTAAAATATGTCTCAATACTCTTCCGACACACGTGGGGGAAACGTGTTTAAATTTGAACGGCATGCAGGGCATGTCTCAAGGAATGGGAGTCATGTCGGCATACAGAGGTAGGAAGAGCGTTGCCTAAGGAAAAATTACCTTTGGTAGACGGGCTAGGGGCGATCAATATGCAGAGCCACTGAGGTCATGGTATGAATAGTCATAAAAAGGTGTCCTTACATCAAAGACTTATCCATTTCTTTTGGCCAGGGGACTTCATGGAAGCCCAGCTCATGGAAACCACGATGGGTGGTTTGGAAAAAAAATGAAAACCACCAGGGGTGGATTGGAAAGGGTATGTGATATATAAAAGGTTTTGAGAACATCTGTATCAATCAGGAGTGTGGAAGCAAGGTTCTCATCCTATGAATTTATCTATCGTAAAGGCTGGTTGGGGCTTGGCGTTGTTTAAAGACATGCAGTTTGGACATCATCTAAAATGGAACGACTTATCCCGGTTCTCTGTAATCTTGTCAAAGACATTCCGCCGCATTCAGGTAGGAATGTGGAAGAGGTTGGTAAACTGTAGCTTAGAGGGTTTTCAAATCCCGGGGTAGAAATGGGGGCTCAGAGGCAAAGAGGCGTATGGAGATAAGCATCTCCTAAGGAAATCTTGCCTTTGGTAGACGGGTCAGGGGTGATCAATATGCAGAGTCGTTGAGGGCATGGTATGCATAGTCATACAAAGGTTTCTTTAAGTCAAAGACTATCCACTCATGATAGCCGATCATCTTCAAGGAAGTTGAGATTTGGGACCACCAGGGGTGGCTTATGAGAGTTAGGCTTTTTCTGAGTACAAAGTATGTCTTATGATGAGAGGGTGCTTGAATACGGCAGAAATATCTAGACTAATCTTCCAGAGAATGGGTGATGTAATTCTTTATCACACTGGTGTGAGGCGGTGGTTTGTGCAGGTCTGACCTATGCACTGAAGGACGGAGAAAAGTCTATGTTTCTCATTGAACCCATGATGAGTATGACCGTGTAGTTTATCATCATGCGGTTGGGACATATTTCGTGCAGTTTAGCGTCATGCGGCAATGATGAGAGGAGTTTTTGAAGTTTGTTGTGTGGTTTAACGTCATGTAGCGAGGACGAAGACATTTTTAAAGGTTGTTATGTAGTTAAATGTCATGTAGTGAGGACAGGGGAATTTTTTAAGGTTGCTATGCATTTTAACATCATGCAGCGAGGACGGGGGAATTTTTAAAGGTTGGTTTTCATCATAATGTAACTAGGATTGAATAACTCAACATGCCCAAGATGTGGGGGGGGTTTATTGGTGTAAATCATGGTTCCAGGGCTTCTTGGATCAGGAGAGGTGATGTGGGGGCTCTGAGGCTGGTAAGAGTATGGAGCTAGGAAGAGCATCACCAGTGGAAATCTTACCTTTGGTAGACGGGCCAGGGGTTATAAATATGTAGAACCACTGAGGGCATGGTATGAATAGTCATACAAAGGTGTCCATAGGTCGATAACTTTCCATTTTTTATGTTCATGAATGGTTATGGGGATCTGTGATTATTCGGGCCACGAAGTCTGTCATTTGGCAGGAGAATGTCTGGTCATGTTGGGGACATCCGTCCCTAGTTTCTTGTTGAGTTTCAAAGAGCCCCATGTGCTGATATTATTCTTCTTCTTCTTCTTTTTTGCAGGGGTGTGACTTCATTCCATGCAGTTTAACTTCATGTGGTAAGGACAAAGTACTCCTAGTTTATCGGTCATAGAGCTCGGACCATTGGGTGACTATTACTGCAGACACTCGAAGGATAACTGAGCCAACATGTTCTGATATACTTGGAACAAGGTGGGGGATGAAGGTCGTAAACTTCAACTTTGAGCTTTCCTGAATCAGGAGGTATGGTGTGGGGGCTCTGAGGCCGGTAGGCATACGAAGCTAGGAAAAGTACCGCCCGGGGAAATCTTGCCTTTGATGGACGAGTTAGGGGCTATCATTATGAAGAGCCGCTGAGGGCATGGTATGCATAGTTGTACAAAGGTGTCCCCAGGTCGATAACTTTCCACTTCTGATGGCCATGAAGGATTATGAGGATCTGTGATTGCTCACAGTGCAGAGTTCGTCACGTGGTGATAATGGTGTCCGGGTATACAAGAAACATCTTCACTGAAACTGTCTATTTGAGTCAAAGTAGCCTAGTCCTGGCTTTATGTTTGTTGATGTAGGTCGCTATGTGAACCACCAGCGGACACACAGGCTATCCAGATATGGATACCCTGGCATCACTCGGATGTGAAAAGGGGAATGAACTTGTAAACCACTTTCCCATAAACTTCTGGATCAGGAGGTATGGTATGGGGGCTCTGAGGCTAGTAAGCATACAGAGCTAGGAAGAGTGTCGCCTGTGGAAATCTTTACTTTGGTAGACGAGCCATGATCAATCATTATGTAGAGCCATTGAGGGCAAGATATGCATAGTCATGCAAAGGTGCCCATGGGTTGATGACTTTCCACTTCCGAGGTCCATGAGTGGTTATTAAGATCCATAATTATCCGGGTCCTGGAGTCTGATGTATGGATAGGATGAATCCAAATGTGCAAGGATTATATCCATCTCATATCGCCATGTGTCTTGGGTGGGTCGCGATGAAGTTCGTGCAGTTTAGCATCATGCAGTGAAGATGAAGTCTGTGCATTTAATCGTCATGCGGTAAGGACGAAGATATACACCCCATGTAGGTCTGGTCCGTACACGAGGGAAGGGGTAATTTTTAACATCATTTTCCATGCAGTTTAAAGTCGTGTGGTAAGGAGGAGAATTACACCCTGCGCCGGTCTGGATCGCACATGGGGGAAAAGGGCATTTTTTTTGTTTGTTCAGGGGGTTGGGCCAGGACTAGGGATCCTGACGTCGCTACGTATCCTGCGAGGGCAGGAATCAAGCCATACGTAGTTCTCTGGAATTCGTGCAGTTTAACGTCATGCGGTGAGGACGAGGGGAATCAATAGATTCTATGTAGTTTAACGTCATGCGGTAAAGATGAAGATATACACCCCGTGTAGGTCCGGTCCATACACGAGGGAAGGGGGCATTTTTAACATCATCTTGTCCGTGCAGTTTAACATCATGCAGTGTGGAAAAAATACTCTTAGTTTAAGGTCATAGAGTTTGGACTGTTGGGTTCTTGGCATTTTAACATCATGCAGCTCGGAAAAAGGGTACACCACGTGCAGGTCTAGTCCATACATGGGGGAGGGGAATTCTTAACTCTTGTTATCCGTATAGTTTAAAGTCATGCGGTAATGACGTACTCCATGCAGTTTAATGTCATGTGGTGAGGACGTACTCCATGAAGTTTAATGTCATGCGGTGAGGAAGTGGACCATACAGTTTAACGTCATGTGGTCAGGATGTGGGCCATACAGTTTAACGTCATGTGGTCAGGATGAGGGCCATAAAGTTTAACGTCATGTGGTCCGGACATGGGCCATACAGTTTAACATCATGTGGTCAGGACGTGGGTCATATAGTTTAACTTCATGTGGTCAGGATGTGGGCCATATAGTTTAACTTCATGTGGTCAGGACATACGTCGTACAATTTCTATGAAAAATACTTCTTTAGGAATCTCGCATTCGTAGGAGCGGTTGTAAATTGTTTGTCCATGGAGATCAGGGTATATGCTATGTTGGAGTAGACCTTGTGTACAACATATGGTCCATCCCACTTGGGATCCAGTTTTGGTGGCTTCATTCCGGGTATCATTGGGGTCCAGAGGACCAACAATAATTCTCCTTCCCAGAAAGAACGGAGGGAAATATTTTTTTTGAAGGCTCGTGCGATCCAGTTCTGGTACACTTCCAGGTGGTGTAGAGCATGCAGCCGCTTCTCGTCTACCTGTTCCAATTCACCAAGACGCTTTTCTGACTGCTCATCATCAGATAATTGATCACATATGGAAACACGGAGTGATGGAAGTTGGAGTTCAATTGGAAAGACCGCCTCTGTGTAATACACCAATGAGTACGGGGTAGACCGAGTAGCGGTGCGGATTGTGGTTCTATAATCCCACAATGCATGGAGTATTTTATCCAACCATGACTTCTTGTCTTTGACCACCATTTTCTAGAGGATTTTGGATAGGGTCTTGTTGAAAGATTCTATCTGTCTATTGGCCGCTGCATGGTAGCGAAATGAGTGGTTACCCTTGATACCATACTCGTGGTATATCTTTTCCAATTTAGTAGAGCAAAAATTGGTGCCGTTGTCTGTCAGTATAGTATGAGGGACACTAAATCTGGTGATGATATTGGTCTTCACGAAGCTGACAATGTTTCTTGCCCTGACTTCCTTAAGGGGTATGGCTTCTGCCCATTTGGAAAAGAAGTCGGTTGTCGTGAGGATATACTTCAGTTGTTTGGCTGCGGCGGGAGGATATGGTCCCATGACATCCATCCCCCAGACGGAAAATGGCCAGGAGTACTTATCTTGATGAAGTAACTCCGAGGGTTGGTGTATGATGTTGGAATGAAACTGGAATGAGTGGAATTTTGTGGTAAAATGCTTTCAGTCTCGTGCCACTATGGGCCAGTAGTACCCAAGCCTTCGAACCTGATGGGAAAGCTTGGTCCCTGGTTGATGTGCTCCACATGCTCTTACATGTACTTTAGTCATGATGACAGCTGTTTCTTCTTCTTCAATGCATCTGAGGAGCACTTCATCGAGGAATCTTTTGTAGAGGACCTCTTGCTGGCTCGCACCGCCATATAGGACAAAATTGATTGCCCTTCTTTGTATTTGCTCTCATTCAGCCCTGTCTGATGGAAGCTCTCCCCATTGAAGGTAGTTCACAATGGGGGTCATCCAGCCAGTGGCAGGAGCATATGGCTCGGGGACAGGACTGACTTCATGGATTTCTTCCATATTAGCTTGAAAAAATGGCAATACCATTCGATGGTGAGCAATACTGATGACTGTTTCATCCCGTTTTGGGTCGGCTAGGGCTGTGGTCGCGTTGGCTAATGCATCAGCCTTAGCGTTCTGGGACCGAGGAATATAAGTCAATGTTGGTTCTATGGAGAACCCATCCATTATCCCTTGGACATGGTCAAACAGGGGGATTAGCTCCTCCTTTTTAATATCATAGTCGCCATTGACTTTCTTGATGACCATCTCCGAGTAACCTTTTACCTTAAGGTGTTGTACTTGTGCCTGGAGTGCGAGCTCCAGGCCTACAATGAGAGCTTGATATTCCGCTTCATTGTTTGTACATACCTCTGACGGGAGGATAGAATATGGAAAACTGCCTTTTCTGGGGACACGAGGATGTACTTGAGCGGGTTACTCCACGAGATCAAATGGACTTCGTGATGTTGTATATAATTTCGCAGCTTTTGAACCATGAAGACCAAGTCCAGACAGCTCTTCTCGATATTTGAGTATCGAGTCTCAGCATCAATCATGGTTAGACTGAGGTAATAGAGACTGTTTTTGCTGCCGGCGTCATTCTTCTTCATGAGAAAGGCTCCCGGTGACCGCTCAAGGGCTGTCACGTACAGGGTGAGAGGTCTTCCTTCAACCGGGGGCATGAGCATCGGTGGACTTAAGAGGTACCTCTTCAAGTTGTCGAACACCTCTTGGTAGTCATCTGTCCATTGGTACGTGACCCCCTTCTTCATTAACCTGGTGAAAGGAAAACATTTTCCTGCCAGGTTGGCTATGAACCAGCTAATATAGGCTAGGTGTCCTTGGAATCCCCTCAACTAAGTGATATTTCGAGGAGGTTGCAGGCTCCAGATATCCTTCGTCTTCTTAGGGTCGACTTCGATGCCACGATGGCGTACGACGAAGCCAAGTAATTTCCCTGAGGTAACCCCAAAGACGCATTTCAAGTGGTTCATCTTCAAGCTATGTTGTTGGAGCTTGTTGAAGATGGCCTCAAGGTCTGACAGGTGATCTGAGCGCTGTCTGTACTTGACCACTAGGTCATCCACGTAACATTCAATGAATTTCCCCAGGAACGACTTAAAGATCTGATGCATGGCACGCTGATACATGGAACCAGCATTCTTGAGACCAAATGGTATGACCCTGTAACATAATACCCCTTGAGGGGACCTGAAGACAGTGGATTCTTTGTCTTCATGAGCCATCCTGATTTGATTATCTCCATAATAGTCGTCCATGAAGGATAGAGACTCATACATGGTCGTTGCATCAATTAACAACTCGGTGATTGGAACCGGGAAGTCATCTTTCAGAAAATGCCGATTAAGGTCTCTAAAGTCAATGAAGACGCGGATTTTTCCATTATTTTTATTGATGGGCATGATATTGGACAACCAAATGGGGTACTGTACCTCTCGAATGAAGCCTGCTTTAATGAGCTTATCGAATTCAGCCTCTATCTTGGCGGCATGTGAGGGGTGTTTCCATCTGGCGGCCTTCTTATAGCCTCGGTGGTCTTCTGGAAGACCCAAGTGATGCGTCGCTACCTCAGGATCGAGTCCTGTAATTTCTGTGTAATTCCAGGCGAAGATGTCCCGGTGTTGTCTTAGGAAGGAGGTATATACCTCATGTTCCTCAGGAGATATGGCCGCACTAATGAGAGTGGGACTCGGGTCTTCCTTGGTACCCAGGTTTATTTCCCTGAGTCCGTCCACAGTGGTGGAGATACCTTCCTCAAATACAGGGGGTGCATCCCTGAGATCTTCCCCCTCTTCTTCTCCCAAATCCTCATCTTCTTGGTCTAACGAAGAGAGAGCTCCTGTCATGAGTTATTGGGAGTCCGGAGGCGAGGTGTTGTGGGCATCCTTTCTCGAGCTTTCGCCCCCCGATTGTAGGTCAGCGGACGTTCCCACATTGTCACACTCGGCCATTATGGATGAAGTCATGAGGACATCCGAGTGCGCGTCCAAAAATGAACTCCTACCTTCCACGTGGTTGATGGGTAGGACATAATCTCTGCCAAGCCGCCTGAGGGGGACTTTAGGAACCATTTCCAGGGCATTTGGAGCGGGGTTCCAGTCGACACCATCGACCAAAGGCTTCTTTTTCTTTTGCTCATAGAACCCGGAATCAATGTAAGGTGACTCAGAGAGATCGAAAGGGGCCTTGTCAGTGTGAAATTTCCCACTTTTTCCATTTACATAGTACTTGATACACTGGTGATAGGATGAAGGAACGGCCATGTGCTTATGGAGCCATGGCCTTCCTAGCAGGGCATTGAATGTTGTGCTCTGCCGGACCACCATAAATTCCATGTAGGCTACCAGGTCACTAAAATGGGTCTTTAGCTTAATTTTTCCCATTGGTTTCTTCTCACTCTTGTCGTAACCCAACAGAGTTGTAGCTGAGGGAATTAGATCGTCCTCATTGTAGCCAAACTTATGGAGTGTCTGTAGGGGAAGGAGGTAAACTCTAGAGCCATTGTCTATAAAGACTTTCTGGATCTCAATACCATTCAGAATTCCAGACACATATAGCAGTCTAATGTTTTCTTTCATGATGGAATCTTCGTCCTGATCAGTGAAGGAAATCACCGAACTACATTCAGCCGGGTCAGTCTCTGTCCTGTAAATTTCAGCGATAGCTACCTCGGCTTGAAACTCATAGGGGTTGATCAATGCTTCGATAAGCACCTCCCTAAGGTCGTTTGACAAACTCAGGGAATCCAAGATTGACAACCTGGCTGGTACTGATGCCAGATGCTTAAGGATGTCGTGTTTTTTATCTAGCAGTTGATGCTTCTCCATTGGCGGGAGAGCCTTAGCGGGTGCTTTGGGAGCCGAAGAATTTGACGAGGAGGGACCGGTCGTGGGGACATATGTTGATGGTGTTTCTACGTTTTGAGTACTTGGCCCGACCAGTCTGTTTGTGCACCTTATGCGGCCAGACACTTGTTCCTCCTCTGGTGGGTATCACAGAACAACAGGGCCAGAGTGGCCTCTTATGGAGGTGGAGGGGCGTTCCCTCTCCTGCTGAGTCTGCTAAAGGGCTCTCCCACAGGTTTCCGTGATATTAATGGTTTGGGCTGGGGTCCAACCGTAAGGTTGGTTTCGGTCGTGACTGCGCCTCCCCTGGTATCCTCTACCTCTTCGATTTCTCCTCCCGGCTCCTCGTGCAGGGAGCTCGGGTTCGTAACCATACCCTTCGTCAGGGAATGATTCTGTGAGGTGGATGACGTTAATAGAACCAAATATTGGCTCTTCATCCTCTGAAAGGTCAACCTGGTCAGTTGTCTCTGATGGTGTTGTTTGATGGGTCAGTGCCCGTGGCACCAAGTTCAAGGGCATAAAGTCTACCAGGGTCGGGACTAACTTTAGCCCCTTCGCGGATTGCTCCTCTTGTGATTGTTTCCTCCATCAATTCCACCAAGATGACTAGATCGTATAGGGTTGTGTAGTCGATATTGTTGGCTCTGCGGCATCATAGGCCGTTGGTGGCAACACCGGCTACTATAGTTGATCTCGGAGTATTCCCTGGGCTTGGTTGATAGTCTTCTGAGTCATCCAGTTGTCAAATTTCTGCCCCTTCTTGCTGGTGACTTTCTGCCATCCCTCCTCTTTGTCGGAGTCGGTGGTAGAGATACATGCCACATGTGCTGGGGGTGGTCCCAGCTCGACTTGTCCGGAATATACCATCCTTTGCAGGAGTTCTTTGAAGGCGAAGCATTCTCGGATACTGTGCCCCAACATCCTATAGTAGGGGCAGTAATCTGGAATGTCATCACAGTCGACCTCTTCAGGTTTCCATGGCTCCGGGAGGCGAAGAAAGTTGCAGTTCATGGCGGCAATGAAGTATCCACAGACTTGATCATCTCAGAATGAGTATACTTTTTGTCATTGGTTCCTCAAACTGGTTCTGCTTCGGTCCTTGCTGATCGTACCATTTAGGCGGGGGCGGCCGGTGATATTCAGGGGGGCCTTGACGATTTGGCGGAGGCCTGAGTGGCGGAGCGGGCACAGGGGCCGACTTGATTGTGACAGAAGACGCTTCAGCTCTAGGGGCTCTTTTCGCAGGAGCCTGTGAGGCAATTCGGGACTTTTAATTTTTCCGCTGCATGGAGTACTAAATTCTCAGGGCAATGGTCGTGAGATGGCGGAAGCCAGTGGTGCACTCCACCGGTATGAGAGGTGTTCGCAGCTCATCTCTAAGATTATCGATGCATATGGCTAGCATCTCATCTTGAGGCATTGTCATGTTTAGATAATAGGTCAGACCTTTCCATCGGGCGATGAAATCTGAGATCCTCTCGTTCTCCCTCTGCTTGCAGTTCATGATTTCGTTGACCATTGTTTTAGGAAGCGTTTAGCTAAAGTGGAACAAGAACTACTGCCGTAGGTCCTCCCATCTCTTTATCAACTGGGCTGGAAAAATCGTGTACCAGACGAAGGCGGATCCTTGCGAGGTCTGTACAAAGCATATGATTTTCACTGCTTCCTGTTGTTCTGGAGTTCCCATCATAGGGTCGCAATAGGATGCGTAGTGCATCAAATGCTGCTTTGGATCGCATGATCCATTGAAGACGGGGAATACAGTGCTCCCAAAATTGGTTGGAGGTGGTGTGTTGGTCACCCAATCTGGGTAGGGTTTCCGCTACAGCTGTATCAGAGCGCGTCTACCTTACATTGCTTCTAATTGAGCTTCTAGTGCCTCGATGGTGTTGGTGAGTCCCTGGTTTACATCCTTTTGGGCCCGGTCCTGGGCAGGCGTAGCCCGAGGCATTGCTTGAGGATCCGGATTGGCCAGCACCAAGGGTACATATTTCGTTCGGGGTACCCTCTGAGGGTTCGGGCATACTTTGTCCGGTTTTCTCCTAAGTGGAGGGAAATCCTGGTATTCATCATCCACGTTTGCGTAGCTGGATGAACCAGGAACCTCATGGGGCAGGAGCCCTGATCATGCTTCATTTGCAGGGGCAAGCCTTAGCCTTTGTGGTTCACTTGCTGGGAGTGCATGATGTGGCTCTTCTTGGGACTCACTTTCAATAAGGAGGTTCCTCTATAGCAGCTCGACGTTAAGCCTCCTCAATTATTTCATCTCTTCTTCCTGTCAAGTGAACCTATCTTCGAGTGTTAGTGGATCGTTTTATCGAGATAAGGGGACGGGTTAAGGGTAACCATTCCTTTGTTCTTATCCTTATTGGAAGCTCGCAGGGTAAGTGGAGGGAGGTTAGATGAAGGGTCAACCATATTTAAAGCGGCCCTATGGTTCCGGGTGTGTACACCTGGGGGTTCGTTGTGAGTCACAGCCTGACCGGAATCGTCATCTCTTGATCCGTCCAGATTTGCATTTTCCCCGGTGTCACCTGCGGGGTTAGCCTCAATGGCATTGATGAATGCGTATCGCGGGGTGGAGGGGACATCATCTTCCAAATAGGAAGAGGATCTCCCACATCTTCTGTTGGCCCTCCCTTTCATGACTTGGGATTGCCTTCGGACTTCTTGACGAAGGGTGACGCGGAGAGTTCTTTGATGCGACCTTAAGGTGCGCCTTTCTCTCAGAGGGGATGATGATTCAAATGACGGGATTGAAAGGGAACCACCTCTTCTGACCGTCCTCCCTAGACGAGAGAATATCGACTCTCATGGGGGAGGTTGTTGAGGGTGTAATAAGGCCACCATCCCTGAGGGCTGGGGTTGGCTCTGTCCCCGGGATGTTGAGTCTCTTCTCGGTTTTATTGGTCTTACGGGGGCATTTGTTGTTAAAAATTCCCCCAGCCCTGCAGGTTGGGGTTGACCCTGGATTGCGGTGGTAGCTGCTGCTATAGCTAACTGCCTGATCTTGCGTGCCCCTATTCGGGGGTGAACCGGATTTGGTTCCGAATTCACCAATGAGTCCTTACCTTCTGGGGAGGCAGGAAAAGATTGCTGATTGGCCTCACTTAGGCGAGAGGCATTTTGTATTCTCTCGGTGGCCTGATTCAGGAGCCTTTGGATGGATTGTTCCCACTGGGCCTGACGTTTCTAGGACTTACTCAAGGCCTGACTCTGTTGGGTGTGTTTCCTTTCCTGAACAGGGGGTCCACTCAATTGTCTTCTCGATGTGACAATGTTACAAGACACCATGACGAACGGGTTCTTTTTCATGGGGAGCGGAGTGAAATGCAGAGCTCCATATTCCCCCCATCCCTTAATATGGACTCCTGTCAGAGCATCACCGATGAGGCGGCGTAGCTCATGAAGTGCACAGAGGCAAGCTGCCTTCATATTCCCTTTCCGACCCATTGGGTGTTGTTGTCGTGTCGAGGAAAGGGCCTCTAGGTCGATGTGACGTAGGAGGTCCTGCAGGAAGCTCGATTTCATCCGGCGGAGGGTCGTCCATATATTATGTCAGATGTCATGCATGCACTCTTCTGACAACCCTCTGGGTACGTCGAACTGATATGTGGTCATGGGCAAAAACAAGACTGGTATATTATCCCTGGCCAGTCGTTTCCTTAGGTGCAGCATATCAGCATACTCCCCCGCTAGTGACTCTTCTACATGGTCAGGCCAACTGAGGCGCTCACTGTCAACATGGTCGGAGGCAGTGTGACCGGTAGGTGCTGAGTCATTATGTGGGCGATTCTAAGGTGGGTTAGAGGATGAACGTGGCCTTGGACCATAACCTGATCAAAGAAGGGCATCGCTGGTGACAAGCTAGGAGTCTGACATGCTTGATCCCGTCCTTCTGAGTGCCTCGGCATATGAAGGCCTTTCGATGCTTGATTCGGCAGGAGGAGGACCTTCCTATCGAAATAATATTTCATCGCGGGGAGGACCTCCGCAATGGAGGCTGTAATGGTGAGTACTACCATTACTACTTGATGCTTCACTGCATAGAGGACTTTTGCAGTGCAGACCCTAGGAAGGACCTCTAAGGCATGTCACAGAAAGGGGAGGACCTTCTGGCTGTGTAGCGTCGTTACAGGGAGGACCTTCGCAACAATTGCCATCATGATGAGGATGACCATCATGGCTTGACTTTCTACATGCATCCTAGGGAGGACCTTCAGGACACACAGCGACAAGGGGAGGACCTTCTTGTTGCTTGGGGCCAATTCGGGGAGGACCTTCGCAATGGCGGCCGTGGTGGCGAGGACTACCATTACAGATGTGGAAATGGCAAGGACTGCCATTAATGCTGCCGCATGGAGAATATCTGTGGGATACATCCTAGGGAGGGCCTCTAGAATGTACCGCAATGATGGGAGGTCCTTCTCGTTGCTTGACGACTCTACGGGGAGGACCTCCATTATCAAGGTGGTGAGGACTACCACAGTGACCTGATGTCTGGCTGCGTGTAGTTCCATTGCAGTGTAACCCCTGGGGAGGACCTTCAGGGTAGGCCACGATAAGGGGAGGGCCTTCTTGTAGTGATGAGACGTTACTACAGTGAGGGCCTCCGTAGTTGCGACTATGATAGCGAGGACTACCATCACAATTTGTGGTCCCACTGCATGGAGAGTGTTTGCAGGGTATACCCTAGGGAGGACCTTCAGGGCGGACCATAGCAAGTGGAGGACCTTTTTAATGCTCAATCTTCTAGTCACGTGGAGGGTTTCTATTACTCGCATCAAAAGAGGAGATCTCGTGATCGATCATTATATGCCCGTGGGGGAGGCCCCCACGGGTGCTCTGGGGAGGACCTTCAGAGCTTCTGGTAGTGACATTTTGGGGAGGAGCTTCGCAACTGCTACTACCACTTCCATAATACGGAAATGGGAGGTCAGGGTTCCAAGCCTTTGACGTGTTCTTAGTAGCATCGAGAACCCCAGCTCCCAGCAGAGCGGAGTCATGAACCTGCTCTTTATTTTCCGGCTGCCTTCGGCGCGTTCGGGGTGCTCTATTGCAGGCAGCGGGGACCGTCTGCTATTGACAATGGCCTTCACCTTTGGGTCCCTATCTAATTGGGTCTCGTGATGCTGCAGGGATACTCCGATTAACATCTTGGCTTTTATCAGGGATATATGCCTGCTCTGGAGGATCCATCGTGATGGACGGGTGTCCCCTAGTTGGAACGAGTGAAGCTTCTCTATCTGGTTGCCCTTGCATCGCGGAATATAGATGGTGACCCTCCTGGGCAGAAGCAGGGATACAGATCTGCTCCAAGGCAGCTATCTCGTCTCTTAGATGAGTCACCTCAATTTGGGAGATGGTCTCATGGGCCCGATTCCTTGTTGTTTTCGCTGATGCAATTACATGCTGGCAAGTCTGTAAGATATGATCTGGGATCGATACCTACTCCTCCATCATTTCCAAGATATGTAGAGAGACATCTTTGGCAGGAATGGGTATGAAGGCCCACTACGGTATCGGAGTATGAATATCCTTCTATAGTCCTCCAGTGGTCAGTGGGTACTGAACATTCTCCTGTGTCGGGGCAGGTGAACGAATCTGTCCCTGTACCGAGATACGCCGGTTTATCTCTCCGTTTTTCCACCACATCAGGGTGGCGGAATTTAATTGCATCCACAAGGAGCTGGCTGCGCATATATTGGTTTCCCACTTTATCGATTCGGTGGGCTTTGTTGGAGGGGACATGTGCTCGCCTATGATTTGCCGCTACATCTGGGTGGAAGGCTTTGTTGATCACCACCATTCCAGGATGGCGGGCATCAGAAGCATCTACTCAGAGCTAGTCCTGCAGGCGCTGGGCCGCCACCATGTCAAGCTGGTGGGCTTCACGACCCTTGGTAGGGAGAGGTGCCTGCCGGGTAAGTGTCATCCTGCGTGAGTGACGGGCTTGGTGGAGCTCGGCGGGGATGCGCGCTAGCTCGTATGATGTCGCCATGTCTGGATGGCGGGCTTGGGAGGATCGAACAGGTGTAGGTGACTATTCATGGTACATCTCTGTGGCTGGGCAGCGGAGCTCCTCCTCAGAGACCAGGGTGATGACCGGTCCCCGATTGTACGTCTTCCGCCCTCGTCGAGCGGTCCGAGGGGGCAGAAGCTCGGGGAGCGTGGGCCTGAATCCTCGGGGAGACATCCTCCTCGGCATCAGGATGCTGGGTCACGGCACGACTACGATGACATATTCTGGCTCGGTCCTTGGAGCGGAACTCCCATTTGGTGTGGATGAAGTCCTCAACGTCGACCTCATCCACCTCCCTAAGATAAGGGAGGTACGCATTGTCCTGTTCTGGGGATAGACTCCTGAAGCGGTTGGAGACAACGACAGGAGCTGTCTGGATCTAACTTTACGGTTGCTACTGGGCAGGCGACCGGCGAATCTTGACGGATTGGAGGGTGTGCATGGCCGCCTCCACCGTTGGGAGAGTACCGTTTATGTGGTACTCTCGGATCAGTGCATCTGAGACCCAACGTTGAAGAAGCTGGGTGGCTGATGAAGTTCTCCATTGTTGAAGAAGTATCGTCCTTGCATTGTTGGAAGCACGCACTTGTGAGTTCCTTTTTGATGCCATTAGATCGAAGGGAGTTCTGAAAGTACTTTTAAAAAACGTTTTAACAAATACAAACAGCAAACCCGTCAAAGCAGCATCTCATAGTCCCATGCGTATTTAGTGACCTTTCTTGGACTTCCTTATGAGTTTAAGGGGGTAGAGGGTGAGATTAGTTTAAATCTGTCATGTTTGGTTAAAGATTCACGTCACGTTCACCATTTTTTGTTTCGTTCAGTTTTGGATTTCAGGCCTCGAAACACCCAATGGTTCTGTATCCAATGATGGATGGACCTGCTTTCCAAAGGCAGGCGTTCGCTGGATGGTATGACCAACGACTCTTAAGAACTCACATTGGTCGAGAGGATGAGAAGTTGGGCTCATCGCACCCCTTTTGTGGGGAAATTATTACCTGTTCTCTGACTCTCTTATAGATTTAAGATGTATTCATATGTTCGCGAATCTTTGTTTTATACCCAAACATAGTATCCACGGATTCAACCCTGGTGGGAAATGGTCAACTGGACATAGGGGTTTGGAATCATTTATGCCTGAGGCTTACCATCCCTCATTGGATTAATGACCCTAAAGAGTCCGAACTTACTTAAGGCAGTACTAGGAGTGGCACGGTGAACTGACTTGGAGAATAGTCAGATCGACCGACTATTGGGCTTGAACCTCATGGAGGCTTCCTACGTACCCTGCCTAGGAGGCAGGGATCAAAGTCCACGTAGTTCTCATAAGAGCGTCGAAGAACCGACTTGGATGTGGACCCTGGGGTCCGATGGTGATTGGGATTGAACCTCTTGGAGGCTTCCTACGTACCCTGACTAAGAGGCAGGGATCAAATTCCATGTAGTTCGCATATACAATTTAACATCATGCCGGATGAAGGTGGAACTCGACGTGAAGAAACGACCGAGTGGTAGGCTTGAACCTCGTGGAGGCTTCCTACATACCATGATTTGACATGGATCAAAGTCCCCGTAGTTCGCTTTGTGGGGATTACACTTTGAGAAGGCCCATAAGAGGATATCATGGTTGATGCTTACTCTAAGCCCACGTGAGTCATGCTCGGTGTGAGAAACAAGAGACAGCAAGGACCAGACAATCACTTCGCGAAAAGTGCGTCCGTGAGAAGTGGAGTGGGGATTACGTATGGAGAAAACCATAATGATAGATTGGGGCTTACACCCTGAGGAGGCCCATAAGGTCGGGGATTACTCCTAGGCGGACGCCCGTGACAACAAAGCTCAGCGGGAGAGGAAAAGGGGGTGCTCCTGTGCCCATCTTCTCTCTTACAGTGCATGAGGGATTCCTTATAATGGGTATTTTACCATCTTCGAGGAACCCTCAACAAGTGGAGGGACAGAAAAGGGATTCTCGAGCTCAGACTCCACATTACCATGGGAATGGGAACCCAGGAATGCTTCAGGAATCTGCTCAAGGGTCAGGGCAACCCCTTCACCTCTACTTACCATGGGTATGTGAACTCAAAATGGCGCGCTGATGCACCTGAATGTTACACCACGCGAATCTGGTGGCACTGGTGGAGGCCTCATCTTGGGGCTGATTAATAGGCCAATGAGGGAGTCACGGAGAACTTGGATGGATCGAAAGGATTTTATCTGGCCCGGGGAATGAGAACACCGAAGTATTTGGCGAGCCACCGAGAGGTATGGGTGGTGGCGCCCTTCATGTGGGGAAGTACCACACGGCTGGAGAGGTCGTCTGTGAACCAGGGTGGTCCGCGGACTGATTGGCGTCCCGCGAACCAGGGTGGTTCACGGCTTTAGGTTCAATCCGCAAACCAGGGTGGTTCGCAGAGGGCTTCAGGAGGGTAGCGGTGGCCAAGGGCGGCGCCGGTCGGAGGCACATCAGTCGGGGCTTCGCCCGCGCAGGAGAGTGCCACATGGTGCGATGGATGGGAAAAGAGGCATAAACTCCCTGGTCCGTGGGGAAGTCATCCGCAGAGGGTGTATGGTTTGTGGTTCTCCTTATTTTTTTGTTATCTTAGGTTCGCGGTTCACTAATATATTATGCATTTTCCAATTCCTTTTTAGTTCATATACCTGATGTGGTTCGTAGATAGGAATTTCACTGTTTTCAAAATCTGAGTCCTTCCTTCAACTGATCTCCTTCCGAATCTCCAACCCCTCCGAATCTGATTCCCATTCTCTGATCCCTTTTTTCCTTCCCCCTTGGTCTCCTTTTATAGAGTGGGGAAACGGATGTATCTGTGGCTACGCGGCACCTTTCGCGGAGGCCCATAACCAAATACCCGATTCACAGCTGACTTGGTCAATCCGTGATTCGCGGTGGGTATTGAATGCTTCCCCCCCTCAACGAATCAAACTCAGGGAGTGATCCACGGATGCGGAGCGTTCCACCTCTATTCCGTGAATGACAACGGGTTCGGTTTGAACTAGTCGACACGGTCCGCAGTTAGGGCAGTTTATGACGGTGGATCGGACCGGCGCCCATCCTACCTCGCAACCGCGGAGGCTCTCCGCCTCCATTTCGCGAATGACAATGGTTCGCGGAGGGGGCGCTTCGCGGGGCCTGGCTGCGTCGCGTCTTCATGGGACCGGTCTATGGACCGGTCCTGTTTGTGTCCCTTCTTTTATTTTTCCCCATTCTTTTCCCCAATTCTTTGGAGAATTTGGGTAGAATCTCCTTTGTGGATTTATTTCAGGACCCTACAATAATCATCTGAAGGATAAGTTCAAGATAGTAGAAATAGTTATTAGAAACATTCTAACTAAATCACCACATGTGTCTACCCCTGTTTCTTATCTCACACATAGGACTTATACATATGAATTGAGGGGGATTTTATGTTGATTTTATGGTCTCATAAATATTTAAATATTAACATAAAAATTCTCTTTAATATATATATATATATATAATTATTATGTGTGATTTAATACATGAATTATTTTTATTAAATATAAAATATTTAATGAATTAATTTAATGAAATATGTTATTCATAAATTTTAGAAAATAAATTATCATATATCATAATATTATCAATTGGTTATAAATAATAATAAAATAATTTAATTTTTTAAAAAATATATCTCTAAATTTTTTTCATGTATGATGAATTTTTTATTTTAAAAATAATTCTAATCGATGATTCAAATTTAAATTTATATAATATATTTCAAATTTGCATTCATCATGTTAAAATTATTTAATACGTTACATTTAATTTTCATAAAAATAAATATTTTATTGACCGATAAATTAAATTATGACGGTAAAGGGTCAAATGAGGTTAAATGATAAATTGAGGTGAAAAGTAATAAAATGTCCCCAAGAGTTTTCCCTAATTTTTCAGGATGATGTATTTCATGACCATATCAATTATCTTTTTATTTTAGTATCACACCCCATTTAAAAGTACATATCTTAGACATTAGATAATGAGTTCTTTTTAATATGACACTAAAACTCAACTATTAAAGGACCCCACATATACCCACTTAATACCATCCAATTATATCATTTTCCACTCCAATAACTACCAAAATTCCCTCCAAAATAATCATATCCATTGTTTGGAAGTCCTTAGTCTTAGTAATGATACCCAAATACTTCAAAACCAAATAAATTTACCAAAGGAGTTAATGTTTCTATATAGTAATAACAATAATTTATTATTTTCATTATATCTTATTATCATTCCCCCTATTAAATATTATTTATTTCTATCAAATTAACTAAATAATATCATTATCATTTTTTATAATGATGCTATGAGGAAATATTATCATTTTTATCCATTAAGTTATAATGTGTTCTTATTGGGTCAGTTTAACCACTTACATGAATAATTTTATAATATTTTCATTAGAAATGATAATGAAAACAGAAGTTATTATAATATATTATGTTTATTATTAAAATTATTTTTATTTATAATTATTAAATGGTAATATTAACATTTTTATTAATTAATAAAATAAATTATTTCTATTGATTAAAAATTCACAAAAGGAGAAATATTTGAAAGTATTATTTATGAACCAGTACTGTAACATCCAGATAATCATAATTAGACTAAAAAGTTCGAAAATAACTCTATATAATATTCTTTAAGACTCTAAATGTTATTAAAATATGATCAAGGATCATGGATTGAAACCTCCCTATATAATCATTCAAGAAAACATGGAGCAATCAACACCCAATGCTTAATATTAATCTACTATCATTGATTGATATCATGTGAAATTAATATGAATGGTTTATCATTATTTGGTTTCTGGGAATACAAATCTACATCCCACTAATTAAAAGGGTAAAACATTATATCTCATGGGATTAATATAGTACATGGGTGTTTTTTTCTAGTATACTATGTCATGATAAAAAGGTTGGTGGCCTGGTATTTTATGTTATAGGACATGGATGGTTAGAAAACTTCATTATAAAATCAAATACTTAGTTTTTAACATTGAAATATTCCATGAATTTATATACTTATTTTTATATCATATTCATATGTTATGTCTCTATAGATAATTATTATTTCAATATTATTTCACATTTCAATGCTATGGTGTATTTTATTATTTTATAATGATCCTTTTATCATTCTACATTCCTATGTTATAATGTATTATTATTTTATCATTCTCTATTATCACATATAATTATTTCATGATCTTATTTCACTATTTTTTCTATTTTTCCAATTTATATTCTTTACATTATTTTAATATAATGATAACTTCTCTATAATCATAGAGATACTATTTTCCCTGTACTATGAGATTTCTTCACCTTTTTCCTTGGTTTATTTTTTTCATATGTTATGAAAGTGGTTACTATATAAGATTTTGTTAATAATGAATCAAAATATTAGGAATAATTTTCTATGAATATAGACTATATTATTAAATATATTGGTTATGTATCAAATCTTAAGTAGAAATATACATTTAGTTCATAGGAGTGTGTTTTACTTATGAGATGTACCTTATAATTTTGAAAAATTAGGTAAAACATGTGTATATCAATCTTAGGTTATCTTAATTTTTATATAATTAAGGTTTAGATAATATTAAATAATAGTTTAATATATATAAGAGAATACAACTCAATGAAACCTATATTGAATCAAAAAATTTAAATACTTAAATGAATATATCATAGTGTAATACAACCTAGGTATAATTATTTATATTCATATTATTTTTTACATTTATTTTCTTATGTAACATAAGTTTATTACTCACATCAGACATTTTGGTTTCTATAAATGTTTTAAATAAGATGTAATTTGGTAAACATTGAATTCAATGAACAATGTGGTGATTATTCCAATGAACAACCAAGTGGGGTGGGAGATGGTGTGAAAGTATTCTGTCTAATAATATCTCAAGTGGTGACTGAGAATCTAATCTATGTAAATCTCACAAATATACAAAATAAGGAGAAAATCTCTTTTCTTTCCTTCATGTGATAACAAACACCGTCATTTATATTATCTTCTAACTTACAAATTATTGATTAATGGATCATCATGAGAAAAATTATGTTTTATTTTCTTCAATTATTAGTGGTTGAAAATGTAGTTTATCAATTTCTCATTTGTATGGTCAATAAAAATAATGAAAGACTTTGATCATGAACATGAGACAATATTATTAAATTTATTCCATGCAATGGAAAGAGTTTAAGAAAGTATTTTTCAATAAATATTTTTTTGAAACTATTTGAATCATAATAAAAATATAACCCATTATGATTACAAAAAATTATAAATAATTTTTTAGTTCTGATGGTGAAAACTTCATGATACTTGTGTGGTATTCCTATAGAAATACCATTTAGTGACTCTCATCATTATTTTTGAATTTTTAGATATAAAAAATAGAATGTAATTTCAAAAAATTTATAATTATAAATATCATGGAGTAATGAAAATTTAAAAATATACATATCAAAAGTGTGGGAACAATAACTAATAAATCACATTAATGGAATGGGAAATTATGTTTTAGTGTGGGAGAATAAAACTTCAAGAACATGAGTTCAAAAGATAAATAAACTGTGTAGTTAACATAATATATAATAATAAATACCCACCTAATTCACCATTAGTTCAATGATTGAAATGAAAAAAAACTAGGAATTATAAAGAAACAATTTCCAATCTACAGGTTAATGAGGATGATCAATGTCAAAAACCTATAAAAAAATTGGTCAATGAATATATTATTCAAACATGATCACTAAATTGAATCATGAAAATATTGTGGTGAATGGTTAACTTATTATCGACATAATAAATTTTAATATCTTATTTTTTTCAGTTTCTTGACACATCATTATATCTTGATTTTTTTTAATATTATTGATTCATCACATTAAATATTGTATGTTCAATCATTATTGAAAATCCATAATAGAGAAATGTTTTCATTTAAAGAATCTAACTCAACAAAAATTGGTGTTTTTGCAAAGATACATACAATAAATACAGTTATTCTTCCCTTTTTAGAATTCAATGTGATATTAATAAAGTATTATATCTCTCTACATAGAACTCATGTAAATTTTAGGGATAGGGAGATCTATTTTAATATCCCAAATCATCCCATAATTATATATTGATGCAGGTTGATTATAAACAACCTTTAGAAAATAATCCTTTGATATGTGTCTTGATATCTAATAATAAATTTTATTTTCCTCAATTTTTTTTTATAGAAAATCAGTATTGAATATATTATAATTATATTGTAATTTTTGGATGTATATCCTAAAGAGTTGTTTATTCTTTTCCAAGATTTAAGGATATGTTTTCAATTAAACTCATACAAGGAACTAAGGAAACATTAAAGATTCATTACAGAATAATACATATTGAATTATAGTATTTTAATAAGAAATATCCAAATAATATAGAAAAGGGTTTTATATAAAAAAACTAATTCACCATAGGTTTCACCCATATTAATTATTAAAAATAAGGATGGGTCAATATTTATTTTCATTGATTGTAATGAGCTAAAACAATCATGATAAATAATATGTATCTTCTTCCCTTTATTGATTATTTAATTGATCAACATATATGGGATCAATAATTATCATCATAGGATAATTGATATGGATATAAATAACTAGGGTTTAGAAGATAGGAAAAACCCAAAATGAAATATCATATACATATAGTCAATATAAATTCTTAATGATGGCATTTATACAAATAAATTCCCCAATGATCTTCTTGGATTTAACGAATACAATCAATTGTGATTACATTGATAAATTTATAGAATAGTTTATAGAAAACATTCCCATATATTGCATGGTAATGGAAGAACATGAATAATATTATAGGAATTTGGAAAATACATTAAGGGTGGAAAGATTGTTTTCTAAATTCATTAAGAGTAAATTTCTTAAACAATACTTACCTTTTATGGTGATGTAATAACAAGATAAAGTTTATATATGGATATGTACATGATAGAAGTGATTAAGTAATTTTTTAGATCAATATCTATAATAGATATGTATAGTTATATTATATTTGATATATTTTATCATAATTTTATGACAAATTTCTATTTTTTATAATCCACAAATCATGTTCTCTAAGAATGAAGTTTAATTTCTCTTAATAGAAGAATGTGAATAACGCTTTAGGGATCATAAGATTAGGTTATCAACTAAACATATTCTTGTTCTACCCTATATTGTATATGGTTTTGTGATATATAACAATGATTTAAATATGGTATTGGGTTGTTTTATCCTAAAAATTGAAAAGGTGTTTGATTATGCCTTGTATTAATAAATATATATTGAAAAAATTTACCCAATGTGTGATTTGGAGTTATCGATAATAATATATATATTAATTATTTGTATGTATTATCATTATGGAGAGAATTGTGATATAAATAATAATAAAAATAGATTAATATACATATTCACACAAAAAATCTCAATATACACCAAAATATATGATTATAGTTGAACAAGGTTTATGATATCTTAAAACATTTCCATCTTAGTTAGGTAACCAAGGTGGTTGAGGCTTTGAATAAAAAATAATCATGTTTCCTTTTTCCATAAATTGTATTGAAATATACGAAATCTTCACTGATATTAGAATGACAGATATAGAAATCATAAAGGAAGGAATAAAATCTTTTATTTCACAAATTATTTCTTAATTATCTATCTATGTGAAGATAAATGACATAAAAATGATTATTTTGATATATAATAAATGTATAAAATATTATGTAGTTTAACATTGATTAAAGTAGAGTTATAATATTTTGAACATGGGTATATATCCCATCCATTCTAGAGATAAATATAGAGATTTTTTATGATACACAATGCTCTTTATTCTTAATTAACTAAGGAATATCAATGATGTAGAAATATCTCAATGATTAATTCTGGTGGGATAACATGAAGAGAGATATTGTGGAGTATACATCTCAATTATTGAACTTCTAGTAATTCATATATCAGTATCAAGATTTTATGGAGATGATATGATCAATTGTAATACCCTTGGGGAAATGGGATAACATCACCATGGAGTTTTTCATAGGTCTTTCCAAGACCTATAAACATTACAATTCCATCTTTATTATGGTTTATCAATATAAAATTAATTCGAACATCATTACTATTCTTGTGGATTTTTTACTCAATTAACATTTCATGATATATACAATGTAATTGTATAAGATTCATGAAGTGACACCATCAATTATATCCATGGAGGGTTTGAGGTTTACATAGAATTTATAGAGATATAATTAAAAATAAATAGGTTCAAAACTGAATTTTAACATGATTTATCATTTTTAATTGAGTGGTAAATATGAAAGGAACGTTTAGGAAAAGGATGATATTCTATTATCTTGGTAAATAGATTTCAGAAGAATTTGGGATCATCATATTCATTTGGTAGAGTTATCAAGTAATAACAATATCTATGTATGCATTCAAATAGAACTATTAGATACTTTATATAGGAATAGATATAGAACACTAATAAGCTCAGTTGAAGTTATAGAGAAAATGTTATTACAACCATACCATACTCTAGAAAAGATATAGATGATTTAAAATATTCAATGACATATTAATGTAGAGTAAATTTAGAATAAGATCTATGCTCATAATCAATTATTATATAAAGAGTTAAAATTTAGGGAAAAGGAAATCATTCAATATCACCATGGAATAAGATTATGCTATTTGGGAAGAAGGGAATGTTAATCATTAGATACGTCAGACACAAGGGGATTATTTACCACATAGGGAGATATATCAGGTGCATGATGTGTTCTGAATATTACTTTTAAATAATTATATACCATATTTATCCCATGTACTAAATATTGAGGTTATACAACTATAAAAAATATATATCCTATTTTGAATAATTTTTAAAGGTCATGGATCATAGATATAAAACACAAAAAAACTATACCAATCATATTTTCAATGTTATGTTGAGAAATCACATGTTTATGAAAGTGATGTGGGAACTTATAGGTATAATAATACAAAAGTACCATAATATATTTTCATTAGTGTAATGAAAATTCTTTGGTGAAATTTTTTCATTGGGATAACGTAACACCCTATATTTTTAGTGTGAAATTCCATTTTAAGAAATATTTTGTCACATGAAACACTAAAATAAAATGAAAAATGTGTTATTACATTATCATAGAATACTATAATGAGATAAATAATAATATATTATAAGATGTAAGAATGAAATATAATTAGGAACACTATAAAAACCCTCAAGTAAATAATAAAAGTACAAAACTAAAATATTCATTTTAATGATTTTCTATATATATCATATGATCAATGATAAAAAAAAAGAATGAAAAATATTAGAAATATGTAAATATATTATGAAATGAAATGAGATAATGAGATGAAATAATTAAGAGTATTTTACTATGAAGTATATTAGTATGGATAATAGGAAAGTGGTAGCTATATGTTTACTAGGAATATATGGATGTTTGGAATATATGGTCATTTGAACTATATGGTTATTAGGAAGAAATAAAGATTTAATATAATATTTAATAATGATAAAAAATATATTTTTACTAAAAAAATATCTAGTATTCAAATAAAATAAACATGAGATATGTCCATTCTAATATATAAAATGATATGGTATGTATAAATATAATTAATCATATCATGAAATGGATATAGAAAAGGTGAAGATCTATAATAGTAGTATATATCATCATTATATGGATAAATTTTTAAATAATGTAAATGAGGTAGATTCTATAAAGTTTTACCATAACAAATCCCAATATAAACATTAATTAATACAGCTTGAGCGTAATCATTTGAGGGAGAAGTTCAAACTTGTGGAAAACATTATAACATTCCTATTAGCTAAATATATACCAAAAAATACCAACACTAATTATATCAAACATAATGTTTATGATGAAATTCTAAAAGGTAATATATTGTGGAGTCGAGATGTCATTAATTTAATAAAATCTAATTAAAAAATACATCTTTTTATTTTTAATATTTTTAAGTCCATTCTTGTACGTTGGGTATTTTTATTAAATATATCACATATAAAGAATTATTTTTAATGAAATTTATTATTTATATTTGAAATAATAAATTCACAAACATAAAATAATTTATAATTTTTTTATAAAAATGTATAAAAATATATAATTTTAAAAATTATATTTTTCTATAAATTATTCATTATAAATTATTCTTTTCTTTTTTAAAATTTTTCTCTCTATTTTATAAAATATATTTCATATTTTGAATACTCATTTCCTAATTCAGGGACAAGTATGATTTCAATATTTAATCCAAATTGTCTAAGGTAAAAAGTGAGTAATTAAAATAAAAGATAAAATGAGTTAAATTGATAGACTAAGGTGTAAAGTAATAAAATATCCCAAAACCATGCCCCAAAAATTTGTAGATGATGTAATTTAAGACCCATATAAATTATTTTTCCATTATGGATCCACTTTCCTTTAAAAATTACATTCCTAACACATTATAGAATGACTATTTTGAAATATCCCACCCAAACTCACATATAAAATGACTTATCTTCTACCCACTTTAAGAAACATTTTTTCTTTTAGATTCATCTCTGATGTTTTCCATAAATACCATCCCTAAAATGTCTCTACCTGTCTAATATCCATTATTATCATGAAAAAACCCCATATTCATCATAACCAAATGAGGGTTCCAAATGAGTTTATGTTTCGATATGGTATGTAATGTCAATATTTATCAATATTTATTTTATCTTATAGTAAAAAAATCTTATTAAATATAATTTATCACTATAATATAAAATAAATAATATCATGTTAATTATTCTATTATGATATCATAAGAATATAATAACATATTCATCCATCAAAATAGTATGTGTTCTTGTTTGGTTTGTTTTAACCGCCTACATGAAGGACAAACTAATATTTTCATTATGGATAATTATGGAAACCAAAATTATTATAATTGTTACTGAAATTAATTATAAAATATTTATATACATAAAAAATTTACACTTTTTAAATGTTCTAGTGTCCCATTATCAAATTATGTTTCATTCATCATTCATTATTCATCTATTATTTAAAAAACACATAGAAGTGAGTTGCATTACTACCTTTGATATTTTCATTGGAATTCATTTGTTTGGTATTCATGATATAAAATTTAGTAATAGTACATAAATTTAAAAAATAGGAAATAATGGGTATTAATTTTCATTTCATTTAACTGTAAAATGTGAAAATCCAAACATGTGAGGCCCAAATGAAGAAAATAAATTGGAAAATATTTAGATGGTCAGATCTAACTAACCATAAGTAAAGGTATTATACATAGTTGATAAAACATAAAATGGTATTATTCCTAAGGATAATTAAATATAACTCATATTAATATATCTATGTAATATAATATGACTATATTCATTCATTAAAGTGATTTTTGGATGTGTTAATTGTAAGGAACTGGTAGTTCATAGGGAACCCACTTTACCACATTAATAATTGATTTATTTTTTTGGATCAAATACCTCAAAATTTCATTAAAGAATAAAAATAATATAATATAATTCATGGAACATCCTTTGAAAGATGGATATGATCATGGAAGGACTTTTTTGTTCATTATTTTTACCCACCTCACTATAAATTTATAAACCCGCTTTTTGGTCAATCCAAGGAGTGACTCTTGATTTAATATTCAAAACCCTATTTGACTCCTTCGTAAATTATTAAAAGTTCTATATCCATGTTCTATTTTTCATTATGTTTTTCTTTTGTTTGTATGCTCTTCTTGGGTATTCACACATAAGAATAAAATTATTAGAAATCCTAATGTTTTAATGAATACTAAATTTTGAGATGATTTTATCCATTTCTATCTTCTCTCACCCATTCACACTCTTGATTATTTTTATGGAAAGAATTAACTGGTTAAATTTAGAATCTAAAACAAATGATAATTTATGTTTTAGTGTGAGAAATTTTTTATTATAGAAAAAAATATAGTCAACATATTAGTTTCTTCTCATGTTTCAATGATGTTTTTTGGATAATGAAATTTGACACAATTAAATCAATTATGGATGACTTTTTTAGGATAAAATAATGATTCAATCAAATTTGATGATGTTTCATATTAGAAACTCACATATCATACTAGGTTCAATTGGAATATATCATCAAATATATGTTCTATTTTTCTTCCTTTGATAGTGATTACATTTAAGCCTCAATGATAACTTACATGGGATGATAAGTATTTTTATATAGTATCATCTATTTTAATAACATGAATTTCATTATTGTTTGAAAATAAAACTCACAAAATTTATCATATCAAATTTCTTCTATATATATTTATACTTTGTTTCTCAAAAAAATAATTTAAATCATTCTAGAGATGTTGCAACATCCCAGACCCTATCATGGTGTGAGCCATGTTATTTTTTTTGTAAAAGTGTGTGTGATTTAGTGATTTTTTTTATTTAAAGGTGTTAGTGGGACCTCAGAGTCATTTATAGGGTATGGATCTCATTTGGGATAGAAATATAATATATGTTACTTTTTATAATGTATCATGTGAGGGTTTTGGCATAATGAGGGTTGTACATGGGACTGTTATGCTATTATATGGGAAGTATGTGTTATGATAGTTGACTCTGTAATAATTAAATCTCTAGTGTGAATATATTTTTTTTATTAAGTCTCCCTTGGTTCAAGATAAACCATTCCATAACTATAGGTGTTACTCTATGGAAATTTCTATGTAGGATTAATAATCTTACAGGGGTGGTTGGTCATGATGTGATTCCCCTGGGCTACATCATGTTGTCTTTTCCTTTGTATAGGATTTATAGTGCATCACATGTGGGTTGTTCCATGGGAGTAATTCTAGTTGGGGTGGTTTTCACATTAAGGATTGGTTTAACAGTCAAGGTCTTGGGGCTCAGATTTTTGGTTCCCTCTATGAGGGGGTTTCTAAATCATAACTAGAGGGACCTTGCAGAGTGGTGGAGAGGAGGGTTATTAAATTGTTACTAGTATGGTCATCCCACAATTTATTACATGGAAGTATTATTTTTTTGAAAAATAATAATTAATTAAATGATTTTAATAATAAAATCTATAATATGTTATTTTTTCTCATTTTTTCTTTGCATGCTTCCATATATCCTCACCCTCTTCCTTTACACAATATGAAAGATCCCCTAAAACCTTCAATGGTTTCACATGTCATTAAATTTTTGGGATAACCATAAATGAATATACTTATACTCTTATGGTATTCCATCATTCTCTCATAGTTTAATAGACTTATAATAATTATCACGATTTATTCCTATTTTAGGTCTTTTTTTAGTTTCATCATTATGGTCATTTTAGACCAAATCATCATAAAATATTCAATTTTATTCCTCATACATGTATAAGTTATGTGGACCCTAATATATATAATTTATAATTTCATTTTCAATGTGTGTATGAGATGTGGTCATTCTGGTCTATTGTACACTAGAAATAAAAAATAATCATATAGTTCCATGTTTTGTTTCAAACTCAAATGGCCATGATTTATACATATACTATATTTTATTTTTTTTAACTATTTTTTGTATGCCAAGTTAGTGGGGACCAATATCTAGAGTAAACTTTTAATGGAAACATGAAGAGGTTCCCTTATTAGGATTTATGACTTGGTGACCTAACTTATATTATATGAGATTATTCCTTCGATTGAGGTTCCAAATGATGTCTAGCATAGAAGTTTCCTAAGGTGAGTATGGGTTTGGGCCTTGATTGGGAATGTTCCAATATATTGAGAACTATAATTTTAATCCTATGAATTAATATAATTTTGAATTATAATAAATTTTTTAAAATATATATAACATCATTTTATATAAATTTTGAAATGTGATTTTTATCTCATATTTAATTATAAATATTGGTTAACTATTTTATAATTGGTTATGAATTTTGAAATAATCTAAATAGATTTATTAGTGGTGATCAATGATGATACCTGGGATAGGATTCAATATGACTATGGGGTGTGATGATGAGAGATGATGTCGGCGGGTGAGCACCGTTTGGACACAAGGGGTTTGATATTATATAGTGTTTCCAAGGGTAAAAACCAGTTTGACTCTTCATGTTGGTAAAATATGATGATATTTTTGATAAGGGAAGTAACTATTTCAAACCATGGATAGATAATGTGAGATGGACCATAGATTGGTGCTTATCCAACCCATAGGGTTGATGACATGTGATGATATCTATGGTGGGAGATTATCTAACCCTTGTAGTAGGTGATAGGATATAGTACTTGGGGAAGGTTCTTATCCAACCCAAGGGGGTGATGATGAAAAATGGTGGTACCTATAGTGAGAACAAATTTGGACGCTAGGGATTGATAATGATTTTGATGGTAATTGGGTATGGTTACCATCAGACCTCAGGGTATTTATGTTGACATATAATGGTATTCAGGGAAAGCACATATCCACAACATGGTTTTTGTGGGTGTTTGGTGATATTGTTGGAGAGAACTTATATGACTAGTGGTTTTATTATGCATCATGTTCAAAGACACTTTTTCATTGGTTGAAGTAGGTATGGTCAATTTCAAGTCTCATCATTGAAACCAGGGATCTTTGATCATTAATTTTGTAATGAATTCATTTATTAATTATAGAATATCACCATTTTCACTATTTATACATGACATATTTAGGGACACCATTGTTGGTGACCTAAATTATTATACTAATACCCTTTTTAGGACATAATGGTTACATGATAAGTTTTATGATTATAGGATGGGATATAGAAAAGTGATCGATTCCTAAGGGTTGATCTGTTTAGTTCCTTTGGAAATTGGTAGATGGGGTTAGGCTAAGAAATGGGACCAATTTTATGGTTTTCACCAGTTTGATATTTACATTTTTATGATTTCAAGACCAAATTTATATGATCCTCCCATGAGGGATCCTAATTATCGATGGGTTCCTTGTATAAAATGGCCATTTTAATACTAATTTACGTTGGGTTGTGGTATTTATCTATTTATTTGGGTTTTATGTGAATTTATTTTATTATTTATATGTCTAATTTTATTTATGATTGCCGAATATAGGGGTGTAGTCTCATTGTTGTATTATTAAACACCCACTGATAGTTTACTACCAATGGTGTATAGAGAGGAACATATATGGTACATATAAACCTTATACAATCATGGTATAGGTGAACCAAGCTTAAGATATTAATCAATTGTGTTAGAGACTGGTTTATATTCTTTTTTATTAATTATTAGGCAGTGTAGATAAAATATAGTAGTTTTTCAAGTCTTTTTATGGATATTATGCTCAGAAGTAAATAACAATCATATTAGGGAAGTCCAAGTTACCAGAGATAGTACTATTATTTATGGTTTCAATTTTTACAGTTTGGTTACTTTACTAAATATGAAACATTTTGACATTGATTTTTGATTTATGGGATTTTTCTTTTATCCCAGGGTGGAAAGTTGTTTTATATTCATGAATCATAACAAGAATATAGGATTGACATGGAATTCATGTGCAATCCTATGATTGATTATCCTTCTCAAAATATGGTATTTGTTAAATAAAAATTCTATAGAAACTTATAATGTTTCTTCCTCTATAACATGTTACCAATACTTTATTTAATAAAAAAATTAGTATAGTACTATTAATATAAATAAATTTTTGTGGATCTTGAAGATATTATTGACCCTATGTGTGTTTTAACTGTGCTAGGAGTGTTCCTATGTTATGGGACCTTTATGATATGGTGTGTGAATATACTATATTAGGGAAATATTATTGTTACTACGTACCTTGAATAAGAATATAATTAACTATGATGGAATTTTTTTAGTAATTTGATTGGAATTGTATATATATTCCACACAAAAATATTCTTGTGGTGCACTGAGAGGGAAGTGATGAGTATGCTCCACCAATGGTTGAACTAGAACCATGTATTTTTTAAGATCCAAATTTCTATAAAAATTTCCATGATAGATTATTTCATGTTATTTAGTCCATGGATATATAAATCACTCGATTCATGGAAGATATGTTTGAGGAGATATGGGATTTTATGATACAATATTCACCCCAATTAATAGGTGAACCCTGGGTTCTTTTTCTCTATTTAGAGTCAATGATAAACTTTTTTTATAATATCAACACACCACCTAAAAATTAGGTGAATCTAGAAACATATATTTAATGGGGGGCCAACTATGAAATGGTTGTATGTCCCTTTACAAGTATATTTTCATGATGGGTTATCTAATAAGGCTATTTATGTTTTGTTCTATGAGGATTTATTACTATAAAATTTTAGTAAAATAGGGAATGATAGTTTATAAATATCACCTAAATAGGGATATAAGTTATATAATATAAAATTTTCTTAAAAATTATTTAAAACTTTTCATTGATTTTTGTGGGGGAATAGGTATTCAGGGCTTGATACATTAAGGATGTACTAAGCTATGTCAAATGGGTATATTTGAATTTCATTAACATAAATTATTTCATCATGGTTGTAAATAAAGTCCTTATATTGAAGAGAAATCATAAATAAGGGAGATGTTATAGCTAGTTGGCTATAATAGTATGGACTAATGGTTGGTCCAAGAGTAGTAGAAATTTTTAGTTTGATGGTTCCCTCTAAATAAATTATGGGAAGTTTATCCATGGTAGTGTTTCATCAAATATACCTAAGAGTGTATGTTTTATGGAGTGTTATGAGTGTAGCGAGCCTAATCATGTTTTTTCTCAATGTATCTAGTATCTAATCCAGTGTTGATTATATGGGAATATGGTTAAACTATAAATGTATCACATTTGTTTTTATAATCCAATGCGTAGAAGAGTATTTGGATATATGAAATGTTTTAGATGTGGTCTATGTGTTCCATGAAAGAGTGGTATTTGGTGTTTCATGGTCCGTTATAATCATAGACGAGGACACAATGCATACTTAAAATGGAATAATGTTATCATGGAGGTTCCCCATAGGTCGGCTGGGTAGGAGCTTTAGGTGGAGGTTTAGGCACGTTACATGATATATAGATTACTCATGCAAATAATTTAATGAGTTCATAAATTGTTTGAGGTTTAGTTTTAGTTGATTCCTTCTTGGAATCTACATTTTTTTATTCTAGTGAAATATTTTCATTTATATATTATCAGTTACTTGATGAATTTGGGTTAATGATAGAGTACTTGTATATGGTATTGTTAATCAATATATCTTTAGGGTGCGATTTAAGGGTATTCAAAGGTGTTCAGAGTGAAATATAGTTATTGGCATTTATATGTTTTCTATATATTTCATAATTCTAGAGATTACTAGTTTCAATTTTATCTTCAGAATAATATATTGGTTTGGTATCAATGCAATATATACTTCTATCATTAATAAGAATCATTGTTGTCTATTTAGGTTGATATTTATAACTATATCATGGAAAGGGATATCTAGGTAGGTTGTTTAGCATGTGACATTCTATTAATAGGTGGGATCATAACCTAGTTGAATAATTTCATTATGGATGAAAAGGGGATGAATCTAGTGGTTTTTTCTATTGTAGTTGACCTTTTTAGATGTATTTTCTAAGGAATTATTAGGATTTCAAAATAAGAGATTGATTGAGAGAACAATTGATATTATTCTTAGAATTAATCCCATATCTATTATTCTTTATAGCTTGGATCCTAGAAGGATTAAAAATATAAAGTCTCATCTGGAGGAATTGGAGTAGAAGGGGTTATAAAGCTATGTATTTCTCTATGGGGTGCTCTGGTCTTTTTATTAATGAAGGAGAATAGTTCATTGGGATGTTTTATGGACTATTATATGATGAACAAGGTGGTGATAATGAAATGTTATTAACATCCACATATCACTTATTTATATGACTACATAATATGAGATGTAGTGTTCCATACGATTTATTTCAATTTCGATTATCATCAGATATGGGTGAGGCCCACTGATATACCTTGTACTAATATTGGGAGTAGGTGAGGCATATACAAGTATATTTAGATGTCATTCAATTTGAAAGACATGCCTAAAGTGTTTTTTTCCTTAATGATTAGGATCTTCTAACCTTACGAATATGCTTTTTCATGTTTATTAATGATATTCTCATGCACTCCTTATCAAGGAAGGAGAATGATCAAAGCTTTGATATTGTTTTGATTATACTTAGAGAGCATCGCTTACATTCCAAGATCATGGAATTTTGGTTTTAGATCTATCATTAGTATTTAATAGGAATTTTATTTCATTGGATATTACATGAGTGGACACTAATGTTGTCAAAGATATTGTTTTGTGGGAGTAGCGAAAAGGAATTATTTGAGAGCTTTAATTTATTTGGACTATCTTGTTACTACTGGTGGTTTGTATACTAATGTTTTCAATTGGTAGTGTTAATTAGGTCCTTGAACATGAAAGGTGGAATTTCAAAAGTCCATATTATTATGATATAGCATTTTAGAAGAATATAGGGGATTTATGGGTGTGGTAATATTCATATTACTTGAGTTTTTTATAGAAAATGCACTATTTTATGATTTATCATGTTTCATACCTAAACTAGTTAGGATGTAGGAGGGTCATGTAGTCATTTATGGGTCCATTTAGATAAGGTTACATGAACAAAACTAATTGATGAATGATTTTTAGTTAGCATGGGTATTGAACACATTAAGATGTTATTATTTCTTTCATTTAGGTGTGAGGTTAGGGTGTACACTAATTAGTAGATTTTGGGATATATTATCTCACAAAAATACTTGAATCCTTAGTAACGATGGTTGTTCAGGAGTCTGTAATGTTTTCATTTTGAGGTGGAATATACTACTAGGAAGGGGAACATCCTTTTTGATACACTAAGTAAGAATATTTACGTTCATGTGTTGCATGAATCCTTTACTAAGTGTAAGATGATGGACCTCTACACTGATATGGGTATATATTTTTAAGAGTATCTAGGCAGTGAAACCATTAACTCCATGAGCCTTACCTCTTCACATATAAATAGGGTGATAGAGAGCTAACTATCAAATTTTGATTTTATTCTTATAAGGGATACAATATATATTAGGTATAAAACCCTGGATAAGTCCCTTGATACCGGTGAAATCCTTTATATCCAATTCCATGTTTTGATCCTTGTGATTATGCATAAGGGAATTATGTAGGACTCACATACCGCAAAATGGGTTGGTTTCTTGAGTTTTAACAGGATTAACCATGATATTCATAGATAGTAATTATAGATTAGAATAAATCAAGGCACACATATTTGTATGTGAAGTTTGATCACTAGTAACCCACCAGTATTATTTTATCCTTACACATTCTCAAGGATAACTAAGATGGTATGACCATGGATTTTTTGACAGAATTGTTGAGAAATATCAAATATATTGATGCAATTTGGGTTTTTATGAACCAATTGATTATGGTTTACCATTTTCTACTGATTTGACATAACTTCTCTGAAATTATATTGGAATTATTTGAATGTATCTACATAGACAAAAAATATTATGGTCTAGGGATTTAAACTTATTTACCAGTTGTTAACATAACTACATCATCATTGGTGAAGTGAAACCCCCGCAAAATCTTAAGGAACTTTTCATAGTGGTTTTAACCAAAAAATATTAATTCAAAGAAATATTTGGTTCTATTTGTTTCCATGCTCAAAATTTTATTGTCTTTAAAAATCTTTTCTTGAAGGAACCAAACCTAATTACATATATATACTCCACATGCAGTTCTCAAGTCTATGGGAATGTCGTTCATTAGAATTTGGGTGCTATCATAAAAGTTTGATGACACCTTTGAGGTCTCTATGATCACTAATACTCCATTCCAACTATCCGTGAAGGAGATATTTGATCATCATCTTGGAATAAAGTTTCAATCTCTAGGATGCTAGAGAGAGTATAGAGATACCCTTACTAAACATGTAATTAATAGTCCCCTCCATGAATAACTCATCCTCCTTATATAGTGAATTTTAATATTACTCAGAAGAACGATAATTGAGCATTGAGCATTTATTAATCACTAAATAAGTCATAAATGACATATTATAACCAACTAACTAGGTCATAAAATTAAATTATATATTTTCACTTACATTTAATATTATAAATAAATTATGTGAAAAAATAGAGTCACTAACTCAACTCATCATTCTTGAAAATATTTAAAAAAATCTTGAATATTATTGAAATAATATTCATTAGTATAATATTATCCATGTATTTACTATAATACTTGTAAATACATTTAATAAATAAATTCAATTACAATTAATCTAAACTTTAATAATATAAATTTATTTATTTTTTGGTGATCATGTATTCTTCGACATCACTAAGACCCCATGGTGGATCCCATCGAGTCCTAAATTATTAATCTCTAGAATAATTCAAAAATTATAATAATCTTTGTAACAAACCAGGTACTTATAAAAAATTTTGTTCTATAATTAAATAGTTAAATTCATTATAAATACCTAATTAAATAAGTAGTATTTATAGAAATCAAGGAATTTATACCAATAGAATAGTAACATAATCGTTAGAATAGTAATGTGATCATTAGGAATATTAATTTGGTCATTAATATAATATAATCACCTTGGAATGTATAAATTAAATATAGGTATCACATCAATGAAAATATGATATATTTATATTGTGGAATATATAAATAAATGTTTTAAAAATGATAAATTAAGTGTTGGTATTTTTGTGAAATATAAATGTTATTTTTCAATTTTAAAATTAATATAATTTTTTAAAATAAAATTTATTTTAAAAAAATATATTCATAAATTAATATTTTGTTGTATTATAATTATAATATACTTTTATGAGACCATAATTGATTTTTCAAAGTGTCATAAAATCATATATAATATTAAAATTGGAATTTTTCAAATAAATGATGATTTTAATTGAAAATTAAATTTATCATATTTATAAAAAAAATCATAAAATAAATGCCATTTTTTAAATCTACATGTCAAAAAAAGGTTAGGTTTAATTTTTGAGTTTTTTCTAAAATAGTTGAAATTTTAGTGAATAGTGAAATAAAGTAATTTACGGTATTTAACATTATAAGTAAATAAAAGAATTTACGAGTCATGGGTGATGTAAGAATCATTATCTCAAACTCACATGATCTATTTAATTTATTTATTCATGGGAATGAACACTATTGATAGTTTTGAACTGAAATAATAATCAACTAAATAAAATAATCAAAAACACCCCTCTCCTCTCCCTATAAATACCACCACTCACCACCCCTTATCCTCACACCTCCAAAGCCTTGTATCTTGAATAAATTATACCCAATTACCTTCCCAATACTCTTACATATTTATAAGACCTTCTGGTATCACTGAAAGGACAAAGCTATGTACCTTAAGGAGGTTCTCAAGGAGACGATGTTCAATAGGTAAAATTCTCTTTATTTCTCTTTTAAATTATTTCTTTATGTTACCTTATCCTCACCTACCCCATCCAAAGTGACATGAAAATAACATTATAATACATATAATAGAATTTTATTATTTTAATGTAATATCCATCATCAAACCTCACCACTCCTCTTCTTATTCGAAAAATGAAAACTGTATCTGTGATGTGTCGATTCACCGCCTTCATGAACGACAAGTTTTCATTTTCCATTATCACCTTCAAGGATGGTCATAATAATATTATTATTGTTAAATAATATTTTAATATTTAAATTATAACTTTTTTAATGTTCTGTAACTAATATATATAAATGATATTGAATAAAATGAAACAATTTGTTATGGTCGGAAAAACACCATAATAAATTAAACAATTTTCATTAATGTTTTATCAAATGAATCATCATCATGTAAAAAAATAAAAATGATATGTGAGACCATTTAGAATTTTTTAGGTTCATTAATACCATATAATCTCACTTATGTAGTACTATTCCCATCATTACAAGAACATCCATAACATACACAAGTTAACCAACCATGAAGCGATGAAATGAATGCTCCTAGAACGACGATTATGATATTTATAACTCATTGAAATGGCTATAAATAATCTTATTAAAATTATAAGGAATAAAATATATGTGTAAAAGGTTATTAATTAAGTAATTAATGAATCTAATTTAGATATACAATACATTAAGTACAAGTCAAGAGTGCTTTCATATATAAATTAAGGGAATTATTAACCCAATTTCAATTATTTGGGTTAACCTTATACTTCATTGATTATGTCGTGATTAGATTATTTGTGAAAATAACTTTTAATATATTATTTTTTATTATATTTATTTATAGTGAGTATATATATTCCATTCATTTGATTAATTTCTCACTTCAATGATATTATATTTAAAAGGGACTTTCCTTTAAAATCCTCTTTAAAGTATCTTTTTAAAAAATTCAAAAAAATGTATTTTTTAACTTATATGGAATGATATGTTTTTATAATTTCATTAATAATTAATATTTTCATTATTCCTTTACAAGATTATATTATTACATAAAAATAAAAAAATCCTTTTTGAGTGCACAGTTTTCTTTCGAAATAAGAGATTTCCTTTAAAGTATTTTTTTATGATGTAAGCTTTCACATTCTATGATTATGTTCTGGTTCCTAGGAATTTATTATGATGATGGGTGGTTCTATTATAGACCAAATATGGGTGGTTTCATGATATACCACCAATGCATTGGGTTAGTTTGAAGTTGACCATAATGGTTATTCTAAGTGTAATTGTGATGGTTATATCATAAGGTAGTCATGAGCGTTACAATCATAAGGTTTTCATGAGGGTTATAATCTTATGGTATCTATGAGGGTTAAATCATATGTAATAATGATAATAAAATGATTCCCTAATTTACCTAAACATTTTATTTCTGATTGCAATGATTTTACAGGAATCTCTTACTTTTATAAGGTAAGTTATTATGTTCAAAGGAAACTTTTTATAAGTATTTATGGACTAATGATGTATTTATTTATTTATATATCCCTTAATAATATTTTTATGCTCATCCCAAGTTTTAAGAAAATCATAGGGTTTATGGATGGTTAAATTAAAATAACAATTCAAGTTTAAATTTATGAAGTTTGTTATAGAAAGAAAGCAGATTTTATTTTAAAAAGTTTCATATTGTGAAAAAAAGGATATTTATTAAAAGTGTATAATTTGTAATATATGAGTTCATATGTATGAATTATGGCCTAATTCTATAAAACTCTAAACCAAAAATATCTTTGGGAGTTTAAGAATGTTAATTCTAGTTAAATTTATAAAAATTTGTAATGTTTAAGGTTGGGTCCTTATAGCTAGTATCAGAGCATGGTTTAGATAACTTTAGGGGTTTGTATAATATTTTTAAAATATCCACAAATGATTTTACATTATGTTTATGTTATATCATTTGAATATTACCATGTTTATTCAGAATGTTCTTTCAGAGAGGAAATAGTAGAAGTGTGTTGGGAAGGCATCGAGAGGAAAAAACCTTCCAAATCAGCATCCCGAGATGGATGGAATTAGAATAGAATAGTTTTTTACAGTGACGACTTAGATAAAATATACTATAAATGGTGGTGGTATCTATGATAGGGAGAATCTGAATCAACCACAAAGTAATATGTCAATGGTGGAACATTTTGTGAGGCAAGTCCTCTATCTTTCAGTGGAACCTCAGATCCAGTGGTAGCCAATGGATGGATCAATGCTCTGGAAAAGATAGTTAAATTCATGGGATGTTTAATGCACCAAAATTTAACCCTATCTATTTATCATTTTGAAGATTAAGTTGATTTATACTGGTCTATGGTTAAGAATACTAGAGATATAAATGACTTTTATTACATTCTTGTTTATTAAAAAAGTTGTGAGGATCATGAAAAAAATTAAGGATTTTTCTACAAACACTCAAAGAAAATAAGTTATATGGAAAATTTAAAAAATATAATTTTTCATTGCAACAGATTTCTTTCCTTGGTCACATTGTCAATAAAGATGGAATAGTAGTTGATCCCACCAAAACAAAGTTGGTTGATGAATTTCCAGGACCTATAAATGTTACTGAAATTTGAAGTTTTCTTAAATTATCAGGCTATTATGGGTAGTTTATTGAAAACATTGAATAGTTATATGGCCACTAACTAAGTTAACTCGAAAAGGAGTTAAATTTATTTGGACAAAATATTGTGGTGATTGTTTTCATAAAAAAAAACCAAAAAATCTAAAAATTTAAAGGCATCGTCTATGTGGATCAAATTGTGAAATATATACTTATCATAAAATTTTGAAGTATATATTCACTCGAAATGAATTGAACATGAGGCAGAAAAGATGGCTGGAATTGATAAAGTATTATGATTACATGATCAATTACCATCCTAAAAAAGAAAACAAAGTGGTTTATTCCTTGATTCAAAAACATCATGTATCATTAACCATCTTACATGTAAAACATGACCCTTTTATTAATGATTTGATGAATTTTGTCTTAGAATTATTGGGTACAGGAAATTCCTCTATTTTGTTTTTAGGTGTTAGTGCAATCATCTCTTCCCGGAAGAAATAACCAAACTCAAAAGGAAGACCATGAGTTATAGAAAAAGGTATAATTTTTTAAGAAGGGAAAGTTTCTTGAATTTAATATTGATGGAAAATGTGTATTGAGATTTTAAAAGAGATTATATGTGCCTTGGGATTCCCATTTAAAGAGGGAATTGTTATGTGAAGCTCATAATTCTTCATTTTTAGTTTAGCCTAGCAGTACTAAGATATATAGATATTTTTGGGCGTATTATTGGTGGGATGGAATGAAAATATATATTGGTGACTTCACCATGAAATATTTTATTTTTCAATAGGTTAAAGTAGAATGAAAATCACTAAAATGGTTGATACAATATTTACTAGTGCTAGAGTAGAAATGGGAAAATATATCCATTGATTTCATGGTGGTACTGCCAAAAACTTCTCGAGGTAATAATGTGATTTGGGTTATTGTTGATCAACTGACTAAATCTATACATTTCCTTCCTATTTGAGATACTATATATTTAGATCAACTTTATTGAGTATATCTTAATAATATAGTCAAGTTACATGGATTTTATCTCTCCATTGTATAAGACTGTGATCTGAGGTTCACATCTAATTTTTGGAAAGAACATTAGAATTCATTGGGTATAGAATTAAATTTAAGCACTTCTTTTCATCCTCAATGTGATAGACATTCATAATGAACAATTAAGATCTTAGAATAAATGTTATGTGATTGTTCAATAGATTTCTAGGGAAGTTGTGATCAACCTCTTTCTTTGGATGAGCTTTTATATAATAACAGTTTTCATTCCAATATACAGAGGGAACCTTTTGAGGAATTATATATAATGCGATGTCAAACTCCAGAATTTTAGGATGAAGTAGAAGTAAAGAAGTTAATGGGACCAAAATTAATATAAGAAGTGGCTGAGAAAGTAAATATGATCTAACAATATATAAGGATAGCTCAGAGCAGGTATAAAATTTAAGCAGCAAACAGGAGGAAAGATTTTTCATTTGAGGTAGGTGGTCATGTTTTCTTTAAAATATCTTCATGAAAATGTGTTATGTGTTTTGGTAAGAAATGAAAGCTAACTCCTTGGTTCATTTAACTATATGAAATTGTGTAGAAAGTTGGATCAGTTTCCTACTGAGTGGAATTTCCTCCAATTTTTTCCCATGTACATGATGTTTTTCATGTTTCTATGTTAAGAAAGTATGTGTAGGATTCATCTCATGTTCTGAGCTCTGAGGTTGTTCAGTTGAAGATAACCTTTCATATGTGGAAAGGCCTATTCATATTCTTAACTAAAGAGAACAATTATTTTGGAATAAGGAAATTCATCAGGTTATGATTTTGTGGAGAAACCACATGATGAAGGAGAAATATAGGAATTTGAAAAATATATAAGGGAAATGTATCCTCACTTGTTTAATAAGTGAATAAAATTGTGAGGATGAAATTTCCAAAAGGGGGAGAATTTAACAATACAAGTACTTATAAAATAATTTTTTCTGAAATTAAATCATTAAAATTCATTATAAATTTATAATGAAATAAGTGGTATTTATATAAATTAAGGAATCCATACCAATGGAATAGTAACCTGACTATTGGAATAGTAATGTTGTCATTAGGAATAGTAATCTGGTCATCAGAATAATAATCTCACCTATGAAAGTATAAATAAAATTTAGGTATCTCATAAATGAAAATATTAAATATTTAAATCCTAGAATAAGTAAATAAATTTTTTAAAAATGATAAATTAAGTGTTGGTATTTTTGTTAAATGTAAATGTTTATTTATAATTTTTTAATTAATATAATGATTTAAAATAAAATTTATTTTCATTAAATATATTCATAAATTAATATTTTATTATATTATAATTATAATATAATTTTATGATACCTTAATTAATTTTTCAAAGTGTCATAAAGTCAATTATAGTATTAAAATCAGTATTTTTCGAATAAATGATGATTTTAATTAAAAATTAAATTTCGTATATTTAGAAAATAACTTTTATAAAATTTATTCCTTTTTGAAATCTACACATCAAAAAAAGGTTAGAGTGAATTTTTGGGACTTTTCTAAAATAGTTGAAATTTTGGTGAATAGTAAAATACACTAATTTACGGTATTTGACATTATAAGTAAATAAATGAATTAATGAGTCATGGATGATGACTGGATATTTTAAGAACCATTATCTCAAACTCACATTATCTATTTAATTTATATATTTATAGTAATCAACACTATTTATAGTCTTGATCCAAAATTAAAAACAAATGAATAAAATAATAAAAAACACACCTCTCCTCTATCTATAAATACCATCTCTCACCACCCATTCTCCTCACACCTCTAAATCCTTTTATCTTGTCTAAATTCTACCCAATTCTCTTTCTAGGCCTATTCCCCGCATCCAAAACCTATTTTTCTCACCAAAATACCACATCTAAGTGTCTTAAAGAGGTTCTCAAGGAGACGATATTCAAGATGTAAAATCCTCATTGATTCTCTTTTAAATTCATTATTTCTTTTACCTTATCCTTACCTCCCCTATAAAAAGTTACATGATAACTCTACTATAATACATATACTATAATTTTATTGTGTTAATGTAATATCCATCATCAAACCTCTGTTCTTCTCCTCATATTCTAAAAATGAAAACATCATCTGTAATGTGTCGATTCACCACCTTCATAAATGATTAGTTTTCATTTTCATTTCTCACCTTTAAGAATGGTCATAAAACTATTATTATGGTTAAATAAAATTTTAATAAGTATATTATAACTTATTTAATGTTCTGTAACTAATATATATACATGATATTAAATAAAATTAAATAATACGTTATGACCGGAAAGGTCACCATAATAAATTAAACAATTATCATTAATGTTTTATCAAATGAATCATCCTCATGTCAAAAATAAAAATTATATATGGGACCATTTAAACTTATAAAGGTTCATGAATACCATATGATCTCATTTTTTGAGTATTATTCCCATTTTGATAAGAACATTCAAAATATACACAAGTTAACCACCCATGAAGCCATGAAACGAATGCTCCTGGAATGAAGATTGTGATATTTATAACTCATAAAAATGGAAATAAATTAGTTTAATAAAATGATAATAAATAAAATATGCATGGGAAATTTTCAGAATTAATTAATTAATGAATCTAGTTTGATTATGCATAATATTATGTACAAGTGCAGAATACTTTAGGTCATAAGGTAAGGGAATTATTAACCCAATTTCTATTCTTTGGGTTAACCTTTTACTTGATTTATTATGTAGTGCTAAGATTATTTATGAAATGACATTTGATTATATTATGTTTTGTTATGTGGCTTTACAGAGAATATACCTATTTCATTCATTTGATGAATTTCTCACTTCAATGATATGATATTTAAAATGGACATTCCATTAAAATCGTCTTTAATGTCTCTTTTTAAAAATTCAAAAAAATAATTTATTTCAACTTATATGGAATTGTAGGATTTTCCCACTTTCATGACAATTTAATTTTATAAATATTCCTTTAAAATATTACATGGTTACATTCAAATAAAATATTTTCCTTTATGAGTGCACAATTTTCATTTGAAATAACGGATTTCCTTCGATGTAGTTTTTATGATCCAAGATTTCATGTTTTATGATTATGTTATAGTTATTCAGAATTATTTATGATGATGGGTGGTTCTATTATAAACCAAAGATGGGTCATTCTGTGATAAACCTCTTATGAATTAGGTATGTTGGAAGTTGACTGTACTGGTTATTCGAAGTGTAACTGTGATTGTTACATCATAAGGTATCCAAGAGGGTTACAATCATAAGGTAGTCATGAGGGTTATAGTAATATAGTAGTAGTGAGGGTTATATCATAAGTAAGTATGATCAGAAAATTATGCCCCAAGTTTCCTATATGTTTTATTTATTCTTGCAATGTTTTTATAGTAATCTTTTGTTTTCATAAGGTAAGTTATTATGTTCAATGGAAAAAATTTATAATTATTTTTAAACAAATTATTTCTCTCATTATTTTTATGTCCCTTACTGAGATTTATGTGCTCATCCAAGGTTTTAAAATTATTTCCATAGGGATTATGGATGGTTAAAGGAAAAGAATAATTCAATTTGAAAGTTATAATGTTTTTTATAATAATAAATCATGTTTTGTTTTAAAAAATCTCATATTGTGAAAAATGGATATTGAGTAGAAGTGTATACTTTTAAATATATGAGTTTCTATGTATGAGTTATGACCTAATTCTCTAAAACTCTAAAGTAAAAAAGATATTTGAGAATGTAAATAATTGAATTATAGTAAAATTTACTAGAATATGTAATGTTTAAAGCCAGGTCCTTACACTCTTAGTGTGTGACCCTTTATGACCTTATCTTGATAATGGTGAATTTTATTCATTAACCAAGTGTGATGTCCTAACCTGAGTGCCACATATCGATGCCCTGAGCTAGTTGATCATATTACCTCAAATGCACCTCCTTGTATGCTAGAGGCTTCCAACTAGTAGTGAGGGACTAATATATAACATGGGGATACTATACTATCTTTATCAAAGTTACACAATAGTAGAAATAAATAATCAATAGCCAAAAGATATAACCAATAACTGATATAATGAAATAACTAATACATGCCAGTATCACCTAATAAACAAAAACAGGAAAATAATAACCAAAAATAAATAAGTAGATATGTAATTCCATATATATATTAAGTGTCAAATGAAAAACCCAAAATAAAGACACTAAAAACTCCCAAGAGGGTCTCAACATAACAGTTGGTTCCCTTGTCCACAATTCATCCTAACTTAGCCATCTAATATAGGGTTCCTTCCATCATTATATCCTATAAACATGAAGTATATTCAGGTACTGATCAAGAAGCCTAAGTAGGGTGTGAGTAAAACTCAGTACGTCACCAATAATTACATCTAAAACAATATCCATTCAATAACAGTGTAAGCAGTTTTATAAACAATAAAGTATAGGTGATAAAATAAATAATTTACCTATTCAATTATTCTCTATTTAACCACATATATTTCTCAGGTTTATAATGACACTCGAACCATCAATAGTTTCTTCATCCCATGCTGGAGTCTGAACCATCCCCAAGGAATTTAACAAAGAGATTAAAAATTCATTTAAAATGGGATTTCATTGTCCATTTCATTTCTTTTCATATCACAACTACTTAGAACCATAGTCCAATGTCAATATTTTGGACCTATAACACCATGTCCAGAAATCCTATTGGCTTTTGAAGCATCATACCCTATCCCACACCTCATTTTTATTACATATGGGATTTTTAATCATCATTCCATGTCCCGCACTTGTTATCATATTCATTCATGTAGTCCTAGAATTATATGTCTAGTACCCTGTGGGATTTTGAAGCATTAGTCCATGTCCAACACCCCATTTATCAATCAATCACATATATCACATATATGAAATTTACCCAGGTTAATCATCATTAAACCAATTATCAAATTTTCACATTGGGTTTCATCACTTTAATCATAGGGAATAATATGTACAATTCACCATTAAACCATTTCTCAAAATATAATCATATAAACTATTAACCCTTCTAGTTTAATCCATCCATCCGTTAATTCCCTTTATCAATCAACTCACATTCACTTTAATTAACCAATTTCATAATCCCAATATCCCATCAATTTCATAATCACAATTCAACCAATTTCAATTGCCTAAGTTCAAACCATTTCATTATCACATGGAAATTCAATTTAATCATTTCAATTTGGGATGAAATTTCCCAATCATGGAAATTTAAATATCATAATTACATGCACGTAATTAAATCAAGACTATGGGAATTTACATTTAGACCACCTACATCAAGATCTTTGATGATTGTTCTCCAAACAAAAAATCCCCAAATTGAAGTGGGACAATCAATTACATAGTGGAGAAAAGGATTTAGAACCAAAACCTAGACCCAAGATAAAACGGAACAAAAAACATCATAACCGAGATATAAACCAATTCCAATGGAGAATAAAACATTCCTATTCATTCAGAAAGAGTTACAGGAGAGAGAGAAATCTAAATAGAGAGATATTTTTTGCTAGGAGAGGTAAAAATCCGTCAAACGGATCTTCGATTAATTATGAACAGTGTTGAGAAATCCTTGGAACCCTCTTTGAGACCTCCAAAAATGAGATATAACTTATTAGGTTGAGTTTGGGTGAATTATGGTGAAAGAAAGAGGAGGGTATGGTATTTTTAAAAAGAATTTTCAGATAAATAATCCATGCGTGCGTAGTTTCCTAGGCTGGGGTTTATAGTCTTCAAAACCATATTCCCTAATTTTTCACCTCATTCTAGGGGTCATACAGTTTCTACTAAGTTGAAAAAGGTTTGAAAAACCATTCTCCAACTATGAAAACTTCCTATGTTGGTGTTTTCATTGTTTGGGAGGGAGGCCGCATGGTTTGGAAAAACCATGCGCCAACCATGTACATCCCCTTTTCCTTCCAAAATTCTCCAAATTTACCTAAAATTTCCCCAATGTAAAACCCAAACAAGGTATACCAAAAAGAAGGTAAACGAGTACCTAAAAATGAGATCAAGACATCTCTAGAAATGGTTGAGATATTACACCAAGGGTATAGTTTACCAACCCTTCAAGTCCCATAAAGAGATAAGGGGTAGTCATAGTAATGACAACCTTCCTATGAACACATGGCTTGTAATATAGTTGCTTTATCCCATGATCTATCATAAAGTAAGACACATACTTTTTGTTATCATTCATTCTTAATTTACATTTCATTGACCTAACTGGATGGACATACATTAAATCACCATGTCCATGGATTTAATAATGGTACTACCATCCTAGTCAAATTGGTCCAAGAAATTTCTTCCCATTGGAAGAGGAAATTTATATCACGATATTCAATCAATTTTATACCACCAATAACACATCCAATTCATGCTACCTCAATAAAACTTCAATTTCATAGTTTTTATCTTGCAATAAAGTACATTATAAAATGGAATACAGTATAATAATCTCAATTTAAGAGGAAATTACATGTGTTCTCTAATAGGAATGACCAATGACACCTGAAAAACATTGTGTTCCTATTTGCGGGTCTATCCTCATGATCTCATCAACTCGATATCACCCAGTGGGAAAATTATGTTATGTAGTCTCAATGATTATGAGCCCCAATACCTGATGGTTAGACATCATCTGTTTCTATCATGTATGATGTATCTATAACATATAAAACATGTTTTAGGTTACTTTCATATTATCTCATGGTTATTACTATATCCTTAGAATAACTATAACCTTTATTTAAAATAATAAATCTATTTAAATTGCCATTTTAAATGTTAAACGTACAAATATAAACAATATTATGTTAACTTTACCCAATTTATAACTCATGATATATATGAAATAGTAACCAAAATCATTGTTTATGATGGTTCTATGCCACCCACTGTTATTACACCCCCACTTTCACTAGTGAAACTTGAAAATTTACTTTTTAGAAACCACATCATAAGATCATGGTTATGCTGTGTTGTGAGTTTAGTTATTAGGCCCACCACATCTCCACAACATGGATATTTTTCTATCTACAACTTCACTACCTTGAGTAAGACTCCACAAGAGATGATATCCCTCGTTATATTCCTATATTCCACTATAAAATCATGACATATTGGATATAACTAGAAATGGAATTATCATACTGATAAAACATTACTTTCTAAGTGTATTTAAAATAAAATAAAAAATCATTTTGTATTTTATACTACTTCATTAGCTACATCCGATTCCACAACACACTCAATATTTATATATATAGACTCCACTAGACTGAATAACCTTCTCATGATAATTACCATAGCCTGACTACAGTATAATAAAATGTCGAACTAGAGGAAGACTGGTTTGTGTCTACTTATAACTAGTAACCCATCCTCTCTATGTACGAGGTAAATATATTTTGTACTCTCTTAAGGAAAAATGGATAGTTCTAACTATATCCTGTGTAGTTCTCTGAGATATAACTAATATTTTCTTACCATTAAGTATATATTTTCAATATCAAATATTTTATATATAATGTAATATGTGATAGATCCATTAATGGGGCTTATAGAATACTACTCACCTCTTTAATCTCCTCTTATGCTAAATTCATGTCTTCTTGTAGCAATTTATGCTATGTGACATTGGTAACAATTCTATCTTGAATGGTTCCAACCAATATTATTTAATATATTTTTAGTATATATATAACTGACTAGGTAGAAGAAACCCATTAGATATACCTAAGTATAAAATGTTACCTAAAACAAAGGTTGCTACATTAAATCAATAATTAGAGAGTTTATTTCATTTTGGTCATGATTAACTTTAAAACCAATAGTTGTTTTTAACATGTTATCAAAAATATTTTACTTGGAAAATACTTATGTTTCCACTAACCATATATAGACATGAGGAAAAAAATTCTATATAAATATTATATGATCATGTCACTTACTTTGATCCAAAACTATATTTTAGTACCTTGTACCCATTACTGGAATTTTTTGGTGTCACCAACCCATTCTGGTTGTGTTATGTAGACACATTCGAAGACTGGTTGTCTTGACATCCAATTTCAAATTTAATGATCATAGAAAGTATCTATAACATGTAAATTTATAATGAATTTAGGGATAATAGCTTGGTATTTATAATTGATCCATACTAGCACCGCACTTTTACCTACCATGTATAATTATTCCAAAATACCCACTAAATTATTCAAAATAATAACCACCTATACTTTGATACATTGAATCCATTATTATATTTTAATTGATCATGTCAATCTTTTATTTTTTTCCATTTACTACTTACATGTTTGAATAAGTATTCTCAATGAATGAACTATCACCCGCTATTGTGGATGTAAAACCAATATCATGGTTTTAACCTTCTAAGGTAGTATGTTTCTCTAGAAAATTTCTTTGAAACAATTTTTTTGGAACTTTTTCTTATACCAACAACTTGTGAATCTCAACAATTAACTAAATCTATTTCAATATTTCTCCCACTGTCTCAAATAGATTTGTGGACCGTTTTATAGAAATATAGTATCTCTCTTGTCTATACCTTTTTTTATCATATTAATTTATATTATATCCTATATGAACATTAAGATATTAACTAATATGAATATTGTGTTTTACTTCATGAAATTTTGTTTATATCCTTAAAAAACACACTACATATAAACACATGTTCTTGTGACATAATGGATTTATATCATGTTATAACTCTTATGATATCCATATTTTAATATAGTTGGTATATGGTTGTGGGATTATGTTGGTATTTGTGAAGCATGTCCTGAAAAATAATGGATGTATCTACAATGAAAATGAATCTTAACATTGATTCCCCTTTTACTTACATCATGACACTAATGTGTGTCGAGAAATGCGCATTTAGGAATTGCTTCCTGTCACATTTTAATTATCAATGTTTACATATAAGACTCATCATAGATCCTCTTAGTAATATCATGACTTTGATGTGTATATAGAAATGTGTGTTTAGGAATTTCTCCATGCTATAAATTAATAATAATTCTTTAAATGTAATATGTATCATCAATCCACCTTACTATCATCATGACATTGATAAGTATAAGAAAATTTTCATTTAGGTAATACTGCACACCATATTTTATGATTGATGAATGCTTGGTAAATATATTCTTCAGCACATGGACCCAAGGCTACTCATATGTTCTGATCATGCACACTTCAATTTCATATTCCTAAAATATCCAAAAGAAATATTTATGAAGTATATTTAACACTATTTTTTACAATGGAATAGTTCACGCTCTAATGTTGAACTAATTCTAAAATCTTTGTGACTTATATTTATTTCTAAAGATTTATTTGTCCAAAACTAAATGAGTAAACTTTTTCATAATACCTAAGGTCTATAACTACAAATATAGACTAAAACCATACTGTGTTTATACTTGAAAACTGCTTAGTTTTCTCAGAAAAAATAATTATCTACCACAACTAGGTATTAAATTATTACATTTTATATTCATCGTGTATTAACCATGATTGAAGTATTACTAAACTATTGGTTATAATTCATCATAAACAAAATTAATTCAAAAAATTGAATAATGTGTCATTTTATCCATTGGAAATTTGAGATAATATTTTTGTAATATTTACAAAAGTTCAACTTGAACCATTTACTTGGAAATTAGAAGTTATGAACTTCTCACCTCTAACTTAGCAGTATCCATTATCAACCACTTGCATAATTCACCTTAATTCTTGTAACATTTCTATTATTTCTTGGTTACTGTATTTAAAAATAGATATTTGATATTAATATTGTATTTAATACCCATGAGGTTCAATAGAAACACCACATAAATTTTTTGAATATTCATGACGAAGAAGTGACTACTTAATTTTTCGATTCATTTAATTTTATATTCCATAAACATATCTCATGTCATATGAAGAAAATAATCTTGTGTATAATGCCTTTCCTATTTTCGTTGAAGGATGTTGTGAAGGTTTTCATAGATTTTTTGTCTTTCATTTCAATATGTTCACTATAAGAACTAGTTTTAAAACATTCATTGGGTTCTTATAAACATTGAGAACATTACCAAAAAGGCAATGGATCATTTTCTCCATGCTGTTCATTTTATAATCTTAAATGAAACAGGAGAAAATTGGTGATAAATATTTAATACACTAATGTAAAAACACTATATACCCACGGTTTAGAATCGTGGTTATAGCCCCTAAAACCATGGGTATATCCTATACCCACGGGTTTAAGAACTATGGCGCTGGGAGGTGTTAGTATAAATCTATAGCCATGGTTCTTAAATTTTTGGTGTATGCAATTTAAATGGCATGACCTATACCCACAATTTGACCCAACCATGCGTATAGTTCATCTACTGGGATTTGATCCCAACACCTCCCACATACAGTCCAACGACCTTACCACTATCCTATAACACATTTTATGTTCTTATAGTTAATATATATATATATATATATATATATATATAATTCATATTAAAGTATTTATTATTATTATTATTATTATGAAAAAATAATGGGCTAACCTATACCCACAGTTTGGTCAAACCATGGGTATAGGTTCTTCTCGAATTTTTTTCCCTAGGAAACCTATTGTCACTATTTTCAAAAATTGTGGGTATATGTTGGGCTATACCCATGGTTTTATAAACCATGGGTATAGGTTCTTCCTACAAAAATTTTCCCCCGTGAAACCTATAGTCACAATTCTCAAAAAACTGTCAGTATAGGTCCTTCCCATGAATTTTTTCCCATGAAAACTATACCCACGATTCACCAAAAATTGTGGGTATAGTCTTGTTTTTCAATAGTGATAAATGAGATGCTTTGAATGATTCTGACTCATCTTTCAATTTACACTCATTTAGTGAAGTCGTTAATTTATTCTTATCTCACATAACATTCTCCTTACTAGATGCTCAGAGATGAGACAACATGTGAAATCATACATGTCTTGATGTTTTATTCTCATCTCACAACATAAATTGATGGTATCATTATAATGTAAACATCAAATACATCAACATGAGTCTCCTGTAATAATCCATGTAACCCTCACTTCCTGCGGTGGATCAATTAGTATTGGGGACTCCAGTACCTTGAATTTTCTATATCGTAGAACATTTCACAAAGGCTTGTATTACTCGTTTGAAAATCATTCTGGTTTGGACACGTTCTTTATCCAATAATAATCGTAGCATATATCAGTGCCATTTCATTCCATTTATTCTAAAAAATAAAATTTAATAGATTGGTGATCTTATCTTAATTACTGATTAGATGTTAAAGATTAATTAAATCATTAAACATCTCTCACTATTTTGTGGAACCATGGTAGTCCTCACTGCCAGATTTAGAATACTCAAATGTTCGAGTAATCTAGTGAAAATGATCACTAAATCCCATCCTCATCAACCAAGTTATGGTTACGCCTCAGAGGGTTTCAAGAAAGGAAGTCCACTAGCCAACTACATTAACTTGTATCTTGTTGAACTATTGAGTTAATTCCCAGCTTAAAAAATCATAAACATGATTTACTAAATACTTTTCTTCTAATGATGCAACATTCTAACTATGCCTACTTCTTTGCAGGCATCATAAGTTATGTCGGCTCATCATCCTCATAAAAACTCCTCAGTAGTAAGAGGCACCCTCAACTATGGATCACGATCACCCTATAATCAATTTTTTTTCAAATTCGAATGATGGAAGGCATTAGGAAATAACATTTCTTTGAGGGTTTTTTGTCATTTCTGGGAGAACGAAGTCATTTTCTATGTGATATGCCCATAATATGTGGTCTCACTCACAACCAACCATGTAATAAATAAAAAACATTAATCTTGTCTTAGATTTAATTGATATTTGTATATTTTTTTATTATTTTATGTTATTACGTAATCTTGAAAATATGCACATATATAAAAATAATTAATAGTACATAAATTAAATAAACTATCCAAATGATCTTGAGATTCTATTATTCATTGATCCATTTAAACTAAATGGATCAACCATGACCTATGAGTAAAATACTTGTGTTGAGTATTTAATTGAATCATGGAATGTATCCTGATCCAAACTAACACCATATGGTCTGGAATATCATCTCATCTCAATGTGGTCCACACCTTCTATCATCCTCATCATAATACATACATACATGCTAATTGGTTATGGGATCTCAAGAAAGCATAATACACATAAATAAAATTTATTTATGACATATACATGACATATTTTAAAGTTATTTTTCATTTATTTTCCATTCATGCTTTGTTTTGGGGGTTTCCAAAGCTTTTATGGAGGAAGGGGCGAGTTTTCATTAATTGGGCCAAACCGTGAGCTCAATTCCAGATTTAAAAATAAATTTTCTTTCTTTTATAAATTTTTTATTTTTTAATAATTTGCACTCATTCCAATTCCTAAATGAAATCCCATGACGTATTAACACCACCATTGAAATTTGGAACCTTTATTAATCCATAAAAATGGTGTATTGGGTGTTTTTATTTAAGGAATTGGGCCAGTCCGAAGGTCTATTTCCAATTATAAAAACAAAATTAGTTTAATTAATATGTTATTCAATTTGAAATATTTTTCCGTGATTCCAAGTCTCACCTAAGACCATTGAACCCAACTGCGCGCTGAGCCTCTTTCCCCCCTCTTTGGATCTCTTGTTCATCGTGAATTAGTGCAGAAAAGTACAGGGTTTCTCAAATAGGCCAGAATTGAAAAGGTAACTTCATTCCTTCTTAACTCTCTCAGTTCTTACTCTTTTTCCTCCATTACGGTTCCTACATAACCTCCTAATCCTTCTTCTAACCTCCTTTAAAGTTTTGACTATTTTAAAATTCAGCTACTGGTGTATTTGGGGCGATTCTTCGAGATCCCTCAAGTAAGTGAGTTTCTTTCACTCTTCTTTCAATTTTCTTAGGGTTTCATTCATTGTTCTTAGTGTTTCTTCCCTTACCATTGAGGTTCCTAATGTCTAGAAACTAGGGTTCTGAAAGTAGGGTTTAACCTTAGGTTTTCTTGGTCAATTCTTGTGGTTTTAGGTTTGATCTATGTCTCTCTTGGTGCGGCGATGGTGCGATTAGATTTTCGCACGGAGATTCAAGGTTTTTCGTTAAATTGGTAGGTGATTCCTTGTTTATGCAATTTATGTGAATTATCTTTCTTTGTTTTTTATATTTTCATGTTTATTGAATTTTATTATGGCTGAAAAATTAGTTTTAGTGGCATTTGTATTCAAAAGGAGTTTGAAGTGCCATTTTTAGGTGAAATTGGGAGTTATTCCTAGAAATATTTTAAGGGTTCAATTGGGGATGCCCTATAAATACTTAGATGATTTTATTGAACTGTAATAGGGCTTAAAATCCTGTTTTGAATGTTTATCCTCTTTGGTTGTTGCTGTGAAGATGGGTTTTAATGGTGTGTTGTGAAACATGTGATTTTTCAGTGTCATGTTTGTGTGAAAATGGAGGTTTTACAAAGTTATCATTTCTTGGTTCACTTGAGGCTGCCCAAAAAAACTGATTTGTTGGTTTCATTGAAATATATTGGGCTGTCTTTTATATTTTGCTAATTTAGAAGTGTGCACATAGTGTGAAAAGTTTGGGGTTTAAAGAGTTTTGGGTTCAAAACTATGCGGGGTTTTGAGAAGAAGTTTTATTGAAAATCAAAGTGTTTTGTTGTGTGTTTTAAGTGGTATAAAATGTGTGTAGCGACTGTACTGATTTTATGTGACCAGTAGTGGTGATAGATATGAAAATTGATTTGTGTAGAATTCTGAAATTGTTTGATCACAAAGGGGGAATCCCGGGTACCAAGGTGGGGTGGATGTGTACTAGTACGGTTAGTGGACCAGATGGGTTTTGTCCCTATTTCACTTAGAATTTGGATAACGACAACTATAACTAAACTATATGGATGATGAATGAGGACCACTAGGTTATGGTTATGTTCCCTACTAGTGGCTCGTGCACGAGAACAGATTTTACTATGGTTATTTTACCCCGAGGTACGAGGTGCATGGGGCCCGAGACTATTTAGTGCCTAGGGGTGTTCCCAGTTTTGTTTCTCATTGTATTTGTGGTATTTTCCCTTGTCTTGGGGTATTTTTGGCAGTAATTTACTGTATCTAACATTTCTATTTAAATGTGTGAATGTTCATAAAGTTTAGCTTGAAAACTATTTTCAATTGAAGGTTGCATTTATTGAAATTTATCACTGCTTTTCTTTGTGTATTAAAACTGTTTGTTATTTCACATTGTATTGCATTCTCTTTGAAATTATTGGGTGGTATACTATTGGGCTTAGGCCACACCCTACTTACACCCCTTGGGTGTAAGTAGACTTGGTTATATCTGACTCAGGTAAAGGAAAGGCTTTGGGTGGTGGCGGTTCGGGGGTGTTAGTTCTCATCCTTGGTGCAGATTTGTGGAGACGTCTTGTCGGTGATGACCCCTTGTCATGTGAAGTCCTTGAGGATGTCTTGCTGCTGTCTTTATTTGTATTTGGATCACTTTTTATGTCTTTAAACCAATGTATTCAGTTCTGGTTTTTGCTTAAGACTTGTCTGGCTCAAAAATTTCAGATTTATATTATGGATTCTTTTTAAGTTTATATGATTCCATACTCAGGTAAATCATTTCCAGACATAAATTAATGAAATTCAGGAACTTGTGCTAGCCCGTGGGGATAGGGAACGCCCTTCAGGCCTTGCCACATGCCGGGTTTGGTGCTGGTATTGGTGGCGACCAGGTTCGGTTCGTGACAATCTAGGTACGCATACCCTTATATATATAATGAAGAGTAAGGATAATGCGCAGGCCACCTATTTTATTAAATAATTACAAACATCGCATGTATCACATGTTGTTGCATAAATACTTAAATTAATAACTTCCATACATACATTGGTTGGTCATTTCTCAAGATCGATCGATACACAATTAAATGCTTGATTAAATTAAAATATAATAAATTTATGGTTGAGATCATTTCAATAAATTGAATTAATTACTTAAATTCTTGTAATTTAATTACGTTCGGTCCCTGGAATAATTTAGGTTATCTTCCAAAATTAAATTAATCAATTAATTTAAATTTATATAAAAAATAAATGAATTTTTTAAATAATAAAATTACTATTATTTTTCATAATAGAAATGATATAGAAATTTTTTATTAAATTAAAAAATACACATGCACTCATACAAATTGCTGGTGAGATGGTGGTGTCGTTGAGTTGACCAGGCGGCAGTGGTGGTACGATGAATGGTGCCAAGGGCATCGGCGAGGACAGTGGATGGAGGAGGGCGGCAGTCGGTCCGCCGAACGAGGGTCACCTGTGGTTGAGCTGGTCACAGCGATGGCGTCATGAGTTGGCAGGAGGAGGCGACCAGAGAGTCGTGCGGGGGAATGGCAGCACGAGAGAGTGACCTTTCTTTGTGGACTCGAACAACCACCGCCCCATCTTAATTTATCCTTTTGTTTTTATTTGACACTCAAAAGCCTATTTTCATTAAGCTGTTTGAAAAGAAATATTTGTTTATTCCAAAACTGGTGTAATGGAAACCTACAGTGCAAGATTGTTTCGGTGGAACGTGGCCCAAATAAGCATCTAAAAAACAAAATATATACTTACACACATGCGTGTGTTTTATTCATATTTAAAGAATGCATTGTTCCGAATTATTTCTTATGGCCATAACGTGGTTGTCCAAGATCTGATGGATTCATGGTCAGATCTGTTGAGATTAAAATGGAACTCTTTACTTAAATTTAATTGTAAATTAATTTTTCCGTGACTTAAATCATCACACAGTCATGTTGATACTTATTTAAGCTATTGGGGGAGAGAAACTGAAGCCGATGAGCTAGGAATTTAAAAATTTTCACTAGCGATTGACCTAACAACACCATGATTATAAAGGAGCACCCCCGATAAAAGCCTATGGATTTTTGTCTGAAGGTTTTAAGCACAAAAATAAAATCAAAGAAGTACCTTGTTTGATTTGGATCTATGTTCGACATCTTCTTGTCGCCAATGATCATTTCACAAAGCAATTGAAGCATATTCTCTCTAGATCATCCCCACATGCTTTACAAGTCTGCAGGAATGTTGTTCATCAGAATCTGTGTGCTATCATGGATGTTCGTTGACCCCTTCAACATTCCAACAATCGTTGCAACTCTTTTATGATGATCTTGGATGGAGATCCATGAATTCCTTCTTGGAATATAGTTTTTCTATTTCAGAATTAGGAGAAATTAGAGAGAAGCTCTCACAAAAAATAGTCTACACCATGCATACATCTTCCTCCGTATATATTGAGTTGTAATATTACTAGTAAAAAATATCCTCCACCCCAAAACATTTACTACTCAAAACTCAAGTCATTAATGACATCTTATTACCAACTAACTGAGTCATATACATCATTTATATTTTTATAACTTACCAATAATTTAATAAATATATTACGTGATAAAAGTGAGATATTAACTTGACTCATCATTACCTCAAATAATAAATGAATATAAATTATTTCTTAAATATTTTTTGTTTGTATAATATTTTTCATGCATTTACTTCAATATTTGTAAATACCTTTAATATATAAATTAAATGATAATTATTCTAAACTCAAATAATATGAAATTTTTTATTCCTTGGTGTCCTTATATCTTAAAGATCACTCGGACCCCGTGGTGGGTCCCACCATGTCCTAATCTTATATTCACCAGAATAGGTCGTCCTTTTGAATAAGCATTGTGGGTGACCATATAGGACCTTATCTCATTATCCGTGAATGGTATTCAAAGTCGAGGAGAAAAGTCTAGGAACCCATCAAGTCCCCTAAAGAGATAATGAGACGTTATAACAATGACAATCTTTCTATGAACACACACCATGTAATATAATCACTTTGCCTCGTAATTTTTCATAAAAAGGGTCTCAAACATTTTTTCATCACCCTTTCTTTCTGTATTGTTTGTTTACTTAACTATATGGGCTTGCTTTCAATGACCATGACCATGTATTTAATAAAGGCACAACCATCCTTGTCGACCGTGTCTGAGATATCTATTCACATTGGAAGTGACATATTCTATCTTGATTATTCAATCAATGCCATACCACCAGTAATTCGCCTAATGCAAGCTACCTCCCTATGACTTCAATGTCATTGTTTTCATCTTGCATCAAAATATGTGATCAAATTACATACACTATAAATAATTTCATCTTAGGAGACCAATACAAGTGTTCGCAAATAGGAATGACCGATATCACCAAAAACATGTGGTGTTCCTATTAGCGGGTCAGTCCTCGTGATCTCATCTACTCGAGATAGCCATGTGTGAACATTATGAAAAAATGTATCAATGCTTATGCGTCCCCAACACCTGATGGCCATACATAATCTATGTGTAGTCTATATGATGTATCTACACAATATGAATTATGATTATGTTAAATTCTATAGTATTCCCCAACAACGGAACTAGCGTAGGTTCAAAGTCATGCCACACTCGAATTTAGCTGGGTTAGAGTGACACACAGGTGGTGGGTTGGGCCCAGGATAGACATAGTGTTGTGCCCACCTAGACCTCATTACCCAATTACTCATTGCCCCACGGGGCACATACTATTGGTTGTGTCCCTGTGGCGGTGTTTGGAAGGTCTTGGTTTCAATCCTCTCCACGCACATGTAGGTAGATTTTGGTTTTTTATTCTCCCTCCCTGCACTAATGTAATAAATTTCCTAGTATCTCGATGTACTCGTTATATCCTAGGAATTTCTATAACTTTTTTATACTAAAAATAATCTATGGAAATTACCATTTAAATAGTATAAACATAAATATCAATAATATTATGGTAAGTGTAAATAATTCATAACTCACTGTATACATTAAATGAAAATCGAAAATTACTATTTATGTTAGGTCATGGGAACTTACTATTACAAAAAAATCTTTGTAAAATATATAGTATATATCCATGGCTGCCTTATAATATTTTTTTTTCTAAACATGATTCCCATTAAACTTCAAACATAAAATGCGGTTTTTAGAAATTTCTTGACATGTAGATTCATCTAAACAATACTTTCCACCCTAAAATAGGTAGGAAATGTGAGAAAATGATTCGGATCCTAGAGGACATGTTCATGCATGAATATTAGATATTTTGTGTTTGTGTGAGGTATCCTAGTTCTAGTAGAGTTTTTATAAAAAAAATAAGTATTTGGATTCAAATTAGATTGTGAATTTTGAAGATTTTAATTCTAAGTAACATTAACCACCTCTATGTTGGATAATGGTTGGGGAGTCTATAATTATTGGGCTGAGCCTCATGCATAAGACTATAGAGTTTATCCAGCACAATAAGAAGCAGTTAAAAACTGATTTGTGTAGAAAAATATTTGTTACTAACCAAAGAATCCACCTTCTATAATTTGAAATGTATAATCTATTGTTCTTTTGAGTATCACTAAGATTGTGGGATCTTCATATTTGAATATAGGTTAATTTTGAAACTTGTTTCATGGGTCCATTTGAGATTCTATAGAGGATTTGTATAGTGGCATACTGATTATCTCTTTATCAACAATTTCGTTCCATGCATGATTTATTTCATGTATCATAGCTTTTGTGATACGATCCTAACTCTTTCCATGTGATTCTCTAGGAAAATGTCGAGATCGATACTGATGTGTCATTTGAGTTACTTCTAAGTCATATAGTTGACAAGTGTGAGAAGACTCTATGTAGAAAAATGGTACCTACGGTACGAGGGAAACAAAAACATGTCAATATCCTGGAGGGAAGAAGGAATGAGAGTATCGAATTTCTGCATTGTTTCTAGATCTATTCACCATTGAGTCCTAGTGATTCTTAGAGACAAAGCTCAAGGATGAGAAACTGTACAGTGTGTAGGTTGTAACACTCCAAACCCAATCAAGGTATCGACATGGTTAAATTATTACAAACAATGTTTATTATAGTGATTTTGGTTATATATAGGTGTTAGTAGAGACCAAAAGTCGTTTCTAGTAGTCGACCCCTATTTTTAGAAAGAAATCTACTACATGTGGATCTTCATGCTACATCATGTGAGGGTTGTTCAATGATTAATGTGGAGAGGGGAAAATCATGATTTAATATTGAAATGTTGTTCAATGATATGTTCTCATGTATGAATACATTCTATGGGGTTAATGGATATATGATATTAACTCTCTAGCATTAGGAAAAACCACACCACAGTAAAAGGCAGTACTCAATCACATGGTCTGGCTAAGAATGCGAATCTTACATGGCAGGCTATTCATGACACCACACCCTAGGTTGTGCCATTAAGGACTATATAATGGGGAGGTTTCATGACAAATCATGTGAGGGATTGGATGTGGGAGTAATGCCATTAGGGGAGGTTTCACTATGAATAGGGAGTCCTTGTAGTAAACTCATAGAGGCTATGGATTATTTTTGGTTCTTATGAGTTGTGTATTATGACTAATAAATATGGCCCCAATGTGAGGGGAGCCCTAGAAGGTCATTACGCTACAACCATAATGGTCACACCACAACACATGAGAAAGATTTTTTTAAATGGATTATTAATTAAAAATTTAAAATATTAAAATCAATTAGATTATATTTTATCACATTTTGTTTTAGTGAACATCCATAGCTCTTCACCCTCTTCATTTCCTCTTCAAGTAGGATATCCTTTATCGTTCAATCGTTTCCCATGTCGTATGGTTTGTTGGATCCATGTTGGTGTGTCTACCTACCCTTATAAATTATTTATTCATCATCATACTATTTCATAATTTACACTGATTATCATCATTTAAGATGTTGTTAGTTTTTTTCTCTAGTTTCTTCATTGGTCCCATTTGGGACTGAATAATCTTTTGAAATTAAATGGTAACATTCATATAAGAATTATTTAGGTAGTATTAATGTTATCTCTATGTTACGGATTCATTTATAATGGGTGTGTTATGTGCGTTCGCACTAACCTATTTCATGCTTGAACTAAAAATGATTTTCCCTTTTATTTCAAACTCGAATAACCTTGTTTGATCCAAAAGTGACCTATTAATGATTATAAAACCACTATTTTCAAATCATATTTAAGGGGGCTATAAATGTAGTGAAAATTTTCAAAGGCACCTAATGGGGTTTCCTCGATGGAATCTTTGACCTAGTGAGATAACATAGAAACTCTCAGATAATTCCCTTGATTGAGAGTATGTGCTAAATGTGGGATACAATGGAAGAATCCCTATGTGTGTATGGGTTTGGGAACTTGGTTATGAGAGTTACAACCTCATGAGAACTATAACGGTGAGCCAAAAAATTGACATGATTTAGCATGATAATAAATTATAAATGATATATATATATATATATAACATGGTTCAATTTAAATTTTGAAATATGGTTGATACCTCATATATAATGGTGAAGATCAGCTAATTGATTAAAACTAGATATTAATTTGTTACTTTTCCCACCATAGTTGTGAATGGTGATTAGTGATGACAATAATGGTGAGTGTTACACTAACTCTTGGGATTAATTTTTAGATATGGTTATAATTTCATCTTCTACTTTTCTCACCTCATTCTTTAACTGATGTAACTTTCTAGGTGCACTCTAAAATATGCATGATGTGAATATTTTAATCATGGAATGAATAGTCAATTCCATTATATCTCTTAAACAACAAAAACCATCACATCATGACATATTTATTTATAGTGATAACTGTATTTCCTTCTTCTAAAAATATGCATGAACAGGACACTACTGGAAAGGGGAGTTTTCCCAACACTTGTATACCAACGGTTCAAAGGAACCGTTGGCATATGTTGTCTTTCCCAACGGTTTGTATAAACCGTTGGGAAAGGCAAACATAGTTTTCTCGACGGTTTCATAAAACCGTTGGGAAAGATTGGGTTTTCCTTAGTTTTCCGAACGGTTTTAAAACTGTTGGGAAAGATTGGTTTTTCCCAACGGTTTTTAAGAACCGTTTGGAAAAAAGCCCCAAATACCAAAATGCAGGTAGCGGCCTCTCCATGATTCCAGAAGCTTTTCTCTTGTCTCCTAGAGCGATTCCTTGGCAGAAGCACTTCCCAATCCCCACATCTTCCATCGGATCAGCACCTACCAGGTTATACTCCTTCTATATTAAATCAAGGATATAGTTACACCTCTTATAAATCATATCCTTCTATTCTCAACGATTTCTTTATTCCCAATTTTTAGGGTTTTTGTAAAATTTTATGATTGTTCCACGAATTGTGTACTCAAATCCCTATATCGTTGTATGTCTAATTAATGTTTCATTGCACATTTACATTTATAAGGGCATGGTTTCTCTTTATTGTGTTCTAATTTTGAAGATTCGTAGTTTTTCTTAATCTTATTCAAATATTATAGCTTCATGTATAGGAACTAATAAGAAATTGTTTGTAATATTTATTGATATTATTTCATAAAAATCACTCCTTTCATTAAGATCATGCCAACCATGAAGATCTTGTTCATCTTAATTTTTTTACACTACGTGTATTACATAACAAGTATGTATCATGTTTCTATCAAAATCTATATATATATATAATGACACACTGTTCACTTATCCTTTTCACAATAGAACATATGGAGTATCTTCTTGAACTTTGCCAAATAGTATGTGGTCCCTAATTAGTACTTCTTCCTTCTTCATGAAACTAATTCACAGAATGTCAAATTCACAATATTAGTGAATATTAGTTTTTCTAATATAACCATTAATCATTCTACCTTTGACATCGTAAATGTGTTATTCAATCACCTTTTTAAAACACAATTACCATTTTCACTAATTTGGGGTTCCTCAAAATGCTTGGGAAAATCATAAAAATGCATGTATTGAATCGTGTTTCTCATATGGTTTCATGGATACAAGTTCATCTCGAAAATCATGACTGCGTGGTTCAAATATCATGAGGACCGTGAGATTATTATTCTTCACACAAATGAAGTTTTTTTCTACAAATATGTGTTTTTGTTTTCACTTTTGATTTGGCCGAAAGGGGAGCTTTGTGGTCATTAATCATGGTTGTGGGTGGTCATTTATGATGTAAGATAGTATGACTTCATTTTACTTGATATATCCAATATTATTATTGATTTATATTCAATTTTATTATCTTTAACTAGTTATGTTATTTAATAAGTTGATATTAATGGTTGTAATAATGACGATATGGTATAAGGGTTCATATGGTGTGTATAAGGGTTCACGTGGTGTGTATAACGGTTGACATGGTATCAGTGAACTCAATTCATTAATTTATGCCTTCATTCTCACTAGCATGTAAGAAATTGAGTGATTTCAACTCGTCCTCACATGATTTCTTACCTTAGATAGTGTCCAACATATGGAATACGAGCTTTTGAATTCATCAGTTAACCAGGATCATATATTCCATTTCCCCCAAGATGAATGTACTAATATAACTTTAGGGTAAACTAAATATGGTTCTCATTGTATGTTTTATATTATGTGTCCTTCTTGGCCAATACTCACTTTTATGAGGGTGGGGTTCTTTTCACTACATCGACTACAAACTTCTTCCTTTATCGTTTACTTAAATGTATTTTCTATTAAAGTTCAATCCTATTGAATTTTTTATGAAAAAATGACATATATAAATTCTTTTTACAGAATGGACCGAAGTTGGATGTATGAAACCGATCAGATCTCAAGCGATTTTTAAAATAATTTGAAGTGCTTTATAGATTTTTCATTTCACAATGCTTTAGATAGTGGTCGCATACACTGCCCATATTCTAATTGTGTTGGTAGACCTTGGTTGAGCCATGAAAAAGTCAGCTACCACATAACCAAAAATGGTTTTCAAGCAAACTACTTTGTGTGGAATCACAATGGGGAGAAAATGAAATCTCAAATTGGTGATGATCGAAATGAAAAGACTGGAATGGAGAATTTGTTAGATGATCGGTTTCCATTTATTTGACATCATGAAAAACAAAGGATTTCGACTCAAGAAGATTTCGATATGAGAACACCTGATGCATCTAGTGAAAATGATGATATTTATAGGGTGAAAAAATTGAATGATGCTGCCACGACTCCAGTATATCGACAATGTGATAAAATGAAAAAGCTGTAATTTTTAATCCGATTGTTTCATGGGAAAACTATGTATGGGATTTCTAATACAGTAATCGATTACATTCTTACCCTCTTGAAGGATTTACTTCTAGATGATGTAGATATTCCCTCAAACCACTATATGGCATGGAAGTTAGTTGGGAACTTGGATTTTCAAGAAACAAAATTCATGTTTTCCCGAAAGATTGCAGTTTATTATGGGAGGAAACCGCTGAACAAAATGATTGTATTAAATGTGGCACATCCCGCTGGAAGTCAAAATCTGATGGAACACTATCCCGTGTTCCACATAAAGTAATGTGGAACCTTCCATTGATCCCCAGACTCCATAATATTTTTATGTCTGATGACATATCAATAAAAATGAGATGACATGATACCGAGAGAAAGAAGACTAATGATGAGTTGGTTCATCCTGCAGATGGATTTGCATGGCAGAGATTTGATACTCGACATCCTGATTTTGCAGCTGACGTGCGTAATGTAAGGCTGGGTCTTTCATGCAACGATTTTAATCCATTTGGGAAGATTCTTACTTCACACAGCACATGGCCAATTTTTATACACATTTATAATCTTCCCCCATGGTTGTGTATGAAAAAACCTTTCACTTTCATGAGTATACTCATATCTGGTCCTTCTGATCCCGACATTGATATTGATGTCTACATGCAACCTTTAATAAAAGAGTTGATACTTCTTTGGGATGTGGGTGTGCGCACATACGATGCATGTTTGAAAGACATATTTCAGATGCGTCATGTGCTTATGTGGATGATCAATGATTTTCCGGCTTATGCAATGATGTCTGGATGGAGTACGAAGGGAAAATTGTCATGCCCAGTTTGTATGTAGAATACAGGATCCAGAATACTGAAACATAGCTGTAGTTTCAGTTTTATGGGACATCGACGATTCTTTCCAAAGGATCATCCATATAGAATGAATTGTCGAAGATTTGATAATATCATAGAGACCGATGATCCACCTCAGCGTATGTCTGGAACTGACATGCTTAATGAATTAAAAGATTTCAGTTTTTCTGTTCAGGAAGGGTCAAATGAAATCTGGAAAGAGAAATAATGTTTCCACTGAAACCTGTTACAATTGGAGGAAGAGGAGTATCTTTTTTTATTTTCCTTATTGGTCAACCAATTTGTTACGTCATTTCTTAGACGTAATGCATATTGAAAAGAATATATGTGAAATGTTGCTTTCGGTTCTTCTAAATGTCAAGGGGAAGACAAAAGATGATTTACGATCTCGGCGTGACTTAGTAGATTGGGGCATCAGACCAGAATTACATCTTGTACGTATCAGTGAAAATAAATGGAAACTTCCATGTGCTTCTTATGTGATGACACCTACGAAAAAAAACAATTTCTGGAAGTATTAGAGACTATTAGAGTTCCTGATGGCTATTCAAGCAACATATCTAAACGGGTCAACAGAAGATAGATGAAGCTAAAATATTTGAAGACTCATGATTATCACGTTCTACTATATGAGTTTCTTCCAATAGAAATCCATAATCTTTTGTCTAATAATGTAAGGGTGGATGTTATTCGGTTGTGCCATTTGTTTAAAGATCTTTGTGCTAAGAAGTTGTCCAAGTCTTTCTTGCAAAATATGTTGACAGATGCCCCATTAATTTTGTGTGAGTTGGAGAAAATATTTCCTCCATCATTTTTCACATGCATGCTACATCTGACTATCCATATTCCCACTGAAATACTTATCAAAGGATCTGTTTCTTTTTGTTGGATGTATCCAACTGAAAGAAATATGTTCACATTAAATTCTTATGTCCGAAACAAAAATCATCCCGAAGGTTCTATCGTGAACGGTTACTTGGATCAAGAATGTATGGATTTCTACTTGATGTATTTTTATGATCTTACAACAAGATTGAACAAACCAATGAGAAATGAAGAAGAATAGTATGAGAAAATTGAACCCAGTTTTCCATCACTTCTTTAAACAAGAGGAATTCCTGGATCATATACATTGAAGACATTAATCCATGAAGAGCGGGAGATGGCACATCGCACAGTTTTTTTCAACTGTGATTTGTTCGATGACTATATCAGGTAACTAAATTGATTATGTATATCTTACATATATATCTGTTAAACTATTCATATTTTTTTATCTGTAGGGAACATAAAACAATGATAAATAGAAACCATCGTTCTTTATCTTTGAGAAGGAGTGAGACTTTGCATAGCAAAGAGTTTTCTGCTTGGTTAAAATTGAAGGTATAAAAAAATTAATGTTTAAAATAATTATATCAATATTTTATTAAGTTTAATAGTCATTTATATTGCAGGTATTGAGTTTGTCCGCTGACTCTGTCTCTGAGGAAATAAGAGCTTTGGCTTTTGGTCCTAATACCGTGGTTCATGACTGTAAATCAATTGTTATCAATGGGTACAAATTTATTGTCACTGAACGGGAAAAGAACACGAGAATAAAACATGATGGTGTTATGGTTACTGCAACAACAGATTTTTATGCTAGTGCATCAGATAGTAGACCGCGATTTGAAAATGTGGGTTATTATGGAGTTGTTGAGAAAATAATAATATTGGATTATTACTCTCATGGACGAGTCATAATGATGAAATTCCATTGGTTTGATTCTATGATGAGACATGACACATTTATTGATGATTGTGGATTTTGAGTAATTAATATGCCTCGCACTCTTACTACCAAAGAACCATATGTGTTGGCATCAATGGCTAAACAAGTTTTTTAAGTCAAAGACCAACTTCGACCTGAATTTGGTGTCATAGTTGAAGTAATTCCAAGACATATTTTTGATGATGGTGTTGATGGAATTGAAACTGTCCCTAGTTCCATTGGAACCAATCCATTTATTTCTTTTGAAGACTCAAATAGCTCAATTGTCAGAGTTGATTGTGAACCTGAAGTTGTGGTTGAAAATATATAGAATCATTCATCCATGTTCTCAATTCTTTTGATTTACCACAAGTTGGGTTTTTAAGGTTGGTAATATTAAAATTGATTTAGTATTGGTCACAAATATGTTTTAGCTGACTTGACCATTATGTGAATTTTCAATGTTTATTGGTTGCAGTTTTATTTGAATTGCATTTTATAATTTGGAATTGAACTATATTCAAACATAGTCAAACAATATTTCTATCTTGGTGAACATTAAAACTTGTATGATTTATTAAATCCATTCAATCTCTTCTAAAACAATTGATAGCTTACTTGACCATTATGTGAATTTTCAATGTTTATTGGTTGCAGTTTTATTTGAATTACATTTTCTAATTTGTAATTGAACTGTATTCAAACATAGTCAAACAATATTTCTAACTTGGTGAACATTAAAACTTTTATGATTTATTAAATCCTTTAAAGCTCTTCTAAAACAATTGATAGCTGACTTGACCATTATGTGAATTTTCAATGTTTATTGGTTGCAGTTTTATTTGAATTGCATTTTATAATTTGTAATTGAACTGTATTAAAACATAGTGAAACAATATTTCTAACTTGGTGAACATTACAACTTGTATGATTTATTAAATCCATTCAAGCTCTTCTAAAACAATTGATAGATGACTTGACCGTTATGTAAATTTTCAATGTTTATTGGTTGCAGTTTTATTTGAATTGCATTTTCTAATTTGGAATTGTACTGTATTCAAACATAGTCAAACAATATTTCTAACTTGGTGAACATTACAACTTTTATGATTTATTAAATCCATTCGATATCTTCTAACACAATTGATAGCTAAATTACCAATGAATCCCCCTATTCCATCATATATTTAGTTCTTTGGGTTACACATTAGTTTTCTTTTTCTAATTAATTACATATTTGTTTTAAAAAGTAGGAAATGAAGACAATTGAAGAGAGACGAAGGAAAAAAAATTTATGGAGAACAATCGTCGAATGACGTAGTTGGGAATTCCACCATTAGTGCATGTAGTGAGTACTTTATTTCAAATTGATATATTTAAAGAATATATAATGTCATGTGATTAATTTTTTTTGTAAAAATTTTTGTAGGATCCACCTATACGTCGACAGTTATTCGACGAGGAGCCTAGTACTGGTCCTAGTACTTAGGCCGGTGGTATGAGGAGGGTTCGTACCAGAGGTGGACGAGTAGATGCGCGTACCTGACTAGACCCTGCCCCTCCCACTGACATGTCATCCTTCCCACATTCTGATCCCGATGTGTCGTTAGGGACACACGGGATATTTAGGCCTCCCATGTTTTCGCTACCTTCTGCATCTTTTGGCCCATCATTTTCACATCCCATGATGATTCCCACTCCCCAGTCAGCATCCAGTCAGACAGGTATCCCATCTTCTTTTCCTTCTACTTCTGTCTCTCCGAGCTTCTATATTCCATCGTCTTCGACTCCTGTTCCACCACAGGGTGTTCCATCAGTTTCTGTGGATCCAGCGGCGCTCAGCGATCAGTCTGGCACAAGTATATTTATAGAACCCTAACAAATTTTTATAGAAATATTTATTTTCATTATAACATGTTTTGATAAAATATTTGTTTTTCTTTCATGACAGATACATCCACTGACAGGAGGCATGGGTGTGGGAATACACGCATGCGTTCGGTGTGGAGCCGCCGCACACAGGTTATGGTGGATAATAATTAAGACAACCAAATGGTTGAGAAAATAGGGCAGCAATGTCAGAGTTTTTTGGCGACGCTTTGCAAATACTCTGACATCATTCTCGTCAGCCCGCTATCATGGAGACATTTGCCACATGAGGTCAAGGATAGAGCTTGGGTAGAGATATGGGTAAAAAAATCTGTTCTATTTAATGCCATGAATTATTTTTGTATATATATGAATTAATATTTTGATTTCAACTTCGATTTAATTTTCTTGATGGTGAGGGTGCACGACTGGAATGTCTAAAGGATTTAGGTGAGCTTTAGAGAGCCTACAAGCATGATTTGTATATTAGCTGGGTTGCTAGAGTTGGCACTGAGTCAGAGGCGGTACCAGTGGTGGATTATTGTTCTATAGAGAAGTATCGTCAGATGATTACTCATTGGACGAGTACCCAGTTTAAGGTATTAATAACATTTGAGGTATTTAAATAATAACTTTCATGTTTTTCATTAATACTATCTGTTGCATTTTTGAATTTTATTTAGGAATCATCTGGAAAAAATAAAAAGAACATTGATGCAAAAAAATACCTCCACACACTGGGACGCACTACAATGCCTGATCATGAGAGGAAGCAGGTATGACAATTGTTTATAAGTTTTCTTTACGCCTTAAACATTCTTTTTTTCCCCAATTATTTAATATTTTTCTAAAGTTTTCATATAACATTAGTTTTCAATGACATTGTAGAGGCAAATACAAAATATTGAAGGATGTGTGCCTCGAGCAAAACTGTTTTGCTTGAGTAGACGACAAAAGGATGGAAGTGCCGTTAACGAAGTGACTCAGCAGCAGATTGTAAGTTTTAATCTATTGAATTTATATTTTAATATCTATTTTGCAACTTAATGATATATTTATATTTGTAACAGGCTGCTTTAGAGGCCCTTGATGCCCAAGAACCAGACAATTTTGGGCTAACAAATCACTTACATCAGGTCTTGGGAGTGGAACATTCTGGAAGAGTACGCTGCCGACCTAGGATAGACCCGAAGAGGTATCGGCCCTCCTCAGGTATGAGCTGTAGTGCCACCGAGCTACGGAAAGTTAGGGCACAGGCAGCACAGGCTGAGAAAAGGGCCACAGAGACGGCAGAACAGTCTGGTTGGACAAACAGTGCGTTTATGAAATTTATTGAAGTTCTACATCCTACACTTCCAGCAGAGGCCAGCCCAGCTTTTGATGAGTATATGTCATCGATATGTTCTATATACGGTGCACCAGGTGGCAGTTCTAGTGGTGGTCAAGATGATGTCCATGTTGACGATGATGATGGTGATGAGTCTGATGCGGAAGAGGAGGGAGAGGAGGAGGGTGAGGCGGGTGGCAAGGGCGAGGAGGAGGGAGAGGATGAGGAGGAGGGCGAGGACGATGATGGGGACGAGGACGAGGGTGATGATGATGGTGATGATGGTGATGGTGATGTGGGACATGTTGATCCATTACATTTTTGACTGATATTACTGAGATTTGATATTTAATCTATTCCAGTTATTGGTTTTATCTAGTCTCGTATTATAGTATTGGAGTTGAGTTGTTTTTATATATTATCTTTTTTATGGATGTTGTTGTCTTTTAGTGGTTGTGTGTTTTGGAACCCCCCTCCTTCCTGGACCCTGGACAACCCCCACCCTCCTCCCTGGACCCCGGACAGCCCCGCCAGACAGCCCCCCAGAGAACCCCCCGAACAGCCCCCCACCCTCTTCCTTGGACCCCGGACAACCCCCCAAACACCCCCTGGACAGCCCCCAGATAGCCCCCCGATCAGCCCCCGGATAGCACCCCCACCCTCCTCCCTAGACCCCAGACAACCCCCCAGACAGCCCCCCAGACAGCCCCCCGGACAGCCCCCCCACTTTCTTCCTAGGACCCCAGAAAACCCCCCGAACACCCCTAGAGAGCCCCCGGACAGCCCCCCAAACAGCCCACCGGACAGCCCCCAACCCTCCTCCCTGGACCCCAGACAACCCCCCAGACACCCCCTAGACAGCCCCTCGGGCAGCCCCCCACCCTCATCCTTGGACCCCAGACAACCCCCCGAACACCTCCGAACAGCCCCCGGATAACCCCCAGAACAGTCCCCTGGACAGCCCCCCTCCCTCCTCACTGGACCCCAAATAGCCCCCCAAACAGCCCCCCGGACAGCCCCCACCCTTCTCCTTGGACCCCGGACAACCCCCCCAAACACCCCCCGGATAGCCCCGCCGGACAGCACCCCCACCCTCCTCCCTGGACCCCGGACAGCCCCCCGGACATCCCCCCAGACAGCCCCCCACCCTCTTCCTTGGACCCCAGACAACCCCCCGCACAGCCCCCCCCCCCCACCCTCCTTCTTGGTCCCCGGATAGCCCCCCAGACACCCACCAGACAGCCCCCGGACAGCCCTGCCAGACAGCCCCCCCACCCTCCTTGATTTCATTTAATACTAGAAAATCTATAATATATATTTTATTTATTTTCATCATGATAATCAATGTAAATCACATTTACACATCTAATCAATATCATAGATTCTTGGTATGTTATAAAAGAGATGTATTCATTGGGCATGACATTGTTAGCTCCAAAATGTTTCATAGCATTATAAACTAAAATCTAATCCATACTAAGAATTATATAAAAATATTTTATATAAATATCCACAAGATTTTAAGTAAATACCATTCCACTAATAGACAAATTAGGATTCTCATAAAATGAACAACATTTTAAGTACATACGGAAAACTGACCAAACACATTAGGTTTCAGTTGAAACTTTAGGAGAACGATCCATGGGTCATATGTGACATGTACGAATCAACCCCGCCTCAATCCGAGGCATGGTGTGGCTGACACCACTCAAAGTGTCTACCTTTTGTTTCAAAAGGACGTCATTTTAATTGAAAAAAATAAAATAGCATATGGAAAACTAACCTAACGCATTCGGATTGTGTCTCTACTTCAGATCAACGATCCATGGGTCATATGTGACGTGTACAAGTCAACCCTGCCTCAATTTGAGGTGCGTTGTGGCTGACACCACTCAAAGTGTCTGCCTTTTGCTTCAAAAGGACGTTATTTTAATTGAAAAAAATCAACTGGCATACAGAAAATTGACAAACGCATTCATATTGTGTTAATACTTTAGAAAAACAATCCATGGGTCATATGTGACGTGTACGAGTCAATCAAGCTTCAATGCAAGGCGCGGTGTGGCCAGAATCACTCTAAGTGGCTCTCTTTTTCTTAAAATGGACAACATTTTAATTACATACGGAAAACCAACCAAACGCATTCGGTTTCCATTGAAAATTTAGGAGAACGATTCATGGGTCATATGTGACGTGTACGAATCAACCCCGCCTCAATCTGAGACATGGTGTGGCCGACACCACTCAAAGTGTCTGTCTTCTGTTTCAAAAGGACATCGTTTTAATTTAAAAACATAAACTGGCATACGGAAAACCGAACAAATGCATTTGGATTGTGTTGATACATTATCACAACGATCCATGGGTCATATGTGACATGTACGAGTCAACCCCGCCTCAATATGAGTCACGGTGTGACCAGAATCGCTCTAAGTGGCTCTCTTTTGTTTAAAATGGACGTCATTTTAAGTGAAAAACATCAACTGGAATACGGAAAACCGACCAAACGCATTTGGATTGTGTCGATACTTTAGAAAAACGATCCATGGGTCATATGTGATGTGTACGAGTCAACCCCACCTTAATCTGAGACATGGTGTGGCTGGAATCACTCTAAGTGGCTCTCTTTTGCTTAAAATGGATAACATTTTAAGTACATACGGAAAACAGACCAAACGCATTCAGTTTCCGTTGAAACGTTATGAGAATGATTCATAGGTCATATGTGATATGTAAGAATCAACAACGCCTCAATCTGAGACGCGGTGTGGCCGGCACCACACAAAGTGGATGCCTTTTGATTCAAAAGGACGTCATTTTAATTGAAAAACATTAACCGGCATACAGAAAACCGACCAAACACATTCAGATTGTGTCGATACATTAACACAACTATCCATGGGTCATATGTGACATGTACGAGTCAACCCAGCCTCAATTCGAGGCGCGGTGTGGCCGCCACCACTAAATGTGTCTACCTTTTGTTTCAAAAGGACGTCATTTTAATTGAAAAACATCAATTGGAATATGGAAAACTGACCAAACACATTAGGATTGTGTCGATACTTTATCACAACGATCCATGGGTCATATGTGACGTTTACGAGTCAAACCCACCTTAATCTGAGGCTCGGTGTGGCCGGAATCACTCTAAGTGTCTCTCTTTTTCTTAAAATGTACTACATTTTAAGTACATATGGAAAACTGACCAAACACATTCGGTTTCCATTGAAAATTTAGGAGAACGATTCATGGGTCATATGTGACGTGTATGAATCAACCCCGCCTCAATCTGAGACGTGGTGTGGTCGGCACCACTCAATGTGTATGTCTTCTGTTTCAAAAGGACGTCATTTTAATTGAAAAACATAAACTGGCATACAGAAAACTGAAAAAATGCATTTGGATTGTGTCAATACATTATCATAGCGATCCGTGGGTCATATGTGACGTGTACGAGTCAACCCTGCATCAATCAGAGGTGCGATGTGGCCGCCACCACTCAAAGTCTCTGCCTTTTGTTTCAAAAGAACGTCATTTTAATTGAAAAACATCAACTGGCATATGGAAAACCGACAAACGCATTAGGATTGTGTCGATATATTAGCACAACGATCCATGGGTCATATGTGACGTGTATGAGTCAACCCAGCCTCAATCCGAGGCACGGTGTGGCCGCCACCACTCAATGTGTCCGCCTTTTGTTTCGAAAGGACGTCATTTTAATTGAAAAACATCAACTGGAATACGGAAAACAGACCAAAAGCATTCGGATTGTGTCAATACTTTATCACAACAATCCATGGGTCATATGTGACGTGTACGAGTCAACCCCGTCTTAATCTGAGGCACGGTGTGGCCAGAATCACTCTAAGTAGCTCTCTTTTGCTTAAAATGGACAACATTTTAAGTACATATGGAAAACTAACCAAATGCATTCGGTTTCCGTTGAAAATATAGGAGAACGATTCATGGGTCAAATGTGACGTGTAAAAATCAACCCTGCCTCAATCTGAGATGCGGTGTGGCCGGCACCACTCAAAGTGTCTGTCTTCTGTTTCAAAAGGACGTCATTTTAATTGAAAAACATAAACTGGCATACTGAGAACCGAACAAACGCATTTTGATTGTGTCGATACATTAGCACAATGATCCCTGGGTCATATGTGACGTGTACAAGTCAACCCCACCTCAATCCAAGGCACAGTGTGGCCACTACCACTCAAAGTGTCTGCATTTTGTTTCAAAAGGACGTCATTTTAATTGAAAAACATCAACTGGCATACGAAAAACTAACAAATGCATTCATATTGTGTCGATACTTTAGAAAAACGATCCATGTGTCATATGTGATGTGTACGAGTCAACCCCACCTCAATCCGAGGCACGGTGTGGCCGCCATCAGTCAAAGTTTCTGTCTTTTGTTTCAAAAGAACGTCATTTTAAGTGAAAATATCAACTGACATACGGAAAAGTGACCAAACGCATTCGGATTGTGTCGATACTTTAGAACAATAATCCATGGGTCAAATGTGACATGTAAGAGTCAAACCTGTCTTAATTGGTGGCAAGGTGTGGCCAGAATCACTCTAAGTGGCTGTCTTTTGTTTAAAATGGACAATATTTTAAGTATATACAGAAACCCCACCAAACGCATTCGGTTTCTGTTGAAACTTTAGTAGAACAATCCATGGGTCATATGTGACATGTACGAGTAAACCCCACATCAATGAGAGGCGCGGTGTGGTCGGAACAACTCAAAGTTTCGGCCTTTTGTTTCAAAAGGACGTCATTTTAATTGAAAAACATCGACTGAAATACGAAAAACTGACCAAACGCATTCAGATTGTGTTGATACTTTAGAAAAACGATCCATGGGTTATATGTGACATTTAAGAGTCATCCCTGCCTCAATATGTGGTGCGGTGTGGCCTCCACCACTCAAAGTGTCTGCCTTTTGTTTCAAAAGGACGTCATTTTAATTGAAAAATATTAACTGGCATGCAGAAAACCGATCGAACGCATTCAGATTGTGTCGATAGTTTAGCACAACGATCCATTGGTCATATGTGATGTGTACGAGTCAACCCCGCCTCAATCTGAGGCGCGGTGTGGCTGCCACCACTCAAAGTGTCTGTCTTTTGTTTCAAAAGGACGTCATTTGAAGTGAAAAACATCAACTGCCATATGGAAAACTGACCAAACACATTCATATTGTGTTGATACTTTATCAAAATGATCCATGGGTCATATGTGACGTTTACGAGTCAACCCCGCCTTAATATGAGGCACGGTGTGGCCAGAATCACTCTAAGTGGCTCTCTTTTGCTTAAAGTGGACAACATTTTAAGTACATACAGAAAACCGACCAAACGCATTCGGTTTCCGTTGAAACATTAGGAGAACGATTCATGGGTCATATTTGATGTGTAAGAATCAACCCCGCCTCAACATGAGACGTGGTGTGGCCAGCACCACTCAAAGTGTCTGTCTTCTGTTTCAAAAGGACGTCATTGTAATTGAAAAACATAAACTAGCATATGGAAAACTGAACAAACGCATTCAGATTGTGTCGATACATTAGAATAATGACCCATGGGTCATATTTTATGTTTACGAGTCAAACCCACATCAATCTGAGGCATGGTGTGGCCGCAACCACTCAAAGTGTCTGCCTTTTGTTTCAAAAGGACGTCATTTTAATTGAAAAACATCAACTGACATACGGAAAACCGATAAACGCTTTTAGATTGTGTCGATACTTTAGCACAACGATCCATGGGTCATATGTGACGTGTATGATTCAACCCCGCCTCAATCTAAGGCATGGTGTGGCCGCCATCACTGAAAGTATCTATCTTTTGTTTCAAAAGGACGTCATTTTAAGTGAAAAATATCAACTGGCATACAGAAAAGAGACCAAATGCATTAGGATTGTGTTGATAATTTAGCACAACAATCCATGGGTCAAATGTGACGTGTACGAGTCAACCCCGTCTTAATCAGAGTCACGGTGTGGCCAAAATCACTCTAAGTGAATCTCTTTTGTTTAAAATGGATAACATTTTAAGTACATACGAAAAACCAAAAAAACGCATTCGGTTTCAGTTGAAACTTTAGGAGAACTATTCATGGGTCATATGTGATGTGTACGAATCAACCTCACCTCAATCTGAGATTCGGTGTGGCCAAAACCACTTAAAGTTTCTGCCTTTTATTTCAAAAGGACGTCATTTTAATTGAAAAGCATCAACTGGCATATGGAAACCCGACCAAACGCATTCGGATTTTGTCGATATTTTAGCACAACGATCCATGGGTCATATGTGGCATGTACGAGTCAACTCTGCTTCAATTCAAGGCGCAGTGTGGCCGCCACCACTCAAAGTGTCTGTCTTTTGTTTCAAAAGGACATCATTTGAAGTGAAAAACATCAACCGACATACGGAAAACTGACCAAAAGCATTCGGATTGTGTTGATAATTTAGCACAACGATCCATGGGTCATATGTGATGTGTACGAGTCAACCCCTCCTTAATCTGAGATACGGTGTGGCCGTAATCACTCTAAGTGGCTCCCTTTTGCTTAAAATGAACAACATTATAAGTACATACGGAAAACCAACCAAACGCATTCAGTTTCTGTTGAAACATTAGGAGAACAATTCATGGGTCATATGTGACGTGTAAGAATCAACCCCGCCTCAATCTGAGACATGGTGTGGCTGACACCACTCAAAGCGTCTATCTTCTGTTTCAAAAGGACGTCATTTTAATTCAAAAACATAAACTGGAATACGGAAAACCGAACAAACGCATTCAGTTTCTATTGAAACATTAGGAGAACGATCCATGAGTCATATGTGACGTGTACGAGTCAACCTCGCCTCAATCCGAGGTGCGGTGTGGCCGGTAGAACTCCAGGTGTATGTATTTTGTTTCAAATGGATATCATTTTAGGTAAAAATATATGGTATACAAAAAACCGATCAAATTATGAATTGACTTCTAGATTCCAAATATGATTGTCATCTAAATTTTAAATTGAATTCTAAATGAATTATGTATGTTTATAATTACGTTATGAATTCTAATTTAATTATGGATGTGTATAGTTCCAGCATTATATGTTAAATGTGTATGAATTTGTTCTCTATATGTATGTGTTAGTTGGTTATTGGAGGTACAATAATTGTATATGTATGTGTTAGTTTATTGCAGGTATAATGATTGAAAATGAGGGGGAACCACAAAATGAGACCTGGTGGGAAAATCGGAGAGCTGCTGGGAAAATTGCAGATCTACTGTGCAATTTGCCCAGCAAAGGCTATGCCAACGGTTTTAAACCGTTGGAATAGCATATCTTGCTACTGTTTTACCAACGGTTCATGGAACTGTTGGTAAAAGACTTTTCCCAATGGTTTAGAAACCATTGGGAATGAGGTCACATTGTGATTTTCCCAATGGTTTGGGCAAACCATTGGGAAAACCTGGGTTATTTTTCTTTACCCTTCCCCAACGGTTGTAAACCATTGGGAAAAGATTTCCAAATGGCTTACTTCCCTACGGTTTTCAGAACTGTTGGTATAACATATACCAATGGTTCAGCAGCCTTTCCCAAAGGTTTAGAACCGTTGGGAAATCCTCTATTTCCAGTAGTGGGACGTGACTGCATGAAATGCGGTCTAATATATATAATCAGCATATTGAAGCCTTGATAATAATATTTAATTCCTTGTCTCAAATCATGAAAATTATCATCAAATTGTGACCAAATATTATCTAATGATAACATCATGAATTCCATTCATGACATTTATTCCTTAACATAATTTATTTAGCATCATCAGATTTAAAATTCACGATTCTCCTCCTAAAAATCTACTAAAATTCTTGAATTTATACTAATGAACATATTTATTAATTTTTTAAACTCTCTTTTAACTTCCAAAGAACAAATATTTATCTTTATGTTTGGAATTAAATTTACACATCAGTCTATTACAAAATTACACATATGTATTAGGAGAAAGGACTCATGAGTTTTGTGGTATTTAAAAAATTTACTGGTCTAATATTAAGATTAACCCTTATTCATGTGTAAAAAATACTCTTATGAATACCATGTTGATTTCTACCTTGGCTAAATTTATTGAAATCTTTTAATATTTAATCAAACACATGCATGGAGGTTATCATCTACTTCATGTTTTTTAAACTAACTACTCATAGTTAATCTTATACTTCACTAGGGTTACTCTTATGAATTCTGCACATTTTATTTTTTCTAATGTTAAACTCAAAATCACTCCCTTGTATAGAGGTAATTAACCTATGCCTTTATAAAATATCTGGTAAAATTTATAGAATTACCATTATTCATATAATAAAATTACTCTTATGAATTGAGAACATAGGAAAATTTGAAACCATATTTTGATCAACTTAAACAGAATTCCACCTAACATAAAACTACACAGTAATTCATCAAAATAGATGCACAAAATCTAGGACAATTGAATTAACTTGACCTCACATAATAAATATTATTTAATGTGAGTTTGAATATGATTTATGTATTAAAAACAAAAATAATTTAAATAAAGATGTCCATTTCTTTATTTAACCAAATAAACTTCTCTAAAAAAAATTCCACATTGTAGATGATACATCATCTACTCCATATATAAAAAAATCCCCTTGGTCATCAATAATTTCCCAAAAGTCACCTTATTCTTCATGGTCTCACCCATGTCCTTAAAAAATATCATTGTCTCAGTAAACTCCACCATTGGATTTTACTATGAACCATGGAACATAAATAACATTCAAACTCATCACACATATTAATGAATCATAATTCAATAATTACATGTCTGCACGAGTGAACTTAGTATTGGAAAAATAATATTTTATAATAAAATAACCATGTCTATAAACAAGGAATTATATCATTTTCTTCACAACCCTTGAAATCACATGATATATGATGAACCAACTTGAATAACCTAGTATACTAATACCTGAGTTTTCTTTGATATAACCCAAAAGTGAATTTTGGATCCCCATATGTTGTCAACTAGAACTTGTCATAAATAATACTCAAGAGGGAAATATTTTTTCCCAAATAAAATCAGACAGTGGAGGATAAAACACCACACTATTGGTATTATCAACACTCATTAGGGAGAAAATACTATAATGAACCATAATAATATAGATAATGAAATACCAAAAAATGGAAGATCATCAAATAAACAACATTTGCATGAAAAGTCTCATGGAAACTATTTCAATAAGTGAATCATGTCTCAATCAGTCATCTCTATCACTCTAGGTCCCAAGGATTTAGAACATCGTCTACCTACAAGTGGTGAATTCCCATTACCTAAACCTCGAATAACATAATCTATAAGATACCAAAGGCTAAGTTTGGGTGTAAGCGGACAACCTAGTATTATACCATGAAAATATTCCATAACTAGTTTTATAATAATAAACCATTTATTCATTAAATTTATATAAGACACAACATTGAATTTAATTTACATACTTTAATCCAAATCATACTTTCAATCAAAAAGATGGAAGATATTTCAAAATATTATTAAATTAAAATTTTATAAAAAATAAAAAATAAAAAATATAGAATGAATAAAAATATTAATTATTTAATAGAATGTATATGAAGTCAAATAAAACACCACACCATGGTCATACTCCTTGCGGTATATTTTTATATGGCTCAAGGATCCTTGAACTACTCAATCAGTAAGCATGGATCAGTGTGTGCATGCTTCCCTTGGTTCAAACTGTCCGAAAACAAATACAATTTTAGGGAAATCATGACAGATTATATTTATGTCAGTGATGTCATCAATGAGTCCCAAGTGGTCACCCTTGGCTCTACCCAAGAAAAGAATAGAAGCATATAACATTTCCTCTATAATCTGTATAGCTTGTTCTATTTGGCCATCCATATGTGGATGATAAGTTGTACTAAATTGAACCATGTATCATGTAACACCCTAAGATTTCATAGCATGTTATCTCTTCAAAGTAATTCAATAACATGCACTACACGCAATACCGAGTTCGAGGGCACCATGACTTACCAAACTAGCTGTTCAAAAAAACGGTTATGAATAGTATTAATTGAATTTTGAATTTTATATACTCTACATAATTTTAACATTGATATAATGTGTTACTTAGACATAATATAAGAACAAATTCAATTTTTCAGATAAAGGAACTATTTTTCCGAAAATGCTATTTTATCGCCTTTTAATGGCGAACGGTTTTTTAAATCCAATATTTGACACTTTTATATATTAAATTTGACAAAATAAACTTCTTATTTAGAAACGGGACATAAATATTTAGTTTTGATAAATTTTTGGTATTTTTCTGATAACTTTCAATTTTTAATGAATAGTGCAAAACACAGAGTTATTGTTTAAAACCAAATTTTTATTTAAATAATTATTTATTTTCTTTAAAAAAAAATTGGTCAAAATAGATACATAATACCTATATAATTTCAATTTAATTCATTGGATTCATTTTATAGTGAGTTTGGATATATAAATTTTTTTGAACTTTTTACCGTCTTTTACCCACCTCCTAGGAGCATTTGCAAATTTGCATAAAATTTAGTTTTACCACTTCTGTGACTTGAATTTAAAAAATCTGAGAGACATGTTTGATAAATTAAAATGTGGTTAAATAAGATGAAAACATTTTTTGGTGAATAGTAACTTTTGACTTTTATTTACCACGGTTAAAAGTAAATAGGGTAATTAAGGGTAAAAATGATATAATAATTACCCTAAAACATGTCCTAATTCTGTTGGATAAGTATATTTCGACCAAAAAAACATTGGGAATAAAATATGATCCTTTAGGTCTACATGGATTAGATTAGGACATTTATTATTATTTTATTTAAAGAAGAGTTAAAAGTGTTAAATTCAGTGTTCAATAAGTAAACCATTTTTAATATAGGGTTACACAAAATATATATTCGACTATAAATATCAATTATAAAGATCAAAAAATTTCACACATAATATTATTTTATTTAAATTTTTTGACATTAAATAATTTAATTTATTTATGACACAATGATGATGCAGTAATTACCTTATTAATGAAAGAATCGAATAAATGTTATTATAAATATTAAAATAAATATAATTTCAAAGTTTTTATGACATACACGAAATTTATAGGTGAATATGAAATGTTTTTGTTGATTCAATGTATCTTTTTGGAAGTAATCAAGTTGTGATGACTTTCAAAAAAACCAAATACCAAATAATGTCAAAATTGACATAATTGAGATTTTAAAACCAATACTATATTATTGGTTGATATAACATTCATAAAAATATAAGGTTCTGTAAAAAAGACTTAATAATATTATATATGTTATTAATTAACCTATTGGGGTTCTCTTGGAAGTTTATAGTAAGTTTATTAACCATATAATATAAAAATACAAAGAGACATGGTAAATGTCAAACTATTTAACTAAGAGTTAAATCTAAATGATAAGGTTAATATGATGACCTAAACCTATATAAAACCTATTGTTTGCGAGTTTTTATACCCATCCCCACCTTATTATTTAAATAATACATTTTTTATCCATTAGAAACCGATTTTTTTATTATAAAATAATATTTCATGCTTTTCCTAAAGCGACCCTCACCTCTCTTATAAAAGGGCACTTCCCCTTCTCTTAATTTCACACCTCCAATACCTTTTGGCTTAGCCAAAACCTGCCCAAATATCCTTCCAACTTTCCTAACTACATCCTAAAGGCCTTAATTTGGTCATAAATCTAACCTAAGGATATATTTTGATCAAATCAAAAGGAAAAACTCGAAGAAGAGGTAAATATTTCATCATCTCTTTGAAGTTCTTTTCTTTTTCCACTTCCAATTTCTTTTTTGTTTACATTCTAAAATAATAAATCCAGTATATTCTATGTACTGTGATGTTATTATAAAATTGGTACAACCATATTCATTATTCTATCCATCCTATAAATGATAAAGTCACCATACGTGCGTATGTACGAATTACCGTGTCCACATCGTGGTGTAGTTTGTTATTCAAACACTTCATTATTTGGATGGGTATAATAATGAGTATAACTAATGTAAATAATAAATATAACATTTTAATGATTTTTTATATATTTAATACCATCCAATTACATATGATTTATCCATCAATATAACGATATTGTCACTCGTGCATACATACGGATTACCGTCTCCACGACGCGATGAGATTTATTTCCACATTCACCATTCAACGATGATTATAAAATATATATCATTAATAAGTATGTAATATATGACATAATAATTCTACTAGATATATATATATATTTATTTACTTACATATATCTTATTCACTTAGTTCCGTTCAATATGATATGAAAACGGAAACAACGTTTATGCGTACATATGACCTACTGTCTCCATAAATGGTGTTTTCCATTTCATATATACGTATATTATACATATTTATATTCTAAATATATATGATATATAAATAATTTTTTATATTCCGGAAGTATTTAAATCATGATCTAAGTGATACAATTAAGATTAACAAGTTAAAACGCGTACGCTAAAGTAAGCGATTCTTACCCGAAATGTTAATTTAACATGGAAATTATTATTAAATGGGTAGTATAAAGTAATAAATGAATCATGTATGATATCATAAACTTTAATATGGTTCTGGTATAATTTAATAACATACTATGATTTTTATACAAGAGGTTAAACATAACCTTGACTAAAGGAAAGTGCAAGGTAAGGGTTAATTCTACAATCCCTTCATTATCTGAGGTTGTTTTTACGTAATTATCTACTATGACCTCTTTATCATCCACATCCATGTTTTCTTAAAAATGTATTTCAAAACATTTTTACTTTTTAACAGACAATGGGTTAAAGTCATTTATACCCTTATTTGACATTATATGTTTTTGAAAGGAATCTTTCTATCATTTTCCAAATAAGGTACTTTACGACTTTTTTGACGAAATTAAGGTAGAATATATTTTTTAACTTATACGACAGGTGTGATTATTTTTCTCCATTATAACATCATCAAAGCTTCACTTACAAGCTTATAATAATATTTTCAAAATAAATTTTTTCTTTATAATTATGTGACTCTTAAATTATTTCAAAATAGAATGTGATATTTCTCTCAAATATATTTGATTTCATCTATGTCAACATCCATTGAAAAAATTTACACTTGTTTGAAGTTGATTTATTATGATACAAATATTCTCTATTGTATTTAATGTTTTGTGATATGTTTTACTGTGGATGAGTTATTTTTATTCCATTCATGGTTTATGGTTAAAGTATTGACATTTCGTATGTTAGTTTTAATACGAATGTTTATGTTATATTTCATCATCTTCTTAAGATTAATGTGCTTGACTAGTATGTTTCGGGTTGGGGATCGATAAAAGTAAGTCCTCTGGGTTGGGGTTCGGTTAAAGCAGACCCTCGGGGTTGGATTCCGATTACAGAGGCTCTCCGGGTTGGATTCCTGTTATAGAGGCTCTCCGGGTTGGAGTCCGGTTATAGAGGCTCTCCGGGTTGGGGTCTGATTATAGTTATCCCCTAGGTCCTGGCATGAGGCCTTGACACAAAAATTAAAGTTTGGCATTATGCATTCCATCATTATGAAAGTAATTATTGATATATCTTGTAATTTTTAAACTAGTAGAATATCTATGTGAAAATGTAAATGACAATATTTGATTTTATCTTTTCCATATTATACATAATTTCAAGTTTAAAAGGCTTTTGATTTAGTCTTATACATTTCCTAAAAGGTTTATGCTTATTTATAAATGTTTCCACTATATTTTTATCCTTACTAAGCATATGAGCTCACCCCTTTCTATGTTTTATTTTTCATAGGATTGAAAAAGTATTTTATGATTGACCTGTAGGGATAGGCTAAGGGATATGAATGTGTTCAAAAGGGGACAATGTTGTTGTTGTTTTTAGTCATTTTATAATGCAATTTAATGTTCGTGTATGTAATCTATTTTCCAAGACTGCTAAACTAATCAGTTCTTCGGGACTTGATTCTTTGTAATAATGCCAATGTATTAAAATAATGCACCAACTCCGGGATTCTAGGGTTGGGGTGTTACAGTTGGTATAAGAGGAAGTTTAGCAATAACCTTAGAAACTAGATTTAGAAAAAATATGACTAGAGAACACTACCCTAAGATAGACTTTGAGGATCAGTATTGAAGATCTTCCTAGAATTTTGGTACTGTAGAGATTTTGTGAGTTTTCGAAGCAATACATCCCTATCTGGATATGATCAGGTAGATGAAGCTCTGAAACAGATGTACCTAGGGGTAAAACCCGAAAACACCGCTTTGAGCTAAAATCGAACGGGAACTGGTGCGTGACAACAAGCCTTGCTACACTCTTGGTTACTACACTCTTGGGGGATATCCTTAGGATAATTATTGTTTTCTTTACAAACCACTATGAAGAGTTTATGAGTATATACCTCCTCAAAGATTTTTTTTATGATTATGGATTATATCCACGAACTGTTCAATTTATGTGAACTTTTTTATAAGTTTGGAATTATGCATTGCGATTCATAAACTAACCTAGTGTATCCCATTGTTTAGAAATGACGCCTAGTAGATGGAATGAGACCTCCAACAATACACATGATCCATAGAGTAAGAAGGATCATATCTTTCATGGTGTTAAGCCAACATTTAGGAAGGAAATAGTCTCCAACATATTATAATCATATGAAGAAATTGTATCATGTGTTAATAAGATAAGTAAAGAATTTTCTAAGTCCTATGGATTTCAAGGGAATCCAGAGAAGAAAAATATGGTAGAGAGAAAGATGGATAAAGGGAATAAGGTAAAGAAATATTTTCCCATATGTGATAACTGTGGAAAGAATAACCTTGGTAAATTATTAAAGGGAATGAGAGGTTGTTATAAGTGTGGAGAAAAAGGACACCAAGTACGTGTTTTCAAGGGTGAGAAAAAGGTTTCAAACGTACAATACATCATATTCAGGAAGTTGGGACACTACAAAAATCAATGTCCAAATCATTAGAGTATACCCCAAATACTGCTATTAGATAATAATAAAGTTAAGATACTACCGAAGATGAAGAGAAATGATTAAGAGTTCTTATGTTGTTATAAAAGTATTGTGTCATTTGAGTATTTTATTAATGATGTAAATGTTATAAGAATTATAGAGTATATAAGGATTGTACTGCATTATTATTTCATTAAGGACTTGAGATTAGTAGAACTAAGAAAAGTGACTCAATGGAAAGATAAAATTCTTGGAAAATACATGGTTGAAGGAAAGACAAAACTTTAATATGGTCCTGATACCGAGTTATTGATTTTGGAATAAGATATGATTGATTTGGATAAATTATATTGGATATTCTTGAGTACATTGGAACTGATTAATGGGTTGTTTATTCCATCATTGTTGGAATATTAAAAAAATGGATATAAAGAATATATCTAGTATTCTATAAGGAATAAGGGAGCATGGATGTAATAAATAAGGTTTATGGTAATTCAGGGTGTTACCATGTTTTAAAAGAATACATGATGAAGGTATTCATATGTTATTACGTGGAAAAAGAGATCTTCATTTTGTTTACCTTCCTTATAAATTTTGGACTATGAGTTTGTACAGAAGTATTTTAGATAGCTATATAAGTTTGAATGGATTAAGTTTAAATTTGGATAGTATTTATTAAGATTATTTTTGGAATATTATAATACTATAATTTTAGAAAAAGGACAACCTGCAAGTCGAGTGATAACCCATCGTGTCGGACAAAGCTACATGAATCAAACCCAAAACCAAAGTATGAAAAGGCTTTTTGACCTACCACTAGCCTACAAGAATTCCCTGGTTATTATAAATTAGTTTTCTTTATGGTATCTATCTAGAGCTTTATAATATTAGTATAAATATAATATTTTGGAGTTCTATTATCTTTTAGAGTGAAAGATGAGTTTGTGGTAGAAATTATTTAAAGGATGGAACTCTACTTGTCAAGTGTATATATATATATATAATTCTATGAAGAAATTAATTCTTAAACTTTATGTAAGGGATATTAAAATAAAAAATGTGTTATCCAAATACCTTAGGTCTTTTTGAACCGATGATATTCTAAATCATCTTAGATTGATGTCTTTGAGGCCCTCAATTTTACACTTGTTTGTGATTGATGGCCCCAATCCCTACCTATAAATATTTATGTTTTTTCTCCAATTATGTATATGTAATTTCCACCAATGTTCTCCTATTCGAAACCCTAAGTTGGTGGTGACTTTTTCATTTCCCTTTCCCTCTTATTAAGTCTAAATTTTGTTAACCATATTTCCAATGTGGGTTTCCCACAAACGTATTTTCTATTTTTGTCCTCTTATTTTAGAAGAATAATTTCAAATTGTGAGGAAAAAATTTATTAAAGTAGGGGAGAATGTAACACCCCAAGATTTCATAGTATGTTATATCTTCAAAGTAATTCAATAACTTGTGCTACACGCAACACTGAGTTTGAGCGCACCACAACTTACCATACTAGCCGTTCAAAAACGGTTATGAATAGTATTAACTGCATTTTAAATTTTATATACTCCATATAATTTTAACATCCATATTATGTGTTTCTTAGACATAATATTAGAACAAATTCAATTTTTCAAATAAAGGAAGTATTTTTTAGAAAATGAAATTTTACCAACTTTTAATAGAGAAACCTTTTTTAAATCAAATATTTGACACTTTTATATATTCAATTTGAAAAAATAAACTTATTCTTTAAAATAGGGACATAAAAATTTAGTTTTGATAAAATTTTGGTATTTTTCTGATAACTTTCATTTTTTGACGATTAGTGAAAAACACTGAGTTATTGTTTAAAACCAAATTTTTATTTAAATAATTATTTAATTTATTTAAATTTATTTTTGGTCAAAATAGATACATAATACCTATATAAGTTCAATTTAATTCATTGGTGTCATTTTATAATGAGTTTAGATATATAAAAATTTTATTGAACTTTTTACCGTCTTTTACCCACCTCCTATGAGAATTTACAAATTTGCATAAAATTTAATTTTACCGCTTCTGTGAGTTGAATTTAAAAAATCCAAGAGACATGGTTGATATCAGTATGTAAAATGTGGTTCAATAAGATGAAAATAATTTTTTTTGTGAATAGTTACTTTTGACTTTTATTTACCATGGTTAAAAGTAAATAGGGTAATTAAGGATAAAAATGATATCATAATTACCCTAACACGTGTACTAATTCTATTGGATAAGTTTATTTCGACCAAATACAACATTAGGAATAAAATATGATCCTTTAGGTCCACTTGGATTAGATTAGGACATTTATTATTATTTTATTTAAAGAAGAGTTAAAAGTGTTAAACTCAAAGTTTAATAACTAAACCATTTTTAGTATAGAGTTACACAAAATATAAATTCAACTATAAATATTAATTATAAAGAAAAAAATATTTCCTACATAATGGTATTTTTTTATAATTTTTATACATTAAATAATTTAATTTATTTATGACACACTGATGATGCAGTAATTACCTTATTAATGAAAGAATCAAATAAATGGTATTCTAAATAATAAAATAAATATTATTTCAAAATTTTTGTAACATCCACGAAATTTATAGGTGAATATGAAATGTTAGGGTTGATTCAATATATCTTGTTGGAAGTAGTCAAGTTGTGATGACTTTCACACAAACCAAATACCAAATAATGTCAAAATTGACATAATTGAGTTTTTAAAACCAATACTATATTATTGGTTGATATAATATTCCTAAAAATCTATGGATCGTTCAAAGTGCATTAATAATATTATATATGTCTTTAATGAACCTATTGGGGTTCTCTTTGAAGTTTTTAGTAAGTTTATTGACCATATAATATAAAAATACAAAGAGACATGGTAAATGTCAAACTATTTAACTAAGAGTTAAATCTAAAAGATAAGGTTAATATGATGACCTATACCTGTCTAAAACCTATTGTTTGAGAGTTTTTAGACCCATAACCACCTTATACTTTAAATAATTTATTTTTGAGCCATTATAAACCGAAAATAATTTTATTATAAAATAATATTTCAAGCTTTTCTTAAAGTGACCCTCACCTCTCTTCTAAAAGGGCACTTCCCCTTATCTTAATTTCACACTTTAAAAGCCCTTTGGATCATCCAAAACCTACCAAAATATCATCCCAACTTACATACCTTCATCATTTAGGCCTTTATTTGGTCATAAAGTCAACCTATGTAGCCCTTTTGATCAAATCAAAAGGAAGAACCCGAAGAAGAGGTAAATATTTCATCATGTCTTTCAAGATCTTTTCTTATTCCACTTCCTCTATCTTTATTGTTTCCATTCTAAAATAATAAATCTGTTATCTTCTATATAATTTGATGTCATAATAAAAATTTTACAAGCATATTCATTATTCTATCCATCTTATAAATGAAAAAGTCACCTTACGTGCGTACGTACGGATTACCATCTCCACGTCGTGGTGTAGTTTGTTACTCAAACACTTCAGTATCTAGATGGGTATAATAATGAGTATAAATAATGTGAATAATAAATATAATATTTTAATTATTATTTATATATGATATAACATCCAATTACATACTATTTCACCATCAATATAATGATATTATCACTCGTGCGTATGTACGGATTACCGTCTCCACGACGCGATGAGATTCATTTCCTCGTTCACCATTCAACGATGATTATAAAATATATATCTTTAATAAGTATGTAATATATGACATAATAATGATACTATATATATATATATATGTACTTACATATATCGTATTCACTTATTTCTGTTCAATATGATATGAAAATGGAAACACGTTTATACGTACGTACGGCCTACCGTCTCCATAAACGGTGTTTTCCATTTCATATATACGTCTATTATACATATTTATATTCTAAATATATATGATATATAAATAAATTTTTATATTCTTGAATTATTTAAATTGTGATCTAAGTGATACAATCAAGAGTAACAGTTAAAACATGTACGATGAAGAATGCGATTATTACCCGAAATGTTAATTTAACATGGAAATTATTATTAAATGGGTAGTATAAAGTCATAAATGAATCATGTATGATATAAAAAATATTAATATGGTTCTGTTATAATTTAATAACATACTATGGTCTTTATACAAGAGGTTAAATGTACCCTCGACTAAAGGAAAGAGAAAGGTTAGTGTTAATTCTACAATATCTTCATTATCCGAGGTTGTTTATACGTAATTATCTACTGGGACCTCTTTATCATCCACAACCATGATTTCTTAAAAATGTATTTCAAAACATTTTTACTATTTAACAGACAATGGGTTAACGTAATTTAAACCCTTATTTTACCTTATATGTTTTTGAAAGGAATTATTGTGTCATTTTCTAAATAAGGTACTTTACGACTTTTTCGACAAAATTAAGGTAAGAATGTTTTTTTAACTTATACGGAGGGCGAATCTATTTTCCACCATTATAATTTTGTCAAAGCTTCCCTTACAAGATTATAAGAATATTTTCAAAATAAATGTTTTTTTATAATTATGTGACTTTTAAATGATTTCAAAATAGAAAGATATATTTCTCTCAAATAGGTTTGATTTCATATATGTCAACATCATTTGATGAATTTTACACTTGTTTGAAGTTGATTTATTATGATATAAATATTCCATATTGTATTTAATGTTTTGTGATATGTTTGACTGTGAATGAGTTTTTTTATTCCATTCATGGTTTATGGTTAAAGTATTGACGTTTCGTATGCTAGTTTTAATACGAATGTTTATATTATATTTCAACCTCTTGTTAAGATGAATGTGTTGGACTGGTATGTTCTGGGTTGGGGACCGGTAATAGTAATCCCTCAGGGTTGGGGTATGGTTATAATAGACCCTCTAGGCTGGAGTCCGTTTATAGAGGCTCTCCAGGTTGGACTCCGGTTATTGAGTCTCTCCGGGTTGGAGTATGGTTAAAGAGGATCTCTGGGTTGGAGTCTGGTTGCAGAGGATCTCTTGGTTGGGGTCTGGTTATAGTTGATTAGTCACTGAAATTGGCTAATATTCATTTTTAATATCTTTATATTCATTTTTACAAAGTCCATAAACATTTTTTAGTGCAATGCATAAATAGAACTTCATTTCTCATCTTAAATTCAATTCATGTTTAAAATAAAAATTTGGGCCCAATCATTCATTTGTTTTTGGAAAAAATTATATATATTTTATGAATTTGATATTTTGGGATATGATTTATAACTTTTTTTGGAACATTTTTTCTATTAGGATCGATTGATAAATCCCAATGGAAGATGGATATTTTTTGGGATGAATGCAAAACTTTTCTAGAGAAAGCATAATGGGCCTAAGGCCCATCAAACAAAAGTGGGGCCCACAAACCAAGCCCAATGAAGCTCAAATATTTACTGAAGAAAGATAAAAATATTTTTATAATTTTATTCAACTATTTCTGGATCTAATTATGAAGTTTTCATGATGATAATGGTATCTGAAGTTGAGATTTAAATGGTGGACCCGATATGAATGTACATAATGTCTTCCCACCATTTCCACCATAACTTCCAAAAGGCTGCACCAAATTTCCTAAAACTTTTACATATCAGAGAGGAAAGATGGAAGAGAATATTTTTCTTCTACGACCCCTCCGGATTCAGCCTCCTTCAATTACAAATTCCCACGTCAAAACAGTGGATGAATCTGGATGAATTTCCGGGTCAACTTCGAAACATCAAATTCTCTTGAATTTCTCATGCTCTTTTGAATCTCCCAATTAATGGGGATAGAATTTATTATTTGGGGTGTATCTAAGGCTACAAATATTCCTATATAAGGATCTGGTGGTGAAGATAATTTTCATCTAATATTTTCCTTTCGATTGAAGTTTTTATTTTTTCAATTGTAATTTCTTGCTTTCATTTTGTAATCGCATCATCAATTTACCTAATTTAAGTTTTTATTTCACTTCAAATATCTTAATAAAAGTTGTATTTATTCTTCACTTTTTATTTTCCTTTTCTTAACATGTTGATACCATTGAATCATGGTGTGAATTTATTCACACCATCACTTGTAATTTTCTCACACAATGGTGGAGTGTTCATTTTTATTAAATTTTTTCTTATTCAATCCCACTTCTTTAAGTCTAATTCTTGCTTCCGTTGATAAAATAGCATCAATGGAGGGATAAAAATTTATGGTTTGGTCATAGAGAGTTTCATGAGATGGATTGGATGTTATTTCATGAACTTTAATTTTTTAATCTATTTGTTATTTTAAGATTTTCATTCGATGAGTTATGTTCTTCTTATTCTTTTCCAAATTTAACAATGACACATTCCGAGTGCTAGTATGATCCAATTCCTTGGATTGATCATTAAATTGATCCTATAAGTTAATTAGTGATTAGCCTTGTAATTGTGTAAGAACTAAATTGGTGAATCAGGTTGTGGAATTATCTCGTTTTGTGGATTCATCTTGAATTAGTGATCTCAAACTTTCTAAGAAACAAATGCATCCAATCCACCCCAAGCAATAACCTAGGATAAACCCATATTAATTATTTGTTTTATATCAAGTAAATTTGTCTTTTTTAATTGTTATTTAAATTAAATAATTATTTATCCAATCAATTCAAACCCAAGTTGGCCACTTCACAGCCCATCCTCCAACAAATCCTAGTGTCTTAAGGTTACTTCTTCAGTCCCTGTGGATTCGACCCCTACATGTACAACATCAACCGCTTTTATAGGTAGGGTAAATTTGGGTGCAACCACATTTTTGTGCCATTGTCAGAGACACAAGTAAGTACCTTAGACCCTAATCTTATTTTCTCACCCAAATTCTCTATTATCACCCTAATTTCACTTATATTTCCCCCTTTCTATTTTTGTGTGTCCAAAGAATCCCAAAACTAATTTTCAATCAACTCCAATGGATTATCCTCCAAAATACCCCTTTATAAACCAATGTTTTAATCACGTTGGAAATCAATATTGGGAAACACCTCAAATAGGGAATTTCATTGACCAAACCTTGATTGAATACACCACACCTGATGAGTTGTATAATCAATTGGATGATGATTGTTTAAAGGATTAATTTCCAGGCCTATCGATGAAGATTTAAGAGATCAAACATAATGAAGTTAATGATGTAGAAACTCCTTTCCAACCTAAACCTAAAAAAATACTTGAAAAATTGTGTGAATAAATGGATAAAATGAATTCAGAAGTTTCATCACTGAGATTAGAATTACAAAGCATTGAGACTTATGAAGAACCCATTCCCACTCAGGATGTCATTTCCTCATCACTGATTGAAGAATCTTTTATCCCAAAAACTACTCATGAATTTAAAAAATAATCAACCTTTGGATATGGGATAACTAAATAAGATCAACAAAATGTTGAAGGGTCTTTAAATCAAGAGAAAATTTATTTTTTTGGACTCAAAAGAGGAAAATTTGACATCATGGATTGAGTTTCCTAAATATAACTCCATTGATAAATTTTTATAAGTACCAATAATTGAACCATTAATAGATATCATAAACAGTGAGTCCATACCCATTCCCGAAATTCAAATAGAAAATTTTAGAGATGAATCAAATTATCAAAATGAACCAATTCTTTCAAAATGTTTTGTAGAAGATATAAATTTGGATTCAAACTTCCATTTTTCGTTGGGAAAATTCTATCAAACTGAACTCAAAGTTGTGATCCTTCTTTCCCCACTCAAGAATCCATCCATTTATGATAAACTAGACCATTCAATTATCATCCATTTTCATCAAGAATCCCACAAAGGAGGAATGAACCTTGAAATCATAGGAAAGATTCTAGATGAAACTCAATCAACCATTACCGAAATTCCATGTACTTTCAAACTCATTGATAAACATGGGATTTTACATGAAACAAATTTTAAACAAATAATCAATCTCAATCTTGTTTAAGTGGAGAAAAATGGGGTTCTAAAAATGTTGAAAGTTGGAATTGGATAATTTTGGGGGTCCAAGTCGAGCTAACAACGTTAAACAAAAGAGCTTCATGAGAGGTTACCCATGGTTTTCATGTTTCCAATCATTTTGAATCATTTTTTTCATTTAAAAAAGTACCTTAGACTGTTGACATGTTCTTATTTTATGAGTAAGTATGGGTATGAAAGGGGAGCTCTATATTCATTTGTGTCACGTGGCGTGATCTCTGAGTAATACCTTACCCATAAATTAAAAAGAAGGAAATGTATCATCAATTTATTTTACTTTTATGTTTTTTGTAGGTTATATATATATATATAATAAAAAATTAAAAGGACATGTCATAGTTCGTGGGGAAAATCTTTTCACAACTGTCCAAGCCGCTGATACTCGAACCCAGGATTAAAGGGAGACTGTGGCACGCACTTTCATCAACAACCACCAGGTGAATTCATTCCATGATTCTTATTTTCAATTTCCTCTTTGAACACCTATCCCATAGCCCTTATCTGTTTTTTTTAAATACTGGGGGCAGTGTTATTATATGTTGAGGGGAGATAAAATAAAAAATTATTTTTTTAATAAGACCATGCATGGAAAGAAAAATTCTATTAACCTTGAACATGATAACACACATTCCAAACTCTGAAATTGGATATCAAATAATTTTGTATGCCTTGATTATGATTTTAATGCAAGTTTAAGTTCATGAGAAGAGTTTTCAGAAAGTGTGGTTGTACGATGTGATTTTTCAAAGATTACATTTTCATCCTCTTAATAAAAATGCCACAATGCACTTCTACTAGATTGTGGGTGTAAATTTGAGTTTTTGGGCCCCTTTCATTATAGCATAGGGTTATGGGGTCACTTTTAGTTTAATTTGAGTATAAAAAAAAACAAAAAAAAAACATTTTTTTGAAATAATGACCACATAGAGAAATGTTTTTTCCAAATTTGTGGCGTCTGGAACTTGGGGATCATGACTCTATAGTTGTCTTGCACAGAGTTAGGCTTTATATATCTATTTTAGAGTATGGAATTGACAATATGTGTGGCATCTGACACATGGGGATCATGAATCCATAGTTGTCTTGCACAGAGTTAGTATTTTGATATCTATTGTGTTTAAAAAAATAAAAAAACAAACAAAAAAATTGGATACTCATCTTAAGTTTTAATGTGATTCCCACCTAGCACTTCCATTTTTTCCCCTTGAACAATAAAATGGGCCCCATATCTTTTTGGATGCACAACACTTTATCATGCTTTATTGAAATTGGATGAAATGTGGCGATGAATTTAAACAAATGAATGGGCTTGGGCTTGAGATATTCTTATGGACCAAGCCTGTTTTAAATTATTTTTATGGGTTTTATATTTTTTTGGTATGAGGTCTTTGGGTGAGCAATGTGTATTAAGATGTTTTTGGAAAAGGGGATTCGAATTTCATATTTGTATTATATTTTTCCTGGGACTAGAAAAAATCAAGTTGGGGGGTGTGATTAGTCACTGAAATTAGTTAATATTCATTTTTAATATCTTTATTTTCATTTTTACAAAGTCCATAAACATTATTTTTAGTGCATTACATAAATAGAACTTAATGTCTAATCTTAAATGCAATTCATGTTTAAAATAAAAATTTGTGCCCAATAATTCATTTTTTTGTGAACAACATTATATATATTTTATGAATTTGATATTTTGATATATGATTTAACACTTTTTTTTGGAACATTTTGTCTTTGAGGATCGATGGATAAATCTCAATGGAAGATGGAGATTTTTGGGGATGAATACCGAAATTTTTTGGAGAAAGAATAATGGGCCTAAGGCTCATCAAACAAAAGTGGGGCCCACAAACCAAGACCAATGAAGATAAAATTTTTAATTAATAAAGATAAAAATATGGGGAAAGTTTTATTAAACTGTGTCCGGAGCTAATTCTGTTGTTTTCATGATGATAATGGGATCTGAAGTTGAGATTTAAATGGTGGACCCGATATGAATGCACATAAAGTCTTTCCACCATTTACACCATAACTTCCAAACAGATCCACCAAATTTCCTGAAATGTTCACATATCATAGAGTACATATTGAAGAGAATATTTCACTTCTAAGACCCCCCCAGATTCAGCCTCCTTCAATTACAAATTCCAATGTTAAAATAGTGGACAAATCTGAATGAATTTCCAGGTCAACATTGAAACATCAAATTCCATTGAATTTCTCACACTCTTTTGACTCTCCCAATTAATGGGGATAGAATTTATTGTTTGGGGGTGTATATAAGGCTCAAAATATTCCTATATAAGGAGTTGTTAGTGGAGATAATTATCATATAATTTTTTCTTTTCGATTGAGGTTTTTATTTTTTCAATTGTAATTTACTGCTTTCGTTTTGTAATCACATCGTCAATTTCCCTAATGTAAGTTTTTATTTCATATCAAATATCTTAATAATTTTTTTTCTTATTATTCACTTTTTATTTTCCTTTTCTTCAAACATTGATACCATTGAATCATGGTGTGAATTTATTCACACCAACACTTGTAATTTTCTCACACAACGGTGGAGTGTTCATTTTTATTAATATTTTTCTTCTTAAATCCCACTTCTTTAAGTCAACTGCTCACTTCAATTGATCTAATATCATCGATGTGGGGATAAAAAATTATGTTTTGGTCCTAGATAGTTTCATTATATGGATTGGATTTTATTTCATGAACATTAATTTTTTAAACTGTTTTTTATTTTAAGATTTTCATTCGATGAGTTATGTTATTCTTCTTCTTTTCCAAGTTTAATGATGACACATTCTGAGTACTAGTACGATACAATTCCTTGTAGTGATCATTAAATTGATCCTATAAGTGAATTTGTGACTAGACTTGTAATTGTGTAAGATCTAAATTGGTGAATGAGGTTGTGGAATTATCTCGTTTTGTGGATTCATCTTGAATTAGTGATCTCAAACCTTCTAAGAACAAAACACATCCAATCCACCCTATGAAATAACCTAGGATCAACCCAAATTAATTAATTGTTTTAGATCAAGTAAATTTGTCTTTTTTTAATTGTTCTTTAAATTAAATAATTAGTTATCCAATCAATTCAAACCCATGTTTTCTACTTCACAGCCCATCCTCCAACAAATCATAGTGTCTCAAGGTTACTTCTTCGGTCCCTGTGGATTTGACCCCTATATGTACTACATCGACCAATTTTACTGGTAGGGTAAATTTGGGCACAATCAATAGTTAGCCCCTAGGCCCTGGTATGAGACCTTGACATAGAAATTAAAGTCCGACCTTATGCATTCCATCACTATAAAAGTGGCTATTGATATTTCATGTGGTTATTCAACTAGTATAATATCCAAGTGAACACGTAAATGACATTATTTTATTTTATATTTTCCATATTATGCTGAATTTTAATTTTAAAAGGCCTTTGTTTTAGTCTTATACATTGCCTTAATGGTTTATGCTTATTTATGAAAGTTTATGATATATTGGTATCCTTACTAAGCATCTAAGCTCACCCCTTTCTATGTTTTATTTTTCCCCGGATTGAAGAAGTATTTTATGTTAGACATGTAGGGATAGGATAAGGGATATGAATGTGTTCAAAAGGGGACAATTTTGTTGTTTTTTTTAGTCATTTTATAATGTAATGTAATGTTCGTGTTTGTGTAACGATCCAAAGTTTTTCAATGGAAATTCCATTTTTATAAATATGTCATAAAATCACATGAAAACACAACATATTGAACTAATAAGTGCTGAGTGACCTTTAAACATATGTTTGTCACTTTTGTGATTTCAATTTTGAAAATCTGACATACATAGTTGTGTTCAAGATGATTTTTTTGAGTCTAATGAAACAAAAATAGTTTTCGGCGAATAGTTACATACCCTTGTCCATAGAAACCTACCCTTATGAATAGTAATATAACCCTAATTAATAGTAAATCATACAATATAAGAGTAACCTAACCCATGAATAATTAAATAAAATTGAGACATCTTAGAAAGTGACAATTTGACCTTAGTAAATGTTTTGGTATTTTGTAAGTCATAAATAATTAATTATAATTAATTAATTAATTTAAAAGAAAATGAATTTTCTTAAAATGTTTTCATAAATTAACAAATATATGTCTTATATTTTTTATATAATTTTATAATACCCTACGTAATTTTTAAAATCACTATAAAATCAGTTTTAATTTTAAAAACTGTTTTTAAGTAAATTATGATTTTAATTAGCTATTAAATTAATAATATTTATAAAATTATTTTTGAAAAATGGAATTCATTTTTGGATTCTAAATGTCGAAAAATGGTTGGGGTGAATTTTTGTGATTTTTCTAAAATACTTGAATTTTTGGTGAATATTAAAATACATTAATTTACCTTATAAATACATTATAATTAAAACCCACTATTACTGAAATCACAAGTGATGTAAGCACCAAAATCCCAAACTCACATGAATTATTTACTATTGTTGGTCATGGATGAATCACTATTTCTTATCTTGTGAGGAAATAATAATCTAATGAATTTTATATTAAGAAAACCCCTCTCCCCTCCACTATAAAAACCACCCTTCACACCCTCATTTCCTCACACCTATCAAGATTTAAGACTTCTCTAAACACTTCCCAAACATCCTCCCTAGAGCCTCTCCCACGTTCACGATCTACTAGTCTCATCAAAAGACCAATCCTAGCTTCCTTAAGGAGGATCTCCAGAGGAGGATTTAAGAGGTAATTTCTCTCCCTCTTCTCCTTTAATTTCCTTTCAAGTTCAAGTTCATTTCTTGATATCTCCCCACCTATCTTCAAACAAATGGTATTATAAATCTAGTATTATACATTTAATGTAATTTTATGATGCTAATGGGATATTATATCATCCAAACCCCTTTCCCTCTTCCTTTTATTTTATTAAAGAGAACGTTGTTCGTGAGGTGTTAATTTATCACCTTCAAGAATGACATGATTTCTTCTTCCATTTCTACATTCAGATCTAGTCATGAAACCATTTTTATGGTTAAACCAGAATATTGAATATGTATTGTCTCCTATTTAATGTCCTGGAACTATCTTATGACCATATTTCTAGTGATAAAATAAAAAAAGTTCAATATGATCGAAAAATCACTAAAATTAACCCAATCAATCATCATTTAATTATTATATATTGATTCATACACATGTATATAATATAATACATTATAAGATCCTTAAAACTCATGTAATATCATTAATAAAATGTAATATCAGTTCTGTATGTTTACCCATGTTCTACCCAAACATCAATTTAAGAATACAAGTGAACTGCTCAAGAAAACCATAAAAACAAACATTCCCGAACAATGTTTTTTAAACTCTATAATTCATCTAAAGGCACATCAAATCACTTCATAAGACCATAATGAACCATATTAATTTACAAAAGGTTCTAGATTTCTAATTAAGGGATATAATGTCATTATACAGGACATTAAAGAGAGGTAAGCATTCAGATACAAGGTAAGGGGAAATTCTCGAACCCAACTTTCATCCTTTTGGATCACCCTCTTTCAGTCCATTTTTGGAATGGTTACTCCTTAAAGATAATTTTTAACCATTTTAATTCCTTTTATAGTATATACATGTTTTTCATTGGTTTTTATGTCAAAAAAAATGTTTTCCAAAAGATCTCTTCTTTTAAGAACACACCATTTACTCCTCTCTCAAAGTGGACGGTTCTTGTAACATGTATGTTATTCCATCTTTCTTTTGGGAATCCAAAGTTTATAAATGTGTTCTTATGATATGTAACCCATTACTTTCCATGGGTTATTTATGTTCACTTTTGATATATGTTCTATGTGTCAACCATGATAATGATAATGTTATGATATGACAGGTGCGCCCGGAATTATATAGCGCAATATGAATGTTTGAATGTGACGGGTTCGCCCGAAATTATACAGTGCTCCAATGCATTGGGTAAAGTGATGAATCTCATGAGTAAATGTGAAATTATGTGTGAACAAGATTCTATATTGGTTCATAAGTATGTGTGGTAGTTAACCACTAAGACATGGTGTTTCATTTTTATGCATTGCCACATTTCAAGTCTTATATTTATGCTCCTCTCATGTTCATGATCTTTTTCCCATGTTATGATTATTCTCACCCCATGCTATATTGTTACTACCTATCCTCTTACTGGGATTATATCTCACCCATTTTGATGTATATTCTCAGGTGGCTACATGTACTAAGGAGAGGAAAGATTTCAATGAGAAGCTAGAGAAGAAGAAATTAAATAAATGTTTATGCTTGATGTTGTAATTGTTGTGTATGGTCCTAGTTTTCCCAAGACACTAAACCTTTGGATCCTCTATGTGTAATACTATTATGTTTTTTATATTTAAAATTATTTAATAATAATGTAAGAAAAGGCAGGGTCACTATAGTTGGTATCAGAGGAGAGGTTTAGTTAATTTGGGAATTAGGATTAGTGAACCCTAGAGAAAAACTCTAGCATGATACTGAGTACAAATATACACACAATAATATTTACATAGGGATCCTATATTTTATACTTTTAGTATAAGTTGTGCAAATTAATAAGTTATGTATTCATGACTTGTTTACTTATGTTTTGTTCTAACCATTTCTATTTTAGAAATTGGTGGGAACCAGGAGAAACCCAACCAAAAAATCGTGCGAGGGCCATTGAAACGATTGCCCGAATGACATCCCCAATGATTTGGGAGGTGGAGTTCAAAACTTCATGGCGATGATTACCCAATTATCTCCATTTATTAATAATAAACATAATAATGGGGAATTTCCTCCTTCACCAAAGAGGGAGAAACTGGAAATTGAATGTTTTATGCGGAAACGACCACCAATGTTTAGTGGATCTTCCGATCCAGTAGTTGCGGAACAGTGGGTAAACTCCATAGAGAAGATCTTTTCTGTTCTCCACTATTCTAAGATGGAGAAGGTAACCCCAGTCGTTTATTGTCTAGATGGATAAGCCGATCAATGGTGGGCTTTGATTAAGAACACCAAGCCAAGGGAGGAAATTGAAGAAATGGAATGGGAAGACATTATGATAATGTTTCTTAACAAGTATTTACCAAGAAATATTTGCCTGAAGATGGAGAGAGAATTCATAGAGCTCAAAAAAAAGAGAATCTGTCACAACCTATGAAGAAAATTTCACAAGGCTTTCAAGGTACGCTTCAAATTTTTTATCAACAATGATAGCAAAATTTTAGATTCTTTAGTTGATTAAAACCACACCTTCGAAAAGATCTTGAAATTCGAGACTTTGGGAGTTATGAAGAAGTTGTTCAATGTTATCTCAAAGTGGAGATGAAGTTTAGAGAATTGTCCCATGGCTACGGTGATAAGAAACAAAATATAGAGTTTCAAGCCGGTGGATCTAATGATAAAGGTGGGAAGAAAACTCAACGACCCACATGCCCAAAATGTGGGAAGTTGCACCATGGGAACTGCCTCAAAGGGATAGGGAAATGATTCAAGTGTAGGAAAGAAGGACACCATACTCAAGAGTGTCAAAAAGACCCGAAAAGGAAGGAGAATGTGGCAGAATAAAGGAGAGAACCACTCATGGTTCAATGATACAACTATAGGGAGCTAGGGCACTATGCATGCCAGTGCACTAAACCTCGAGTTCTCGAGGTTAACCAATGTCAGCAACCACCAAATCCAAACGAACAAGGGAAGGATTATGACATCACTAATGCGGAGGTGGAGCATGATAATGACGTCGTAAAAGGTACACTTCCTATTCACTCAAGAATGGAAAAAGTCTTATTTGATTCTAGTTCTACGCATTCCTTTATATCTTGCAAGTTTGCTAGAACTATAGAATAGAAGCCCCAAAACCCTGAAGTAGATATATCTGTAAAAACACCAAGTGGTGCAATCACTGCAACCCAAGTGTTTGACTCTTCTTCAGTTGGCGTATGTGGGAAGATTCTTCTAGAAAATCTTATTATACTTCCCTTGGTGGAATTCGATGCTATAATGGGAATGGATTGGCTCTCGTTATATAGAGCACATATCAACTGTCAGGAAAAAGAAATATCTTTTCATATTCCAAACTATCCAATTCTCCTCTACAAATGAAATAAAGATCACGAATCTCCTTTGAAAATCCTTTAATGGTTTGGGTGTTGATTCCCTATGAAGAAGCATACCTCGCCCAAATAATTGAGTCGAAGGAAAGTGAAAACCTTGAGGAAATGCGCATCATGAGGGAATACGACGATGTATTTCCGAAAGAGTTACCTAGAATTCCACCGGATCATGAGGTAGTGTTCTCAATTGAACTCATACCCAGAGCTACTCTTATCTCGAAGTGTCCCTATAGGATGGCTCCTATCGAACTGGAGGAGTTAAAGAAGTAGGTGGAAGGGAATTTGGATAAAGGTTTTATACACCCTAGTGCATCACCTTGGGGTGCACCAATACTCTTTGTGAAGAAGAAGGATGGAACAACGCGGTTGTGTATCGATTATCGGGAACTCAAAAAGATCACCATAAAGAACAAGTATCCTATTCCAAGGATTGATGACTTGTTCGATCAGTTAAGAGGTGCTTAATACTTCTCAATGGTGGATCTTAATTCTGGATATCATCAGGTAAAGGTTAAGAAGGAATATATTTAGAAGACTGCCTTCCAAACAATGTATGGGCACTATGAGTTTTTGGTGATTCCCTTCAGACTTACTAATGCCCCTGAAATCTTCACGGATTTTATGAATAGAGTATTTAGACATTACCTAGAAAAAATTGTGGTTGTGTTTATTGATGATATTCACATCTACTCCAAGATCAAGGAGGAACATAAAGAACATCAAATACTTGTTTTGGAGACATCGAGGAAGGAGAAGTTGTACGCCATGTTAAGCAAGTGTGACTTTTGGATGAAGCAAGTCACGTTCTTGGGACATGTGATCACATGTGAGAGAATTTATGTGGATTTTTCAAAGACAAAGGTGATTGAGGAATGGCCTAGGCCCTCTAGTGTCACAGAAATTTGTAGTTTTCTTTGATTAGCTGGGTACTACCGACGTTTTGCGAGAAACTTCTCATGATTGTCAAGCCCACTAACTAAGTTGACAAGGAAAGGGGTAAAGTATGTCTAGATAGAAGAATGCGAGGGAAGCTTCAAGGAGCTAATGAGAAGGCTGATCACTACACCTGTACTCACTCTACCAACAAGTGGAGAAAATTTTGTGATATACAGTGATGCTTCAAAGAAAGTCTTGGGTTGCGTACTCATGCAAAATGATAATGTGATAGCCTACACCTCATGACAGTTGAAGATCCATGATTTGAATTACTTGGCGCATGATCTAGAGCTGGCATCCATGATTTTTTCCTTATAAATATAGAGGCACTACCTTTATGGTGAGAAGCGTGATATATACACTGACCAAAAGAGACTAATGTATATATTCACACAAAAGGAGATCAACATGCATAAAATGAGATAGTTAGAGCTAATCAAAAATTATTATTGCCTTATTCACTACCATCCTGGAAAGGCAAACAAGGTAGCTGATGCTCTAAGTAGAAAGGAACCCGCTACACTATCCATGTTACGGATTGAGAAAGACCCTATATTCTTAGATATGCAAAGGATGGATTTGGAAATCATAAGGGCAGAGGATATATCCTACCTTTCCCAAATTATGGCACAACCATCCATCCAAGAGAAGATTAAGGAAGCACAAATGTATGATGTGGATATACAAAAAAGGGTGAATGTAGTAAAGGAGGGGAAGCTGCAAGAGTTCCATATCAATAATGATGGTGTGATTTGGTTTGGAACATAACTTTGTGTGCCTTCATCACCCGGGATAAAGAATGAGCTATTGGAAAATGCACATAGATCAACATTCTCTATCAATCCTGGGAGTACCAAGATGTACCATGATCTCTGTGAACACTTATGGTGGTATAACATGAAGAAGAAGATTGTAGAATATATATCAAGGTGATTGGTATGTCAACAAGTTAAATCTGAGTGACAAAAGTCCAAAGGTATGATACAACCATTGCCTATACCCATGTGGAAATGGGAAAATGTTACTATAGACTTTGTCATGGGTCTCCCGAAGTCGTCAAAGGGAAATAATGCGATATGATTTGTGGTTGTTCGACTCACCAAGATTGCCCATTTTATCGCTAATAGGGAAGATCTCTCTCTAGAAAAACATGCAAGGATATATGTGAAGTAAGTGGTGAGACTGCATGGTGTTCCAATCTCAATTTTCGCTGACCTTGATCCAAGGTTCACATCTAAATTCTAGAGGAGCCTTTAACATGATTTGAGTACTGAATTAAACTTCAGCATGACCTATCACCCCCAAACTGATGGCTAGTTTGAAAGGAATATTCAGACGCTTGAAGATATGTTAAGACCCTGCTATCTAGAATTCAAAGGTTGATGGGATCAATATCTCTTATTCGTTGAGTTCTCATACAACAATAGCTTCACACGAGTATTCATATGGATCCATATGAAGCTCTGTATAGAAAGTGATGCAGAACTCCAACCTATTGGGATGAAGTTGGAGAAAGAAAGCTACTTGAACTTGATCTTATGGAAGAGATGACAGAGAAGGTTCAAGTTATCTAGAAACACATCAAAGATACTCAGAGTTGGAGAAATAGCTAAGTTGACAACCATCGAAGGGACTTGGAGTTTTACGTTGGAGATAAATTCTTCCTATGAATATCTCCATGGAAGAGAGTCATGTGATTTGGGAAGAATGGTAAGCTAATCCCAAGGTACATTGGACCCTTTGATATCCTTGACCGCATAAGAACCATGGCCTATCGACTTTCACTTCCACTGAATATGTCTCATGTTCATGATGTGTTTCACGTATCACTCCAGAGGAAGTACATACCAGACCCGTCACATGTTCTAAACTCAAAGGTGGTATAACTAGAAGATGATCTATCTTATGAGGAACAACCAGTAGAGATTCTGGATCGGAGTGATAAGATTCTACGCAACAAGACAACCCATCTTGTCAATGTGTTATGGAGGAACCATACGTTTGAGGAAGCAACTTAGGAACTGGAAGAGGTAATGATGGAGAATTACCCTCACCTATTTGTGTAAAGTGGAATTTTGGGGGTGAAATTTCTTAAGGGAGGAAGAATGTAATGACCCAAATTTTTTCAATGGAAATTACATTCTTATAAATATGTCATAATATCACATGAAAACACAACATATTTAAATACTAAGTGCTAAGTGACCTTTAAACATAATTTTGTCACTTCTGTGTTTTAAATTTCAAAAATTCGACATACACGGTTGCGTTCAAGATGATTTTTAGAGTCTAATGAAACAAAAATTATTTTCAGTGAATAGTAACATACCCTTGTAAATAGAAACCTACACGTATGAATAGTAATATGAAACTTATAAATAGTAAATCATCCAACATAAGAGTAACCTTACCCATGAATAATTAAATAAAACTAAGACATCTTAGAAAGTGACAATTTGACCTTAGTAAACGTTTTGGTATTTTGTAAGTCATAAATAATTAATTAAAATTAATTAATTAATTTAAAAGAAAAGTTATTTTCATAAAATGTGTTCAGAAATTAACAAATCTATGTCTTATAGTATTTATATAATTTTATAAGACCCTAAGTAATTTTTGAAAGGACTATAAAATCTGTTTTAATTTTAAAAACTGTTTTAGGTAAATTTTAATTATAATTAAATATTAAATTAATAAAATTTAGAAAATTATTTTTAAAAAATGGACTTCATTTTTGGATTCTAATCATCAAAAAATGTTTGGGGTGAATTTTTGGGATTTTTTTAAAATACTTGAATTTTTGGTGAATATTAAAATACATTAATTTACCATATAAATACATTATAATTAAAACCCATTATTCATAACATCACAATTGATGTAAGAACCCATATCTCGAACTCACATTCCTTTTTTAATATTCTTGGTAATGGATGACTCACTATGCCTTGTCTTGTGAGGAAATAATAATCTAATGAATTTTATATTAAGAAAACCCCCCTCCCCTCCACTATAAAAACCACCCTTCACACCCTCATTTCCTCACACCTCTCAAGCTCCAAGACTTCTCTAAAATCTGCCCAAACATACTCCCTAGCCCCTATCCCACATTCGAGAGCTACTGGTCTCATCAAAAGACCAATCCTATCTTCCTTAAGGAGGACCTCAAGAGGAGGATTTAAGAGGTAATTTCTCCCCCTCTTCTCCTTTAATTTCCATTCAAGTTCAAGTTCATTTATTGATCTCTCCCCACCGATCATCATCTAAATGGTATTTTAACTCCAATATTATACATTTAATATAATTTTATGATTCTAATGGGATATTATATCATCCAAACCCCTTTCCTCTTCCTTTTATTTTATTAAATAGAACGTTGTTCATGAGGTGTTATTTTATCCCCTTCAAGAATGACATGTATTCTTCTTCCATTTATACCTTCATATATGGTCATGAAACCATTTTTATGGTTGAAAAAGAATATTATATATGTATTATATCCTATTTAAAGTTCTAGAACTATCTTATGACCATATTTCTAGTGATAAAATAAAACAAGCTCATTATGATCGAAAAATCGCTCAAATTAACCCAATCGATCATCATTTAATTCTTATCTAATGATTAATCCACATGGATCTAATATAATTCATTATAAGATCATTAAAACTCATGTAATATCATTAATAACATGTAATATCAGTTATGGATGTTTACCCATGTTCTACCCGAACTTCAATTTAAGAATACAAGTGAACCGCTCTAGAAAACCATAAAAACAAACATTCCCGTATAATGTATTTTAAACTATATAATTCATCCAAAGGCACATAAAATCACCTAATAAAACCATAATGAACCATATTAATGTAAAAAAGGTTCTTTATTTCTAATTAATTAATATAATGTCATTATACAGTACATTAAAGAGAAGGAATCATTCGGATACAAGGTAAGGGGAAATTCTTGAACCCAACTTTCATCCTTTGGGTTCTCCCTCTTTCACTAAATTTTTGGTATGTTTACTCATTAAAGATAATATTTTCGTAATTTTATTTCCTTTTCTAGGATATACATGTTTTCACTGGTTTTTATGTCAAACAAAATGTTTTCCAAAAGAACTCCTCTTTTAAGAACACACCTTTTACTCCTCTCTCAAAGTGGATGGATCTTGTAACATGTATGTTATTCCCTCTTTCTTTTGGGAACCCAAAGTTTATAAATGTGTTCTTATGAGATGTAAACCATTCCATTCCATGGATTAATTAATTTCACTTTTGATATATGTTCTATGTGGCAACCATGATAATGATAATGTTATGATGTGACGGGTGCACCCAGAATTATATAGCGTAATAAGAATGTTTGAATGTGACAGGTGCGCCCGGAATTATACAACACTTTAATGCATTGTGTAAAGTGATGAATCTCATTATTAAATGTGAAATTATGTGTGAATGATATTCTATATTGGTTCACAAGTATTTGTGGTAGTTAACCACTAAGACATGATGTTTCATTTTTATGCATTGCCACATTTCAAGTCTAATATTTATGCTCCTCTCATGTTCATGATCTTTTTCGCATGTTATAATTATGATCACCCCATGCTATATTGTTCATATCTATCCTATTACTGGGATTCTAGATCACCCTTTTTGATGTATATCATTAAGTGGCTACATGTACTAAGGATAGGAATAGTGCCAATGAGAATCTGGAGAAGAAGAAATTAAATAATTGTTTATGCTTGATGTTGTAATTGTTATGTATGGTACTAGTTTTCCCAAGAAACGAAACCTTTCGATACTCTATGTATAAAAATATTATGTTTTTTATATTTAAAATTATGTAATTGTAATGTACGAAAAGGAAGGGTCTCTATAGTATGTAATCTATTTTCCATGACTGCTAAACTGACCGGTTCTTCAGGACTAGATTCCTTGTAATTATGCCAATGTATTAAAATAATTCACCAAATCTGGGCCTCTGGGGTAGGGGTGTTACAGATCCCATTTCCTTATAGAGGCATCTCTTTAAGTAAAAAGTGAATTGGGGTTCAATATAAAAACCTATAGAACATGAAGCATCATACAAATAGACAATACCACTCATAAAGGTACTTTAAAACCCCACAACAATTGGTGTATCACAAATATGAATAAAGTGATACAATTTGGTCAACTAATAAATCACTACCCATATATGGTTATTCCCTCAAGGGGTACACAACAACCCCACTGTGAATTCCCTGGATATATATTCCCACTAACTTGTCAGCATCGAAAGGTGATGAATAAATCATGAATATATTTGGTGCTTAGCCTTGACCTGTTAACAAGTATAACAATGAGAATCATAGTTAGTGGTGTCTCATTTCATACATGTCCACCAAAATAATTGTCGCATATCATAGAAAAAATTAATGGTTACCAAGTGAATCATTCAGAGTGAATTATAGATATCCCCCATCATATCCTTTCTCTTAGGAAATGGTATAGTGTTCAAATTATAGAAACATATGATATACATTAAAAAATAATGACCACTCATTTCTGGTATCCACACCATTAAGAGTGTCACTAATTCCAAAGAATTCATTATCATGATGATTCTCCTAAATAATCATCTCAAGAAGAGTGAAGGTCCATTGAACACGTTCGAGAAAAATCATTGCCTCAACCTTTTTTACTCCAAAATTAAACTGAGTAATGAGTGACATAAATTTCCAATATTGTGATGATTCTTTCACAACTATGGTCAGAAGTTTCCTACTCAAGGAATCAGGGATGAAATTCCACTTACAAGAGGTGTAAGAAATTTCAAACTCAAAGGATTTCAGTTACTCCACTAAATGTATTTTCCATAGACTCAATTGTTTTGAAAAAAGATATAATTGATGATTTTTTCATTCTAATAAATGGTAAAAAATTAAATGAAAAGGTAATATAGCCAGATATTAAGGGAATACTTCATAGAAACAAGTTCGAGATCATGTGTTATACAGTTCTTATCATTTATCCTTAGCTATTGATAACTATATCCCACTACATGATCATCCTATATAGGAATGCATCAAAAACCCGAACTTGATGAATCACTAAAGACCAAATTGCCCAGATTGTCTTTTGGAAGATTCAACATTAGTGTAGAAGTAAAAATAAATTTCTAATTATCAAAATAATTATGACATTTTTTATTCAACAGAAATATCACTTCATTCTGAGTGAGAGTGGCAATTGGAGAATACAACTTTGGGAAATCATTGATGAACCATCAATAATACAGTGGTAAACCCAAGAATATATGAATCTGATTTTTTTGGCTACTATCATTTCATAATATCTTCACATTCTCAAGATAAATAGAAATTCCATGTTATGAGACCATATTTCCCATGAAATTCACTTCCTATATCCAAAAATTACATTTCAATATCATAGAATAAAGTCAGTGACTTCTCAACATTACCCAAAATTCAATGACATGATGCACATGGCCATACTTATTCATATAGTAAAAAAATTCCATCCATGAACACCACCATGATCATATCGATAAACACATGAAATATCATATTCATAAATGTAAAAAAACTTGTAGGAGCATTGGTGAGACCAAAAGGAAAAATAAGGTGATCATAGTGGTAATACCTTCTCTTGTAGACTCTATTTGGAATGTTGGATTATTTGATTCTCAATTGGTAGTAAGAACACTAAATATCAATATTTTGTAACTAATTCATCCCATTCAAATAATCAACAAAATCACTAATCTAAGGTAAATATACTTGTTATTTATTTTAACAATATTCAGGTTCTATTAGTAAAAACATTAGTGAAGCATACCATAAGATTTATTTGTAAAATGAATATGACCCCAAGGTGACACACAGAAGAGAATGAAATAATTCTCTATAAAATATTCCAAATGAGACTTTAACTCTTCCAATTAAACCTTTTCCATAAGAGAAGATGGAATCAATACTTGTTGCATCCCAGGAAAAAAACTAATGAAAAAATCCATGTATATCAATGGTGGAAAACCAAAAAATACATATGAAAACAATTCATGACACTAAAATAAAATTAGAGGGAGATCATAAATAAAATATTACCACTATAGATCAAAATAAAACAATGATATGAAACTTGTCAACTCAGAAAAAGAAGTTCTATCTCTTCCTGAAATTAGGCCTCATTTTATCTAAAAAAACACAACACACCCCACCGGGTAAAGTAAAGAAGACAAACCGAAGATAACTGAAATTTAGGATTTATGTATTATTATCCAATCCATCATGAAAATGAAATCAAGTGTCTTAAAGGAATGAAAAATAAAATTTGAGGTCTGCTCAAGCTCTGATAAAGAGAAATCATAAAGAGAACCATTGAATAACCTTCTCTCTCTTCATTCATATGGGCATAGAAATATCTATTACATAAAAAAATATCCAAATGAAAGTTTATAAAGTAAATTATATTAGTCAAAATGAAAGAATAAGATGTATCAATATAAAATAAATTGGTCTTTAAAGATGAATCCATAGAGATGGTACCTCTCACAGTCATTGGACCCATATCTGATTTCTCTATTGGATCTTTAGCTATGTGAAGATTCTTCATTATGGATGACAATGACTGGAGCCCCTTATTTTTTGAAACATTCAGATGAAAAACAATACTTTTAGGTGATAATATCCCATTCCACTGTATGGAGAAGAAAATATATAGAATAACTTCTATAGGTGACCTAAGTATCAACATGAACTCTAGATCTCAGGTGCCTTAGTGAAAACCTATTTTTAATGTCCAACCATGCCACACTAAAATCAAGTCTATGGGACTCTATATGAAACTACATATATTTCAGATGATGCCTACTCTTGATATCCACAATATGTCTCATCATACCACATATTTCACTTAATGGAACTCACAAAACTGCCACTGGTAGAAAAATGAACTCAACTCAACCTTTTCATACCTCTTAGGTCAAGATCAATCATAAATATTATATCCAACAAGTCTATATAAGATAGAAGCATAAGCATTGATACTTGGGATCAGGTGTTATGTCCGAAAACTATCTAAAATCTTCAACCATTTAGTTTCTCATTTTTTTAAACCTCAGGAGAAAAGTGACCAAGTTTATAAAAACTATTATGATACTAATTCATGGTCATTTAAAACTATTTGAATCTGATAAAATCCATAGACTTTTCCAAAAAACTAAAATTCAAGATAGAAATGTTCAGAGAAATTTCTCTAAATCCTTTTCACTCCAATAACTCATGTTTATGCATTGTCACCATGGAATCACATCATATCTTACAAGGTCCCTTATTCTTAAAGTCAACACACTTTATTTTAACAGAATCAGGTGTATCGCGAACATGAACGAAAGCTCAATATTTTCAACAAATCTTCTACTTACTCTAAATCATTTGATCCTTGGAACACTTGTGGTTTCGTGAAAAGAAAATCCTTATCATTATCTCTAGTCACAACCCTCCATGTTTCCATCATTGGATCTTGAACAAGATCATGTGCCACTTAATTTCCTACATCATTAAGAGAAAACACCATTATCTCAACAGAATTCTAGTCAATATGAGGATTTTCTTGATATTTTTCACCAGCAACATCCTCTTATGGAAAATTGAAATGCCTTCTTTTAGGCATGAAGCTACAAAACATAAAAAAACCATGAATACTTCAGCAAGGTTACTCAGATCATCACTCAATCAAGTGATACATGGATATCAATTCCATTAGATAGAATTCATGTACTAGGATTTTAGTACAATAAAATAAATTTTGGTAAAAGAACTTGAATCTAATTAAAATAATCCCAAAATTATCATTCCCCAAACACCAATGGAGACTTAAGACTCATTTTTAATAGAGTTGGAATGACACTATGACAACCCTTCACTTTAATTAACATTAATTCATTATTTATTATTTAATATTACACTCAATAAAACCCAAAATATAGAGAATTATAGTGTCTTTGGGAATTAGGTACATTACAAAACAACTTAAAATTGGGAATACATCTCCATTATTGAAAAATTACTTAACATGATCATAATATTCCATCTTACGTAAAACTAAAATGGATATCTTGGGGATATACATAATAAAGGGTTGAGCTATACATATCAATAAGGGAATAAGCGTGGAATAACATGAAGAAAGTAATACATGTTAGAAAATAAGCATATAAATGGGGTATAAAAGGAGTGAGAATCATAAACATGATCAACATGACATGATATAGAATGATAATAATAAAGGAAACATGGGAAATATGGCAACAATTTAAAACACTGCATCCTAAAAATAGGTCAAGTCTAACTACCAAGACATCATGATGGAAAACTCGCATGATAGATTAGTTTTACTCCCTAATCCCTTTCATGGAATCTCTTGAGACAAAAACATTACCCAATGCAGTGGAACTCAATATAATTATGGGTGCACCCATCACATTCATTTCATTCTCATTCTTAAGTGTGACACATATTTCATCATCATTATCATTATCCTTTTATTCAAATTAACGAAAGAGTACAAAAAACTAGACCAAAAAACAAGAGAGAAAAAGAACACAGGAAAAGGAGAAAAACTATGGAGTCTGGAAGTGTTAATGAACAAGAGTATCCCCTCTAATTAGAATGTTCCTTTCAATAGATAAAAAATGCATGTATGGGGGAAGAAAAACAATAAGGACCTATAACTCCTCCAAGTGTGCAAAATGGTTATGCCATCACTGATAAGGGTCTTTAAACTTCTAATAATGTAAGATAAAGACCAGGGAGTGCTTTTATTGCCATTAATGGATTCATGGATAATGATAGAGTCAGTCTCAACCATAGTAAGAATAATATTCTAGTTCTTGCAAATATGAAGACTAGTAATCATTTCCAGATCCTCATCCAGATGGGAGTGACCTCTTCCAAAACAGGCAGTAAAATCAAGAGTAACCCGCCCCATGGTACCCCGAACTACACCACCACCTTTCATGTCATTAAAATAGCATGATCCGTTGAAGTTGATCTTGAGGCCAAGCAGATGGGGATACCATCTAACCCAATGTTCAAGGTTGTTTGAACATAACTCAAAAGGGACCACTAAAAGTGGTCTGAGAGAGGGGCCTTCACACCATTTACTTCATGAGAGGACCACATAAAGGAGAAGAAACTTGGTTATATCCACCAAGGACCTTCTATTTCAATGAATCCCCTTAAGTATGGATTTTTTCTGTGCCATCCAAATGCACCAGAACTCCATTGCAAGGATTGTGGTGTTGGAACTCCTCTCCGGGCCAACATTCCCCACACCATGAAACTAGCAATAAAGAAATTGAAGGTACATCAAATCTAAGATATAAAATCCTATTAAGTTACTAAAGTCCTGACACACATTAAACGACCAGTCACTACTGAAGAAAATATGTTATGAACTCTCCTCTCTAGAGTCCCTATAGTATAAGCATTGTGAAACCAAGCTAACCCCATATTTTTAATGTTCTCATCAGTAGGTAATTCTCAATTCCTAATGAACCAAACACAAAAATTGATTTTGGTAGAAATATCCTTAACCCATAAGGATGATCCCCAAATATCCTGCTGGGCCTCACAAGTAGTCACCATACAGAAATCATTTGAAGAAAAGGCTCTTGAAGACGATGCAGTGAATACACATCTATCCGGATCATCCAATAGGTTGATCATATCAAAGTAAATACGTTGGTTGTTGTCCAAAACCACACTGATAAACTTCAGATACATAATTTCCTACTTGAAGGTGATGTGGGTGACTAGAAAACCAAGGAACCCAAGAAGAACACCAACCCAGTTATGATTCCAAAAGGAAATTTCTCCAGTAACCACAATCCATCTAGTAAGAGGTATAAGGGTTTGGATATGGGAAGATATAGATGAATAAATATATTATTGACTCTTATTGGTACCATTACCACCCCCACTAATCCTAGTAGCCATGAATCTACCCAAAGGGTATGGACCTCAATAACCTCCCAATCCAACATCACCTACATTCCATGAAAGGTATTAGAAATGATCTTTATGTCAATTCTACCCTCCAGGATATGCCTTACCAGCTTGTTCCATGATGCCCAGTGTTCCCTCCCCTCCTCATGAGATCCCCAAATAAAATAAGAAATAATAGAGTAAAATTTAGAGATCACTCCCTTCAGAACTTTGGTGTACTAAAGTGCATGGAATGGTATAGAAGATAAGACATTGTAAACTGCGGTAATTCTGCCTCCAAAAGACAAAAAAAATTCTTCCAATTATTGATGCGTCCAGTCATTTTTCCAAAAATATGATAAATGTGATGGAGTTACATCCCATGTGGGGAAACTAGAGCTCCAAGATACTCCATAGGGAAGGATCCACACCTCATTCACAACCTTATACTCAGATAAGAAACCTTTCTATCCATGCACCGCTTCAGAACATAGAAGGTACTTGTATCATAATTAACAACCAGTCCACTCAAGTAGAAATAATCCGCAAGGATATTATTGAACCCATGAATATACCTTATTCCAACATTTATAAAGATGATATAATCGTATGTAAACATTAAATGATAGATACTGCATGGTCTGGATTTGCACTGATAGGGATTGATGTGACCCTGTAAAATAGAATTATTGATGAGGTGACTGAGGATGTCTTGGGAGAGAATAAGCAGACTCAAGGATAGAGGATCCCCTTGAATCAACCCACGAACCAATTTAATAACCCATAATTCTTTCCCATGAAGAGGATAACTAGCCACGAAGAGCTAAAACACCGAAGAAACAAGTTAGTAGCCCAAGCAGAAAAGCGCATACCTGTCAAAACCTTGATAATAAAATCCCCATTGATTTTGTCATAGTCCTTGTTCATATCCAACTTAAAACCCATATAATAACCATTGAATCTAGTTTTAATGTCGTCAATGATCTTCTGATATAAAACGATATCCCCTTGGATAGATCTTTTTTTGAAAAAACCATGCTGCTTAGGAGAGATCCAATGTGGTAGATTAATAGTTAGTCTGGTATTGAGAAGGAAAGAAAGGATATTTTAAGTAAATTTGCACATTATCACAGGGAGATAGTGTTGTAGTAGAGATGAATCTTTGATTTTATGAATAAGAACCATAGTAGTGGCCTTGAAAACACGAGGAACGAACCCACCATGGAAGAAATCCTAGATAGCGAGCACAATATCAGCCTTGATAGTGCTCCATGAGGCTCTAAAGAGGGATCCAAGAAACCCATCCAGTTCTGGGGCACTATCTAGATTGATAATATTCACAACCCCTAAGATCCCTTCTTCTTGAAGTATGAAGTAAATCAGATCATTGTCATGCCTAGATACCACCTCATAAATAATGCCAATAATCTCTTCATGACCCCTCGAGTACCCTTCATCCATCCTGATGATAGGACCCGCAAGAAGGTCCCTAAAAAAATCCTCCTCCATGCCACTAAAAATATTAGAGTCATCCATATAGGATCCATCCTTCGTTCGTATATTAGTCCAAGCAAACATCCAATTTTCCTTGATGAATGCATATAAATATGAAGTATTACGGTCCCCCACATGAAGCCACATGGCTCTTGATTGATCATGAGATATGTGATCTTATCTTATAGTCATTTCATCCATTTTATCCTTCTTAGAAGCCAGGCCCCTAAAATATTTCGCATTCCAATCCATTTTTAGTTTGTATTCTAGGAGGTCGATCTCCATCGGTATTCCATCTAGATCACATGACAAAGGAGGATGGTTGCTAATCCACACATGAAGATCTTACCTAAGACACATAAATTTATTTTTAAATATTTCCCATGCATTCCCATGCACGAGATTATTTCATGAAGTGTCCACTATATAACGATAACTCATATATTTTATCTGCAAGTGGGAGAATCCAAGAGGATCCCTTCTGTCGTAACTAGACGAGATGTTAATAAGAAGAAGAGAATGCTCAGATATGCTTCAGGAAAAATGAGAAAACATATCATTCTGAAAAGAAAAAATGCTATGGAACTTAGTGAGGTAGTGGTTCAACCTAAACCAGGTCTGATGAGTACCTCTATGATTATTGTACCATGTGAAATGCCTCCCTAGGAACTCCAAATCGAACAATCCTTTGCGAGAAATTTTGGCAGAATACTGGCCATGGGGGTGTATAAATGTTCATGAAAGGGATTAATGAGAGTGAAAGGAATATATACTAATTTATACATCATAAGGGAAGTAAGAGGGATATGTAAGAACATATCACAACATTAGAAAATGGATATAGGGGCATAATATAATGAAAATACTTGAATAAATAGGAGAACGAAAATATCCCTTACTAAATTTCAACATGGTAATGTGTGTACATAAAGGTTCATGAGAGGATTAATGAGAGTGAAAGGGGTCTCTAATAACTTATACATAATATTTATAGTAATAGGTATATAGAAGATCATATACCATCATTAGTAATTGGAGATACAATACATAATATAATGAAGAAACTTGAATAAAAACGAGAAATAGAGGATCCATTACCTTGAGAGTGTGATTATAAATGTTTATGAGAAGATTCTTGAGATAATGGGGGAACCATTGGAGGACTATAGAGAGGATAGGGAAGATTAATAAAACTATACAAGGATTTTGAGTAAAGAAAAATGATATATTGGGTTGGTTTATATAGGAAAATAGTGGAGAACTCTTTATTATTTTCCGAACATAGTTTTTGGACTCTATATAATAAAATAACCAAAACCACAATACATACCATGGTTTTCCCATGGTTTATAGAAAATAGAATGGGTTTTTATTATTTTATATTTAAAAGGATCTAACTTATTAAAATATTACCCGTGGTGATGTGGAGGTGAGTATTGCTCTTAAAGAAATGATTTTAAAACCTTAAAATATATTATAGGTTTTGGAGGATTCACAAAGGATGTATAAAATTAATAAAATAAAATCAAAAATCAAATTAATTTAAATTAAAAACATATATTTGGTTGTGTATACCATTTATAGTATTTATTCCATCACTTTTGGGTCATCATGATTTCATAACACACACTATATATTTATACAGTATTTAAATTTTAACTGAAAATTTGGTTGTCTCAAAAATTTTTGTTAAATTTACCATTGGATAATTTTAAAATTATGATTCAAAAAATAATATTTATTTTATCCAAATAATTTTATATATATGTGAATTTTTACTTTTAAAATAATAATCGACATTTATTGAGAAATATTGAGTTTTTTTGACAATAAGAGTTTTCAAACCCTTATAAAAATTAAATTTAACTTCCAAAAAATTATATAATCAATTGTATTTAAAAAATTATTTAATAAAATTATTTAATTAAAATATTATTTATTTCAAAAATTCCATTAATTCATCAAAATAAACATCTTAATTAAAATTTAATATTAATTAAAAATACAATTTGGGTTTTATTGTATCAAAATAAAAATAATTTATAATGTGATGATAATTAAAGGAAAATATATTCATTATTATATAAAATATACAAATTAATATTATTAGTTTCTTAATACATATCCCTTTAATACACCAGAAATTTTCTCTAAGAGTAATGTGCGCAACAATGAGAGTTTTTTGGGGTGGTTCGGTGTACATGGTTTGGGTCGTGATCTAGATAAGCTTGAACTTATTCTGTAAATGGTTTCTTTCATGCTTAATTTGTTAGATCTAATATTGGTATTGATCAAGGGAAAATACTAGTGATTTTATCTCCCTTAGTGGCTTCAATAAATGGGATTTATAGGGTATGTTTTTACTGTCTGAGGCCATCACTTCCTTTGTCTATGTCAATTAGATTTATTAAAACCCTATGTTTGTACTAATCATATGATCACTGTTCAAAAACTATATTATCAATTGTTATGATTATTAACATTCATTTAAATATTATAGGATATAATAAAACTAAATAAGTGCATGTGTTTTCTATTACTATATTACATCATATGACATTTAATTAAATCAGAAGGGTAATTTTATTTCTAAAAGTTTGGTTCGTTAAAATATTACCCCCTTTAGAAACATTTCCCTTAAAATATTCATTTACCACACTAAAATAAATGAGGTTAATTATGTTTCATCACCTACCCTATTCCCCACATCACTTCTTCAAACTTATGGTTTCTCCACAACAATTTGACCAGGTGAATTTTGTTATTTCATATAAATTCTTCTCTACAATATAAGATCTTCACCGGCTGATCCTCATATAAAAGACCATTCTAAAATGGTACCACCAATAGATTGAGTACATGTGAGGGGTTTGATATATAATTAATCAAGATAGATACATGGAATACATTATGTACTTGAGATGGGTTAGGTGGGAGTGCTAGTTTATAGGCCACCGCTCCAATGTGATCACAGATCTATAAGGGATGAATGTATCTTGGAATAATATTTCCCATTATTACAAAATATCATTAATTTATTTCATAAAAATATATAGAGCAAATTCATTTATCCAACCTCAAACCCCAAGTCTCATCGATGATTGTCAGAATAGCTCTTCTTTCGAATCCGAGTAGCCCTGATGTGCCCCTGAATGGTCTTGACATTTTCAGCCATTTCCTCGACCATTTCAGGACCTTGTAGTTTTCATTCCCTAAATTTATCCTAACATGAAGTTGTTCTGCACCTCTTCTTATAAAGGTCTTAATTGGGATCCATTTGGATGCTTGAGTGGAAACTTTTATTGTATGATTACTTGAACTAAGGAAGATGTTGTTCCCATACCCATTTCAAGTCAATTGATAATGCTCTCAAAATGTTCTCAACTATCTAGATAGTCCACTCCTATTAGACATCAGTTTGAGGGTGATAAGAATTTATGAAGTTCAAATCAGTATTTAGATAATATTAAAGACTCTTCCAAAACATATAAGTAAATATTATATTTAAATCAGATACAATTGATTGTGGTGTACCGTGTTACCTCACCACTTCTCTAATGTATATTCTAACAAGATGATCAAGTGATAATTCCTCTAGATTTGAAATGAAGTGATAAGTTATTGTAAGAAGATCCACTATAACGCATATAACATTTATTTCCTCTTGATGTATTTGGAAGACCAATGACAAAGTCTTTGGTGATGTTTTTCCATTTTCATGTAGGTAAGGGTAATGGTTGCATAATCCCCTTGGATTTTTGCCTTTCTACTTTAATTTGGTGACATACAAGACATCTTGATGTATATTCCGTGATCTCATTCTTCATATTGTCCCACAAATAGTGATATTGGAGATATTGATACATTTTTTTTTCTTTCCTATATGGATGGATAAGGTTGACCTATGTGCATCATAAAATATATCCTTTAAATCAATATTTGATGGTACACATAGTTGTGACCCAATTCTTACAAAAACTTCTTTATTAACATTTAATCCCAATGATTTAAATTTTCTAATAACTTCCACTTTCTTCTGAATTCAAAAATCATCTCCTTAAGAATCCTTTATATTCTATATAAGGGATGGTTGGGAAATTATTTGTGAAAGGATTAATTTTGTTCCTTCCTTTATGATTCACATGTCCATCCTTTTCATGTCTAAGAAGATAAAGTCCTTCTCAATTCTCATCAATGATAGAATTGCTGGATAATTTTTTTACATAGAGGATGTGACACTTTATTTTATTTCTTAGGATAATAGTGGATTGAGAAATCATAGTCCTTGACCAGGTCTTACTATAATCACTGGTGCATATTCATCTCTTTCTACGTGAATATGTACTTGAGGCTCTTATGATCCTTATATATTTCAAACATCTTCCCAAAGAGATAATGCTTCCATATTTTCAATTTGATGATCACTACATAAAACTCCATATCATGTGTTGGGTAGTTCTGTTCATAAACTTTCAACTTCCTTTAGGCATAGGCTATCACTTTTTCATTATACATTAACATAAATCCTAATCCCTTCTTCGAAGCATTTCTGAATACCACAAAATGTTCCCCAATTTTGGATAGCGTATGTACAGGTGTAGTGATAAACCTTTTTTTTAACTCTTTAAAGATTATTTCACATGCATCATTCCAAAAAAACTTGACTCCCTTACGAGTTATATTGGTTAGAGGGTTTGAAAGTCAGGATAAATTTCTCACAAATCGATGATAATAACATAATAACCCAAGGAAACTATAGATTTCTGTCACATATGTGGATTCTAAAATCCTTCAATTAAATTTATATTTAAAGGGTCAATAAATATCCAATTTCTTATGATAATATTCCCAAAGTATGATACTTCCTTCAAATAGAACTCACATTTTCTATACAGGGAATAAATATTCTCATTTTATAAGGTCTTTAGCACAATGGTCAAATGCTCCTCTTGATCCTATTTTCTTTTGGAGTATATTAGAATATCATCTATAAAGATTACCAAAAAAAATTTATGGTAATCCCTAAAGACTATATTCATCATGTCCATAAAAATTACTGGATCAGTAGTGAGTCCAAATGAATTATATGAACTTATAGTGCCCGTACCTTGTTCAAAAAATTAGTATTGGGGATATTCTCCTCATTACCCTTACTTGGTAATACCACAACCAAAAATACAAATTGGATAAGTATTGTGATCCACATAACTAATCAATCAAGTCATCAATTCACAGAAAATGATAATTTTTCTTTATCGTGATATTGTTTATCTCACGATTATCAATGAAAAGGCGTATTGAACCATCCTTATTATTGATGAAGAGGACTAGTGCACCCCAAGGTGAAGCAGATGGGAGTATGAACTAATTATCCAGATTCACATGTAGTTGTTTCTCAATCTCATAAAGTTCTCGAACATCTATTCTATACAATGTATTGGATAATGGAAACACCCTAGGTATAAGTTCAAATTAAAACTAAACCTCTTAGTTAGGTAGAATACTAGGAAATTCTCTAAGAAACAAATTAGTGTATTCCCTCACAATGGGAACGTCTTAAAAGATGACCATTTCCTTAGACTGAATCATTTGAGCTAGATATTCTAGCTTGTGGGGCAATAATATCCATGCTTGATATGTTGGTGCTAAATAAGATTCATCCATATCATTGTATTTATATAGAATCTGAGGATGATTCATGATACAGAGAGTGATTTAATTATCATGAAAATCCATCTTGGATTTATATAGGGAAATCCAATACATACCCAGAATTACATCAGATTCCACTTAAGGGAGTATCACAAGGTTCTTTGGGAAGTTCAACCCAAAAATTTTGATAGGGGAGGAGTTATATACCTGGGATGAAATAATTTCCCCATTTTCTATTTTCACAAAAATCATTAATTCCATGCTTTGTAGTTGTGTTTGAATAGTTCAACTAAACATTCATGATATGAATGAATGTGTAGAACTATAGACGATGAACCTACCATCCACCTTTTGATTCTAGTTCTAAACACTTAATTTATACACTTAGGGATAATAAATTTCAAACTATTAAACACATAAATGGGAAACCAATGAAATTAAAGGGATAAATTATAACTATCATTTATTTCGTAACTTTTGAATTTCTAGGCTTCAATCTATGTTATCCATGATCTATTTGATAACATATATACTTATGGGATTTTTTCCCTTAATATTAGTCTGTAAAGTGCTTGTGAATTTACTAAAGCATATTCCTTAGGAGTGTAAAACTAGGTGTAAAACAAGGATCATTTCTGTGCACCAGTTCTTAGTCAAGTCTAACTCAACACCGTGTTTTCAAATTTTAGCCTTATGTACATCTATTTCAACACTACATCCACTTATAGTATCTAGATAGGGATTTATTTTTTGATAAACCACTAAATCTATAATTTACAAAAAATTAGTGTTGTTTTCTTATACATAGTTTTATCTCCAAGGTTTTTGCCAGATTTTTTTAATCATAAACCCATAATTAACTAATCTTTCTTTTAATACCAACTATGAAAATACTCCTATTTAATACACATTAATTCATGACTTATTATATAATATTACAATTAATATAACTTGTCAGATCAAGAAGTCTAGTGTATTTGGTAATTAGGTACATTACATAACAACTTAAAACAGGGAATATATTGCCATTATTAAAAAATTACTTAACATGATCATAATATTCCATCACACTTCAAAATGCATGGGATTACCTGGGGATATACATAAGAAAGTGGTGATCTATAAAACCGAGTAAAGGAATAATCATAGTATAACATGAATAAAATAATAATTTTTAGGCAATGAGTGTGTCAATGGGGAATAAAATGAGTTAGAATCATAAACATTAACAATTAGTCATGATATAGAATGATAATCATAAAGAACATGGAAAATGTGGAAACATCTTAAAACACTCCATCATAAACATAGGTCAAGGATAAATGCCAAAACATCATGATGAAAAAAGTACCATGATGGATTAAGTTCACTCACTAAACCCTTTCATGACATCTCATGAGACTAAAATAATACCAAATGAATTGGAGTGCTATATAATTTCGAGCACACCCTTAAATTTGATTTCATTATCTTGTTTAAGTGCTAAATAGATCATAAAACTTGGAATCATTTATCATCACATTTTATTACATGATCAAGGAGTATGGAATAAATAAATTGAATTACCCAATAAAATAAGTATAAGTGCAAAAAGGTGAACACCATTTATAGGAAATGGGTATGGGTATTCACTACACAATTGTTTGGCATGAAAAATCATAGTAAAATGTCGATAACATAATAAGGGAATATAACTGTTCAGGGAAGGGATTAATGAGAGTGAAATGGGTATATCATCATTTAGAAATCATAAGGGTAGTTAGGGGGACAAGAAAGAATATATCACAACATTTTAAAATAGAGATAAGAGGCATAAGATAATGGAGGTACTTGAATAAAGAGGATAAGGAAAACACCCCTTACTAAATTTCGGCATGGTAACGGGTGTACATAATGGATTATATGAGGCTTAATAATAGTGAAATGGGACTGTAATAATTTATAAATAAAATGGATATTTATGGAGATATGGAAGAACATATACCATCATTATTCATTATATATAAAAGACATAATATAATAAAGAAACATGAATAAATAAGAGAAGGAGAGTATCCCTTACCTTGAGAGTGTGATTCCAAATGCTTGGGAGAAGCTTCTTGAGAGCTCAGAGGCACCTTGGGAGGACTATATAGAGGGTATGGAAGAGTAAGTAAGTGATCTATGTATTTTTAGGTAAGATAAATGGGATTTTGGTAAGGTTAATGTCATAAAAGAGTGGGGAATTATTTATTATTTCCCAAACATAGGTTTTGGACTCTATATAATAAAATAACCAAAACAAAAAACCATCTCATTTTTTCCCATGGTTTCTAGAAAATAGGAGTGGTTTTAATTATTTTATAAGGACAAGGTCCTAACTTTTTAAAATATTACCCGTGGTGATGTGGAGGTGAGTCATGCTCTTAAAGAAATGACTTTAAATCCTTAAAATATATTATAGGTTTTGGAGGATTCACAAAGGCATTATAAAATTAATAAAATAAACCTAAAATAAAATATTTTTAAATTTAAAATATATATTTGGTCATTTATACCATTTATAGTATTTATTACCTCACTCTTGAGCCATTGTGATTTTATAATACACACTGTATATTTATACGATATTTAATTTTTACTCGAAAATTTGATTATCTCAAAATATTATGAAAAATTCACCATTAGATAAACTTTTCATTCTAATTCCAAAATTAATATTTATTTTATCCAATTTTTTTCTAACTATGTGAATTTTTTATTTCATAATAATAATTGACATTTATTGAAAAATGCTCGGATTTTTTGACAATAATAGTATTTGAGACCTTATAATAATTACATTTGAATTCATAATGATTATATCATCATTTATATTTAAAAATAATTAGTTAATAATAATAATTTATTAAAATATTATTTATTTCAAAAAATCTCTTAATTTATCAAAATAAACATCTTAATTAGAAATTAATATTAATTAAAAATACAATTTATGTCTTATTTTATCAAAATAAAAATCATTTATAAAGTATCAATAATAAAAGGACAATATATTAATTATTATATAAAATATACATATTCATATTATTATGGTCTTGATACATATACCTTTAATACGCCAAAAAAATTCCCTAATAGTAAGGTGCGTGATGGTGAGAATTTCATGGGGTGGTTCATTGTACCTGGTTTGGTCGTGATCTCAATGGGATTGAACTTCTCATGTAAACAGTTTTGATCATGGTTAAGTTATTGGATCTCAGATTGAAATTGACCAAGGAAAAATCCTAGTGATTCTATATCCCTTGGAAGCATTGATAAATGGTCATCATATAGTACAATTCTACTGGTTGAGACTATCGCTTTCTTTTTCTGTGTCAATTGTATTTATAAAAACCCTATATTTATACTAATCATATAATCACTGTTCAATGGATATATTATCAATGGTTATGATTCATAACAATTTTTCTAAATCTGATATAATTTAATAAATCTAAATAAGTGCATGTGTTATATATAACCACATTACATAATATGAAATTTAATTAAATCAAAAAGGGAATTTTATTTATAAAAGTTTGGGTCATTGTTGACAATTTCTTGTAACTACCTCTTAATTAATGAAAATCCAACTTCTTATCTACCGGGACATCCCATAATACATACTAAATTAATGAAATATGAATAACCTTGCACCTCTAACACATATTTTTCATGAACTACCCTTGATACCATGTTATACTGATACCAATAAATGCCCTGACATAGCCCAATGGGAGTTCCTAACCCCCATGGGTTGGAGACTAACACCATACATAAAGATAGCTAAAGTGGGAAATGATTTTTACACAAGGAGAAGAAAACAATAGAATATAAAACAATAAATAATTGATATAATTGACACATATCAAGGAGAATATATCAAAAATTACTAGAATATAATAGATTAAGAAATACCAAAAAACTATACATCATCAAAGACACATCATCATCAAGACAAGTCTTAAAAAAACTCATGCAACATGTGGATCACATCTCCACTAATCGCCTCCATCATACTAGGTATTGAAAAACAAGCACAGCCACCACATCCAAGTTTATATTTCTATTTAATTGAACCTAGAATAATCTAATCTACAAACACCTAAAGGAAGTGGTATGGTGTGAGAAAATTGCCTAGTAGAATACCACCATAATATTCAATTAGCTATTCTATAATAATAAACCATTTATGATATCATTTTAAATAAAATAGTTCATAAAATTTAATTACCAATCATTAAAAAAAACATGTTTTCAATCAAAAATATAGAAGATATATCAAAATAGGGTTATACAAACATTTTATAAAAAACATTTAAATAATACACATAGCATGAAAAAAATAATTCAATAAAAAAAGAAATGAATAAAAAGTATAGAAAAATACAACACAATGGTAATACGCCCTGGGGTATGATAGTATCTAGATCAAGGATCCTTGAGCTTCTAAATCAATGACCATGACTCATTATTATCATATGTACCTCAGATCTAGACATCAGATTTTAACACCCTATGGGGGGAAATCACGCCAAACTAGATTTATGTTAGTTTTGTCATCCTTAATCCATTACTTTGTGGATATATAATAGCATGATTTTTCTAATAATCTACTAACTACTATGGTTACCAAGTTTTTCATTCATTTAAATTAATCAATCAATCATGGAAAAATCATTTATTTCAGTTTAATCATGAGTTGAAATTTTGTTTCCCAAACTCGGTTTTCAACATTTAGTTTCAAAAACAAAACCAAATCATAGTTTTTTAACCAATTCATTCATTTAAAAATCATCTTTCATTTAAATCCAGTTTCTCAAGATCAATATAAAATCATTTCATGAAATCCATATTTTAGGTTTAACCCATCATTTTTCTCACAATCCACCCAACAATTTCAATTCTATTGAAATTGGGGGGTCTTCTCAATTTGTATACCCTTAACAAATAATACACCAAATCATACACATCAAGGATTTTAAATATATTATAATCTCATTTTAAATAAATCATGAAATATAGGGTTTAGTTTTTAATTTAAAGCCTTATGAAACCACATACCATTAATCACATGATCAAAAAACCATCAACGTGATCTGGTAATGAAAAATGAATGTGAATGAGGTTAATGAATTAAACTTAGAATCAAGATCCATTAAATAAGTGACTAGATTCATAAATAATATGACAATCTATCACTATCTAAGATGGATATAATAGTATGTGAGTATATAAAACATTAAAAGATATTTACTTACCCATAGGGGATCAAATGAAATAACTAGTGCTTCAATCCTCAAATTGAATAGGATGGAGAAGTAAATTTTGGCACTTGAGATCCACAAAATTCCAAGAAATCATATTTGGGATGAGTGGGGGTCATTAGGGGTTAATCCAGGGCTCCCAATATATTTCAAATAATTTTAGGATATTGAAGACTTGCATTCACAGTTTACTGGGTTGGATCATATGTTTAATACTAACCATGTGTTGACTGCGTTCGTTAATTGGGATTTTGGATGGAGAGCATAGTTTGGAATTATGGTTAGTTTGACCATGATGCAAAAATACAATCCCTCTATATATAATTTTTCCTAGTTTGTAAGGGATGGTTGTATAGATTTTAATAACCATGTGCCACCCTTTAGTGCACCAAAATAGGGTGTACAATTTTACTTAACCATTCACTAACCGTGAATAACCCCAAAAAGTTCCAAAAATTTTCACAAGTCTTCGAAAACATACCAAAAACTCAAAAGACAATGAGAAAAATAAAATGGGTTAGGAAAACCTAAAATTATCTAATTTTATATTACAATAACTCCACCATAAACACTTTCTTTCCCTAAAAAGCCTCCCAAAAAAATTCCATATCAAAGAGATAAGGCCACTACTCTATCAATAGTGAATCATAGTACCATGTATCATGAAAATAAGAACCATAAGGACATAGAACACAGAATAAAGGTATCATCATCCCATGAATAACATTTTTAATTCAATCAACAATCCAAACTTGATACTCAATCACATTTAAATCAGGTTTAACATCAAGATCTTCCTATCTCAAGATATATAAAGGTTCAAAAAGACAATTCCTAATCTAAGATAAACGAAAAATATTGTAGATCAGAGTCAAATGAGGTTTAATTTCTAAATGTTAATCCACTTTAACAACCTTCTCAATAATCTCAACCGGACCCATAACATGGGTAACATGCTTTCCTTATTTACCAAGCCATCAGTGACCCAACTGAGGTGAAACTCTCAAAAAACCCTAGTTACCAAATGAGTAATTCAATGATCTATGTAAATGATTAGCATAGGATTTATACAAGCTCTATGTACTTTCTATTCTCTAAAAAACGAAATGAATATTTTACATCTTCTCATAGACCAAACTCATTCTAACTATGTAAGCTTTACCCTACTCTTTCCAACACAATAAAGATCTACAAGGACTAACTTAGAAGGGATCGAAAAGGAACCTTTCTAATCATAGACTGGCAACTATTTCTAGAGGTAAAGTCAACTTTTATGGAGTTGTTATCCAAGTCTCTAATAAATTCTATAATTCAAGAACATATCATTTACTCTAGAATATGTATATATCATTATGTTTTTCCATCCATCCATGGATGATAAGCCATACACATTCGAACCTGGGATCTCATTGACTCATGGTGTAAACTATATAAATGTGAAGTAAATAAGGGACATCTATCATAAACTATATAAAATGGAACATCATGAAAAAAATAAATGGACTTCCCAAGTCCTTAACATTCATTGTATCATTAATGGGAATTGATTTATCAGATTTTGTTATACAATTGATCAATACCCATATTTTATTCTTCCCTTGAGGGGTACATGGGAAACCCACAATGAAATCTATATAAACCTCACCCCACTTTCAAGTAAGCACTATATGGTGATGAAGCACAGATGATAGTCTCTGGTTCTCTTTCTTGACCTGTTTATAGTTATAACAGTGTGATACAAAGTCAGTGGTGTCTAATTTAATACATCAAAAACATAATAATCAATTTATATCATATAACATCACCATGGGTCATATTTTCACCACCCACTATGAATTATGGAAATCCCCCATAACATCCTTTCTCAAAGGAAAAGGTACAATGTACCAATTATAGAAACATGGGATACATTCTGAATAGAATGACCACTCACCAATGGTATCCCCTTGATATTGATAGTCCCTAATGTCATATAATTCATCATCAAGATGATGATCTTAAAGAATAATATAGATAAGAATAGAGTTCAACTGAACACTTTCTAGAACAATCTCAGTCTCAACCTCCCCAAATCCTAAATGAAACTATGAAAAGGGACATATATATTTTAAATATTTTAATGATTATTTCATGGCCTAAGATAGATGTGTCTTTCTTAAGGAATAAGCAATGACATTCCCCTTTACTGGGGTGTGATAAATTTTAAAACTAATGAATTTATGTTACTCCTCACAACATGATTTTCTTCATGTTCAAATATCTTTTAGAAAATATATACCTCAATATTTTTTTTGAACTAAAAAAATGGTTATGATTTCACTAAAAAGTAATTATTACAACTAGTAAGATCATGCATCACAATTATGAGTTCAACTTCAAGATTTAGATAGTTCTTATGTGGACTGAGTTATGGAAAACCATAGTCCACTATATGATCACACTGTATAAAAACACAAACCAAACCCAAACTCAATGTTTCATGAAATACCACACAATACTACATAGCCTATGGAAGATTCAACACCGATGTAGATGAGAAAATAAATTTTAACTCACCAAAAGAACTATGACAATTCTCATTACACATGAACTTCACTCTATTCTGAGTGAGGGAGGTCATTGGAGAAGCTATCTTAGAGGTATCTTTGATGAACGAGCTGTAATACTCCTCTAAACCCTATAATATCCAAATCTAAAAAACATTTCACAAATGATCCCCTAAAATGATGACTTCACCTTATTAGGATTAATAAAAATACCATGTTATGAGACCATATATCCCAATAAATTTACATCCCTTATCCAAAAATTATATTTTGACAGATTTTTATAATGTCATTGATTTATCAAAATTTCAAAAAATGTTCTCAGATGAATCACATTGTCTTCCATAGCCATAGTGTAAGAAAAAATGTCCTTGATAAACACCACCGTAATAATATCAATATGATCATGAAATACCATGTTTAAAAATTCCATTAAAACTATAGGACCATTTGTTAAGAAAAAATGAATAACAGATTAACCATAGTGGACATACCAACTCATGAAGGTGGTTCTTATAATTTCATATTCATTGATTCTAAATTAGTTATAAACAGACTAAAGTTCTTTCATTGATAACCACATAACACCTTTCAATAGATAAATTAAATTATCAATACAAATATATAAATACTTTTTCTTTACCATAACTAGATTATGTTTCTAGTAATCAATCAATAGGTGAAGTGTCCCCCCCATATTTCTTTGCAAAAAAAAAGGTGCTTCCCAAGGTGAGACAATCATGAAAATAAATCCTTTCTCTATCAAATCATCCAACTGAGTCTTTAACTATTTCAGTACAGAATGTTTCATATGGTAAGAGGTAATTGATACCATATTCTTTCTATGTAATAAATAAACGGAAAACTATACCACTCTCATTGGGGAAAAACCATAAAAATTAAATAGATTCATGTTGAGAAACTCGATGACAACTAAAGTGAGATAATCAAAAAATATCCTCAATATAGATCAAGATAATGAAAACATATTACAATTCCCAACTCCATAAATGATGTTTTTTCTCTACTCATCATTGGTCCCAATTCTTTAGAAAAAACACAACACACCCCACTAGGCATTGTTATGGATACCAGAGGGAGACTGAATGATGATAATAGTCAATCAATGAAATATCGGTGATCATCCAATCCATTATGAAAATCATGTCAAGAGAATTAATGTAGAGAACTAGAAAATTACATGTGAACACAAGCTATCATAAAGAGAAATCATAAGAGGGGCATCAAATACCCATCTCTCTCTTCATTTGAAGGGGTGTAGCAATATGTATCACTTAATACAAAAGCTCCATAAGAAGGTTTTGAAAGTTATTAGTGTAAGTCAAAATGAAAGAATGAGGAACACCAGTACAAAATGAAGAAATCACTAATGATGGATCTATCATGATTGTACCTCCCACTTTCATTGGACCTATATCAAATTTCTTTGGAGACTATTACACTACGTGAAGAATATTCATTCTGGATGTCTGTGGATGAAACCCCATAATTCATGAAGAATATTGATGAAACACAAATAAATTAGGTGTTGATGAGCTGGTGAAATTACAAGTAGAAGAAACTGTATTGAAAAACATCTATATGAACTAAAAATCTTCTTTGCCTTATTTCAAACCTGTAATGAATGCCAAACCTTTCCACACCAGAAGTAAATCAACGATCCACTTACATTCACCACAGTAGGTCTAGATGATTCCAATATTGATATCCACCATGATACTCATCACACATCCTAATTTCCTTAAAGGAACTCACAATATTCCCATTGGGATAAAAAATAACTCCCATCAACCCTGTCTTACCAGCTATGTCAGGCTCAACCATCAACACACTATCTAGCACATACACATAAGATGTGACCATCAACATTAAAAATTATGATCGAATTTCCTATATAATAACCATATAAAATCATTTATCATTAATTTTATCATTTTTCACAACATTTAGAGATAAATAAACAATTCAGTAAAATGGTTTGAAAAAGGAGTCATGGTCCTATCACCTTGATAGATGCTACAAAACTCCAATTACATTGAAAAAAATATGAATTCAAGATATAAATGTTCATTAAAAAGTGATATAAAATTAGTCCACTCCAATCCCTCCAATATATTCACCTTTATCATCTAAATCCACGATCTTCTACTAGGACCTTCAATCATGAAGGCGGAATAATTAAATTTAATATAATTAAGAATTTTATAAAACTTGTTAATAAGGTCATAATTTTTCAACCAATTATCTCCTTTATGAGGTTCATTTTTTCCACAAAATGTTGGTTCTTTCTGGTGAATAAAATCCTGGGCATAATTTATAGTCTCATCCCTTTTGGTTTTCATCACTGGAACCTAAAACCAAATGAGTGTTGATACATTTCCTAGAGATTAGATAGTACGAACCACTATCACAATAATATTCTTTACAATCGATGGGGTTTTTTGATGTAAGTCACCATAATATTCCACTTTTGGCCTTTTAAAACATCTTCTTAGAGGCATGATGATATACATCATCAAAAAAATAGAAATATTAGTAAGGTTACTTAGATCATCACTCAATTATGTGGTATTGGAATATGAATTCCTTCAGATATAATTAAATTATAGCGATTTCAACACACTGAGATATTTTTTTTTGAAAAAGACTACAAATAGATCAAAACATTCTTCATATTCAATTTCCCCAAACACATATGCGGACTTAAGGGTTGTTATGATGATATTTTTCCATTATTTTACTCATAACTACCTCTTGTTTCCTAAAATTCTTTTCTCTTATATACCAGGACATCCCAATTCGCATACCAACATCATAAAAATAAGCATAATATCATAGGCCAGTTACCACTTTATCATGAACCAACCTGAATATTTTGGTATTCTGAAACTAGAGTCGGCCCAGACATTGACATGAAGGGTGTTCTCAATCCCCATGAGTTGGTGACTAGAACATGGCATCATGTAAATTAATGACGGTATATTTTTGCATAAGTAAAATAATATACTAAAAGATAAAACTCAAATTATCAGTATTCTCAACACTCCTCAAAGAGAAAGTACTAAAAAGTAGCTATAATTAGATAGAAAAAATACCCCAAGTGTTCGGTGAGTAAATTTTCTCGGTAGTGGAGGGGGATGAATGATCTTGAGGGGATCATTATTTTGGAAGGTTGTTTTTCAGTAGAGGTTTGGTTTGTTGGGATATGTTTTTGAAAGTTTACTTATGATGATTTTTTGAATCTGCATTTGGTTTTCCTAGATTTTTTGTTTTATTTTATCTGGTGAGTGTTTATTCTATGGAAGATCATAGATTTTTTGGGGATTTGGGGCTTTTTTCATGGCTTTCGTTGTAATGACTCGACTCTTTGGAAAAGGTATAGATCATTAGTTTTTATTTAAAATGTTTCCTTACAGAATTTTTAATGTGTGTAACATCATAAGGATGGTCTGGGGAGTGTCCGGGGTTTGTTTGGAGCCCAGAAGTTTGAGAAATGGGATTACAGGCAGTGGCGCATGGCCTGCGCACGGTCTGTGCACAGTTTGGGATAAGCCGTGCGGCTGCAGACAGGGGCACCTGTAGGGGTGCATGGCCATGTGGACCAGGCCACACTGCCATGAAGCCTTTGTTTGGGGAGGCAATGAGGTGCGCACAGTTTTCACATGGTTTGGTAAACCGTGCGCCTAAACCGTGCAACCCTGTTCTGGGTAAAAATTACCATTTTTCCCTGAATTCTATTTAAGCCTTAAGCTTTTCTTCTTCCTCCTTCCCACGAACAAAACTGAGGGCAACCCTCTTTTGAGCTCCAAAACCTTCCTCCCTATATTTTCTTGGTGGATTCTTCATCCAGTGACCATTCTTCGATCGGAAGGAAGCATTGGATAACCCTCGGTATGTTTCCTCACGCACCCTTCATTCCTTGGTGAATCTTGGTTTTCGTTTTGCTATTTTTTTGTAGGCTCACATGCCTTATTTCCAGGGAAATGGACTAAAACTCAGATCTCTTCCAACCTACTGTGAATATGATGTCGATAACAAGAGAGCCTACGTCTACAGCTCTATGGTAGGTGGTCACGTGGTTTCCATTTTTGGGTTTTCACCTTTTTGAGTTTATATCATCGTGCTGTGTTTTTTCTTTTGTCAAAACCCTTACTTATAATGACTGATTCATATCTAAATGACCCGTGTGGTATGATATTGATGAATCTAACCTTGTTAGGGTGTTTAGATGAGGTGTGGACTAGGAGTGGTCAACCATAGGTGATATGTCTTGATATTTGGCCCTTTTTCACCTTTGGACCTTAACGATATGTCTCTAAAGGAATTTACCATGTTATGTAAATGAGATGACTTGGTTAGAGGTTGGCTAGGATGAGATAGCCTGAACCCTTGAATGAATTGAATTGTATGTTGCCTTGAGATGTGATTATGTGATATTATAAGATGGATTGCCTTATATATTGTGAAATGATATAAGATGTATTGCCTTATATATTGTGATGTGAATGGTTATGCCATATTGTGTTGACGTGCTTGTGATAACCTGTGTGTGGGCGGGAGGCATTCTTACCCCGTGCTAGATTAATCTCCGTGTGTGGGCGGGAAGCATTCTTACCACGTGCTAGATGAATCTCCGTGTGTGGGCGGGAGACATTTTTACCCCATGCCAGATGAATTTCCATGTGAGGGCGAGAGGCATTCTTACCCCATGCCTATATATTATTTATGGGTGGGAGGCATTCTTCCCCACGCCAGTTGAAGTGCTTGTGGACGAGAGGCATTCATACCTCGTGCCAGTGATGATTTTTACATATGTGAGAAGCATGGATGAGAGGAATTCTTACCTTGTGCCAGTGATAACCTATATCTATGTACTTATACCCCTGGTGATTGTTGAAAATACCAGCTAAGAGCTGAAGCAGGTAGACCCACCAGGTGTCCATCCGGAACCTATGCAGGAGGGTTTTTTATTACTTTGTTTTACTTACCTGCAGTTTACTACACACTGTTTATTTTAGGAACACCTATTTGGATTATATATAGACCTCGTTGGTGGTGGCCTACTGGGACTTGTCTCACACCCTACCCGGGTGGCCTCCTTGGCACCCGTGTAGACTTTACTACTGTAGGTAATAGTAGGGGCAAAGGCCCAACTTCAGGTTGTTGATAAATGTATGTTTTAGCTGGAGATCTAGAGAAGAGTACTGAGCTTGGCTAGAGATGCTCACGGGACACTTATTTTATCTTTTTGTGTTACTGTATAGCATGCTTGCCAGCTATTTTTACTGCATCAGTATTCCATGCATCCATTTTGTATCAGACACTACCTATGTGGCTTTTGAATATTTATCAGGGTTTTCATTACTTCTATTGTTTGGTTTGCATGTTTCCCTTTTTCTCCTGTTTATCCATTAGTTGTTCTTCCGATATTTAATCCCTTGCTGCTATACCACTGTGTACTCTGATATATGGGTACAGTCTCCCCACTGACTTTCCATTACACCTCCGCTGCTTGTCGGCAGCCCCTAGACTTTGGGGAGACGAGCTAGAGGTCATGTGGCTAACCGGGCTCGGGGCTCAGGTTGAGGGGCAGCCGGGTCTGGGATGTCACAAAGTGGTATCAGAAGCTTTCTTTCTTTATTGCTTTACTATTTGGAAACGATAGACTTGGAGACTGGGAATACTTAGGGACTTATACATGAGTTGTGCTTGGGCGTCGTGAACCCATGTATGGGGTATAGGCCATGATTCATATTTAATGTTGTTATTGATTCTGCTATTTACTATTGACACCGTTTCACCATTGGGTGCTTCACATGTTTTGTGATGTTATTGATATTTGTAACGTTGGAATTTTGATTATAGGGTTCGACCCGATGAAATGAGGGTTATGCATTAGAACATCCATCATGATAGGCACAATATGATTTGGAAATGCATCTTTCCATGCCACGTTTAAATTTTTAGCGAGCATTGCTTGTTGTTTATTTCCACGCCTTTTTAATATGTGTGAAACTGTGCTAACTCCTATTCAGGTTGTAAATTGCGGAATGGTGTGGTTTTGGTGGGTGTCAATCTTTGGTTCATAAGGTGTATTGGCCGTTATGGATTGGAAAATGACATTCCAACTAAACCAATCATTTTCTTAAAAAGGGAAATTAAAATGCTTAATTAGAACAATTAAATGAGGAAATGACTTCCATGTGTGTTTCATATTTTAGTTCATGAGGAATATGGGCCCATATGGGCTAGGAAATTTCATATCACTGGATTATGTTAAATTTGAATAGTTGCAAGTTTTACTAAGAATTCCTATGGGTGTGGATAGGTGATCTTAGAGGTAGGAAGGCTTAGTAACTGTCCTAGATTCTAGAGTTCAACCTTTAAATTTGTTGGTTTCTTCTTTTGAGACGTTCGTTTGGCATTGTAGCACTATGACTCTGAGAAGTCCTCGAGTCGCGCGTACTAAAGGTGACGATGACCACGTCCCTGAGGTGGAGGGCCCTGAGCCGCCAGTTGGTCTTCCTGTTGATCCACCCATGACTCCTCTTTCTATTCCTGAGATGGGAATCGATGCCCAGTTTCATGAGAGCTTCTTGCATATGATGTAGATTATGCAAGGTGGAGTGCGACCTGCCCTGAGTATGGTAGAGTTGACCGTCGAGTTTCTGTCACATCATCCTCCTAATTTTACAGGAGATGGAGGACCACTTGATTTTGAGTCCTCGTTGGAAGCTATTCTGACCATTTTCGAGCACCTTGATATGCCTCCAGAGCGAAGGGTCAAGCTCGCAGCGTATATGCTACGTGGTTCGGCCAGGAGGTGGTGGGATGTCATCACCAAGTCGGGACAGCAGAGAGATATGATCTGGACTGATTTCCAGACCGTCTTCTATGATTATTTCTTTCCCCATACTTTAAGGTCTAATAGAGCTAGGGAGTTTATGAATCTGCAGTAAGGGACCATGACAGCCATGGAATATTCGTCCCACTTCACTGAGTTACAACATTTTTCTCCTAAACAAGCTGCTGATGATCTCACGACTGCCAAGAATTTTGAGGATGGGCTATGTTATGCCATCCGGTCGCAGGTTAACGTGTTTAGGTTGATGACTATTTCATAGGTTGTCAATCAGAATTTGACCACATAGAGGAATTTGAGAGAAGAAGATAGTGCGAACCGGGGCGGTTCGATACCTAAGGGTTCTAGTGGATTTTCTTCTGGGAAGAAGCGTCATTTTGAGGACTCCCGTGGTGTCAGTAGTGGTCAGACCCTTTTCTCAGGTGGTACTTCTATCTGTCACCAATGTGGGGTGCTAGGAAATAAGAGGAGGAAGTGTACGTGAAATCCAGTGGAGTGTAGAGGTTGTAGTAGGTTAGGCCATCTCCACCGTTTCTGCAGGTCTCTTCCCCCATGGCCCAGTGAGTAGTGATATGTACCTACTCCACCATTTAGTGCTGGATCTGCAGGATCATGTCAGTCAGGCAGATGGAATGCCACTGGCCGATCAGGTCATGGTGGCAGTCGAGGCAGAGGTAATCAGCTGTATGACTCTCAGCGCCAGCAGGGCGGGTCTGCTCAGGGTAGCCAGACTATGACACATGGCCGTGGTACCGTCCAGTTGTATGCAATAAATCCTACACCACAGGAGTAGTACACCGGACCATCTACTGTATGAGGTAAAATTCTAGTTGCCTCTACGTTAGTATCTATTTTTTTGACATAGGCGCTTCTCACACTTTTATATTAGAGGCGATTATTGGAAGTTTGGGCCTTGACATTGAGTCATATCCTGGTATGATCACGTTAGATACCCCATTAGGTATCTGTTCAGAGGGCATTCGACATTTTCAGAATTGTCCCCTCTAGGTGGGTGATTACCTTTTCGTGTGGAACCTATATGTTCTAGATATGACAGGTTTTGATGTAATAATCGGGATGGAATGGTTAGTTCCCTATAGAGCCCAGAGTGTCTACTATCATCGGAGGGTGTCATTTATGTCACTAGAGGAAGACACGTATATGCATAAGGAAGAATGGGATCTTAGTGCGACACAAGCAGGAATAGAACACCAGTGTTTAGGTGATGTCACGACACAGGTTTTCAGTCTGTATCTCGATGACCAAGGGTTACAACCCTCAATTTATCCTCCCATGGTGGAGCATTTCAGTGATGTCTTTCCTGATGATTTCTCTAGACTACCTCCATTGAGAGAGGTGGAGTTTACTATAGAGATTATACCAGGAGCAACACCAGTGACCATTCCTCCTTATAGGATGGAACCTAAGGAAGTTGTGGTGCTCAAAAGTCAGTTGGAGGACCTGGAAGCAAAATGCTTTATACATCCCAGTACTTCCCCATGGGAATCACCAGTCCTCTTTTCCAAGAAGGCAGATGGTACCCTTCATCTCTGCATGGATTATCGTAAGTTAAATCAGATGACTATTAAGAATCGGTATCCTTTACCTCGAATTGATGACCTCTTCGATCAGCTATGAGGAGCGAAGGTGTTTTCAAAGATATATTTGAGTTCGGGCTATCACCAGGTGTGTGTTATGACTTCGAACAAACCTTGAATGGCGTTCAAGAGTAGGTATGGTATCTATGAGTACATAGTCATGCCGTTTGGGCTTACGAATGCACTTGTAGTGTTTATGGCTCTTATGAATCATATTTTTCACCCTTACCTAATTATTTTGTGGTTGTATTTGTGGATGATATCTTAGTCTATTCACACTCGAGACACGACCATGAAACCCATCTTGAGATCATGCTAAATACACTAAGAGAGCATCATCTTTATGCTAAGCTTAGTAAATGCCACTTTTGGATAGATAAGGTTCACTTCCATGGTTACATTATTTCTGAGTCTGGAGTTTCAGTTGACCCTGAGAAGGTGAGTGCTGTAATTTCTTGGGAGCATCCCAAGAATGTATTTGATATCAGAAGTTTCTTGGGGATAGTTGAGTATTATAGGTGGTTCATTTAGGAATTTCACGCCTAGAAGCACCACTTACATCTTTGACCAAAAATGAGGTGAGATTCATTTGGTCAGAACCATGTGAAGAATCTTTTTAGGAACTGAAGGGTAGACTAACTTCAGCACTGATACTAATCTTGTCAGATCTGGGAAGAGATTATACGATCTATTGTGACATGTCAGGTGTGTGGGTTGGAGATGTTTTGATGCAGGATGAGCGAGTCAATGCGTATGGTTCTCGTCAGTTAAAGGCTCATGAATGGAATTATCCAACGCATGACCTCGAGCTCATAGCGGTTGTACATGCCTTATGCTATTGGAGACACTATCTGTTTGGGGAGAATTTTGTGGTATTCACTGACCAAAAAATCCTCAAATATATTTTCACTCAGTAGGATCTAAATCTCAGGTAATGCAGGTGGGTCGAGTACCTGCAGTCCTTTGATTTTGAACTGTACTACACTCATGGGAATGGAAATTCAGTAGCCGATGCGCTGATCCAGAAAACTCAGTCACAAGTGGTCCATGAATATAATGAGGAGTGGAATATGATGGCCCTATTTTCGGAGATGCATGTTGAGGTTCAGGAGGGACAGGGTCAAACATTTCTGTCATCTTTAGTTGTGACATCTACTCTTTTGGAATGGGTCAGGGCAAGACAGTTATCAGATCCAGAAGGCCTTGTTCTACAAGAAAGTGTCATTGATTATGCCTCTACAGAGTGGACCGTGGATGAAGGTGATACTTTATTGTTCTGTGGGCGTGTATGGGTCCCAATAGACATCAAAGAGGTGCTGATGAGAGATATCTACACCTCAGCATGGGAAGTTCACCCAGGAATCACCAAAATGTATCGTGATTTGTGATGATAGTACTGGTTTCCTAACATGAAGAGGGAATAGCCAGTTTTATCACGCGTTGTTCCACCTGTCAGCAGGTGAAGGCGGAACATCAGCGTCTGGCAGGGCCTTTGCAGCCAATGTCCATTCCAGATTGGAAATGGGACAACGTTTCTATAGACTTTGTAACTAGGTTACCCAGGTCACCTCATGGAAATAATGCAGTATGGGTTATCGTTGACTATCGGACGAAGGTCACAAATTTCTTACCTTTGCGGGAGACCTTCACGGTTGATGACTTGGGAAGACTGTATGTCATGGAAATAGTGCACCTTCATGGATAACCTAGTTCTGTTGTCTCGTATAGAGATCCTCGTTTTACATCTCCATTCTAGCAGGGTTTATAGAAGGCCTTGGGTATGAAGGTACTTTTGAGCACGACCTATCACACAAAAACTGACGGACATACCAAGCGGACTATTTAGGTACTAGAGGATATGTTACGTGCATGTGTTCTCGATTTTGGAGGTTCATGGGAGAAGCACATTCCTCTTCTCGAGTTCAGTTATAAAAATAGATTCCAGGCTACCATTGAGATGGATATTTATGAATCCTTATATGGCAGGCCTTGTCGCTAACCTTTGTGTTGTATTGAAGAAGGGGAGGCAGCTGTTCTAGGACCACATCTGTTGCAGGAGACTACAGAGCAGATACAGCTTATTAATAAGTGTATACAGATAGATCAGTCTAGACAACAGTCCTATGATAACAAGCACTGACGACCTCTTGAGTTCAAGGTTGGGAACCAGGTTTTCTTGAAGGTCTCACCCCGGTTGGGGCAAAGATGTATATGGAAGCAGGGTAAGCTTTCACCAAGGTTCATAGGACCCTTTGAGGTGATGAAGCGGATCAGACTAGTAGCTTACCAGCTTTCACTTCCGCAGAGATATCAGACCATGCACGATGTTTTTCATGTATCTCAGCTATGCCGGTACTTTTCAGATATGAATCGTGTTTTTAATTCTGATGAGGTTGAACTGGATATGGATGCTTCCTTCAAGGAGTATCCGATGAGAATTGTTGACCAGAGTGTGAAGACACTCCATGTTAGGTCTGTTCCTCTTGTACGGGTGCTAAGGAAGCACGACCGGGTACAAGACGAGACCAGGGATCGGGAGTCTGATATACTTTCTCAATGTCCATATCTTTTCGTTGATGACACCTATGTACCCTCGGAAGGCCAACTTGGGAACATGTTACTTTAAGGAGGGGAGGTTCTAATGACCCGACTCTTTGGAAAAGGTACAGATCATTAGTCTTTCTTTCAAATCTTTCCTTAAAACGTTTGTAATGTTTGTAACATCCTATGGAAGATCTGGGGAGTGTCTGGGGTTTGTTCGGAGCCCAGAAGTTTCAGAAATGGGCTTATAGGCAGTGGCACATGCCCTGCGCACAGTCTGCGCACGGTTTGGGATAAACCGTGCTGCTGCAGACAGGGGCACCTGTAGGGGCGCACGACGATGCGGACCAGTCCGCATGGCCTTGCGACCTTTGTTTGGGGAGGTAGTGAGGTGTGCACGATTTGTTCATGGTTTGGTAAACCATGCGTCTAAACCGTGCGACCCTGTTTTAAGTAAAAATTACCATTTTTCCCTTAATTTTATTTAAGCCTTAAGCTTTTCTTCTTCATCCTTCCCGCGGATAGAACAGAGGGGAGCCCTCTTTTGAGCTCCAAATCCATCCTCCCTCTCTTTTCATGGTGTATTATTCATCCAGTGACCGTTCTTCAATCCGACGGAAGCGTCAGATCACCCATGGTAAAGATTACCTCACGCACCCTTCTTTCCTTTGTGAATCTTGGTTTTTGTTTTGCTATTTTTCCGTAGGATCATATGCCCTATTTCCAGGGCATTGTACTAAAACTTATATCTCTTTCAACCTAATGTGAATCTGAGGTCGATATCAAGGGATCCTACATCTACAGCTCTAAAGTAGGTGGTCACGTGATTTCCATTTTTGGTTTCCACCTTTTTGAGTTTATATCGTCGTGTCGTGGTTTGTCTTTTGTCAAACCCCTTACTTATAATGACTGCTTCATATCTAAATGAACCGTGTGGTATGATATTGATGAATCTAACCTTGTTAGGGTGTCTAGATGAGGTGTGGACTGGGAGTGGTCAACCATAGGTGATATGTCTTGATATTTGGCCCTTTTTCACCTTTGGACCTTAACGATATGTCTCTAAAGTAATTTACCATTTTAGGTAAATGAGATGACATGGTTAGAGGTTGGTTAGGATGAGATATCCTGAGCCCTTGAATGAATTGAATTGTATGTTTCCTTGAGATGTGATTATGTGATATTATAAGATGGATTGCCTTATATTTTGTGAAATGATATAAGATGTATTTCCTTATGTATTGTGATGTGAATGGTTATGCCATATTGTGTTGACGTGCTTGTGATAACCTGTGTGTGGGCGGGAGGCATTCTTACCCCATTCTAGATGAATCTCCGTGTGTGGGCAGGAAGCATTCTTACCCCGTGCTAGATGAATCTCCATGTGTGGGCGGGAGACATTCTTACCCAGTACCAGATGGATTTCCATGTGAGGGCGAGAGGCATTCTTACCCCAAGCCTATATATTCTTTATGGGTGGGAGGCATTCTTCCCCACGCCAGTTGCAGTGCTTGTGGATGAGAGGCATTCATACCTCGTTCCAGTGATGATTTTTACATATGTGAGAATCATGGATGAGAGGAATTCTTACCTCATGCCAGTGATAACCTTTATATATATAATTATACCCTTGGTGATTGTTCAGAATACCATCCATGAGCTGAAGTAGGTAGACCCACCAGGTGTCCTTGTAGAACCTGAGTGGGAGGGTTGTTTATTAGTTTGTTTTACTTACTTGTAGTTTAATTCAGAGTGTTTATTTTTAGAACACCTATTTTGATTACACGTAGAACCCATTGGTTCTGGACTACTGGGACTTGTCTCACACACTACCCGGGCGGCCTCCTTGGAACCTGTGTAGACTTTACTGCTGCAAGTACTAGTAGGGTTAAAGGACCAACTTCAGGTTGTTGATACATGTATGTTCTAGCTAGAGATCTAGAGCAAAGGACTGAGCTTGGCTAGAGATGCTCGTGGGATACTTTTGTTCTCTTTTTTCATTACTGTATAGCATGCTTTCCAGCTATTTCTACTGTATCAGCATGCCATGCATCCATTTTGTATCAGACACTGCATATGTGGCTTTTGTATATTTATCGGGTTTTTCATTAATTTTGTTGTGTGCTTTTTATGTTTCAATTTTTCTCCTGTTTATCAATTAGTTGTGCTTCAGCTATTTAATCACTTTCTTCTATACTGCTGTGTACTCTGACATTGGGGTATAGTCTCCCCACAGACTTTCCATTACACCCCCGCTTCTAGTTAGCAGCCCCTGGTCTATGGGGAGATGATCCAGGGGTCATGTGGCTAACTGGGCTCGGGGCTCGGGTTGAGGGGTAGCTGGGTCCGGGACGTCACATTTGTGTTAATTTTTGGTGTTTCTTTCTATTTTATAATATGATTATAGTGGTTAGTGAGGCTAGTTTAGCACAATGATGATTGAATTTTTTGTTTTTATGGTTTTCTACATGATGGTTAGAATTTTTCATTCCATGTTGTTGGCACGGATGGTTCTTCCTAGAGGTTCTCAAAATTGATTTTTATCTAATTATATATTTTATTCTCATTTAAAGTCTAGTTTTGGCATTCTATTTTTCATTGGATTTTTTTGTTTCCTTTGATGTATGGGTAAAGTTTGACTGGTCTTTCTAATGGTGGTTTGGTCCCAGATTTCGATGGGCCATGACAATTTGGATTTTGGTTTCGTTTAGTGATGACACAAGTCTAGATCCTAGTGGGGTCAACTATTATTATATGGGAGGGGCTTGTATTGAGGGTCTAGAAAATTTTATTTATTAAATTTGAATCATTTTGATATTTTTTAAATTTGAAATATGAGTCATCTTTAAGGTTCTCACTCAACCAAATAGGGATTTTTTTTCAAAATTCATAAATATGGATTTGGAAGAGAAAAATATAGCACCATGGTTATACACCTTATGGTATGCTAGTTTCTAGCTCAGGGACCCTCTCACTATACTCTCAATGATAACTACTCTCTATTTACATATGTCCCTTAACTCATGATTTTGGAACTCTACTCTTGATCAGGGGAAATCATGCCAAACTAGATTTATTCTAGTTTTTTCATATTCAATCCATTTCTAGGGGTTAGATCCAATTATTATTATTATATTCATCTCTTAACTACCCAGGATCCAACATTCTTCAATTAATCTAATCAATCATTCATTCATGATAAAGTAATTTATTTAATTTAAATCATTATTTACAATTTAATTTCCAAAAATTAGTTTTCAACATGCCTTTTCAAAAGAAAAACCAAATCATTGGTTTTTCATCATTCCATGCATTTCATAATCATCATTCATTTGAACAATTTTTTTTGAATATTGAGTTAAAATAATTTCATCAAATCATGATTTTATTTCAAGCCATCATTTTTATCAGAATCCACCCAACAATTTCAATTCCATTGAAATTGGGGGTTTTTCAAAATTTACATTCCCTTTTTAAATAATTAATAAATTAATCTCAATTGAGTAGTTATAAATCAATTAAAATATATTTTAAATTCAATCAAGAAATATATTGTTACAATTATAGGGTAACATCTTATGGAACTACCTACCTTTAATCATGTGATCAAAACAACACCCGTAAATGGATTTTTTAATAAAGAATGAAGGCATTGGAGATCCAAGAATCAAACCTATATTCAATATACATCAAATTTGGGAATAGATCCATTAATAAAATGACGATATATCACTCTATAAGAAAGACAGAAGAGGATATTGGGAGTAAGAAAATGAGAGGAGATTCACTTACCAAAAAGAGATCAAATTCAATCACATGTGCTTTGATCTACAATGGGAAGTGGTTGGAGGAGTCAATATTTACTCTTTAAATCCACTAATGGCCAAAAAATTAGATCAGGGTTGAATGAGTGTGATTTGGGGTTAAACCAAAGGTCCTAGATTTTTTAAAATAATATTCAGGGGATCAAATACCCACATGCATGGTTTTCTGCATCAGATCGCATGGTTATAACTAACGACGGATAGACCATGTACCCTTATTGGGATTCTTGAAGTGGTGCATGGGTTTTTGGAACAGCTAGAATATATGTACACTAACATTGAAATCCCCCACTATCTAGGGTTTCATGGTCTAGAGGGGATGTCTGCATAGTTTTTACTACACATTCACCCCTCTAGTGCACTAACATAAGGTACATATTTTCTTGGGCCAAACTGCATGGAGTTCCCTAACAGTGTGTAAGAACCTGGATCTTCATTCAGGTATGTTTTTCTTTTTTTCTGGAGTTTTTAAGAAAAATAGTTTTTCTGGATATTTTCAAAGCACACGCCATGTACTCTATTCCGGCTCGAAGCTGTGTGATGGTCATGCCCGGGCCACACACACGGTGTGTAGGGGTGACATGGAGGCCGTTTTTGGCGGTGTACGGAAAGGACCCAGAACACGCCATGTTCTCTAAAATTACACTCCATGTAATTTATTTGTTTTTTCATTAAACAGACCGGGGTTCCTCCTAAACCCTATTTTCCATCTTCTTCTCCAGTTTTCGTCCGCCCGGAAGAGACCGTACGAATGAATCTTCTCCGAGCTTCCACCTCGCCGTCCGTTCTCCGATTCGAGCACAGTCGATTGCATTGGAATCACAGCGGTGAGTTATTCCTTCTGCTCGAGCCTTGTTTCTTGATTCCTCCTTATTTTCAAGTTATCATGGGATGAATGATTTGTGTGTTTTCTCAGATCTACGTTGTTCTAAGGGGAATATGTCGTCGGGGTTCACATATATCGATCTCCTAGGATCGAGGTAGGTGGTTTGTGCCTTTTCGTAGAAAGTTGATGGATATTTTGTGCAATTTCCACCAATAGCCTTGAACGGGGTATTGCGTGTTTCCTGTTTTTCCCTTGTTACTTTCTTGCTTTTCTTGATTGATTTAGTAGAGGTTATTGCTTGTGATTAGAGTATTTTGTTTGTGCTCAGGTTGCTTGCCATTCTTGTTCTACCTGTTTGGCGTTTTTCCAGTTGCCATGCCTAGTTGTAGGATTGTGGACTGTTTCCTTGTTTTTCTGTCGAGACTTAGTTGATAGCCAAGTAGTTCTTGAGGTTTACTTGGACGATGTACACGCGCGCTGAGCATTCTTTACCTTTCACTCAGGACTGTGAGAACCTAGAGTAGTATACCAAAGGGGGAATTTACGGAAGGGCTTCTCCAGAATGTCTTTTAATCAAGATGCGAGACCAAGGAGAGAATTTATGGAAGGTCTTCTCCAGAGTTTCTTTTAATTACAAAGTGGGATATAGGGGAATTGACATTGATCGCTTCCCCAGATAGCCTTTAGCACAATACGAGACTATAGGGGGAATTGACGGTGAGTGATTCCCCAGAGAGTCTGCTTAATTGTGTAGTTGTACCAGATGGGTGAGACTGTGTGTGCTTACCAAAGGGTTTCCAGTACTTATAGGTTAAACGATAGGGGTTAGACTGTGAGAGCTACCCAGAGGGTTACCTATTTTTTCTTTGGTTGCTAGCTGCTTACTTGTGTGCTATACTTGTTAGAACTGTGGTTTGTAGCTGTTTGTGCTTTTCTGTTTACTGCTTCTTGTTTTAGTACTGCCATGTATTCATTGACTATTAGGCAGAAATCTTTAGGTGATTTCCTACTGGGATTATATCTCACACCCTGTTTGGGCCATGCTTTTGGTCCCAAGCAGACTATGTTGCTGCAGGTATAGACAAGGGCAAGCGCCCTTCTACTTCCGGATCTTTATTGCACCAAGAGTTGGGGAGCATGGGACCGAGCTGTGGATCGCGATGCTGAGGAGATTATTTTGTTTTTCCTTTGCACTTGTTTTCAGTTTTATTTCAGAACATTGTTATGTTTTTTGTTTTCCTTAGATACTTTTACCTGCTGCATCATTTTCATCATAGTTATATCTCTACATTGCTTTCGTTGTTTGGTTTTTTTTTATGCATGTTGTTTACTACTTCCGCTGGTTATTGCTATTTCTTACCCTGTATACCTTACCGAATGAGGGCATAGTTTTTCCACTGACTCACCAAGGACCTCACTGCTATTCGGCAGCCTCTAGCATTCGGGGAAAGGCGCTTAAGGTCATGTGGCGAACTGGGTACGGGGAACCAGTGGAGGGGCTCTGGACACGGGATGTTACAAAGTGGTATTAGATGAGTTCTTTTCTCTTGGTTTAATGTTTGGAGACCTTAGCCAGGGATATGACAGATTCGGTAATAGTCATTAAGCTGTGCTTGGGAGTAGCTAACCCGTGTACAGGGAAAATCCATACTACCTCGTTAATTGAAGTTTTCTGGTTTTGAGATTTTATGGTTGGTATGTTTTCACCTAGAGTGATTCGTATGACTTGTGTGGTTATTGTTTTGATATTTTGGTTATATTTCTGTCGCAACCCGATGAGATGAGGGTATTCCATCTCATGCATCATATAGGAACTTATAGAAATCACATGTCATGCATTCTTTCCATGCCATCTAGGGTGAATTTGCGATTGCATGTTGTTGTGATAGGCTCTATGTAAATTATGCATGCTGTTGTGATATATGCTTGATATATTCTCTGCTGTTATGTTAGAAAACTGTTTGTTTTGTTCCTTGATTAAAAATGAACGCTGAATTTTGGGTTCTTGAGGTGTTATGGGCCCTCACAGATCAGAATTTGGCACCTTTTCCCTTGTTTTAGTGTTTCTGGAATTCTGCGCAGTTTCTGAGCTACTACACAGAAAAACCAAGAATACACGACGTGTACTTTTTAGATACACGCTTTGTAGTTTTTAGGCTGTGTCACTGACCGTGTGGGAAGAACACGGTGTCGTGGGGGTGACTTTGGGAACACGCCGTGTACCAGTGGTACACGCCGTGTGAGTTCGGGGCCGTGTACCCAGCTGTGTCACTAACAACACAGGTTGGGGAAGCTCGGGTAAGAACACGCTATGTCCATAGGGAACACGCTGTGTAGTCTTGTCCAGGTACCCAGCCGTGTCACGAACAACACGGGCCGATGTTACCTTCCTTTCCACACGCCGTGTTTGTTTGGAACACGCCGTGTAGTCTTTCCCATGTACCCAACCGTGTCACGAACAACACGGGACGGTGTCGCCTTCACCTATGCACGATGTGCTTGTTCAGAGCACGCCGTATAAGGTCCATCCATGTAGACGGCCGTGTACTCAACAACATGGACCGCCGAAGCCTTGTCTAGTGCACGCCGTGTTTGTTTCGAACACGCCGTGTAGTCTCGGGTTGAGTCGGACCGTGTGGGTTAGCCGTGTAAGGAGACTCAGGCAGGGGAACAGTTTTCAAGTACACGTCATGTGTGGGGGTCAACACGCCATGTAATTTGTAGTGTACACTACTTGTAGGGCAGGATTACATGCCCATGTCAGTGGTTTAAGAAGATACACCGTGTAGTTTTATACACACCATGTAGTCGTGTTTTTGCAATCTTGTGTGTTTTTCTTCCCCTGTTCCCATTTTGTACTCTTGTGTTATTTGTCCTTGTTTTCCTGGTCCAAGGTGTTCTTTTGATCTTTCAGAGCTATGCCTCAGAGACGTCCTCCGGTCGTACGTCTATCGTCAGGCAGCGATCAGATGCTAGACAGGGCTGACCAGGGACTTCCTGTAGATCCCCCAGCTGAGCCAGCCTTGGCATCGGTTGTTGTACCAGTTGCGGGTGCCGATGCGCAGTTCAGGGAGGTTTTCATGAGGACGATGCAGGCCCTCCAGGGAGCACTGCCTCCTGCCTCATCTATGGAAGACTTGACGCGGGTCTTTCTGCAGCAGCATCCTCCCACGTTCTCGGGGGAGGGAGGACCTCAGGCTGCAGAGTCATGGATGGAAGCCACGATGACTATTTTCGATCATCTGGAGATGCCTCTGGAGAGGTGGGTCAAGCTCTCCACCTACATGCTCCGAGACTCCGCCAAGAGGTGGTGGGACGTGATCTCACAGGCGGGTCAGCAGTAGGCTATGGCTTGGGAGGAGTTCTAGCACATGTTCTACGACTACTTCTACCCAGAGACTCTAAGGGCCGATCGAGCCCAGGAGTTCATGAGCTTAGAGAAGGGTACTCTATCTATCATGGAGTATTCCTCTCATTTCACTGATCTGCAGCATTTTACACCCCTTCGGGATGGGAGTGGGGTGTTTTTGGCGAGGAATTTTGAGGATGGACTCAGGCGGGAGATTCACTCACAAGTGAACATCTTCTAGCTGACTTCCATTACTTCCATCGTCAACTAGGCACTGATTGCGGAGTGCAATCTGAGAGACTTTGGGGCTGCGAGTCAGGGCGGTTCTACTTCCAGAGCTAGCATCCCTTCAGATGACAGTAAGAAGCACCGTAGGGAGCCTACGTGTGGTGATGCGAGGAAGCGAGACACATCATCAGGCAGCCTGGTGATATGCTATCAGTGTGGCCGGACAGGGCACACGAGGCCACAGTGCCAGAGAGACCCCGTGGAGTGCTGATCTTGCGGCAAGATTGGTCACCTTCAGCGTTTCTGCCCAGTTTTCTCACCAGCAGGTGGTGACTGGGGTTCTTCTATGACTCCTTGTTCAGGAGCAGCCCCACCAGTCTCTCACCAGTCAGGGAACTGGAGTTCTTCCGGCCGTTCAGGCCGAGGTAGAGGTCGAGGTCGTGGCGGTCTGCCACTAGTCCCTCAACACCAGCAGGGAGGTTCAACTCAGAGTGGTCAGCCAGGGGCGCAGGGCCGCGGTACAGGCAAGTCTTTCGCTGTGGAGCAGACTTATCATGAGCAGGATCCCATCCCTTCTACTATTCGAGGTACGATTTTAGTAGCCTCAGTTTTATCTTCAGCCCTTTTCGATACTGGTTCTACGCATAGTTTTATCTCTATTTCCATTATGGAGAGCATTAGACTCTGCATCTTTTCTTCTACTGACTTGTTGACACTAGAAACACCTTTGGGAATGAGGACATCTAGTGTACGTCAGTGTAGAGAGTTCCCTCTCGAGGTTGCAGGGTATCACTTCTTATGGGATGCCTATGTCCTAGAGATGACAGGCTATGATGTCATCCTTGGCATGGACTAGTTGATTCCCTTCCAGGAAATTGTTGAATGTTATCGCCGCAGAGTTAGTTTAATTTCACCATAGGGTGAATCTTTCCTTCATAGAGTTGAATGGGATGTTCGGGCAAGTCGGGTAGGACTCGAGCATCTTGGGCTAGGAGGAGTGACAGCCTAGATTTCTAGTCATTATCTGGATGATCAGGGGACTCCACAGTTGGACCTTCCTCTAGTGGTGGATCGCTTCTGGGATGTGTTTCCAGAGGACTTTTCAGGTCTGCCTCCGGAGCGTGAGGTAGACTTTTCTACTGAGCTCGTGCCAGGAGTGGCACCGATGTACATTCCTCCCTATATGATGGCCACACCAGAGTTACAAGAGCTCAAGAAGCAGTTGGAGGAGCTATAGGATAAGGGTTTTATCTGACCCAGTACTTCTCCTTGGGGTTCGCCTGTCCTGTTTGCAAAGAAGGCAGATGGTACCCTTCGGCTCTGTGTGGATTATCGAAAGCTGAACCAGTTGACGGTCAAGAACCGATATCCATTGTCGCGGATTGATGACCTTTTCGATCAGCTTCGAGGATCCTGAGTGTTCTCGAAGATCGACTTGAGGTCCGGTTATCATCAGTTGCGCGTTAAACCATCAGATATACCTCTAACAGCCTTCAGAAGCAGGTACGGTCTTTACGAGTATACAGTCATTCCCTTTGGACTCATGAACGCACCTGCTGTTTTTATGGCACTGATGAACCGAGTGTTCCATCCTTACTTGGATTCCTTCATCGTGGTCTTCGTGGACGATATCTTGGTGTACTCTCACACTCAATACGACCATGCCACCCATCTTGAGATCGTTCTGAGTACACTGAGAGAGCATCAGATTTATGCTAAACTCTTGAAGTGCCACTTCTGGATGGATCATATTCACTTCTTGGGTCACGTCATCTCAGAGGAAGGAGTATCTGTGGACCCAGATAAAGTGAGAGCTGTAGTTTCCTGGGAGCAGCCGAAGAACGTTTTTGAGGTACGGAGCTTTCTAGGGCTGGCTGGATACTACAGACGCTTCATTCTGGACTTTTCCCATTTAGAAGCACCCTTGACAGGTCTGACCAAGAAGGGGGCGAAGTTCTTTAGGTCAGATTCTTGTGAGTGAGCCTTTCAGGAGCTGAAAGGGAGGTTGACGTCAGCACCGATACTAGTCTTGCCAGATCCAGGCAAGAGCTACACTATTTACTGTGATGCTTCAGGTATCAGGCTGGGAGCTAGGATTATGCAAGGAGATGGAGTCATTGCGTATGGGTCTCGACAGTTGAGGCCACATTAGAGGAACTACCCTACACACGATCTGGAGTTGGCAGCTGTTGTTCATGCCTTGCGCTGTTGGGGGCAGTATCTTCCGGGAGAGAACTTTGTGGTATTCACTAACCACAAGAGTCTCAAGTATATCTTCACTCAGCATGATTTGAATCTAAGGCATCGCATGTGGGTTTAGTATCTATAGTATTTTGACTTCGAGCTTGCCTATACGCTGGGAAAGGGACACGCCATGGCAGATGCGTTGAGCAGGAGAACTCAGATTCAGGAAGTTCAGGAGGCTAGTAGTGAGTGGTAGCTGATGGCTTTGTTCACTGAGATGCATCTAGAGGTGCACGAAAAATGGGGATAGACTTTTCTATCTTCTGTAGCTGTCACCTCCACGTTACTTGATCGGGTACGGATGAGGCAGCTATCAGACTCGGAAGGCTTAGTCCTGCGGGAGTGTGTGTCAGGAGAGGACCCTCTTCCTAGATGGACAATGGGTGTGGATGAGATCTTTCATTTCAAAGGACATGTATGGGTGCCAACAGACATACACGGGGAGGTGATGCGGGATTTACATTCCTCATTTCGGGCAGTTCATCCTGGCGTCACCAAGATGTATCAGGATCTTCATTGCCAGTACTGGTGGCCAGGTATGAAGAAGGATGTTGCTGGTTCTGTCATGAGATGTTCTACTTGTCAGCAGGTGAAAGCAGAGCATCAGCGACCAGCAGGCCTTTCACAGCAGTTACCCATTCCGGAGTGGAAGTGGAACGATGTTGCGATGGACTTCGTGACTGGGTTTCCGAGGTCACTGTGAGGGAACGATGCTGTTTGGGTTGTCGTCGACAGACTTGCAAAGGTTTCTCACTTCTTTCCGATCAAGGAGACCTTTATTGTCGATGATCTCGGATGACTTTACATCAGAGAGATTGTGCGTATGCATGGAGTTCTGTGCTATATTTCTTCAAATAGAGATGCGCGCTTTACTTTTCAGTTCTGGAAGAGACTTCAGAAGGCCTTGGGTACACAAGTACTTTTGAGTACAGCATAACATCCCTAGACTGATGGCCAGTCCGAATGCACGATCTAGGTGCTTGAGGATATGCTCCGGGCTTGCATCCTTGACTTTGGCAGTTCTTGGGAGAAGAATATTCCTCTGGTGGAGTGCGCCTACAAAAAAAGTTTCCAGCTGACCATTCAGATGACACCATACGAGGCTTTGTACGGTAGGCCATGCCGATCACATTTATGCTGGCTGGAGGCAGGAGAGGCAGCTTTGCTGGGACCTCGTCTTGTTCAGGAGACTTCAGGGAAGATAGAGCTGATTCAGAAGATGATGGCTATAGCACAGTATCGACAGAAGTCTTATGCTGATCAGCGGAGATGACCTCTGGATTTTGAGGTCGGTGATCAGGTTTTCCTGCGTGTCGCACCGAGGTTGGGACATAATAGGATTCGGAGACAGGGTAAGCTTTCATCGTGGTACGTCGGGCCATTTGAGGTCTTGGAGAGAGTGGGTCCGGTCACCTATCGGTTGCAGCCACCTCAGAGGTATCCAGCCATGCATGACGTCTTCCACGTCTCTCAGCTCCGACGTTACTTTTCAGACCCATCTCACATCTTTCAGCCTGAGGAAGTCGAGCTTGAAGCAGGTGCGTCGTTCGTGGAGAATCCTATCCAGATTGTCGATTGTAGTACGAAGGTTCTCCACGGGTGGTCTTTTCCTCTGGTACGAGTGCTATGGCAGCACGGGCGAGTACAAGATGAGACCTGGGAGAGGGAGGCCCATTTACAATCATAGTGGCCAGAACTGTTCGAGGATTCATCTTCTCCACCTCGTTAGTGAAATTTAGTGTCAAATTTCTTTAAGGGTGGAAGTTTGTAAGAACCCGGATCTTATTTCAGGTACATTTTTCTTTTTTTTTCTGGAGTTTTTAAGAAAAATGGTTTTTTTGGAAATTTTCAAAGTACACGTCGTGTACATTCTGAGTACACGCCGTGTACTCTGTTTCGGCTCAAAGCAGTGTGCTAGCCATGCTTGGGACACACACACACGGTTTGTAGGGGTGACGTGGAGGCCGTTTTTGGTGGTGTACGGAATGGACCCAGTACACACTATGTACTCTAAAATTACACGCCATGTACTTTTTTTCATTAAACGGACCGGGGTCGCGCCTAACCCCTATTTTCCATCTTCTTCTCCAGTTTTCATCCGCTAGGAAGTAACCGTACGACCGAATCTTCTCTAAGATTCCACCTCGCCATCCGTTCTCTGATTAGATCACGGTCGATTTCGTTGGAATCGCAGCGGTGAGTTCTTCATTCTACTTGAGCCTTGTTTCTTGATTCCTCCTTGTTTTCAAGTTATCGTGGGATGAATGTTTTGAGAGTTTTCTCAGATCTACATCATTCTAAGGGGAATATGTCATCGAGGTTCACGTATATCGATCTCCTAGGATCAAGGTAGGTGGTTTTTTGCCTTTACATAGATTGTTGATGGATATTTTGTGCAATTTCCACCAATACCATTGAACGGGGTATTGTGTGTTTCCTATTTTTCCCTTGTTACTTTCCTGCTTTGCATGATAGATTTAGTATAGGTTATTGCTTGTGATTAGAGTATTTTTTCTATGCTCATGTTTCTTTCCATGCTTGTTCTTCCTGTTTGGCGTTTTTCCAGTTGCCATGCCTAGTTGTAGGATTGTAGACTGTTGCCTTATTTTGCTGTCGAGCCTTAGTTGATAGCCAAGTAGTTCTTGAGGTTTACTTGGACGATGTACACGCGTGATGAACATGCTTTACCTTTCACTCAGGACTGTGAGAACCTAGAGTAGTAGACCAAAGGGGGAATTGATGGAAGGGCTTCTCCAGAGTGTCTTTTAATCATGATGCGAGACCAAGGGGAGAATTGATGGAAGGGATTCTCCAGAGTTTCTTTTAATTACGACGCGGGCTATAGGGGTAATTGACGTTGAGTGCTTCCCTAGAGATCCTTTAGCACAATACGAGACTATAGGGGGAATTGAAGGTGAGTGCTTCCCCAGAGAGTCTGTTTAATTGTGTAGCTGTACCAGAGGGGTGAGACTGTGTGTGCTTACCAGAGGGTTACTAGTACTTATAGGTTGAACCATAGAGGTTAGACTGTGACAGCTACCCAGAGGGTTACCTGTTTATTCTTTTATTGCTGGCTGCTTACTTGTGTGCTATACTTATTAGAACTCTCGTTTGTAGCTGTTTGTACTTTTCTGTTTACTGCTTCTTGTTTTAGTACTGCTATGTATTCATTGACTGTTAGGCACAAATCTTTGGGTGATTGCCTACTGGGATTATATCTCACACCCTGTTTGGGCCATGCTTTTGGGCCCAATCAAACTATGTTGTTGCAGGCATAGAAAAGGGAAAACACACTTCTAATTCAGGATCTTGATTGCACCTGGAGCTGGGGATCATGGGACTGAGCTGTGACTCACGATGCTGAGGAGATTATTTTGTTTTTATTTTTCACTTGGTTTCAGTTGTATTTCAGCACGTTGTTGTGTTTGCTTTTTTCCTTAGATTCTTGTACCTACTGCATCATTTTCATCATAGTTATATCTCTACATTGCTTCCATTGTTTGGTTTTTGTTGTTATGCATGTTGTTTACTGCCTCCGCTGGTTATTGCTGTTTCTTACCCTGTATACCTTACCGAATGAGGGCATAGTTTTCCCACTGACTCACCAAGGCCCTCGCTGCTAGTCGGCAGCCTCTAGCATTCGGGGAAATGCGCTTGAGGTCATGTGGCGAACCAGGTACGGGGCACCAGTGGAGGGGCTCCAGACATGGGATGTTACACTGTGCATCAACCATTCACAACCCCAAAGTTACAAAATTTATCATAATCCTCTAGAAAATTCATGAATTTATCTATAAATAAAAGAATATAAAAATAAGGTTTTGGAATACCTAAAATCATGTAAAAATATGTTACATTATGCCAATAATAAATATAATCCATCTTATCAAAACATTATAAAACTATTCATAGAATTTTTTTTAAAAAAGTTCATCCATTAATGAAAAATAAAAATATTAGAAGATATCATATTTTAACCTCATAGCATAATCCTTTTAAAATATATCTCTAAAAACATGCTCCCCTTATAGAATAGATCACTCATGCATTAGGATATACACATTTATTTGGATTTTCCTTTAGTATAAATATTATCCCCCTTTGTAAATACATAAAAGATTAAAGATAATGCGTTTTATGTGTTATATATCCCCCATGAAAAATAATATCAATAGAATAATTGATAGAGGGGACTGAGAAAATCATCCCAAATCATTTGATGAATAAAAACTTAAAATTATCCTTCAACATCCATGAATTCATATTCAACTCTTGAATTGATTTAAAACCACTTTGATCAACCATGTTATTCTTCAAATAACATTTTTAATTATGGAAAATCTAGTTTCATTTTACAATAGAAATTTGACATTCCAAAGATTATTCCTTCTTTATACTGCTCATTATTTCTTCATTTTTACAACATTGAAACTATTGTCCTAGAATGGAAACCCCATCATAGTATTTATTTTTAGGATTTATTTGTCATTAGATTAATGAATTTTTACTTTTTTATGTTAACAAGTTTTTTAAAAATTATAATGTTAATAAATCTCCTCTGGATTCATTATATATTTCATATTCTTATTATAATATATCTTGTTCATAATATTTTCACTAAACAGAAAAAATTACCACTTGTTCTATGTCCCCTCATCACAACATATCCATATTCCAACTTCCTAAAAACATATCCATTCTTGTAGATGAAAAATTCATGGTATTAATCATAATTTTGAGATAAAGTTCATAAATTATGTTTTAACCCATTAGAAAATAATATATTATTTAATTCCAACATGAATACCCCATTGATTGTTTAACTATTTCCTTTAATTTTGAGTGATCTAGTAATATCAAAGGATATCGATAGTTTGTTTCACTTTTTAAAATACTTAAATATCTTCAAATATCCTATCATATCAAATTACAATACACTATATTGAACCCATGGATTCTTTTATTGAGATGTTTTTTGTGCCACTTAGTCAATAAATGTCTTTTTTATTACATTTAATTACCTTTTTGACTTAATTTATTATTATAATTTATACTCAATTTTGTGGGTATAATGGTAAGAAATTATTCCTAGAGGTGATACATCTGGTCAAATATTTAAAAAGTATCTTATAATGTTTATAACATTTTCTCATCATTTAATTCATAAATTTAATATTTCATCTTAACAGCTCTCTTTTTAATGGGATGAACCCCTCAAAAAACTTGTATCTCAAAACTTATAGTCTTATATTAAACTTTTTATTTAAACCAAAATATTATTTCTATGTTCTCAAAGCAACCATAGTGACAACAATATCAATAAAATAAATATGTACCCTTTAAAAATAACTTGTTTTCTATATTTTGACAACTTATCTTATCCTATCCTCTAACCATCATCCGTGGATCATTTTTTAAGAAAAAAAATATTTATTTGACTCCCAATTATTTTTCTATATACTCTATTTATCTATATATTTTTCAAGTCACCATTTATAGTAATTTCTATAGTAAATATATTATTCTTGGAATTTATATATTTCGAAGATTTATCATTTTTTTCTATAAATATGATTCTATTATAATATAAAGTTGAATTAATATTTTCAAACAAAATTCTAAGATATATATATATATGTTATATTTATCAAAAAACATAAATATCCTTATTTTATAAGACATTAACTCCTTCAAAAATATTACTCTTTGATATTTCCCTAAAATAATGTGAAGAGTTTGGATTTTTTTAATTTTTATTTAAATAATTTATTCCCTATAATATTTTTTAAGTGTATAAATATCCTTATTACTTTTATTGAAATTAATTTCATAGTCAATGTACAGATTATTATATTATTTAATTAACATATTCAACCAATGAATCATGTTTTTCAACATAGACTCTTTTTTACTATATAAGGTGTTAATGTTGAAAAATAATAAACAACCCAAAATTCACAAAAAAATATCCATTTAAAAGATATTAATGTTCAACAAAACATTTAATGTGTCCTTTTCAATATGAACTAAATCTTTGTATCCTCCTCACATTCATCATTATTTCTATTATTCATTTTCATTACTTCAACATTCACCTTTGAAAAAAATATAATTTCAAAATCAACAATAGGTGAATTTATTTGTTCATCATCCTAAAAAATAATTATTCCTTCAATGTTAAGTACTTAATTTTTTTATTATATATTAATAAATCCTCAACTATTCCACTTTAGAGAATATTTTTATTATTTATTCTTCAAAGAACTATTTTACTTACAATTTTTATATTTAATATCTTCACGTTCATCTTTTTATATATTTGACTAATTAGTAGGAAATTTTCCAATACTCTCACAACTGATACACTTAAATAGTAATTTAACTTTTCCTCTTTATAAAGTTGTTATGAAAAGAGACATAATATTATCCAAATTCACTCAATCTTCTTCATCCTAATATGAATTTTTAGATTCATACTAATATTCTCTCATACTATTCCCTTACTTTATGTCATTAAATGAAATTTACCAATTATCCTTTGCCTTTATCTCAATAAATAGATACCTTCCACAATTCATATGAAATTAGGATGTTGTGAAGAACTTATAAATTTAGTATACCGGCATCAAACCCATTATGTATCGAGACTTTTATAGAAAACATTCATGAAAGTATGCATAGTTTATTCTCAAAAGTATTTTAATCCTCTTAATTCTCACTAAAACCTCTAATTATGCAAAAATTTTCATTTATTATACCAAATAATACATCAAATATTTTATAATTATGCATATAAATATTGTCATACATCAATATTCAAACCTATTTTTTTTATTTCTTCTTATTTACATTAACTTTTAATATATTTTCTAAATTATCCCATGTTATCTTTTCAATAATAATATATTCTATAATGATAAATTACTACTCTAATAGAGATGAAAATATGGGATTCCATGGATAACCATTATTATATAAATAAAATATATTTAATACTATCATAGAAGTACCTTCAACATGAGTAATAGAACCATTTGTGTAAGCCTCCAAAATATTCAGACAAATAAACATAATATATGGAAATATCTAATTATTCCAAATATAACAAGTTTAACACTAAATGGTTGATCCCCCTTTATATATATTGAATTCATGTTCTCTATTTAATATAAATAAAGATACAAAATCATTAATGATATATAAGTACATTATTGAATCCTTAAGAGATAAAAACTCTATAATCACATAGTTTGAAACAATTCACTACAAAAAAATAAAAATGAAATGATTTTCAGATGTAAAACTGGTGTTCAAATACTAATTATGGCATCCCAGAGAATAGTGATCTTTAATAATGGTAGGGGTTTGAATCAATTAACTATATAAATATTTTATAACGTAATATTTCCGGTGAAATCATTCTTTTTACTTGTTAGAATGAATGATCTCACTAAATTTCTCACATATGCTAAGTAAACAAATAAACAGAGGGAAATATATTCACATGTTTAACTAATAAAAAGTGTAGATAATATTTGATATGATTCATAATAATAACTTACCATATTATCCAATAGAATCATCATCATGGATACAAATTAATAGAGAATATCTATTACTGATGATATAAAAATAATGGTGTTGTCACCCAACATGTCTCCTAAATATTACACCACTGTCTTGTAATGTTTAGGTGTATATTATTCTTAATTATCTAATGATTGTATCATGAGAATATTAAAGTTATCTCACACTTATTCTACATTAATAACTGGTGTGACAAAATTCTTTATTCACTATATGACACAACTGTGATAACTACACACAAAGAAGTGTACTCTTTCTCTTATTCTTCTTATTTTTCTACTTTCACTATTTCAAGTATTCTCTTCATTTTCTTATATAATCAATATTTTATTTACTATAATTTCTTCTTCTCAATTTCTATAAAGAATATTCCATACAAAACTCCTCCTACATGTTACTATTTCTTCTTCTTCTTCTTTGACAAAACAGTCAATACTCAACTCTATTATACACAAACATTAAAGATATATGTTATATTTTTATTACACAATAGCATTGAATTCAAAAATATTGACTTTAAATATTTAATTAAAATTAAAACTACCATGTTACACTAACTTTTTCTAACTTATTATTATTAATCTGTCACTTCCTTCATTTGAAAAAGGATATCTCTAGGTGCATTATAAAATATGCATGGTGTAATTTTATTTACTATGATGTGAAAAGTATGTTCCGATAAATTATCTTAAATGGAAACTACTATCATGGTGGGACATATTTATTCACAATGGGAACCATTTTACCTTATTCTCCAACTCTACATGAACATAACATGACAACATGCAACAAAACATTATATATTTAATCATATTAAAGAAAATTAGACACTAATATTCACATCCTATAATCATGGAATGAAAAACAACTTTACTGTGTGATAAATTATTCTCTACTTCCAACATCATGAATTAAATTCATCAAATTTATTCCTTAACATAAATAATTCAACATCATTTATTTTAATACTATAAATTATTATTTTTTAACTATTCTAATATTCAACAATTTAATATTTAGAAATTATTTAATCTTTCTTGAAACTCTTTATTAACATCCAGAGATCTTAATTTTTTCTTGGTTTTAGGAATAGACATTGGACATCGGATTGTGATAGAATTAGTCTTACATATCATTTTAAAAAAATCATACATATTTTGGTTTATACCAAATTTCCAAGTATACACATCAATCTTACCCTTTATAGTCTATTAAAAATATTCTTACAAATATAATTTGGATTTCTTCAATTACTAAATTTCCACAATTCCACCCATAGTTACTCTTACAAACTAATAAGGTTACTTTTACAAATACAAAGAGATTGTATTTTCCAAATTTTCTACTATCTACTTAGAGATACAATTATTCTTTAGTAAGGTTACTCTTACAAATGCCATAATTCAATGTTTTCCCTAGTGATTTTATAAGAAAAAATCTTACATATATAATAATGTATACATTTACTAATATTTCATTTTTATTTGGCATCATCAAAATACTTTTCCATCCATCTTTATCATTGGTCACATCACCATCCATCATCAAGATTCATCACTATCACCTACGCCATCTAATAACCAACATCGTATCCGCCTTACAAACACTGAACCAATCACTAGAGAATGAAGAATTCCATCACAACTATCATATAACAACATACCATGCCATATTTGTCCCTAAACAATCTAGAATCAACCAAATCATCACAAAAAAGCGAGATCATAAAATTTAAAAGTATGAAAAAGAGGCCCGAAACTATCATGATCTTTGACAACCAACACCATAAAAAAAACCAAACATGATCCACAAAATGGAACCCCATTTAATAAGCATCAGATAGAACAACCGTTGAGAAGAATCAAACAAACTGTCACCAAGAACATGAGGAAGACATATGAGAAACCAAACCCATCATTGAAATTCTTTTTCCTAGAACACTATAGACCACCTAACCACACATCCCAAAATCTCATTGTATCTACCCCCAAAAGACAACTAGGATTGGAGTATCGGAATGTGAGGTTAGAGCATAGGTTTTGGTGATTAAGGCCTCTAAATGAAGGCATCATCAACAAGGAAAAAAAATCAAGAACCATCAAATTTGGAGCAGGCTGACCCTGGGAATGCCTTGAGGCCCATAAACCCCCGAACTACAAAACCCAAACCCTCATTGAACCAACATTCCATTTATGACCTGGAGAGGTGTGGAGGGACATGATTTTAGAGACACATAATGAGGTCCAAGGTATTAATATCATCCCACCATTGTTGGGAGAGTCATTGGCACAAAATCAAAAGCGATAACTATGATAAAAGAGGAATACATAACACCATGGGTGGACAAGTTGTGAATGAACCGTAGGGGAAGGAACCCATAGAGGAGCCACGTAGATGGATCAGAAAGAGGATGAAGGAGGAAAAAGGAAGATAGGAATGAATAAATAAGGATGGATCTCAGGCGCACCGTTGACCCTGAAGCTAAGGATCCCTAGGTGGATTTTAGAACGAGATGTGGAAGTTGAGAGAGAAAGGATCCATTAATGTATACATTCATTTTACAAAAATACAATCTTGTCTCTATAGGTACCTTTATTCATGTTGTAAAATTACTTTTATGAATTGATAACATAGGCATATTTTAGACCGGATTTAGTTTAACTCTAAAATACTTAAAAATAACTCTGAACTACTCAACACTTCTTTGAAGCATCATTAAACACTCAATAAATGTTGAATTAACATCACCGTATGATTTTTTTAATATTATTTATGTATTGAAAACAAAATCTAACACAATAATCATATCTAACATTTCATTTCTCAAAATTATCTTCTCTATAAAACCACATGAAAGAGGATACCTCATCAATCTATATCATAAAAAACCCTCATTGGGTCTGCAAAATTTCCAAAATGTAACCTTTATATTTATGGGATCAATAATATCCACAAAACATATGTTTTATATAAAACAATTCATCATATAGATATTTTTTATCATGTTCTGGAAAAGGAATATATGGTTATTTTTAAAGACATTATATAATTCAATCACATAATGGAAGTGTTCCTCTCATATAATGGAAAGTTTCACATTTTTAGGTGACTGAGATCATAAATCTAGTAGTACAAGATCAATTCATTATATCATTGGATCTATCATGGGTTGGTTATCATTTTTACTTTTTCATGTAGTATAAGGGGGTAAGAACAAAAACTATTTACAATTTTGGATAGATACCTTGATGAATTTCATATGAATTCAATATATTTCCCACAGATAAATATTTGGATTTATAAATAAAACTACTTCTGGGGAAAAGTTATTTAATATCCCAACATTTTTAAAGGTATGTTATTATTTTAATTCCTCATTAACATCCTTATAAATTTATTAATTATTTCTTCCTTGAAAATATTTATTCTCTCGAGATAATTTTGGAGGTTTTGGAATTAAAAATGTGTAAAATGTGTTTTACATCACATAGAACATGGTTAGATTATGGTTAGTAGTAAACATAAATCATGAATATAGGGATCAATTTTGGGTGAATTATTATTTTGAAACTATGTGACATAGATTTATATACCATGTGAGTGGAGTTATTCATGGATAATAGTTCTTGAATTGTTGCTTCCTGGTTTAGAAAACTATGTGGTTAAACCATAAAAATAATTAAAACTATAAGATTTACCAATATTGCCTCCATATATTTTCATTAACTCATATAATTATCTCCCTATTTCACTCCCAACAAACCTTAATTTTCTACAAGATTCTTCGTATATTTCCATGGTGAATCTACTTTGATTATTTTACTTCTGGAGTTCCATTTTGTGTTATTTTATGCATCAGGTATGTTTACATTTATGTTTAATTTTATTCTATATATGCTTCAATTATTTTTTATTCCACATCCATTATATATCATATGCCCTGTTTAAAGTTCTATCATCTGATTTTGTGTTTTCAGTTAGTTTATATTGAATCAATGGTCAAGGTTGAATGATTATATATCTAAAAGGATAAGTTAGGAATTATAAGATCTTTTTCCCATAGTATTGATGTTTTATATGTGTATATGTATGTGTGATGGTGTTAATGTGTTGTAAATTTTATTTTGAAGTTATCTAATTGATGTAGGATCACTAAGTGGGGGAGGGGTAAATCAATGATCACATGTTTTTATAAATTCTTCTTATGAACTTTACCTAGGAAACTTTATAGACTTATGTTATACTCAATTATATCTCTAAATCATACTTAATATATAGTAATTTAACACGAGGGATCAATACATAATATTTAATAGTTTTAGTTTAAAGACCAACTATTATACATATTGATTATACCCACAAATATAGATTTTTTTCGCCGAATTATTTTAGTAATACAAAGGCATATGTAGAAACTCATTATACCCCCCCTGTATTTTCTCTTATGGGTAATCCTAATTTAACTCCTCAATAGTCAAATCTCTTGTAAGTTCTAGTTATACCCCTATCTTTAATATCATTTCATTTTCCTTCCCAGTAGGATATAAACACCATCCACAAGACATTTGAGCAATTGGTTCCACACCATAGCTAAAAGATATCCCTTATTTATTTCTAACCCACTTTAGAAATATATTCTACATTGGATGTTGTTCTATATAGGAAAGTTGGATCACCTTCTCTTGTGTATAATAATCATGATCATCAAAAAATATCTTCATATTTTATTTGTTTTGAAGAATCTTCCCAATATTATAAAAACATGGATAAATCAATATTATCTTATTGGATTTTTTTTTCAAAAATTTACCTTAAGAGTAGTCTATTCAATTGAGGTCGGTCCAACATTTCCTCCATATGATGGATCACAACCTCCATCTGGTATGTCTCCATACTATACGCCTCAAATAATTGAAATTATATCCTATGTTCTCTGTATGATATACAACTTAATGATTATACTCTTTCTAATTATTTTCTATGTAATAAAAGAAGATTATTCCGAAGTTCCACCTTTTCTGTTCAATAAAACTCATCTTGATGAATCTTAATCCCCTAAGTATGAAATTTGTCAATAATTTTCACTAGAATTATTCATCTTCTCTTCCATTAGACATTAAAAACATTATTTGGATACTTATAGAGATAATCCTTCATAAATTGAGCTACTTTTGTGTATAAATTTTACTCCACCCATTCTATAGAACCCCTTTTATAGGTTATCTTCTTAGGTGAATAGGATGGAACATATAAATAGTTTCCTATTGAATGAAACTCAATTTTATGTTATCCCACTCATTTTAATTTTTTGGAGTTCAATATAAACATTCTACAACATTTGTGATACTTATTTAAAAATCCATTTCTAAAATATTCTGTAAAATATGTAAACATAACATTATGGAACTTCTTAAAAATTCCCTAACCATGTAAAGACAAAAACCATTGAACGAATAACTTATTATTTTCACTGCTATAGACATATAAAAGATTTTGTAAAGTTATCTATATCATTTTTTGGTAAATTTATATCTGATTAACTTCATAATAACTCCTCTATTTGATGGTACATCTTAAAAATTCTCCATATAATCATCTCGAAAAAATACCCGTTTGATATGTCTTCATCAGGTTCCACTATATTAGTAATAATCTTTTAACAGTGTTTAATATATCTCTTTTTGATACAACTCAAAATCATGTCAAAATCCCTAAAAAATTCTCTTCTTAAAGTGCATCTTTTTGATGGCATCACATATCCCATCTATTGTCATAATAATATTCAATCCCTTTGATATTTATAGTCTCCATATTATTGACCTTATCCAGTGAAGCCTCATAGTTTTCTATTTATAATGATCTACACTAGTTATCTCTATCTCATAGAGTTCAAATGTTATCCTTTATCCAATAATTCATTCAAAACAACACAATATAAATCATAAAAACATCTCAACTTGTATATTGTAAACCAAATTCACATTGCTCCATCTAAACATATTGCATATAGATATTGTAACTCAAATTTTTTACCAAACTATCTGGATATTGTGACTCCATTTATTCATCCACTCACATTGTCTAATTTACTTATATAAATTATGAATTTATTATTTTCCATCAATTATTCTTCATAAAACTCTCTAAGCATTTCAAAATAATGGATTACTCAATCTAATCAACATTAATTTAGTAATCAAACATTAAGAAGTAGAAATGGAAAAAATGAATCATAATCAAGAAGAATCCTCAATCTTTTTAACACGTACTACATACATATCCATTACTTTACATTTATTCTCTAAATATAATAACATTTTTCAAAATCATGCAGTATGTAGAACAATATTTATCGAAAAACTAACTACTAAACCTTTATAGAAACTCATTAAAACTTCTTACATTTCTTTTTCTAGTAAGACCATCCATGTTCCATCCAATAAAATTGCTTTTCGTGAACTATTGTACTCCCTTATATTTGTATTAATTCATATAAACTCAGCTTGGATCATGGGTAAGTTCATGATGTTAGAAACTCTATGATTGGAATAATATCATTATACTTGGTAAGGAAATATTATAATAACCCATAAGTAAATTTTCTTACTAGACTCCATATACATCTCATCTCTCAAACTTCTCTGACATTCTTATGAAACATTCTATATAATAATGTAATGATATATTGAAATAAAATTCATCCAAACTCACTTCATAACAACAATCCCCCCATTTGTGTTTGTTGTTAATTTATATATAATACACCAATCATATCCAATGTCAATGTGCATGGTCAATACATTCTCCCTATATGATGTCTGATTTTTTTTCTATGCTTACGTTATTTCACACCATTATTAATAATAAAATTCAGTAGGTAACATAAGGATCATCATATATCATCATCCATTATCTCAGAAACATTAATTTTTTTATCAAGTGAAAAATAATATCTCATGTACTTATTAAAAATTTCCTTTAACTAAACAACTCTAAGTATACATGGGTGAAACTAGTGTAGAAAAAAATTGGGTATAATCTTGGTGATTAATATTGACCACTACATGTCTATCTTATAATACTTTTCTCAATATCATTAGAACATATTTTTATCTGGATCCATTCGAGTAATCCTGTTAAGATATATACATCATCCATCTTAAAAACATACCAAAATAGTTCAATTTTATAAAAAATAATTTCAATACATCATATATTTGTTAAGATCATTAGTTATTCCTTAATAAAAGTACAATACTCATACCTCATCTTTATATTTTCTTCCCCTCATGGGTATCCCTCTATTCTTCACCATGGTTAAAAGTTTACCATGATGTTTTTATCTTCTTACAGTAAAACATATGAATAACATGGTCATCTTTTCAATAACCCATCCTTCAATTCACTGTATGATACTAAAAATAAGAAATTATATTGGTGTTATGGAGGAAACTCAATATTCCTTAGAAGTAAATATCTAACTAAGAGTATTCTACCAATATAGAATTTTTATTCTCCATAAATTTAACCTTGGATATTCATTATTCCTTATGATCAGACTTTATAGATTTTATAATATATTTCTATTCACATTTAGAATCTTCAAGTAAAGTTGACATATTTTATTAGTCATTCATAACACATTTGACTGAATGACTGAAAATTATAAACTTTTATTAAAATTCATAACATGTTTGTAACCTCTTCTTTGTAGCATTATCTTCATAAATTAATATTAGGATACAAATATAGTCATAAATATTTCAGTAGCATGATTATTATGATCACACCTATTTCACTTTTTTGAATAATTAAAAAACCATATGTTTGCATCTTATTATCAATATTTTTCTCATCTTTTTAATCCAATTTAATTATTTTTTTCATTGAAATTTTCCACATCCACCATATTTTGATTAATGTCCATTTTATCTAGACAAATAATGAAGCACTCTTTCTTACCATTCCCAAAAATTATTTTATTTCTACTTGTATATATAATAACCTTCACCTTTTTAATTTTTTTTCATTCTTATCATAAATTATTGAAAAAATTCTTATCTAATCATTATAGATCTCCTTAGATTCATTTATTTTTCTAGGAAAAGACATGTTTCACCAATATAAATATGGTTATTTATTGAATATTCTATAAATCAAATGTGTGAACTCGGCTTTTGGATCACTCAAACTAATAGTAGTACCTCTTTTAAGTTTGTTGTTATTGTTTCTTCACAAACTATGAGAAAACTTGTTTAAAGAGATAATTTATTAATGAATTACACTATTTATTAGTGGAGGAGGATTTATTATAAATCATTTATTTTGAACCTTAATTATTAGTAGAGACATATATACAATGATATTGTTTGAGAATAGAAAGAACCTCATTCTAAAGATCCTTATTTTCACTATCTTGTGATGAATCTGATTTAACTATAACTGTATTGGTAAAGAATTATATAAACATTCATAAATCACTTTTTACTATAAGTGACATTGTATTTTTTGATAATTCTCTTTATTTATCCACCAAAAATTCATTTAAATCATTCAAAAATGTTCTTGAATTTATAAATAATTATCTTATTATACTTAAATTCCTCAAGAAGTTTTTTTTCTACCATGTTGAGATTCTTCCTCCTAGCCAATGATCCTTCAAATACATTTACATTAATTTTATGATCATCCACTTTAATTTTCATATCTCTCATATCATTGTAGTTTATTATATATTTTTTTATTATCTTATAATTCTCAAAAGCTATCTCTTGAAATTATTTATTAATTTTAATGTTTTCCTTCTTGAGTTGTGTAGTTTTCGAAATAACATCTTCCAAATTGTCTGTTAGGAACCACACTAGTGTTCATTTATCTTATCCATAATATTCATTATCAGATGAATTACTTTCACATATAATTCATTTTTGGAAGTTGACATGAAAATTAGAATCATTATTGGATGAAATATAATAATTATCTTTTCTATAAAAAAAACTAATCATGTTCTTGTTAATAATCATTTTTTTGTTTTTATTCCATATATATTTTCATGATATATCATCTACATCATCTGATTCATAACCATTAATCTTATTATTAGGAATATTTCCATAAAAAAGGACTCTATCATCACAAACTAATTATTTAAGATATTGTTTACGTTTGAATTTCCATATACCCATTTATTCATCTCTTAAAAACTAGATCACTAATTGTGTTGATTTCTAATTTATTATCCTCAGTATATGAATCACTAGATTCTACTTGTATCTCGTTATCAATGTACTACAATTAAAAAAACATTATAATAAATATATTCCTTAAATTTTTTAAAATTATTTCCACTTTTATAATTTAATATTTTAGTATAATATTATAGAGTTGATCCAGAGATAAATTTTATTGATCATCTAGATATGACACTTTTCATCAAATTTATTTAGAATGTTTCTCATTAGTTTTATAATGATAGTGGAATATTCCATCTTGTAACTAAAACCTATGTTATATCTGACAATTTAATTGACCATTTTAATATAGTTATTAATAAATTATTCATCTACTATATTAATATCCTCAAACCCATACCTTTATATTTTTAGCACGACATCAATAAATTTTTCACCTCCTTAATTATTTCTTCTCAACTAATCCCAAAATTGTTTACCCATTTAAAACCCTATAATAATTGTATAAAAAATATCTAAGAGAGCAATCAAAATAGAATTATGAGCTTTTCCATTAACTCCCAAGATTTCTCTTAATAACAGCTATTCTTGAAACCTTATTAATTAGAGAAAATTCCACTATCTCATCATCACTAACTTGGAGTATTTGATATAGAATATTGGTAAACTTCCTATTGTTCCATCATTAATAGATTCTACCATTGAATATAATAACAATGCTTCTATTAAATGAATTTATATTCTATATACTCAATTGATAATTGGATCATTTATAGGGAAACTCCCCTGATACCAATTAAATTTCCATGATTTTTGTAGGGTCTCAGAGAGGGAGAGAGGTGAATCAGTGATCAAATTATTTTTATTAATTCTTCTAATGAACTCAACCTATGAAACATGTTATATTTGTGATCCACTCAAATACATATCTGATAATAAATTCATACAAATTAATATAGATTAAGAGATCTACACATGATATCTGAAAAGGTTTTTTTTATAAATACCAACTCCTTGAAATGTTGGTTTTCCCCAAAACATGGATTATCTTACTAAATTTATTCATAAATACAAAGTCTTAAGAAGCTACTAGATCTATACCATAGAAAACATTCTTCTAGATAATCCTAGTTATACACCCTAAAAATAAACTATTATTCAATGGTTTGTTAAACTACACAACTATATTTATCACATCAACTTCCTTATTACTTTTCTATACACCCCATCATTGTAGATTTTTAGTAATTAGTTCTACAACCTAATACAATATCTCACTTCTTCTTTTTAGATCAACTGTTGAAATATTTTATTCTTCAAAATTTCTTTCTCCCAAAGATATTTATATATCCATTTCTTATGTACAATCTGTAAGATCATCAATAAATTTATTATAATTATATTGATATCAAAAATTATTCAAGAACATTTATATACCTGGATAACTCAATATCTCCCTGCATTACATTTTTTATAAATGTACCTTTTTTTCTTATCATATTATTTCTAGTATGCCTTCCATCTTAGGGGGCACAAACTCTGTCTTCTATGTCTCTATCTAGTACTCCTCAAATCTTTGTGCCTTATATAGTGTTATCTATCAGATGAACCTCCATATAATTATCATGTTTGATGCTTCTATATCATATTAACCAGGGTTTCCCTAATGTGAATCCTTGTTCGTCCATGAAACATATCTCATTTAATATTCTTCTACTAGGTAGAAACATAGTCGGAAATTCTCACTACTCTTCATCATTAGCTGATGAAAATTGTTCCGATGATCCTACATCAAACGTCAACAACCCAAATACCCACCTTTAAATATATAGAAAATTGTAAGTATATTCACATCATAAATCTTATTCATATCCACTCCTTAGTGTATAAACCTTATTCCAACAATACAATTACTCCATTTTCATTAGGTGCGCTTCTCAAGTGAATATGTAGGAACTTAAAAGTATTTTCATGCTAAAAAAACAAAAATTCATGATCTCTTAACCATTAAAATTTCACTGTATTCCCCTTGATCATTTTAGAAAATTCATTAAATGTCTTATAAAAATGACATATTTAATCTTATATGAACTTCCTTAAATTTTGCATTAAAGAATTTATTAAAACATCCTTAACTGTAGAAAAATAACAATTGTTACATAAATATATTAGTAATTCCACTATGGAGGAAATTATAAAATTTATATATAGATAATTAGACATCCATTTGAAAAATGTGTATATAATTTCATTTGAAAGAACTACTATGTTTAATGGTATATCTTTAGTATTACTTACGTGATGGAATTATAATCAAAATATCCAACTGATATCTCATTTCCTGTATCCACTCTTTTCGAAACCCTCTATTTGTTTGGATCAACATATCTCTATTTAATAAAACGTAATGTCATCTTAAAATATGTACAACCTTATTTTCATGGAGTTTCTCCTTCTATTTTCATCACAATCCTCTATTTTATGTCATCATAATTGTAAATTAATTGGATATTTATAGTTCCAGTCTGATGGATCTTCATACAATGAAACCTCATAGATTTTTCTATCTAATGATCTTCACTAGTTATATCTATTAGATATAATTTAAATTTTAGCCTTCATCGAATATATTTTTAAGCTCTATACCTTATATTTTTTATAGACTTCAAAACTTATAACTTCTAACTCAACTTTACATTTCTCTAGCCGAACATCCTACAAAAGTACTTTGTTACTCAACCTTTTTAGGAACCTTTTCGACCCTATGGATTCTATTGATTCATTAGGTCACATTTTTCAGTTTACTTCCATTTAGTATTTGATGTTCATGATTATTTGATAATATTCATACATCTCACCTAAAAATTAACTACATGGATTTTTTCATCGGATCATTTTATGTATGATCATGATAACATCGTCAATAAAACATTATATTTTTGAAACATTATATATTAATATATATATATTACCATATCATCAAACTTTGTAACTTGGAATATATATATCTATGTCTTTTGACATTGAGTCTATCCATCTCAAAACATTGTTCATCTTCATATAGCCTAAAAATAATGATTTATCCAGAAATAACTTATAACCCTTTATACAAACTCTTACAAACTTTATAAAATTATATATTAGGTAACATCATACATTTTTCATCTTTTATCATTTTTGTAACACCCTGAGATTTTGTGAAATATTTTTTTCAAATGAATTTAATCTTTTCAATAATTTACAGCACATGCAACATTGAGTTTAGCTTACATTACATGTGACAATGAGTTTGGCTTGTTTACACATAAAACTAATTTTATCTTGAATTATGTGAAACACTAATTTTGGATTTTCTTACACACAATATAGAGTATAGATTATGTTACACACAACACTGATTTAAATGAAACGTGACATCTAATTAAAATATTATTATTTAATATGATAGTTTTCACCTAGTCGTTGGAATTGTGGGTATGAATATGACTAAAAAAATAAATAAAATAAATAATTTACACATTTATAAATAATGAAATATTCTTTGACCAATTATTTAGAAATGAAAATAAAAATATTTTTGAATATAATGGAAATAATTTTCAAAAAAACTATTTTTATACACATAAACAATTTTTCCTCAATAAATTAAATGAATCAATTTGGGTGAATGATTTTATTGAAATTTATATATTTTGTATTAAATAATTTTCAACATTCATATTATGTGTTCTCTATATAATATATAAGAATAAATCCAATATTACTCTTAAAACTGTTTAAAAAACAGTTTTATCGCCTTTAGCACACTTATTTTAAAATTAATGCTCACCAATTTTAGAAAATTGGCTTGAATTTTTTAAATAGGAATATAAAAATTATAATAGGTTATTTGTTTTTAATTTTTCTGAAAAAATTATTTTTTTTAATCAAAATTGAAAAATAATGAATTTTAATAAAAAATATATATTTTCATTTAAATTATTTATAAAGTTAAATTATATTTTAAGAGGATTATAAAGTAAAATTAGATCAATTATATATGTACTAATCCAATTTACATCACTATAATAGTTTTCATATTTATTTTTAATATATAAAATTTAAAATTTTGAACATTTTATCTTTAAAAATCTATTTTATCGTCACATTTGTAGGATTGATTTTAAATTATAATTTTCCCATTCTATGAATTTAATTTGAAAAAATTTATTCCATATTTTTAATAATAATAATTTATATTTTATAATTATTAAAAATTAATATTTTATTAAAATAATTAGTAAAAACTATAAAAATTATTTAACTTAGTTAAGGTAAAAACTAATTTAATAGATATTAAACTAATAATATAAAGGTTTAAATTGACCTACAAACATTTCAAACAGAAATTTAGTAGAAATATTTTGACATTATATATTCTATTTTTGAGAAATACTTATTATTGAGCCTTATGTCATGTGAAATATGTTTTTACACCTTTTTCATTAAATAAATTACAAGTACGCCACTCTCCGCACTTATAAAACGCCACCCCTCTCCTCTTTTCATCACACCATCAAAGCATTTTTGGAAAAAAACTTCCAAACTCACTTAAAAAATTCCCTAATATCATCTTATAAGTATTTTTTTGGTCATCAATCCATCCTATTAATTATTTTGGTGTAAACATAAAGAGGACACCCATACAAGATCTAATGTTCTTCAATGAGTGTTTTTTATATTACTTATTCCTCTAACTCCTTTAATTATTATTAAAACATGATGATATAAAAACCTTAGTATATTAAATATACTATTTTTTTTATTATAATGTTTGGAACTTAAACCAACTCCTCTTCTATCAAATGGGTTAGGAAAGCATCATTTGTGTGTATGACAAACTACCACCTCAAGAACCAATGTCATTCATTTTTCCATTACCACATCTTTTGCTTGGGTATTATAATAGATATAAAGTATATATATATATATATATTATATTTATATAATAATTATTTCTATATAGTTATTATATCATATAGTTTTTTTACATTCTATTACATAGGGGATTCGATAACATCACTCATGTGTATGGTGAACTACCGCGTTGCGAAATGATGTGATTCATTTTCAATAACTCTTTACATGGAAGATAATATGGATAATTTTAATAAATTTATATGATATATATGAAATAATTATGATATTAATGATATATTCATCATTATGAAATGATAATATATAAGTTTTTTTTCTTATTTTTCATTCCCTGAAATAAGATAACATTGTTTGTGTACGTGGGGACTGTTGCCTTCAGAATGTAATATGACTCTCTATTTTCATCACCAAAAAACATTAATGATATATATAAGTATATTTAAAGGAATAATATTTTATTTATGATATTATTATCATTATTTAAATATAAAATATTACTTCCCTATTTTCCATAATGATTGTTGAAAAATTGAAATGTTACTCATGTGTACATATGGTATACCATCTCCTTGATCATAAAGTAAATATTTTTCTCAAAATCATATTTCAAGATTGGTTATAAATTTATAATTTATGTATAAATATTATAATTATTTTATTATTAATATTATGTAGATGATGGATCCATGATCAAATTAATGGTACTGAAAATAAAAAATCAAGACATATATAAAAAACAAATTGGTTATTACATGAAACACAATTTTAACATGGATTTTTTTAAAAAGGTGTTAAAAAGGATAAAATAAAATGATATATAGTATAAAATATTTATTTATTGTTTTTTAATATATGTATAATAAACTTATATTTATTATATATAAGGTTTGAAAATGTACGACATAATTCAAGACTTAAGGTAATAAATTTTTTTCGCTATCTTCCTTCTTCGAGATATACATTATGTTATCTACCTATATTCTCTCACGAGGTGTATATAAAAAAAATTTAACATTTAATATCATAAATTTATTTAACCTCATGATATATTATGTTCTATTTTATTTTATTCCTTTATGGGGTGTATGATTCAATGGTTCAAAATTGGTAAATATTTTACATTACAATGTCATAATTTACTAGAATTATTTATTATACTAGTATGATGATAAAATAATATAATAAATCTCTCATAAAACTCCTTAATTTTATTATACTATGGTTATTAATGATATTTTCAAGTAATAGTACAATTATTTACACTATTCAAAACATAAAAAATCAAAGAAAATGTTTTTAATAAAATATGACTTTATTTCTCTCTTCAATCGGAAATCCATTTTCTTCAAAAACTATGTTTTCTAAAAAAATTCATTTTTTACATTTTTAAAATGTTGTTTTAAAGAAAATTATATCATTTTTTACTTATAAAAAAGAAAAATTCAAAAGAATCTTTTTTTTTGTTTTCTAAAAAATTACCTTATGGATTTTAATGAAACTGTGAGAAGAAATATTTCTTTAAAATGAATGAAATGATCAATATTTCTCACTTTCATGAACATAAAAATATTTCAAGATTCCCATACATTTTTTCAAATTAAACTTCAAATAATTTTTCCCTTAATATTTGGAAATTTTTTAGATTTTAAATAAATTATTTCAAATTTAAAAAAAGATATTGAAAATGTTTTAGAACATTTTTTTTAAAGAAGAAAGGATATTTTCCTCAAGAAATGTTTTAAGAGATTTTTAAATTTTTTTGATGTATTTTTTTTTTCAAATTGTAAATACAATTTTCCTCATAAAATTTCTCAAATAATCTTTCAAAATCATTTTTATATCTAATATGATATACTTAGATGTTACTTATGCTTTAATGGGGATAATAAATGAGGATATCATTCTTATTATTTCTATAAATGGTTTATGTTTATTATGAAAATATATATATGAGACCGATTTCTCTTCCACGGGTTGTACCATGATAAAATGATTATGAAACCCACTCCTCGTTTCCATGGGTTATGAATTGATAAAACTAGGTAATGATTATGAAACCTATTTCTTTTCAATAGGATATATTATGATGAGATGTTTATAAAAAAACATCATTTCATTGGTCATGATATGATGAATTTTTTTTGATCATGTGAAACATATATGTATTATTTTCATTATATGATGATGTTTATAATATAACTAAGTACGGTGGTAACATTATAGCCATTTAAGGTGGTTGAATTATAACTAAATATGGGTGAGACCTATATCTCCCTTTAATTAATTGGGTAAAGATTTATAATTTATGAGATAGAATGGGATGGAATGGGGAGTGAATCTAATTCAGTACAAGATTTAGTTTTCTATTATGATATGTAGAGTGAACCTTGAAAAATATGATGGTTTGGGGAGTTAACCCATTCTAGTAAGAGGAATGGGTTGCCACTGGGGATGGTGGTGTGTCCATCCTAGGAGGTGAATCCACCCATAAAATTCCCTACTAACAATTTGAAATGATCCTTAACTATAAAGGAAATTATTTTCTATGTGTATGCCACAATTCCATGTCTTATACTAATGTTATGGTTTCATGACTTATGTTATTTGATTTTCTTATGATTTATGTCTTATGAAATTCCTATATTTATGTAATGACCCAGGATTTTGATATTTGATATGTAGGGTATGTTTTTCATATACTATTCTCATGTTCTCATACTATTATTCTCTCATTATGTTTATATATTCCACTTTTTACCCTATTAAGCATCTGGTATCACCATTTCTTATGTTTCCTTTCCCTAGGTTATGAAGAAAGGTTATATAAATGTAATTTATATGAAGAGTACAAAATGGGAAGATCTTTTTAGTAAAAATTGAATATTTTTCAAAAGATTAGTAGATTGTGCTTCAAGTTTCCAAAGAACTGAATCGTTATTATCCTAATATACATGTTTGTGTAATATAATGAATATTCATAAAAAAAGATGAATTATTCTTATCTAAGAAGCTTAAGTTTATATAGTTGGTACTAAAGGAAAGGTTTAGTTAAACTTTTGAAACTAGGATGAGAAAACATTAGTGAGACACCTAGGGATATTTCTAAGTATATGTCAAGGGATGTCACAAAGGATAAGTCTAATTATGATTCAATATATAGGAAAATGTCTTGGAATTTTGGTGAAGGATAGAGTTATAGGTTTACAAGAAATTAAATCCCTATATAGACACTACAAGTTGGTGTGAATCTATCATAGAGGTAACTGGGGGTAATAACTATGAAATAGGTGCATTGAGCTTGACTCAATATTCAACTGGTGAATGAAAATTGGTGATGATGATCACCTTGTTTTACACACCCATGGGTCTATTATTTTTAAATCCATAGTCTATTTATGAACCATCGTGAAGTATTTAAATAGATAATGACCATGAATTACCTAGATTGTAATGTCCCGGAGCTGGGTGCCACTCAATGGGTGCCCCAAAAACGGTTCGCCATGTGACCTCAAGCACATTTCCCCAAATGATAGAGGTTGCCGAATAGCATCGAGGGCCCATGTATGATAGTGGGGAAACTATGCCCTCATTTTTCAATGCGTATCGCAACAGAATAAAATAAAATCATACAACAAAAACGGAAGTTATAAACCATACACATTTAAAATAAAAAACTGTAGTAAAAGATAACCAACAGTTATATAGAAAATGATGCAACATGTCTCATGTTCTAAGAAAACAGCCAGAACATGTTACAAAACAATACAGTATAATACAATACAGAGTACATCAAAATAAAACAAAATAGCCGATAGCATCATGAGCCAAGATCGGTCCCATGCTCCCCTACTTACCATCAACAATCAAATACCTGTATAGGGACCCTTTCCCTTATCTGCACCTGCAAAAACACAATCTGTTTGGGCCGAAACATGACCCAAACAGGGTGTGAGAAATAAATCCTAGTAGGCACCCACTAAAGGCCCATTCCCAACTATGTGAAAAGATGAAACAACAGTGTGTAGTATTAAAATGCAATAAACTAAGCAGTACTCAAAAGTAACTAACTTACATGTTATATTTCCATTTTATTAGTCTTTTAAACATTCGGTTTAAGATATCACCACAGTGAATATTCTAAGTAAAACAGGCAGAGTCCTTAGACACGTAAACCCTTACCCTTTGGTAAAGAGAATCCAAACACAGGAAGTTTCCCACAGTCATATCGAATATTGCCCACAGGCGTACAAGGTGTCACCCACATGAACATAATCAACTACCCACAGGCATGGAAAAAGTTTCCCACAGGCTAAGTAGTACATTGCCCACAGGCTAAGCACAACACTGCCCTCAGGCTAAACAAGTACTCGGGCCATGCCCAACATGTAAACAAGCAATACACATGCAATTGCTCTCAAGGAAATTCTATAATCATTATTATAAAGGCATACCCTCAGGTATCCTGGCCAAACGGCTAAACAAAGGTACGCACCCCCAGGGTGGTCCTTGATCCAAGAAGTGATCCCAAACAACAGTTTATTATCAGATTTAAATTACCTAAACAATTATAAGTATTTAATTCAACAAGGCCTCAACCATAAGACACTCCATTCATGGGAACATATTACAACATTACACAAAAACACACATTAGTTGGAAATTAAACACCAAGCCACCTACCTCGATCAACCGTGATCGATATACCCAAATGACGCCTTCTGAAACGTCCAAGAATGTCGTAGATCTGAGGTAAAAGAAATCCCCATTCATACTAAAATAAATTCCCTTAGAGTAAGAATTTCCATGAACGGATTAAGGAGAGTGGGGGGCTTACCCGTGTGGTTCCAACGAGATCGTCAGAGGCAAAAACGTATTCCCGACGCTCGATCTGGAGATCCTCGAAGGTCCAACCTCCTCTCCCAACTCTTTGCTCTGGTTCTAAGACAATCCGGTGAACAGGGTTGGATACTGCCCATTTAAAGAGAAAAAAACAAACTACACGACATGTACTATTGAAAACACGGTGTGTACTTTTCTCATTTTACTATTCCTCTGGTGGCACCGCTGCACTGTTCATCCGTTGACATGAGTACACGAGGTTTATTTATGATTACAAGGCATGTACTACCACTCCACTGGAATCTGCCTTCACTGCCTTACTATTTTCCTACCGACTAACTACACGATGTGTAAATATCCACTACACGACGTGTAGTTGGTTTTTACACGTTTCGTCGCCAGCATGGCTACACACCCTGTGTACTCATCCCACACGGCCAAACTACACGGCGTGTGGAAAAGTACACGGCGTGTAGTCCCAAAATTTAGGATTTTCCCATTTTCTGTATTTCCTAAAAAACACTTAAAGAAAAGAGAAAAGAAGAAACCCATACCTTAAGAATAAGAACCGAGTTATTACAAACTTCCCCCCTTAAATCAATTAGTCCTTGAATTTCCCTTCCAACGGTGGTGAAGATACAGCTGTGAGAAACTCTGGCCACTGAGCACATATGTCGGTCTCCCACTCCCAGGTTTTGTCCTGCACTCGGCCATGCAACCATAACACCTGTATGAGAGGAACTGACCGGCCTCGGAGAACCTTCATGCTCCTATCAAAGATACGAATCGGATGCTCCTCAAAGGACGCATCTAACTCAAGCTCAACCTCCTTGAGCTGAAAGACGTGAGATGGGTCTGAATGATAGCGACGCAACTGAGATACATGGAAGACGTCATGCATGGCTTGGTACCTCTATGGTAACTGTAACTGATAGGCAACCGGCCCGACTCTCTCTAGAATCTCAAATGGACCTACATACCTCAGTGAAAGTTTACCCTGTCTCCTGATCCACCTGTGTCCCAACCTTGTTGAAACACGCAAAAAAACATGATCCCCGACCACGAACTCCAAGGGTCATCTGCGGTGATCAACATAAGATTTCTGATGAGACTGTGCGATAGTCATCTGCTTCTGAATCAACTGGACCTGCTCAGAAGTCTCCTGCATGAGATGTGGTCTGAGTAATGATCCCTCACCTGCCTCTAACCAGCATAAGGGTGATCGGCATGGCCTACCATATAAAGCCTCATAAGGTTCCATCTCAATAGTTTCCTGAAAACTATTATTATAAGAAAACAATACTAGAGGTATATGATTTTCCCAAGAGCCCCCAAAGTCTAGGATCCATGCACGCAACATGTCCTCAAGAACCTATATCATACGCTATGACTGACCATCGGTCTGAGGGTGATAAGTTGTGCTTAGTAGCACCTGTGTACTCAGTGCCCTATGAAAAATCATCCAGAAACGAGATGTAAAATGGGAGTTCCTATCTAAAACAATAGAACGAGGGACCCCATGAATACGCATGACCTATCAGATATAGAAATTCTCGAGATCATCAACTCTGAAGGTCTCCTTGATCGGCAAAAAGTGAGCTACCTTTGTGAGTCTGTCCACAATAACCCAGACGACATCATTGCCTCGAGGTGACCTCGAAAACCCAGTAATGAAGTCCATCATGACATCATCCCATGTCCATGTAGGATTGGATAACTGCTTCAAAATCCTAGTTGGCCTCTGATGCTCCGCCTTCACCTACTGACAGGTGGAACACCTTGTAACAAAACCAACTACATCCCTTTTCATTCCCGGCCACCAATACTGACGTCTCAGGTCTTAGTACATCTTGGTAACCCCGGGATGAACTTCCCAAGATGAAGCATGAAAACCCCGCATAATCTCCTCATATATATCCCTTGGAACCCACACTCGTCCATGGAAACACAATACTTCATCATCGCCTATCATCCAACCAGGAGAAGGGTCCCCACTAGTCACTGAATCCCATAGAACTAGGCCTTCTGAATCAGATAGCTGTCTCATCCTCACTCTATCCAGGAGGATAGAAGTCATAACTAAAGATGAAATATAGGTCTCCCCCTGACTATCGTGAACCTCCAAATTCATCTCAGAGAACAAATTCATAAGCTTCCATTCACCACTGGCCTCTTGCACTGCCCGTATATGAGTCTTCCAGCTTAGTGCATCAGCTACTGCATTACCTTTACCAGGTGTATAGGAAAGCTCAAAATTGAAGGACTGAAGGTATTCAACCCACCTTCACTGTCTCAGGTTCAAGTCACACTAGGTAAAGATTTAATTGAGACTTTTGTGGTCCGTGAACACCAAAAAATTTTCTCCCAAGAGATAATGTCTCCAACAGCGCAATGCATGAACAACTGCAGCCAACTCGAGATAATGCGTCAGGTAATTCCTCTCATGTGGCCTCAACTGCCGAGACCCATACGTAACTACTCGATCACCATACATCAACATATCTCCTAGCCCAATACCTGATGCATCACAGTAAACTATATATCTCTTCCCCTGCTCTGGGAGTATCAGGATCAGTGCTAATGTCAAATTTCCCTTTAGCTCTTGGAAGGCTCTCTCACAAGCTTCTGACCAAAATAACTTCACACCCTTCTTAGTAAAACCTGTCAACGACACTGCTAAGCGGGAGAAGTCCTATATGAAGCGTATATAGTAACCAGCCAACCCCAAGAAACTCCGTATTTCAAAAACGTTCTTTGGATGCTCCTAGGAAACTACTGATCTCACCTTCTCTGGGTCTACTGCAACTCCTGCCTCTAAGATGATATAACCCAGGAAGTGTATCTGGTCAATCCAAATGTGGCACTTTGAGAGCGTAACATATAGCTGATGCTCTCTCCGTGTACTCAATACGATCTCAAGATGGGTGGCATGGTCATGTCGAGTGTGAGAGTAAACTAAGATATCTTCCAAGAATACTACCACAAAATAATCTAGATAAGGATAGAACACATGATTCATCAGAGCCATGAAAACTGCGGGTGCGTTCGTGAGTCCGAACAGTATAACCGTATACTCGTACATACCATACCTGCTCCTGAAAGCTGTGAGAGGTATATCAGATGGTCTAACGCGAAGCTGATGATATCCTGATCTCAAGTCAATCTTCGAGAACACTCGTGATCCACTAAGTTGATCAAAAAGATCATCAATCCTTGGCAAGGGATATCAGTTCTTAACTGTCAACTGGTTCAGCTTCCAATAATCCACACAGAGTCTGAGAGTACCGTCCGCCTTCTTTGCAAAAAGGACCGGAGATCCCCATGGAGAAGTACTGGGTTGGATAAAACCCTTTTCCTGTAACTCCTCTAACTGTCTCTTGATCTCCTGCAACTCCGGTGTAGACATCCTATATGGAGTAGTGGACACCGATGCTACTCCTGGCACAAGCTCAATAGAGAAATCCACCTCACACTCTGGAGGAAGTCCTGAAAAGCCGTTCGGGAAGACATCCCTGAAATGATCAACCACTAGAGGGAAATCCTTCTGACAAGTCCCTTGGTCGTCCATATATAATCTCGAAATCTGGTCTGTGATACCACCTCGCCCATGATGCTCTGGTCCAGCTTGACTCGCCTGAACATTCCACTCACCCCTGTATAGAAACTCTCTGCCCTCTGGTGACATGAAACTCACCCTACGACCATAGAAATCCCTAAAGGCTCTAAATGGAACCGACCAGTCCATCCCAAGAATGACATCATATCTCATCATATCTAAGACATAGAGGTCCAAAAGGAAGTGACGCCCACCAAACTCAAGAAGTAACTCCTTGCACTGATGCACACTAGCCGTTCTAGTCCCCAACGGAGTGTCTAACATCATAACAGTAGAAGAATAAGAAAAACAGAGCAAAAGGCTCTCCAAAAAGGGTACAGATATGAAACTATGTGTAGCACCCGTATCAAAAAGAACTGCAGATAAAACATAAGCTATTAGAATAATACCTCTAACAGTAGAAGGTCCGAGATTCTGCTCCTGCTGGGTCTGTTGCACTGCATATGCCTTCCCAGTGTCGTGGCCCTATGACACATCCTGGCTACCATGAGTTGTCCCGCCCTACTGCCTCTGAGATCCTCGTGTCTGGCTACCCTGACCACGTCCACCATCCCTTCCTTTATGCCCTGATGTATTCTAGTTCTACGACTGGTAAGAAGCTACTGTTCCTGGCCCCGCATGCAAAGTTTGCACAGAACCCCTCTCACTAGCCACTGGTGGAAATGCCCTGCAAAAGCGCTGCAGATGACCTATCCTGCCGAAATATCAGCACTCCACTGGGTCTCGTGGACAATGAGATCCCTTGTGACCTTCCTTACCACACTGCTAGCACATGACCTGGCCACCTGGAACATTCTTCTGACTGGTACTGCCACCTTGAGAAAATTCCATCTATCACTTCCTCTTACCAGTAGAAATAGTACCAGAAACTGGTGCTGAACTGCCCTGTCCAACACCATTAGCTTCCCATAGGTTCCTCTCTGCAATCAGCGCTTGGTTCACAATACCATGTACTGAAGGCAACCTAAAAACATTCACCAGTGCTCGGATGTCATATCGAAGATCATCCTCAAAGCGTCTGGCTCTCAGCGTCTCATCGCCCACCAGAACGGGTGCAAAACACTGAATCTCGGTGAAACAAGAAGAATAATACATCACTGACATAACACCCTACTGTAAATTCATGAACTCTCAAGATCAATCTACCCTCAGTGTCTCTGGGAAGAAGAAGTCATAGAAGGATGTATGGAAATCTTCCCACGCCATGTCTCTGTGATGCTCTGACTGGTGGTAACATCCCACCACCTCTTGGCGGAATCACGCAGCATATAAGTTGCGATCTTGACCCTCCACCCTGGAGGTGTCTAAAGATGCTCGAAAATAGTATGCATCGAGAAAAACTAAGACTCCATAGCCTATGGTCCACCATACCCTAAAAACATAGGTGGATGCTTCTGCTGGAAAAGACGAGTCAGCTCAGCCATTGATGTGGCAGCCGACGGTGCTCCCTGAAAGGTCTTCATGAATCGCATAAAGCCTTCACGGAACTACACCTCCACGCCTGTGTCCAGTATTACGGCTGGCACTGCATCTGGCTCTACTGGAGGATCAACTGGTAGCCCATGGCCCACCATATCTAGAGTATACTCATTGCCTCTCTCCTGGAGAACAACGCGTGAACGTCTCGGTGGCATGACACTATAAGGTAAAACACACACCTTAGATCAAGATTATCATAGTTTGAAAATGAAGGAACCAAAAGGGGAATAGGAGGAAGAAGGAATTTAAGATTTCACAACAAGATTACACGACGTGTATACTTACTACACGACGTGTACCTGATTTTTCTTCCCCTGCCCATGTCCTTCTACACGGCCAAGCCACACAGCTCTCATTAAACAAAACTACAAGGTGTGTATATAATCTACACGATGTGTATGGTGTAATTTTCCAACTACCCATGTCGTTTGTGACACGACCGACTACTTGGCTTGATACTACACAGTGTGTTACACCCGCACACGACGTGTACACTACCCCATTTCCCAGCCACACGGTCAGGTCCACACGGTCTGTCATTGGTCAATACTACACGGCGTGTCCCATAGGTACACGACGTGTACTATAAGAGCTTCTCCGACATGTGTTATTCGTTACATGACCGGATACACGGCTCCAACGACACGGCGTGTTCAATATACACATGGAATGTAAAAGAAAGGATTACACCTACCCGTTTTGTTAGTTACACGGCTGGATCCTAGGTCAGACTACACGGCGTGTTCCACAGTGGACACGACGTGTATATATTAAGGTATCCCCCATTTGTATTGTTAGTTACACGGGCGGACTCCGGGTCAACACTACACGACATGTACATCCGGTACATGGCGTGTTCGTCCCAAGCACGTACCTTCCCCGTGTCCCTGCCCACACAGTCTATGACACGGGAAGAGATTACACAGCGTATACTTAGGGTACACAGTGTGTACTCAAAAAGTTTTCTTTTCTTCCCAAACAGAAGGACATACACGGCGTGTTTAAGGTACTACATAGCGTGTATACTGGGTTTCCAGACAGTATGCCTCAGAAACTTCTCCTGAACCAAGAAAATATTAAAAAACAACACCTAAGTGCCAAATTCTGATCCGTGAGGGCCCATACTCCCCACGAATCAATGTTTGGAATCTTATATGTGTTATAACTGGATATCTTACTAATGATCCACCAAATTTAGGTCAATGAGGGCCTATACTCCCCAAAAACAAAATTTTGGTGTCCATTATATAAACAGTCTCACACAATAATACCCTATCAAATAGCAGGTATCTATCTAAGAATCTATCACAACAGCATGATTTTACTAGCACAACATCTATCATAACAACATGAAATTTCTAATGCACATACACGGCATGGAAACTATGCATGGAATGTGATTTCTATCATGTTCCTAAATGATGCATGAGATGGCATATCCTCATCTCATCGGGTTGCAGCTAAATAGAACCCATGAATAGAATATAAATAGTACAATACAAGTGTGTCACCCTTCAGTGAAAATCAATTCAACTGTAAAATTGCAAAATCAGAAAAATTGAAACACGAGGTAAATTAGATTTTCCCTGTACACGGGTTAGCTACGCTCGGGCACAACTTATTGCCCACTACCATTATATTCCTATCCCTGACTAAGGCTCTAAATAGTAAGTCAAATAAAATAACCCCTCTGATACCACTTTGTAATGTCCCAGATCCGGGTGCCACTCAACGGGTGCCCCGAACCTGGTTCGCCACATGACCTCAAGAGCATTTCCCCAAATGCCAGAGGATACCGACAAGAAGTGAGGGCCTAGGTCTGATAGTGGTGAAACTATGCCCTCATTTGTCAAAGTGTAGTGCAGCAGAATAAAATAAAAGCATACAACAACAAAAAAATCTATAAACAATACACATTTAAAATAAACAACTGCAGTAAAAGATAACCAACAGTTATATAGAAAATGATGCAACATGTCTCAAGTTCTAAGAAAACAGCCAGAACATGTTACACAACAATACAGTACAATACAATACATAGTACAACAAAACAAGACCAAATAGCCGGTAGCATCACGATCCAAGCTTGGTCCCATGCTCCCCTACTTCCCAACAACAATCAAGTACCTGTATAGGGACCCTTGCCCTTATACACACCTGCAGAAACGTAATCTGTTTGGGCCGAAGACATGTCTCAAATAGGGTGTGAGAAATAAATCCCATTAGGCACCCACCAAAGTCATGTTCCCAACTATGTGAAAAGATGCAACAACAATGTGCAGTATTAAAATGCAATAAACTAAAGAGTACTCAAAAGTAACTAACTTTCCAGTTATATTTCCATTTTATTAGTCTTTTAAACATTCAGTTTAAGATATCACCAGATTGAATATTCTAAGTAAAACAGCCAGAGTCCTAAGATAGGTAAACCCTTACCCTCATGTAAATAGAATCCAAACAGAGGAATCCACCCATAGGCATATCGAATATTTCCCACAGACATACAAGGTGTCGCCCACAGGCACAGAATCAACTACCCACAGGCATAGAAGAAGTTTCCCACAGGCTAAGTCGTACATTTACCATAGGCTAATCACAACACTGCCCTTAGGATAAACAAGTAACCGGGCCATGACCAACATGTAAACAATAAATACACATGAAATTCCTCTCAAGGCAATTCTATTATCATTATTATAAAGGCATACCCTCGGGTATCCTAGAAAAACGGCTAAACAGAGGAACGCACCCCCGGGGTGGTCCAAGATCCAAGCAGTGATCCCAAAAAACAGTTTATTATCACATTTAAATTACCTAAACAATTCTAGGAACTTAATTAAACAAGGCCTCAGCCATACGACACCCCATTCCTGGGCACGTATCACAACGGTACACAAAAATGCACATCCGCTGGAAATTAAACAATAAGCCACCCACCTCGATCGCCCGTGATCGATATACCCGAACAATGCCTTCTAAAACGTCGAAGAACGTTGTAGATTTGAGGTAAAATAAATACCCGTTCAAACTCAAATAACTTCCCTTAGAAGAATAATTTTCATGAACGACTTAAGGAGAGTGGAGGGATTACCTGTTAGGTTCCAACAAGATCTTTAGAGGCGAAAAAAAATTCCCAACTCTCAATCAGGAGATCCTCGAAGGTCTAGCCTCCTCTCCCGACTCCTTCCTCTAGTTCTAAGCCAATCATGTGAATATGGTTGGCTACTACCCATTTTAAGTGGAAAAAACAAACTACACGGCATGTACTGTTGACTACACAATGTGTACTTTTCTCATTTAACTGTTCCTCTGGCGGCACCACCGCACTGTTCATCCGTCGACATGAGTACATGGCGTGTATTTATGATTACACGGCATGTACTACTGCTCCACTGGTAGCTGCCTCCACCACATTACTATTTGCCTGCCGACTGACTACACGTCGTGTAAATATCCACTACACGATATGTAGTCAGTTTTTACACCTTTCGTCCCCAGAATGGCTACACAACCTGTGTACTTATACCACACGTCCAAACTACACGGTGTGTGGAAAATTACACAGCGTGTAGTCCCAAAATTTAGGATTTTTTTCAATTTTCCTTATTTCCTCAAAAACACTTAAGGAAAGGAGAAAAGAAGAAACCCTTACCTCAAGAATAAGAACCAGGTTCTTACATAGATTAAGAATAATGTTTCATATATTAAAAATATGATGTCTTAATTTATAAATCATATTCATGATTTTTCATGATTATGTGGTTTCCCACATTGAATATGTCACGACTCGTCCTCGGGGCCCGTGCCGTGACTACCCCAAGACCGCCTTCCATAGGCCAGGGGATGGCAACTAGCACCAAAGGTGTAAATTCCGATAACTGGGAAGAAATTTCCTTTATAAAAGTAAAAAAACACCACAGAGTACAAGCGGAAGTAAAACACTAAGTACAAAGAGAAGTTGTGAAAGGTAAATGGGACAGAATACAAAACCAAATGAAAGTACAACTACAACTGAACAATGTACAACAGAAAAAAACAACAGCTGGAAGAACGGAAGCGGCTCCTGGGTCGTCCTCCTCAGATCCTACCTGAAGGGTAGGTACAGATGGCGCAACTGCTGGATCGTCCACCACGGATCCTACCTAAAGGGTAGGTACAGATAGCCTCCACAATGCTCTCTCCAGTCAACCTCCTCCATGTGTCGTCTCATTGCGAAGTCCACCTCCGGATACTGACTCGTCATGTAGTCCACCTCCGGATACTGACTCGTCGTGTAGTCCACATCCGGGTACCGTCCAATCCTCGAACACTCGGCCTCCGTCATCACTGCCTGTCATCTGCAACCAACACAATGAGGTGCGGGAATAGCCCGTGCAGGGGTGTGTATAACGATACTCAGTAGGGACCCCAAGAGCCTCAAGGTATCACTAAAAACCAACAAGGATAACCACAAAGAAGATCTCAACAGATAACCTCTACTTAGGTATATGCCCATGCATATACCTAAGTTATCAAGTAACCCATCTCAATCAAGAGGAAAACACCAAGATCATGAAATAAATGGATAACCACTACCCAGGTATATGCCCATACATATACCTAAGTTATCAAGTGACCCATCTCAATCATGAGGTAAACACAAAGGTCAAAAGTCTCAGCTCAAACCAGGATTTTCATTATCGAAACCGTAACTGCTGAAGAGCCCCGTGTCTGGAGTGTATAGTGGTCCTGTCACGACTCCGAGGTACTTCTCAATAAACTAAGACTGTTGAGGTACTCCTCCTGTCGAGTACCGCGGGTCAGCCACCCAAACACAGTAGTGCTTCCCGCCGGGGTATGTCACCCAAACACAGTAGTGCACACCCCCTAGTAGCCTACTGAGTTACTCTTCGGACGAGTACCGTGGGTCTGCACTGTCACACAGGTAGTTCTCTGTCCTCTATGGGTCTGCACCTCAGAAAGTATTGCTCCGTCCACTGGGCTAGTCGACTCACTCCAATTCGAGTCGGTCAAGCAGTCATCAGGTCTCAGTCGACTACACTGTCTTCGTAATCCGTACGCTCGTCTCTGGGAGGGTCCACTCCACGAGCTACAGGTTGATACTCAAAGTATCTCAAAGTACCATGAAGAAGTATCTCATGGGACCGCCTCGTCATAAGGGTCTCAACGCAACAGACGGCGCGTCAATCGGACACCCGGTCTGTGAGTTATTAGATTTTTCGTCCCAGGGGCCCGGTTGGTTTTGTGTATGAACCAACTTGGCCGTATCTCAACTGTACCCCGGACTCTCATAGGGTATAATCATAGGGACCGTTTCTCAACGTGATCACCAACGTCGATGGTGGTTCGTCAAACGGTCGTCCTGTCTGAAAGATATCATCTTTTCCGTTCCAGGGGCCCGGTTGGATTTCGAGTACAATCCAAATCAGCCATACTCCAACTGCGTCCAAAACTCAGGCGGAGTATTCCAAAAGTTTTTCTCAACAAGAGGATTCCAACAAAGTCGACGACACGTCAATCGGACGTCCGGTGCTCAAGATATATATGTTTCCGCTCTGAGGGCCCGGTTGGTTTCGTGTACGATCCAACTCGGCCGAACCCAAAGTTCTCTGAAACCTTGAGTGCAATATATCGAAACAACCATCTCGTTCCAAGGATCGCATCTCTGCTGACGGTGTATCAATCGGAGGTCAGTAGCCCATGATATGGGCAAAAGACCGAAGAGGGTCCGAAAAAGGGGGTTTCTGGCCCGGACCGCCCCGGCCCGAGGCCCCCTGGGTCGGCCCGAACCGGGTCAACCTGACCCGAGTCCGACCCAGCTGGGCCGGGCCCGGCCCGACCGGCCGGCCGCGGGTCGGCCAGCATGGCCGAGCCGAAGCCGCAGAGCGGGGGGGGGGGGGGGGTGCGAGGCCCGCCCTCGCCATTGATTGAGGCCGGCGGTGGATCCGCCGCCGCCAATCTTCTGGCGGCGCGCTCGGGCGCCGCTGCCTCCTGGCGGCCGAACGGCTCCGGCCCCCGCCCCCGGTCGCCGGCGACCCGCGCCTCCGGGTGTTTCTGCGTGCCACCGAAGTTGCTCCGGTGGTCCGTTTTCAAAACCGTCTAAGCCGGTGTTCATCTCGGGTCTCGAACTTTACTGCGCAAGCTTCAAAAAAAATACTTTGCGGCCCCGTTTGTCATCGCCTGTCAATCCACACGTCAATTAACAAAACCTACCATCTTTGTGGTTTTCCGGTGCGATGCGATGGCGCCGTGCCCCTTCACCGCGACCCGACTCCGGACGGGGTTCTTTTGCGGTTCTTCGGCACGGCGTGACGGGGCCGTGGAATTGGTTCAAAAAATTGAATGCATAGCGTGACGATGTCGCGCATTCTTGCCGCTCAATCCCACGCGGTGCGACGACACCGCGTCACTTTCATTCGATCTGCAATAACAAGAAAAACAATAGGGAGGGGGGCGGCCATGTTTTTGCGGTCCGGCCTCCTCCCGTTTACTGATATCATGCGGTCCAAATAAACGCAGATAAAAGACGGAAGAGAATAAAATAAGGAAAAATCACGTAAACCCCCTACCTCATGCGTTCTTGAACAGGGGTTCGTTGAACGAGGATTCATCGTGGAAAGAGACGCCGCGGAAGAAGACATCACGGAAGAAGACGTCACAGAAGAAGACATCGCGGAAGAACCGTTGCGGTAAAAGGCGTTGCGTAGTCGGTCTCTGAGGACTCGGCATTCTTCGATGGGGTTCGATGCGTTCTTCGCGTTCTTCGTGTTCTTCGACGAAGAAGATGAAGAACTCTATCTTTCCTTAGCTTTTCTCCCCAAACCTTTCAAGAAACAAAGGTTCCAACCCCAAAATAAAATAAGCTTACCTCTTATTTTATTAACATAACCAATAATTGAATTTCAAGAGTTTAAAATTCAAATAACCACACTGAACTCACTTAATTAATAACATAAGTTTTTAAACTTAAGTTGTCAAATATTAAATATGAGTTGAGGGGGGTTAAAGAATGTGAAGAGTTATGGAAGGTTAGGGAAGGTGAAGGGGTAGGGTTCGTGTGGGCCCCACCACCTTCATAACCTCCCTTGGGAAGTTGGTTAGTAACCCAACTTCCACCCAAATCCTAATCCACTTAGTTAAAATAAAAAATTTAGTTTAATTTTTATTTCAACTTCCACAAATTCCAACAACTTACCGCGTGTAAACGCAACATCGGAAGTAGCGTTCCTAAGCAATTACCGGTGCTACGGTTTCATCGGTGCCCTAGGAATTTGATTCCGATCATCGGTTCAAAAGATAGGAATTCCCACTCGTTCATTCACTGGACGTACTCGAGCCAAACTTCGGAAAATGATTCCGGGCACACCGGGCCTCAGAATCAGGCGCCGTCAGAAACTGCGTTCTTGTAAAATTCCAAAGAAAATTAAGAAAAAAATTTCCTTGAAATTTCCGAGTCTTTACATTAATCCCACCTCAGGGTGTTACGTCCCCGTAAAGCTTCAACACAAACTAGGGTCACAAAAGCGGTATTGAGAACGCACCTAAGCCTTCCGCTCCCATGTGCTTACCTGGAGATTTCGTACTGCCAAAGAAAGCGCACCCAAGGAATCGACCATCCTCATAGGATCTGCTCCTATCGATTCTCGATCCCTACAGGAACCTCCATGTAAGTAACCCCATCGCCATCGTCTTGCTCCTCATGGTCGATGATATGCGAAGGGTCGAGCGCGTTTCTCCTCAGTTGAGATACCTAGAAAACATCATGCACCTGGTGCAACTAAGGTGGATGGGTCAAGCGGTAAACCACCTCGCCTACCCAGCTGAGGACCTAGAAAGGTCCGTTGAACCTTGTAGATAACTTGACGCCCTGGCCACATCTCCGTAAACCTCGTCGAGGTGAGACCCATATAAGGACGTGATCGTCATCCTCGAACTCCAGAGGTCTCCAACTCCTGTTTAGAACTGGAACTCAAAACGACTGCTTCCACGAGGGTAAGGTTGACCGACTTAAGAGTGATCGGTCGCACCCTCCTGGGCATGAGTTATCTTGTGCTGCCTGGGAGTTTTTTTTTCACCGACCAAGGAAAACCCATTCCGACGTTGTAGTTAAACCACAACCTTTTTGCCTAATACCGTTAATTTGTGTATGAACTGTGATTGCCCTGTCCATACTCAAACCAACGTCATAAGGCCTCGACGCTACCACCAAGAGATTCCAACCGAAACTCTCGCCTCGAGGGTCTGACCACACCGTCGGCGTATGTGTGATTATCGAGTCTCCTCCCAAGGTATCTCTAAACGTGAGGATTAAGTCTACGGCTTACCAGAAACTATAGGTATGGGAAAAGATTTGTGGAAGGAAGGAATGATTCATATCAACGCCTATTACTATGACAGCTAGTAGTGGACATAGACGGTCCCTTGAATCATTTTTAGAGCCATTGGGTAACACTCCTTGACCGCATGCAGCCGCAATCTTCCTCCGCCCTCCAGTTCCCTGAGCCTGGCGGGGATAACTGTAACAGCCCGAGATTTTATGAAAAATATTCTTTTTAATTTTATTAATGTCTTGTGTTGTACACTACACCAAAAGGAGCTTTCACAACACGCATCTTTTACTTGCCTTTCATTACACGCAATCGCGACCTTCCTCGATAGCGTGTGTAGTACGCAATACTGAGTTTCACGAAACAAAGATATGCTATTAAAATATTATTAAAACTAGCCGTTATGAATAGTAATAACCACCTTTTAAAATTTTAGAAATTTTAGCTCTCAAAATGGACTTCATTTTTGGATTCGGAGTATCGAATTTAGCCTAAGTTGAAATTTTGGTACTTTTCGGATAACTTTCATATTCTGATGAATAGTGAAAATTACTAAATTATAATTAAAAACAACTTTTTTAATCGAAATAATTAATAGTGTTAAATTATTAATTTGAGTGGTTTTAAAGTATATTTAGAATATATTTTTACAATTTAATACAATGTTGGTCATTGAATGTAATTTCACATTTAAACCAGACATAATCAAGTGTCAATCTTTTGATAGATATTGTTTCTTAAAAACACGCTATTTGTTTTAACAGCGGGATTTAATTATAAAATTAATTAATGAAACTTCTATGTTATGAATTTGGTAAAATAGACTTCATTTTTGAATTCGGAATATGAAATATAGCTTAGGATGAAATTTTGGCATTTTTCTGAAAAACATCAATTTTTGATGAATAGTGAAACTACTAAGTGGTAGTTAAAAAACTGAATTTTTCATTAAACTTAATTTTACCACTTCTGTGAATGGAATTTCAAAAATCCGACAGACACGGTTAATATCAAGGACTAAAATGTGGTTCAATGAGATGAAAATAATTTTTGGTGAATAGTAACTTTTTACTTTTTTTTACCACGGTTAATAGTAAATAGGGTAACTAAGGGTAAATATGATATTACTATTACCCTAACACATGTCCTAATTCTATTGGATAAGTGTAATTCGATCAAAAACAACCTTATAAATATAATATGACCATTTAGGTCCACTTGGATTAGATTATGACATTTAATATTATTTTATTTAATGAATAGTTAAAATAGTTAAAATCAAAGTTTAATAACTAAAACATTTTTAATATGGGGTTATACATAAGATAAATTCGACTATAAATATTCATTAGAAAGCTAAAAAGATTTCATACATAATGATATTTTATTTATAATTTTTAGACTTTAAATAAATTAATTTATTTATGACACAACGATGACGAAGTAATTACCCTTTTAAGGAAATATTAACATAATTGATGTTATAAATGCTCAAATGAATGTAATTTGAGACTTCTTATGAATTCCAATAATTTTATAGGTTAATATGATATATTAGTGTTGATTTAATCAACTTGGTTCGAACATATAATTCTGTTATGACTTTCACAAAAATCATATATCAAATAGTGTCAAAATTGACACAAAATAGTTTTTAAATCAAATATTATATTATTAATTGTTATTTTATTCCTAAAAATATAAGGTTCGGCCAAATGACATATATAAGGATATATATATTAATAATAAACAATTTGGGGTTCGTTTGGCATGTTATAGTAAGTGTATTAACCATATAGTGAAAGAAAACAAAAAGACACGGTAAAAGTTAAATTATTTAACTTAGAGTTAAATCTAATTGATAAGGTTAAAATAATACCCTAAACTTGTCTAAATCCTATTGGTTGATAGGATTTCGACCCATCCCCACTTTAGCTTCGAAATAAGACCCTTTGGAATCATTATAAACCGATTTTGACATTAATATAAAATAATATTTTGAGGTATTCCTAAGGTGCCCCTCTCCTCCCTTATAAACGGACACCTCCTCCCCCTCCTCCTCACACCAAATTGAGCACTCAAGCTCGGCCAACCCATGCCATTTTCTCCTCTACACTTCCCTAGAATAATCCTAGAGGTCCTGGTCTTCTTCAAAGACCAATATTAGTTCCCTAAGTGGAGGATTCAAAGAGGCGTTTCAAAGAAGAGGTAATAACCATTACCGATCTTTTCAATTTCTTTCTTCTTCAACTTCTTCTTCTTTAGTTGTTTCATGACAAAGTAATAACATCAGTATTACTTACATACTGATATGTTATTATAAATATGAAACAAACCTAATTCACCTTCTATCCATCCTACGGAAAACTGAAATCACCGCGCGTGCGTACGTAAAAAATACCGTCTCCACGCCGTGGTGTAATCTATTTTCCTCCACCACATTAATTGGATGGGTATAATGGTGTAATGAGTAACTATATATGATTATTATAAAGTTTTATTGATACTGAAATAGTATACATACACTTCAACACAATTCCACGACCATGGGAACGATATCATCGCTCGTGCGTACGTACGGACTACCGTCTCCACGACGCGATGAGATTCATTCACCATGTTAACCATTTAAGAATGATTATAAAGTATATATAAGAAATACTAATGAAATATATGACATTATAAAGCTACTGGATTTATGTATATATATATATATATGTATGTCATATACTTACTTCCATTCAAGACAATAAGGAAAGGAAAACCGCGTTCATGCGTACGTAGGGACTACCGTCTCCATGAACGGTGTTTTTCATTTCATTTATCTATCTATTATATATATATACTGAATATATATGATATATAAATCATATTTTATATTCTGGAAGTAAGTAAATCAAGATATAAGTAATAATAATGTCAAGAACAACAAGTCAAAACACCTACGATAAATGAAATGATTTTACCCAAAACGCTTCTTTAACATGGAATTTACAAAAGAACGGGTAATATAATGTCACAAGTGAACCATATATGATATCATAACAATGAATATGATTCATTAATATGTCAATGACATTATTTAAATCATTATACAGGAGGTTCGGACACATACGAAGCAAATCGGACCTAAGTTAAGGGAAATATCACAATCTCATTTTTATTCGAGATTGTTTATACATTGAAATTTACTGGGGTGTATTTTATCATCCACATCCATGTTTCCTAAATATGTAATTATATTTCCATCCACCTACAATTTTGTTTAAATCCATCTTTACCCTTTGGTGAGTTTTTAGTAAAAGACATGAAAGGAATCTTTTGTCTTTTTTCGTACGAGGTACTTTTGGACTTTTCCAACAAAAGTACGAGAAGAATTTTTTTTTTCACTTATACGACATGAATGGATTTTTAAAAAATTATTTCCAAGAATCTTCCTTTACATGTTTTGAAGTTTATCTTTATTCAACTTCTTTTAGTTTAAAGTTTTATGACATGTTAAGAAAGGAAAAATGTTTTTGAAGAAGAAAGGATATTTTCCTCAAGAATGGAGTTCAAGTGTTTTATCAAAATTATTTTCCATCTAAGATAATAAGGGTTCTGTTTCTATCCCTATTATTACATGGATTGGAATAAGTTGTGATGGAAATATTTTTATGAAATCTTTTATCTTATATGAATTGTTTTATGATGTCACGATGTTTAAAGATTCCCATTTTTATTACATGGGTTATGCAATGATGTATGATTTATGATTTTGTGGCACACATAAGAATGGTATCATTATGAGATGGGTGGGACCTATATCTCCCTCCAATGCATTGGGTAAAGATTTTATATCTCATGAGATAGACAGGGCTGGAACGGTAGGTTATACCGGTTCAGTGAAACAGGACTGAAACGAGGGTTACTCGATTCAGAAAGGGACTTTTTCCACTAAGATAGTCTTGGAAATGAGTCTTGAATAACAAGAAATGATTCTCTATGATTATGTGTGAATGCCACAAAGTTTCATGTTTTAGGTTATGATTATTGTGATTACATTTCACTGCCATGATTTACCCCATGTTATGAAATTATGATCTCTTTTGCAGGTTAAGATTTCCAAAAGTTATGTGCTTATGTATATGATGTGATTGATATTTCTTTTGTTTACCCTTACTGAGCATTTGAGCTCACCCTTTTATGTTTTCTTTTCCCCAGGATAGAAAGAAAGTTTTTAGGTATAAAAAAAGGGGAAGATCTTTATGGGAGATTTTGAAGATCTTTCACCACGATTAGAAGATTATATTCCGAGTTTCCAAAGACACTAAACTATTACGATCCTTGTGTGTGTGTTTTTTTGTTATGTACTAAGTATTTCGCAAATGTAATGTAATTTCCATGTACGTTAAGCTTGGGGTCTCTACAGTTGGTATCAGAGGAAAGTTTTAGTCAACCTTTGGAAACTAGGATGCAAGAACTTTAGTGAGATCCCTAGAGATATTTCTAAGGTATGTCTAGGGATGTCTCTAAGGTAAAGTATACGTATAGGTTATAGTCCTAGAATTGCGCTAAAGATCTTAGAATTTAACCTAAGAAATTAGATATTGAAGGTACTCCCCCTTTATTATGTTGTTTTCCCTAACATGATTTTTGCCTCTCACACTATTCTTTTTGGGTTTTAGACAATGGCTGGAACCCGAAGGAACCGTGTTGATCAATGCAATGGAAAATTCAATGATTGTCCTCCTGAACAAACAAATGTTATGGGAGATGGAGTGCAAAATCTTATTGTTATACTTACACAAGCAATGAATCATTCTGGACTTCCAAATGATCAGAGAAAGGAACAATATTCTATTGAGTCCTTCATGAGGCAACGTCCACCTTCTTTCAGTGGGTCTTCTGATCCACTTGTTGCTGAACAATGGATCAGTACCACTGAAAAGATGTTTTTAGTTCTTCAATGTTCTGAGAATGATAAAGTCATCTTAGCAGTATATCGTTTGGAAGGTGAAGCTGATCAATGGTGGAATATTATCAAGAATATGAGGCAAATAGATGAAATTGAGTCCATGGAATGGGAAGAGTTCAAGAACTTGTTTTTCAGTAAGTACTTCCCACGTATTCTTCGAAAAAAGATGGAGAAGGAGTTTCTTGAACTAAAGAAAAAGGATGATGAATCTGTTGGTATATACGAAGCAAATTTTACAAGACTTTCAAGGTATGCATCTGGCATTATCATCCAACCTGAAAGTAAAGTTGATAGATTTTTCAGTGGCTTAAAACCAAGTCATCGAAGGGAATTAGCTATAAGAGACTTCAGTAGCTATGAAGAAATTGTGCATTGTGTTATCAAGGTAGAAATGGAAGTTGGTGTTACATATCCATCTTATGGTTTTGAAAAGAAACGAAATATGGAGTTCAAGGAGAAATCTCAGAATAATGGTGAAAAGAAAATGAATGTTTCCTTATGCTCAAAGTGTGGAAAGAAGCATGGTGGAGATTGTCTTAAAGGGACTATAAAATGTTTTAAGTGTGGAAAAGAAGGTCATCGAGTAGCTGAGTGTCGAAGTAATGGAAAAAGGGTTTCTAATGATGTGAACAAAGCAAACACTGCAGAGAACGCACCACCAACACTTCAATGCTTCAAGTGCAAGGAATTGGGACATTATGCCAATAAATTCCATAATCTAAGGGTTAGTGATGATCAACATGACCAACCACTTAAGGCAAAGGACAAAGGGAAGTCACATGCGATCACTATTGGCGATGTTGGATATGATAACGATGTGGTGGAATAATTAAGTGTGTATGTAATGGGATTCCAAAATAATGTTGTATCATAAAGTATTGGAATATTTATGTATTGGTCTATTGTGGTTTTCAATAATTTTATGGTACCAGTAACCATGGAAAGTGATTGAGATATTTTTGGAAAAAGAATGATATGCGCATAATGAAGGGAAAATGAGAAAATTAAATATTTGACAGTATTCATGAGCTCATGATTGATATAAGGACTAAGTGATATCATGGTTTGAGTATATAGAATTCTGAGGATTTTGGTATGTGGAAAGTGTTAAATTTTAACTGCATTCATGTTTACACTAAGGTTCGATGGGTATTCAAGAGAATACATGATTAAGGCCTTTGAATGTTTGGAATGTGACCAACAAAACATATCTTATGATATATGGGGATCAACGATGGTATTAAATCTCTGGTAATCATTTTCACTATGTTATGAGAATGGACTGCAGTATTATGGATAAGCCTAAAGATTTGAATGGATTATGTTGGACATAAGTTAGTATTGTTTAAGGATATAAGTTTTTTCGATATTATTGATGGGATGTTATAATAATATAGTTTTAGAAAAAGGACAACCTGCAGAACGGGCGACATCCCATCGCGTCGGACAAGGCTGTGGGAATCGAACCCACAACCGAAGTGCGACTGGCCTTTATCGCCTACCACTGGCCTACAGAAAGTCCCTGTTTAGTAGAAACTAGTTTTATTATATTAAGCAGTATGATATATGAAGTATAATCCCATTTTAGGAAACATATATGATTAATCCCACTATAGATCGACTTATGTATATAAATTTTTCTATCCTTTTGAGACAGATGGAATGACCCGTCATTCTATCACATGATCTGCTAACACTTCACGAATAACAAATTCAACTTCATTTATTTAAGAGATGAAGTTGAAATTGTTAAAGGCACGAACAACAGTGAGGTTGTACCAACATAAAGTAAGTATTTATTCTAATTCAAATTCTTTAACTTTAGGGAAACGATCTTGAAAACCAAAAATGTTGTCCTAGTGATCTTATATCTGATGAATCAGATGGTACCTTAGATCGTCACAAATTTATGGCTTTGTGATTACTGGCTTTTCCATAGCCATGTTCTCTACCACTCTCTATCAGAACATGATGGTTAGATTTCTCTTCCATATCCATATTTTCACCTATGTGGAAACCTAGTGATTAGTTTATTTGGGTAACCGTTACGTTTCATACTTTTGTTTTTAAAGATTGGTTTTGATATTCCTTTTTACGATGTGGGTTTCTATTAAATAAACTTTCGAATAGTAAACTATTTATAACCCCGACGAATTTCGAGGGCGAAATTCATTTTAAGGGGGGTAGAATGTAACAGCCCGAGATTTTATGAAAAATATTCTTTTTAATTTTATTAATGTCTTGTGTTGTACGCTACACCAAAAGGAGCTTTCACAACACGCATATTTGACTTGCCTTGCATTACACGCAATCGCAACCTTCCTCGATAGCGTGTGTAGTACGCAATACTGAGTTTCACGAAACAACGATATGCTATTAAAATATTATTAAAACTAGCCGTTATGAATAGTAATAACCACCTTTTAAAATTTTAGAAATTTTAGCTCTCAAAATGGACTTCATTTTTGGATTCAGAGTATCGAATTTAGCCTAAGGTGAAATTTTGGTACATTTCGGATAACTTTCATATTCTGATGAATAGTGAAAATTACTAAATTATAATTAAAAACAACTTTTTTAATCGAAATAATTAATAGTGATAAATTATTAATTTGAGTGGTTTTAAAGTATATTTAGAATATATTTTTACAATTTAATACAATGTTGGTCATTGAATGTAATTTCACATTTAAACCAAACATAATCAAGTGTCAATCTTTTGATAGATATTGTTTCATAAAAACACGCTATTTGTTTTAACAGTGGGATTTAATTATAAAATTAATTAATGCAACTTCTATGTTATGAATTTGGTAAAATAGACTTCATTTTTGAATTCGGAATATGAAATATAGCTTTGGATAAAAGTTTGGCATTTTCTGAAAAACATCAATTTTTGATGAATAGTGAAACTACTAAGTGGTAGTTAAAAAACTGAATTTTTCATAAAACTTAATTTTACCGCTTCTGTGAATGGAATTTCAAAAATCTAACAGACACGGTTAATATCAAGGACTAAAATGTGGTTCAATGAGATGAAAATAATTTTTGGTGAATAGTAACTTTTTACTTTTTTTTACCACGGTTAATAGTAAATAGGGTAACTAAGGGTAAATATGATATTACTATTACCCTAACACATGTCCTAATTCTATTGGATAAGTTAAATTCGACCAAAAACAACCTTATAAATATAATATGACCATTTAGGTCCACTTGGATTAGATTATGACATTTAATATTATTTTATTTAATGAATAGTTAAAATAGTTAAAATCAAAGTTTAATAACTAAAACATTTTTAATATGGAGTTATACATAATATATATTCGACTATAAATATTCATTAGAAATCTAAAAAGATTTAATACATAATGATATTTTATTTATAATTTTTAGACTTTAAATAAATTAATTTATTTATGACACAACGATGATGAAGTAATTACCTTTTTCAGGAAATATTAACATAATTGATGTTATAAATGCTCAAATGAATGTAATTTGAGACTTTTTATGAATTCCACTAATTTTCTAGGTTACTATGATATATTAGTGTTGATTTAATCAACTTGGTTCGAATATATAATTCTGTTATGACTTTCATAAAAATCATATATCAAATAGTGTCAAAATTGACACAAAATAGTTTTTAAATCAAATATTATATTATTAATTGTTATTTTATTCCTAAAAATCTAAGGTTCGGCCAAATTACATAGATGAGGATATATATATATTAATAATAAACAATTTGGGGTTCGTTTGGCATGTTATAGTAAGTGTATTAACCATATAGTGAAAGAAAACAAAAAGACACGGTAAAAGTTAAATTATTTAACTTAGAGTTAAATCTAATTGATAAGGTTAAAATAATACCCTAAACTTGTCTAAATCCTATTGGTTGATAGGATTTCGACCCATCCCCACTTTATCTTCTAAATAAGACCCTTTGGAATCATTATAAACCGATTTTGACATTAATATAAAATAATATTTTCAGGTATTCCTAAGGTGCCCCTCTCCTCCCTTATAAAAGGACACCTCATCCCCCTCCTCCTCACACCAAATTGAGCACTAAAGCTCGGCCAACCCATGAAATTTTCTCCTCTCCACTTCCCTAGAATAATCCTAGAGGTCCTGGTCTTCTTCAAAGACCAATATTAGTTCCCTAAGTGGAGGATTCAATGAGGCGTTTCAAAGAAGAGGTAATAACCATTACCGATCTTTTCAATTTCTTTCTTCTTCAACTTCTTCTTCTTTAGTTGTTTCATGAAAAAGTAATAACATAAGTATTAATTACATACTGATATGTTATTATAAATATGAAACAACCCTAATTCACCTTCTATCCATCCTACAGAAAACTGAAATCACCGCGCGTGCGTACGTACGGAATACCGTCTCCCCGCCGTGGTATAATCTATTTTCCTCCACCACATTAATTGGATAGGTATAATGATGTAATGAGTAACTATATATGATTATTATAAAGTTGTATTGATACTGAAATAGTATACATACACTTCAACACAATTCCACGACCATGGGAACGATATCATCGCTCGTGCGTACGTATGGACTACCGTCTCCACGACGCGATGAGATTCATTCTCCATGTTAACCATTTAAGAATGATTATAAAGTATATATAAGAAATAATAATGAAATATATGACATTATAAAGCTACTGGATTTATGTATATATATATATATGTATGTCATCTACTTACTTCCATTCAAGACAATAAGGAAAGGAAAACAGCGTTCATGCGTACGTACGGACTACCGTCTCCATGAACGGTGTTTTTCATTTCATTTATCTATCTATTATATATATATATATATATACTGAATATATATGATATATAAATCATATTTTATATTCTGGAAGTAAGTAAATCATGATATAAGTAACAATAATGTCAAGAACAACAAGTCAAAACACCTACGATAAATGAAACGATTTTACCCAAAACACTTCTTTAATAAGGAATTTACAAAAGAACGGGTAATATAATGTCATAAGTGAACCATATATGATATCATAACAATGAATATGATTCTTTAATAAGTCAATGACATTATTTAAATCATTATACAGGAGGTTCGGACACATACGAAGCAAATCGGACCTAAGGTAAGGGAAATATCACAATCTCATTTTTATTCGAGATTGTTTATACTTTGAAATTTACTGGGGTGTATCTTATCATCCACATCCATGTTTCCTCAATATGTAATTTTATTTCCATCCACCTACAATTTTGTTTAAATCCATTTTTACCCTTTGGTGAGTTTTTAGTAAAAGACATGAAAGGAATCTTTTGTCTTTTTTCGTACGAGGTACTTTTTGACTTTTCCGACAAAAGTACGAGAAGAATGTTTTTTTTCACTTATACGACATGAATGGATTTTTAAAACATTATTTCCAAGAAGCTTCCTTTACAAGTTTTGAAGTTTATCTTTATTCAACTTCTTTTAGTTTAAAGTTGTATGACATGTTAAGAAAGGAAAAATGTTTTTGAAGAAGAAAAGATATTTTCCTCAAGAATGGAGTTCAAGTGTTTTATCAAAATTATTTTCCATCTAAGATAATAAGGGTTCTGTTTCTATCCCTATTATTAAATGGAATGGAATACATTGTGATGGAAATATTTTTATGAAATCTTTTATCTTATATGAATTGTTTTATGATGTCACGATGTTTAAAGATTCCCATTTTTATTACATGGGTTATGCAATGATGTATGATTTATGATTTTGTGGCACACATAAGAATGGTATCATTATGAGATGGGTGGGACCTATATCTCCCTCCAATGCATTGGGTAAAGATTTTATATCTCATGAGATAAATAGGGCTGGAACGGTAGGTTATACCGGTTCAGTGAAACAGGACTGAAACGAGGGTTACTCGATTCAGAAAGGGACTTTGTCCACTAAGATAGTCTTGGAAATGAGTCTTGACTAACAAGAAATGATTCTCTATGATTATGTGTGAATGCCACAATGTTTCATCTTTTAGGTTATGATTATTGTGATTACATTTCACTGCCATGATTTACCCCATGGTATGAAATTATGATCTCTTTTGCAGGTTAAGATTTCCAAAAGTTATGTGCTTATGTATATGATGTGATTGATATTTCTTTTGTTTACCCTTACTGAGCATTTGAGCTCACCCTTTTATGTTTTCTTTTCCCCAGGATAGAAAGAAAGTTTTTAGGTATAAAAAAAAGGGGAAGATCTTTATGGGAGATTTTGAAGATCTTTCACCACGATTAGAAGATAATATTCCGAGTTTCCAAAGACACTAAACTGTTACGATCCTTGTGTGTGTGTTTTTTTGTTATGTACTAAGTATTCCGCAAACGTAATGTAATGTCCATGTACGTTAAGCTTCGGGTCTCTACAATAACTAAGGCGGGTGGTTATAGCATGTTACGATATACACCACCTCATGCTGTTCTCATAGCTCTGCCTCCACGTCTGCTGCTTTGCAGACTCATCACTCCTTAAAGCTTCCACTTCTTGAAACATTTAACATGCCCAAGTCTCTAAGACTGGTGCCAGTTTCTTGTTTCTTACTACACCGTGCAGTCTTTATCCGCTCCTGGATGACCTTCACCTTCTTTTCCTATGATCTGAAATAGCTGCTAAAAATTTCTCCTTTTCCGAAAAGAGAAACTCGGTCTCATCCCCTGGATGAACCACACCCATTGCCTAATAAGGTCAATCCTGAAATGAATGATGCATTCATGACATGGATGACGTCGTAAGGCCTCGACGTAACTACTAAGAGATCCAACTGTCACTCTCGCCTCCAAGGGTCGAGTCACACTGTCGGCATCAGTGTGAGCTTACTGGGTCTCCTCCAGTAGGAATCTCGAAAGTGAGGGTCATGTAAACAGTCTTAACCAGGACCACTCAGTATCAACCAAACAAAAGGACAGGAAAGCAAACAAAGATAAGTGTATTTTTATTATTGCAGCTCATAGTACAAAGACACGAATACAACAGAAACATGGAACTAGAAGTACAAGGGACGTATCCACTAGTTTCGCTCCTGTCTACCTTCTCCCGGAGCTCTACTGCCTTGTCCACTACTTGGATGTTGCTCAAGAACCCACCGCTGCTTCTGCCTCGGTGGCTCCTCCAAAGCCTGCAGATCAACTGTAAGAGGAGTCAGATAGTCACATGCCAGGTGACCCTTTCCGCCGCATGAGTAACACTGTCTGCTTCTGGAACGCCTAGCTCTGTCCCCACCCCGGGTGCCCCGAACCACCGATCCTAAAACCCGAGATCGCCCAACTGCTGGTCTGGTCCTCCTGGACCTCTGCATCATCTGTCTATTATCCACAGATGACTTGGATACTGCTCGAAAAACATGTGGCAATGGTAGCAGCTCCTGAACATGCTCGGGGTGTAGAGCTACTGGCACAAACTACACCCTGAAGAAGGTCTCGAAGTCTTCCCATGCGAAGGTCATCCCATCGCAAAACTGGAAAAAGTGGCTCCACCACCTGCCTGCTGCTGCCTGAAGAAGGCTGGCAGCAAAGATCACCATGAAGTCTGCAGGCGTCCCCACTAGCCTGAAGACTCTCACCACAGCCTCCAGCCAAACCTCAGCCGCCTGCGAGTCCATCTCTCCCCGGAACCTGGGTGGCCTCTGGCGCTGGAACTCGTGCAGCGCACTCAAGTGGCGTGCATCGCCTACTACTGGGGCTGGTGGCATCGGTGGCCCAACATATGGTAGTACCGCTGGTGCCTCCGCTGGTGCCTCAACTGCAAGAGGGCCCTGTATCGAAGCCTCGTCGCTTGGCAGGCTATCAGTACGCACATCCCTATGGGCTCTAGCTGGTCGTCTGTGAAAAGGCATCCTGAAAGAAACATCGTGACATAGTCAAATGATTATACCTGGTGAGCTGACCTGGTTTGAGCTGATATTTAAATAAAAACTTCTGTAAACACACATGCAATCAGTGTTTTCATGCACAAAGTTGGAATTCATTTGTCAGGGTCCTGGTGTATGGATACGTCGGCTGCCCGCACCAACACTGGACTCCCTGAACTGAATACCACACTCGGTACCCTTAACACTATTACTTCACAAAAATATAATATCAGAGTTATAAGATCTGCGGTAGAACCGACTCCTTTGATACTAATTTGTCACGACCCGTCCTCGGGGCCCATGCCGTGACTACCCCAAGCCTGCCTTCTATAGGTTAGGGGCTAGCGACTAGCACCAAAGGCGTAAATCCCGATAACTGGGAAGGCATTTCCTTTAAAAAAGTAAACAAAACACCATAGAGTACAAGAGGAAGTAAAACACTAAGTACAAAGAGAAGTGTTGAAAGGTAAATGGGCCAGAATACAAACCCAAATGAAAGTAAAACTACAACTGAACAATGTACAACAGAAAAAAACAATAGCTGGAAGAATGGAAGCGGCTCCAGGGTCGTCCTCCTCAGATCCTACCTGAAGGGAAGGTACAGATGGCGCAGCTCCTGGATCGTCCACCACGGATCCTACCTGAAGGGTAGGTACAGACAGCCTCCACAACACTCTCACCCGTCAACCTCCTCCATGTTTTGTCTCGTCGCGAAGTCCACCTCTGGATACTGACTCGTCATGTATTCCACCTCTGAGTACTGACTCGTCGTGTAGTCCACCTCCGGGTACCGTCCAATCCTCAAACACTCAAACTCCGTCAGTAATGCCCGTCGTCTGCAACCAACACAACGAGGTGCGGGCATAGCCCGTGTAGGGGTGAGTATAACGATACCCAGAAAGGACCACGAGACCCTCAAGGTCTCACTAAAAACCAACAAGGATAACCACAATGAAGATCTCAACAGATAACCTCTACTTAGGTATATGCCCATGCATATACCTAAGTTATCAAGTAACCCATCTCAATCATGAGGAAAACACCAAGATCATGAAATCAACGGATAACCACTACCCAGGTATATGCCCATACATATACCTAAGTTATCAAGTGACCCATCTCAATCATGAGGTAAACACAAAGGTTAAAAGTATCAGCTCAAACCAGGATTTTCATTATCGAAACCGTAACTGCTGAAGAGCCCCATCTCTGGAGTGTACAGTGGTCCTATCACGACTCCGAGGTACTGCTCACTAACCTATGACTGCTGAGTTACTCCTCCTGTCGAGTACCATGGGTCAGCCACCCAAACACAGTAGTGCTTCCCGTCGGGGTATGTCCCCCAAACACAGTAGTGCACACCCTCTAGTAGCCTGCTGAGGTACTCTCCGGACGAGTACCGCGGGTCTGCACTGTCACACAGGTAGTGCTCCGTCCGCCATGGGTCTTCACCTCACAAAGTATTTCTCTGTCCACTAGGCTAGTCGACTCACTCCAAGTCGAGTCGGTCAAGCAGTCGTCTTGTCTCAGTCGGCTACACGGTCTCCGTACTCCGCACGCTCGTCTATGGGAGGGTCCGCTCCACAAGCTACAGGTCGATACTCCAAGTATCTCAAAGTCCCACGAAGAAGTATCTCAAGGGACCGCCTTGTCATGGGGGTCTCAACGCAACAGATGGCGCATCAATCGGACGCCCGGTCTGTGAGTTATTAGCCTTTTCGTCCCAGGGGCCCGGTTGGTTTTGTGTACGAACCAACCTGGCCGTATCTCAACTGTACACCGAACTCTCATAGGGTATACTCATAGGGACCGTTTCTCAACGTGATCACCAACGCCGCTGATGGTTCGTCAAACATTCGTCCTGTCTGATAGATATCAGCTTTTCGGTTCCAGGGGCCTGATTGGATTTCGAGTACAATCCAACCTAGCCATACTCCAACTGCGTCCAAAACTCAGGCGGAGTATTCCAAAAGTTCGTCTCAATATGTGGATTCCAACAAAGTCGACGACATGTCAATCGGACTTCCGGTGCTCAAGATATATCCATTTCCGCTCCGAGGGCCCGGTTGGTTTCGTGTACGAACCAACCTGGCCGAACCCAAAGTTCTCCGAAACCTTGAGTGCAATATACCGAAACGACCGTCTTGTTCCAAGGATCGCATCGCCGCTGACAGTGCATCAATCGGAGGTCCGTAGCCCATGATATGGGAAAAATACCGGAGAGGGTCCGAAAACGGGGATTTCGGGCCCGGACCGCCCCGGCCCGAGGCCCCCTGGGTCGTCCCGAACAGGGTCGACATGAACCGGGTCCGATCCGGCTGGGCCTGGACCGGCCCGGCCGGTCCAGCCTGACCGGCCGGCCGCGGCTGGACCGGCGTGGCCGAGCCGAAGTCGCGGAGCGTGGGGGGGGGGGGGGGGGGGGGTGCGCGGCCCGCCCTCGCCGTTGATTGAGGCCGGTGGCGGATCCGCCGCCGCCAATCTTCCGGTGGCGGATCCGCTGCCGCAAATCTTTCGGTGGCGCGCTCGGGCGCCGCCGCCGCCCTAGGTCTCCGGCGGTGCCGCGCCGGCGACCCGCGCCTCCGGGTGTTTCCGCAGGCCACCGGAGTTGCTCCGGTGGTCCGTTTTCAAAACCATCTGAGCCGGTGTTCATCTCGGTTCACGAACTTTACTGCGCAAGCTTTAAAAAAATATACTTTGCGGCCCCGTTTGTCATCGCCCGTCAATTCGCACGTCAATTAACAAAATGTACCGTCTTTGTGGTTTTCCGGCGCGACGGGATGGCGCCGTGCCCCTTCGCCGCGGCCCAACTCCGGCCGCGGTTCTTTTGCAGTTCTTCGGCACGACACGACGGCGCCGCAGAATTAGTTCAAAAAATTGAATGTGCGGCGTGACGGCATCACACATTCTTGCCGCTCAATCCCACACGGTGCGACGACACCGCGTCACATTCATTCGATCTGCAATAACAAGAAAAACAATAGGGAGGGGGGCGGTCGTGTTTGTGTGGTCCGACCTCCTCCAGTTAACTGATATCATGCGTTCCAAATAAACGCGGATAAAAGACGGAAGAGAATCATGTAAGGAAAAATCACGTAAACCTCCTACCTCGTGCGATCTTGAACAGAGGTTCATCGAATGAGGATTCGTTGCGTAAAGAGACGTCGTGGAAGAAGACGTCGCGGAAGAAGACATCGCGGAAGAACCGTCGCGGTAAAAGGCATCGCGTAGTCGGTCTCCAAGGACTTGGCATTCTTCGATGGAGTTCAATGCGTTCTTCGCATTCTTCGTGTTCTTCGACGAAGAAGATGAAGAACTCTAGCTTTCCTTAGCTTTTCTCCCCAAACCTTTCAAGCAACAAAGGTTCCAACCCCAAAATAAAATAAGCTTACCTCTTATTTTATTAACATAACAAATATTTGAATTTCAAGAGTTTAAAATTCAAATAACCACACTTAACACACTTAATTAATAACATAAGTTATTAAACTTATGTTGTCAAATATTAAATGTGAGTTGACGGGGGTTAAAGAATGTGAAGAGTTATGGAAGGTTAGGGAAGGTGAAGGGGTAGGGTTCATGTGGGCCCCACCACCTTCATAACCTCTCTTGGGAAGTTGGGTAGTAACCCAACTTCCACCCAAAGCCTAATCCACTTAGTAAAAATAAAAATTGTAGTTTAATTTTTATTTCAACTTCCACAAATTCCAACAACTTATTGTGTGTAAACACAACTTCGGAAGTGGCGTTCCTAAGTAATTACCGGCGCTACGGTTCCATCGGTGACCTCAGAATTCGATTCCGAGCATCGGTTCAAAAGATAGGAATTCCCGCTCGTTCGTTCACTGAACGTACCCAAGACAATCTTCGGGAAATGATTCCGGGCACACTGGGCCTCGGAATCAGGCACCGTCAGAAACTGCATTCTTGTAAAATTCCAAAGAAAATTAAGAAAAAAATTTCCTTGAAATTTCCGGGTCTTTACAGAATATGATTTCTCACAATTTTATTTTTTGTTTTAGTAAATTTTGGGAATAATAAGGAACAAGATTAAGTTTTAATGTGATAAGAAATATATGGATGAAAACATAAATTAGATGATGAATAGAGTTAAGGATATTTTGATTATTTATAATCAATTCCCAATTTATATGATTAACAATGATCTCCTTAACCAACTCTCAAACTCAATATAAAAGATAAGGATTGAGTTAATTGAATGTTATAATGGTGGATATCATTGATGTAACACCCCAAGATTTTATGGTATGTATTTTCTTATATATATTAAATTTATTTGATAATATTACATTACACAAAACACAGAGCACAAACCAATTGTTAAGTATTATTATTTAATTTTGATGGTTATCACCTAGATTTTGGAATTATGTGAATGAATGATATTAAATAAATTATTAAAATATTTTTTTACACATGTTTATAAAATGAATTTATTGGTTACCAATTTATTATAGATGAAAATAAAAACCAATTTAACATATAGAATGTGTTTTTATAAAAAAACTATTTTTATGACCACAATGAAATTTTATCATAATAAATACAATTAATATAAATTTGTGAAATATATTAATGAAATATATATGTTATATATTCAATAATTTTTTTAAATTCATCTAACAAGTTCTATAGGCTTATGATAATAACAAATCAAATTTTATGCATAAAATAATATATATTTCTAAAGGTAGTTTTGCAGCATTTTGATTGCGCACCTATTTTAAATATAAATTTTGACAATTTTATAGTTTTTATTCGAAAAATTATACTTAATTTTTGAACGATTAATATCAAAATTATCTCAAGGTGAATTTTTGGTAATTTTCTGATAAGTTTATTTTTTTGATAAATATTGAAAAATACTAAATTTTAATTGAAAACTAATTTTTTATCTAATTTATTTAAATAGTTAAATTATATTTTAAATTAATTTTAAAGTATATTTAATTTAATTATACATCATTAAATCAAATTTATGTAATTTTAATCAATTTCACATTAAAATTGTTTATAAAAACATTTAAAACTATTAAACATTTCAATTTAAAAACCAATCTTTTCATTATGTCTACATAATTAATTTTAAATATAATTTTTATAAATATATAAATTTAATTTTGGGAATTGGATTACATATTTGGAATCAGAAGGTCTAAATTATGTTATAAGTTTAATTTTATTTTTAGGAATAAGAAAAGTTACTGTGGTAAGATATTATTAACCGCGGTATAGGTAAAAAATGAACCGTGTTAAAGGTAAAAAAGGTAAAGGCTTAAAATACCTAAAAAATATATTTAATGGTTGGTTGAGGTATTTATAAAACCTATAAAGACAATAAAATATTAATTTCTATCCAAATTTATGGAAATAATTTCCACCTCAATGTGTTTGGCTTTAAATATAAAATAATCATTATTTTAATCACTTAAACCCACCTATCCTAAAGTATAAATACCACCCATCACCACCCTATTTAGACCCACAATAATTTAAGCTCCTAAAATATCTTAATAAGCCATTCCTAATCCCTCTCACCATTTCCAAGTGCTTATGGTCACATAAAAAATTCCAAATATGAGGTCCTCAAGGGGTCCTCCAAGGAAGTGATATTCAAGAGATAATTTTCTTAAAACACCCCTCTTATTTTCATTTATTTTCTACATTAACCTAATATCCTTATTCAATAAAGAAATGATAAATAAATAGTAATTTATATAATTTATGTTTATGTTTCTAATGGAATATATTATATCCATCCTTTTTATTACCTCCTCTTATTCAAATAAATGAAACTATTCTCTAAATTATGCTTGTTAATCACCTCCATGAAAAATTATTTTGTTCATTTTTCATTACTGCTATGAAAAATTTTCCTAAAAATATTATCATGATTAAATAATATTTTAATAACCATATTATATTCTATTTCAAGTTCTATAACTAATATATAGTCAAAATAGTAAACAAAATGAAACTAGTTCATGGTGTTCAGAAAAACCGCCCAAATAAACTGAATGTTTGTCATTAACATTTTATCAAATGAATCATCCTCATGATATAAAAAATTATATATGGGTAAATTTTTACACTTGGATGTTAATTAATATCATTTCATTTTAATTCTTGAGTTTTATTCCCATTTGAAAAGATAATCCACAATTTTACACAAATGAACCGATTAGGAAACCATGAAACGAACACACCCAAGACAATGAAAATAATGAATTATTATAAATGAATAGATTTTAAGATATTATAAAATAATAATATAAGGTATTATAAATATTAATATATTTCTATAATGGTTTAATAAAATTATTTAAAACAGTATAAAATAGGTTAAAGAATGAAACACTAAAGAGAAGCATGAGGTATGGGTTTTCTCATCTTTCTTTTTCTTCCATGAGATATGTTACCCAATAACCACTTATTTATTTTGTGTGGTTCATATATACTTCTCTTTGTTATATCATATCATTAATATAATTATATTCATGGTACTCATTGTTTTATTTGATAATTCTTAGTTTTACGGGGCATAAGACTCGAACAATTACAAAGTGTAAAGGGAATTCTTAACTCAATTTCCATTCATTGGGTTAAACTCCTACTACATTATTTGTGTCATGTAATGATTACGAGTTAAATGAATTTTTTTAACTTATGTTGTATTTCTACATTGTTATGTGTATTTACATCTGATACACATATTATATTTATTTTATTATTTCTTACTTCAATGGTATGATATTTATAAGAGTTATTTATCTAAAAATTTATATTTTAAAAGTTTCCCTTAAAACATTATTTTTATTTAATGGCCATGTTTTCTAAAATTGTTTCCTATTTCTTTACTATTATTCTATGATTTTTTAAATTCATTTTTACTCATGTTTTACATTTTTTACAAAATGGGTTGAATGGTATAGTTTTTCATTTTATAAACAAGGTTCTTTGAGACTTTTCTGAAAAATATACAAAATGAATGTTTTTAAATTTATATGGCATGGACATATTTTCCTACCATCATGACACCTTAATTCTGTAAAAAATACTTTACAAGTTTACTTGATCATTTTCAAATAAAAAGTTATCTTTTATAATTTCACATCATTTTTAAAATAATTTATTTTCATAGTGAAAAAAAGTATTTTCCTAAAGAGTTTTTCAATGATATCATTCAAAGTATTTTCATCTATGTAAACATCATTTTTTTAATATTATAATTTATTAAGGATTATTTATTATGAAACCATATTCCATATTTTATTAAGTTTTTATTGATTAGTTTGTACTATTTGATACCATTCACCATATTTCATTAGATGGTTTGTGATTATGTTTACTTAATGGGGAATGTTATTTACATTTTGTATGATAGTTTCAATATAAATGTATATATTGATTATTATTAATGACTTTCATATGAGGAATGTATTTGACTTATTAAGCGATGGTCAATGCCCACTATAGCCCCTAGATGCATCAGTAGGTCTCATGAGACAAGCTAGTTTAGGTATTGGATGATTTCTTACCCGATTATGTATGGTGTCTTGGCTGAATCCTTGATGGTATGTTTATGATGTTGTGCATCATGAATTCCTTAATTATGACATTAATTATTGATGATAAATGTGAATATTCAAGTAGTATAATATGCATGGTTAAGTTTCAATCTCACGTGATTATTTGATAATCGTTTATTCGGGATATATTATGCTCAAGATTATGTTTTAATGGCATGTGTTTTTAGTTATTAAACTTGCCTTATTATTTATGTTTATTTATGATAGCTTCCACTACATTATTAACCTTACTGAGAATCTGATATCATCCATTTATTATGTTTTATTTTCTCTTAGGGTGACAAGAAGTTTATTATGTTTTATATATGGTGTTATACTAAGGGGGATAATTTTGTTCTTAAAGAAAATATTATATTATTTTTTTATATTTAAAATGTAATTTTAATTATGAATATTTATCCAGTTTACCAAGATTTATAAACTATTCAGTAATTTGGGATGGGATTCCATGTATTTATGCCAATGTAATAAACTGAGGCACCGACTACAGGATTCTGGGGTTGTGGTTGTTATTGTTGGTATTAGATCAAGTTTAATAGAATACATGAGAATTAGATTTAGGAAAACATAGATTATGGAATATAACCCAAGGAATGACTTTCATGATACGTATAAGGGTATATTTTTTAATGACCCTGTATAACATAGGATAAATATACATCCTATAAAGGATTTATCATAACTATGTGATAAAAATATATGATTAGTGTTTCTCACATTGTGATTTTTGGTTTTAGTTAATGGATGAAACTATAATAAACTAGGTTAAGGTTGAATACATTAGACAATATGTTGATATGAAACCAAATGGGATTATGATTACAGGATTTTTAATTATTCATAATTAATTATTATAATATATGATTAAAAACACACAACATCACCAACTCCCTGAATCACCAAATAAGGGAAGGATAGTAGTTCGATGAGAGATCGAGGGGTGGATATCATGGAGAGTGGAAGATCTGGTTTCCAATATGTTGAGAATGAAAGAATAAAAACCCAATTTAATGTCTTAGATTTATAAGAATATGTTTTCGGAGTGTAAATAAAGATATAATGTAATTAATTTCTGAGAAATAAATGAAAATTTTAGAATAATGGCCCTCTAAGGTATTATTGGCAGTTGAATTTTTTAAATGTGGAAAATAAAGTCATGATATAAATCAATATCCTATGGGGAAAAATTATGAAGAGAATCAAAAAGATTATACAAGTAATGGTTATAATGTTGATGATGAAGAGACTAAAAATTACATATGAATGGATGGATAGAATAAGAAGATGAAGAGTAGTTAATGGTTTAAGAATTAAGTAGAATGGTTAAAGTGCTTCGGTATTTGGATTCAAGAACTATTTTATCAATGATTCTTTATTTATAAGAATCTTGATGTATATAATGATGGTACTGTAGTACTTATTATTTTAGGATTTGGAATCATGTGATGAAAAGTACAAGTAACTATGATAAGTGAGTCTGTATTAAATTGGCCTTCTGGAAATCACTTGATTTGGGGAAGATAACATTAATATGTGTTTGACGTTGAGATAATTATTATAAATGTATGTTTATGGGATATTTTTTCTGACTATGAAGTTGCTTAGTGATTTGATGGTTTATGTTATCTTTGTTGGGTTTACTACATGTTTGTTTTTAAAGAATACACCTGAGGTTATATTATTAAAAGCATGCATGTTTTCATTAAGTTTTTAAGGTGATAAAGGTATTTATATAATTGGTATGAGACATTAAAGGCTATATTATTTTATTTGAGTAATCTAATGTTTATTATGAAAATATTTTCACCTTCCTTCTAAATTTTTGGACTGTGAATTTTGATTGATATATTTTGGATGAGTCTTAAGGTTAACTACTTGTACAATGGATTAAGTCAAACCTTAGATATTATTATATGTGGTAAACGTTTGATTTATAATATTGGATAACATGTTCTAACCATTTCAGTTTTTTTAAATTATTTAGAGAATGGATAAATGAATTATGGATCTTATGATTCATTGAAAGTGATTTGAGCATAACAAATTAATCTTGAATATCAATTTGCTAGCATATAAGATGAAGTGGAAATAGATAGAAGCATGAATAAAGGATAAGATCAGTCTTATGATATGTAATTAAATTGGGTATGTTTACTTTTCTTTAGTTCATATATGGATAGTAAAATAATCCCTCAACTCTAAGAAAAGGATTTTTGAACAAAAACATTATCCATTTACTTTTCTTACTAAGAAATATATGGTTTTTTTATTGATCACAAGATTTATGATTATGTGATGGTTTACATTTTGATGACCTTGTATTCTATCATTCTCTATCAAAACTTGATGGTTAGATTTATCTTTCATGCACCAGTTTTCTTTTCGCACTAATTCTATCTTATTTTAAATACTAATATTTGGTAACCTTCACATTTCCCTTTCCATCTTATTAAGGGAATGTTTTATTAACCCTATTTGTGATGTGGGTTTTCCACAAAGGTATTTTCAAGTATCATAATTTGATTTTTGAAGTTTAATTTCAAATTTAATGGAAGAGATTTATAGAAGGAAGAGAGAATGTAACACCCCAATATTTTATGGTATTCCTCTTCTTAAATAAATTCAATTTCTTTGATAATATTACCTTACATAGAATACTGAGCATAAGAAAATGATTAAATGTTGTTATTTAATTGGGATAGTTATCACCTATCCATTGAAAAAAAATGAATTATATTAACTAAATTATGAAAATATTGTTTTCATATTTTTATAAAATTAATTCAGTGGTTACCGATTAATTATATATGAAAATAAAAACCAATTTATAATAAATAATATATTTTTATCAGAAAACTATTTTTATGCCCACTATGGCATTTTATACAAATAAAAAAATTAATCACTATTATTGAAATATTTTTAAAATATTTATATGTTATATATTAAATAAAAAGTTTTTAAATTCATTCAAAAATTAATATAGGATTATGATAAGAATAAATTAAATTTTAAGCATAAAAGCTATATATTTCTAAAGGTAGTTTTGACTCCTTTAGATGGTGCACCTATTTTAAATATAAATTTGGAAAATTTTATAATTTTTATTTGAAAAAATAAATTTAATTTTTGAAATTATAATAGAAAAATTATATGGGGGTTAATTTTTGGTAATTTTTCTAATAAGTTTCATTTTTTGATGAATAGTGAAAAATACTGAATTTTAATTGAAAACTGCTTTTCTGTCTAATTTATTTTTATAGTAAAATTATATTTTTAAACAGTTTTATATTATAATTAGTTCATTTATACATAAATAAATCAAATTTAGGTAATTTGAATCAATTTCACATTGAAATTGGATGTAAAATAATTTCAACCTCTTTAACTTTTCACTTTAAAAACCCACTTTTCATTATGTCTGTGGGATTAATTTTAAATATAAATTTTTCAATTCTATGAATTGAATTTGGTGAAATGGATTAAATATTTTTAATCATAAGATAAAAATTATGTTTTATGTTTATTTTCATTTTTAGGAATAAAAAAATTAACCCTCGTAAAAAATTTATTTACTACTGTGTAGGTAAAAAATGAATCTTATTAAAGTTAAAATGGTAAAGGATTAAAATTCCTAAAAAATAAAAAATTTAATGGTTGTTTGAGTTATTTCTAGAACCTGACCAGCCATTAAAATATTAATTTCCAGCCAATATTTTGGAAATTAATGCCACCTCAATTTTTTGGCATTAAATATAAAATAATCACTATTTTAATCACTTAAAACCACCTCTCCTCAAGTATACTTACCACCCCTCACCACCCTATTTCGACCCCAAAGCCTTTAATATCATGAAACATCATCTAAAAATTTTCTTATTAAATATACCTATATCCAAGTGATTATTTTCTCACTAGTAAACCAAATCAAAGGTCCTTAAGGGGTCCTCCATAGAGGTGATATTCAAGAGGTAATTTTCTAAAAAACCTATCTTATTTTAATTTTTTCTTCCAATTTATCTTTATATACTTCATCCATCATAGAATTATAACTCTAGAATCATTTATATACTGAAAATTTCTGTTTTAAATGGAATATTTTATTTTAATTATTTTTATTACATCCTCTTATTCAAATAAACGAAACCATTGTCCAAATTATGCTGTTTAATCACCTCCATTAATAATGATTTGAAAACATCCATATTGAGGGTGGAAAATTCTCGATCTGTTGCGGGAGATGATGCCTTTGGGAACCCATCAAGGAAACCCTAATAATACCGATCATATTAGAAACTAGGAAGCTTGATCCTTCATGTATGTTGTCACGGGCCGCACTTCTCCGACTGAATCGAAGACCTCTGCAACCATTGACCAAAATCATTTTCAACACCATGGTCTATCAGTGATTTCTCTCTCCATAGATGAGGTGCATACTCTATCTTTGGATCTTAGGTTTTCTCTGGTTGGTAAATTCTTTAATCACAGACCCTCACTTTCCTTCCTGCACAAGACCTTGGAAAGCATAGGATTTGTTAATTCGCAAATTGGTCTTCTGAATTTGTTGCATGTACTGTTTATATTTTCATTGAAGGATGACTTATATCGATTTTGGACTCGTGGTTTCTTTTATTTTGGGGGTTATGAAATGAAGGTATTTAAATGGTCTATGGACTTTCATTTGGATTTTGAACTCCCCATTGTTCCTATCTGGCTCAGCTTCCCTAATATCCCCCTTCACCTCTACAAAACGAATGCATTATTTTCCATAGTAGGACACTTTGGCCAACCCATTAAGTTAGATTCTGCTACCCTTAATCTCAATCGACCCTCTGTTGGCAGACTTTTCACTGAAATTGATATTTCTAAACCACTTCCATCATGATTCTGGATACAAAATGGAGACAATGGTTTTGTTCAAGAAGTTTTCTTTGAGACTGTTCCCACATTCTGCAAGAAATGCTCATGCATTGGCCCCTTCATCAATGATTGTGGGAACAATTGTTTTTCTCCTCGACCTGTTTCTTTCCCCAAACTAATTTGGGTAAGAAAAGAAGCTTCCAAACCCCCTCTTAATACTTGCATCCCGAATCATACTAAAACCTCTATGGTTAACCCTCCCTGTGACACTGAGAACTTACATACTACTGGGGATGAAATTCAGGACACCTCTAATGCCGAATCACCCATTCTTGAGGCAGGTGATTATTTGAAAAATAATGAAGAAGTTGGGAAAGAGGATCAATAATATTCTTTTGAGCTTGACAAATCTAGTCAATTGGAGAATGACTACCTCAAATCGAGTGTGAGAAAAGGTAAAAAAGATGTAATTGACTATAATGGCTTCATCACGCCAAGTGCTAGGAACACCTAGAAGTGTAAGGACTCCCCTAAAGTTGAAAGAACAATTGTCACACGTTCTCTTGATGCTAACTTGATGGTACATAACACACTTCCCCCACAACCACTTCCTAATGATAAAGTAACTGCCTCCTCAAATTCTACAGCATCTTCTTCTGATTCTGACCCAGAAGAGTCATCTTGTGAGAATGATAATCCTGCATATAAGAATGCATATCAATTACCAGAATATCTTGAGCTCCCAATTGATCTTGACTCATGGATTGATGGGATAGACAACATTGATTTTGGTTAGTATAAGAATGGAGAGATGTCAGCGAATACCTACCTTGATCTCCGAAAGAGGATGTTCATCAAAGTGGTTGAGGAATTTAAAAAGGACCCAAGTTTTAATTTTAATGACATCCCTTGGCAGTAATTTTGATCGAGGTTTCAATGTATTTAGCTCTTATAGATATGCATTGATTTTATTTGTCATTTTCCTAATTCTTTACTTTGGTGATATTATTCTGCTGCTTGATCTTCATCGGTGGTCTCCGTTGCAGATACATAAATATTTTTCATCCCGACATGCTAATTCAGTTTTCTTCAAGCTGGTCTGTCCTGTGGATGGTTGTAGTCTTCACAGAGATGTGATCACCTTTGTTACAAGTGTGAGGCCTCTTGTTTGATCCTTAATTTATTTTTTTTCTCTATAATTATCTACTGGTGTAAGTTCATTTCACCTCACGGTTTCTACTATATAACTTTAGGTTTTAATAAATTTTTTCAGACACGGATTGGGTGACCAATTCATCTCAATTTATTTAAAAATAATAATAATGATTTTGTCCATTTTCTATTACCGCTTTCATGGAGGGTCATAAAAGTATAATTATGTTTAAATAATATTTTAATAATTTTGTTATATTATATTTTATTTTTTAACTAATATATACTCATAATAGTAAATAAAATGAAACTAGTACGCGGTGTTCAAAAAAACTGCCAAAATAAACTAAAGGTCTATTATTAACATTTTATCAAATGAATCATCCTCCTGAAAGAATCCAGAATGGTATTAGGGGAAATTTTTAATCCTGGAATTCCATTAATACCATTTTATTCTACTGTTGTAGTTTTATTCTCATTTTATAAGAAAATATATAATTTTACATAAATGTACCAATCATGAAACCATGAAACAAACGCACCCGAAACAATAAAAATAATGAAATATTATTAATGAATGGGTTGTATGACATTATAAAAGGATCATTTAAAGTATTATAAATATTAATAAAGTTATTTAATGATTTAATAACATTATTTAAACCATTATTTAGTAGTTTAAAGAATTATACCCTAAAGAGAAGTGTGAGGTAAGGGTTTTCTTATCTCACTTTTACTTCTATGAGATATATGCCTCATCCACCACTTATTTATTATGCGTGGTGTTTATATAATAAAATTTGATATATAATATAATTAATCTAATTATCTTCATGATACTCAATGTTTCATTTTATATTTATTACTTTTATAGGGAATATGAATCGAATGATTACAAAGTGGTAAGGGAATTCTTAACTCAATTTCCATTCATTGGGTTAAAATCCTACTTAATTTTTTGTGTGATGATAAAATTACTAGTTAAATGAATTTTTAGTAACTTATTTTGTATTTCCACTTGTTTTATATGTATTAAAAGTGGATAAATATATATTATTAATTTTATTATTTCTCACCTCAGTGATATGATATTTATATGAGAGTTTCTTTTTAAAAAATTATCTTTTAAATGTTTCCCTTAAAAATATATTTTTCTTCCATGACCATATTTTTTTAATTTTTTTCCAAAATATATTTTTCTATTATTATAATATTTTAAATTTTATTTTTACTCATGTTTTACTTTATTTTTTTATAAAATTGTTTGAAATGTATATTTTTTCATTTTCTAAATAGGGTTCTTTGAGACTTTTTCTGAAAAAATTTCAGAAGGAATGTTTTTTAACTTATATAACCTGAGTAGATATTCTTGTTATCATGACACCTTAATGATTTAAAAACAACAGTAAATGTTTACTTTATTATTTTAAAATATTTTTTTATACTTTCATAGTGTTTTAAAAATAAGTAAATTTCAAACTAAAGAAATTTATTTTCCTCGATATTTTTTCAAAGATCTCATTTAAGTTATTTCCATATATATCAATATTATTTGTTGACTATTATATTTCATTAAGGTTGATATATTATGATACTATCTTTTATATTTTATTATATGGTTATTAATTATTTTTTACTATTTGATACCATTCACTATATTACTTTGGATGTTTTGTGATTATGTTTACTTAATGGGGAATGTGGTTTACATTTTGTATACTACTTTCAATAAAAATGTATATGTTGATTATGTTTTACCACTTTAATATGAGAAATGTATTAGAATTATTATGTGATGGGTTGGGCCTTCTATATCCCCTTGATGCTTCCATAGGTGTTATGAGAGAAAGTAGTTTGGGTATTGACTGATGTCTTTCTCATTTATATATGGTGTCTTGGCTAAATCCTTGATAGTATGTTTAGGATATATCGCATTATTAATTACCTAATTATGAGATTATTTATTGATAATCCATTCGAATATTTGACTTTTAGAATATCCATGGTGAAGTTTCATTCTCACATGATTTGTTATATCATTATTTGGTCATATTTTATTATTTCCATATTATGCTCGAGATCATGTTTTAATGGTATTCAATTTTAGTTATTCACCTTACATTATTTTTTATTTTTATTTATGATCAATTACTCTATATGATTACCCTTTCTGAGAATACGAGTTCACCCCTTTATTATGTTCTATTTTTTCACAGGGTGGTAAGAAGTTTATTATGATTGTTACGTAGGGTTATACTAAGGGGATTATATTGTTCTCAAAAAAAATACTTTTTTTATATTTTATAATTAAAATGTAATTTGAATTTCAAATATTTATCTAGTTTAATAATAATACTAAATTATTTGTCCCTTCAAGATGTGATTCCTTATATCGATGCCAATGTAATAAAATAATACACCAACTCCAAGCTACTAGGGCCGAGGTCGTTAAAATAGAAGAAAGAAGATTAAGTTCGTATATGTTGAGAATCTTAGAGTAAACACCCAATTGGTTGTCTTAAATGAACATGAACATGATTTGAGTGTAGAAAAGAGGGACCTAAAGCATGAAATTTCATTGAAAAACTGAAATTTTTGGCTAACGTAATTAAAGAGAATAATGGTCTACCAAATATATCATTTATGATTTACCATTTTAAATGTGGAAAGTATGGTCTTTATGAAAATATGTGTTCTATGGGGAAATATCATAATGATAATCAGGAAGGTGGTATGCATAATGGTTATACTACTGATAATGAAGAGACCACGAACAAAATATGAAAGTAGTGGGATATCCTAATAGTTTTTTATGTTAAACATAAGTAGTATTATTAAATTGATACTAATGAATGTTAAGATGTGATTTATATTTTATATTGTACGAAATAGGTATTAAATAATAAGTTGATGAATCATAGTTAATGGTTGAGAAGGAAATGGGATGATTGATGCATTTATGTATTGGAATTCAAGGATTGTGTTATATGAATCATTAAACATATAAGGATTGTTCATTATATGTTTTTAATTATGTATTTTCAAAAATATTTTAAACATTACTGATGAAATAAAAAAGTGATTTAATGGAAAGTGATATTTTTATTAATGAAAAATAACACTTAATATATTCCAGATGTTTAGATAATGATGTTGGGATAAAGATATGTTGGATATGAATAAATTAAATTGGATATTACTGATTATATTAGAACTGATTTATTATATTTTGATAAAGTGGTTTTTTCTCTTATTGATAGAGTTTAATACATTTTTGATTTAATAAATATATCAGATAATCTATGTTTTATGTACAGAATGAGGGATCATGTATGATTTCAATAAATTTTTATGCCTAATATGGTTAATACCATGATTCAAGAGAGTTTAAGATGAAGGTATTCACATACTTGTTTTGTGACAATAAAAAACTACTTGATGATATATACGAGATTAATGTTATGTTGATTTTGAGAAATTTAGTAACCTTATATATAAATTTTTAATTTTGTAAGGGTTATAAGGTTATCCATTTATGGATGGTTTAATTTAAACTTCAGATGATGATTTATAGATTAAAATATTACCTCATTTTATAAAGATTTTTCCATATTATATAACCGTATTTAACCATTTTTTTAAACTAGAGATACAAGTAATGAATTATCATTCAATTATAGATCTTATTTAGTGCTTCATACATGGAAAAGTGATCTATTATAGTAAGATATAAAGTGAAAATTGATCAAGGCACAAAAAAATGTTGAAATTATTCCTATTAAATAAAAATATATCAAGTAAGTAAATTTTTATATGTTCTCAGTCTAGATGGAAACTAAATTTCTTAAAATTAGGAAAAGGTTCTTGGAATAAAATTTTGTCATGTTATCACAATTTTTTATTATCTCAATAAAACTTTTCACACCTCTTTTGTTTATGGATTTGTGTCCCTTAACGTTCTCCTTACCATATTCTTTATCACCCTAATTTAGTATTTGAGAGTTATTTTTCTCTTCTATGTCTATTCTTTCACTTACCACCAACATTCTCTTATTTGGAAACCTAGTATATGTTATTCCAAATGGTTTTCACACATCCCATTCTCTTTTTCAAGTGGATGATTTATTAACCCATTTTATGATGTGGGTTTCTATTAAGGGATTTTAAAATGTTAAACCTTTGATGATTGAGATAAACATTGAGTGTGTAATTCATTTTAAGGGTCGTATAATGTAACACCCTAAGATTTAGTGAAATATTTTTTTCTTTCTAAAATTAATTTATTCATTTCAACTTTTTACATGACATGAAAACCTAAGTTTATCTGGCCTTACATGAAACACTGAGTTTAGATTTCATTATACATAACAATGAGTTTTGATTGCAGTATATGCACCAATATGTTTTTCTTTTTTTACACACAATAATGAGTTTAGACTATGTTACATGAAAAACCAATCTTAAATGAAATGATACATTCTAATAAAATATTATTATTAAATATAATAGTTATCACCTAGACATTGTAATTGAGGGTGTGAATACGATTAACCAAATTATGAATATATATGGTTTAGAAATGTATATATAATGAATTATTTTGTGATAGTTAATTATAAATGAGAATAAAAAACATTTTTTTAATAAAAGAAATCATTTTATGAAAAACTATTTTTATGCATAGAAACATATTTAAAAGCAATAAATTAAATGAATCAATTTTAGTGAGTGATTTTTATGAAATTTATATAAAATATATTCAATCAAATTTCTATCATTCATCTATTTTTTTCTCTATACAAGAGATAAGAGTAAATCAAATTTTACTCTTAAACATTTTTTTCTAAAAAACATTATTATCACCATTAGAACATTTATTTTAAAATTAAATTTAAACAATTTTAGAAAAATTATTTGAAAAAATAAACTTCATTTTTCAAATTTTAATATCAAAATTATTATAGACAATATTTTTGGTAATTTTATGAAATATTTTATTTTTTGATGAATACTAAAGAATAATGAATTTTAATTGAAAAATACCTTTTCATTTAAATTATTTATAAATAAAATATTTATTTTAATTTTTTAAAGTAAAATTATATAAATTTTATATCTATAAATCCAATTTAGTTCAATGGAATAATTTTTATGTTTAATTTTGATTAAAACATTGAAAATTGTTGAACATTTTCTCTTTGAAAACCCACTTCCTCATCACATTTGTAGGATTAATTTACTATTAAAAATTTCCTTTTGTATGAATGTAATTTAAAAAATGTATTGAATATTTTGTGTTAAAATAATTTATATTATTTTATAGGTTAAATCATTTTTTACCAAAATAAATTTTAAAAATATCAAAAAAATATTTATCGTAGTTAAGATAAAAATTGTTTTACAGGTTGTTAAACTAAGATTATAAGGTTTAAAAATGACCTAAAATGTTTTCCAAAACCCATTTGACATATGAGAAAATATCTTATAGGATCTATAATGGTTCATTTTAGTTCTTTATTTCTTGGAAAAAACACGGGTACAACATTTTCTTTCAAAAAATTGCTTTTGTTCTATTTAGCTCACGTATAAATAGTCACCCCATATACACTCTTCTTCAAAACATAAAACCCTTTTGGTTTTAAATATCTATTGAAAAATAACTTACCAAATTCCCTAATAATTTCCTAGAATTATTAGTCTATCCAGAAATATAGACTAGGATGTCTTTTGGTGCAAACCTAAGGAGGATGCTCGATTAAGAGGTAACATTCTTCAAAGAGTGTTTTAATTTTATTTCTTCCTAAAACCACTAAAATTATTATTAAAACATGATAATATAATAATATAAGTATATTAAAAATACTCATATATTGATTAATTAATGTAAATAACTTTGACTATATCTTCTTCCATCAAATGGGTTACGAAATCATCATTCGTGTGTATAACAGACTCCCCCCTGTGAACCGATGTCATTCATTTTTCCATGACCACCTTTCATAGTTGGGTATGATGATGTATATAAAGTATAAATAAGATAGTAATAAAAAAAACCTATGGAGTCATTTTACAATACATTCTTTTTAACTGTACATTCTGTAGGGGATATGATAATGTCTCTCGTGTGTACGATGAACTATAGCCTCACCAAGTGATGTGATTCATTTTCACCAATTGATTACAAGGAAGAAAATAAGGATATATTTATTAAATATATATGATATAAATAACATAATTATTATATTAATTAAATATACATCATTATAAAAATATAACATATCATTTTATTTCTTATATTTTCACTCATTGAAAGAAGATAAAACCGTTTATGTATATGTGGACTATCGCCTTTAAAAAATGAAGTGACACACTTTTTTCATCCCCACACCACATGGATGATATGTATAAGTATATTTAATGGTATAATATAATATTTATGATATTATTATATTTATTTAAAGATAAAATATTATTTACCTCTTTTCCAAAATGATCGTTGAAAACCAGAACATACTTGATGCATATATAAAACATAACATCTCCTTGATCATAACATAATTAATTTACCCATATAAATGTTTCATTATTGATATGAAGAGTATAATTGATATATAAATATTATAATTATATCATTATTATTATTCTTTATAAGATATAATCATGATCAATGTAATTGTAAATAAAACAACAAATCAAAACATATATGAAAAACAAAGTCGTTATTAGACGAAAAGTGAATTTAACATGGAATAATTAATAAATATGAAATAAGTGGACATAATGAAATCATATATTTTATGATATATATAATTATATATCTTTAGTATAAGTATAATAAACTTATATTTTTCATATAACAGTATTGAACATGTACAAAAAAAATTCAAGACTTATGGTAAGTGATTCTTTTCTCAATTTTGCTTCTTTGAGAAGTACGTTATGTTTTGTACCTATATTCATTCATAGAGTGTATATATATCCCATTTCACATGAAATATCATCAATTTATTTATCTTAATGATTTTCTATGTTCTATTTTATATATTCTTTTATAGGGCCGATGATTCAAAGTTAGCAAAGTGGTAAATATTGTATGTTACCATCTCATCATTTATAGAGATTGTGTATGATATGTTTTTAATGAAAAAATATTACAATAAATCTCTTAATAAAATCATTAAATTTATAATCCGATATTTATTCATGATAATTTAATGCAATATTACCATTTACCTACTCTTTGGTACTTGCAATAATTTAAAATATGATTTTAAGAATATTTGAGTTTATTTATCTCTTCTGTCGAAAATATGTTTTCTTCCAAAATAATGTTTTCAAAAATTGTTTTGAAAAATTTTATTTACATTTTAGAAATAATTTATTAAGTAAATTTTACCAATGTTTTAATTGTTTTTTTTTGAGTGTAATATTCATTTTATTCTAAATAGTTCTGATTTGTCTTTTACTGAAAATGTGAAAAGAGTAATTATTTTTAACATGCACAATATGAAAAATAATTCTCGATATCATGAATATGAAAATATTATAAGATTACATTACATTTTTTAATGTTTTTTTCATATAATTTTTTTACTCAATATTGGGGAATTGTTTTATTTTAAATAAATTTTTTAAATGTAAAAAAAGATTTGGATATTTTTTAGAATGTTTTTTTTAATGTAGAAATTATATTTTCTTAAAAAAAGTTTTTAAATGATTTTAAAGCTAACTGTATAGTATTAAAAGGTTATTTTAAAAAGAAAGTATTTTGAAAATTTTAAATGTGTTACAAAAGTTTTTTTCAAATCCGAATGACTATTTTCCTTATGAAATGTCCCATGTAATAATTCAAAATAATTTTTATTTATAAGATGAAATAATTTAATGTTAATTTTGATTTTCTAGTGATATGATTTACGGATACCATTATTATTATTATTTCTATTAATGTTTTATTTTTATGATGATAATTTGTTTAATAAACCCATTTATCTTCCATGGGTTATACCTTGATAAAATGAATATTAAACCCACTTGTTTTTAGATGGGTTATGTTTGATGAAATGATTATAAAAAATGTTTATTTTTCAAAGGTTGTGTTATGATAAAATGTTTATGAAACCCATTTAATTTCATGGGTTATGATACAATGAATGTTTTTGATATTATGGAATATATATGTATTATTTTAATTATACTATGGTGATTATAGTATAACCCAAGAAGGTGGTTTTTTTATAACCAAGGATAATTGTTATATTGCCACTAAACATAGGTGGGACCTATATCTCCCTCCAATGCATTGGGTAAATATTTATTTCTCATAATATAGAAAGTAATATAATGGGAGTGAACTTGGTTTAGTATGATACTTTTTCCACTATGATGGTCTTGGGAGTAAACCATGACTACTATGATGGTTTAATAAGTTAACCCATGCCACTAAGAATAAAGGCATTTTACTAGGGATGGTAGTGTGTCCCACCCAGGAAATGTATCCATCCATGGAATTCCCTAATAGGTCTTCACAATGAGCATTGAACACTATGTAAAGGATTTTCTTTTCTTATCTGTATACCAAAATTCTATGTCTTATTCCAATGTTATGATCTCATGAATCATGTTCTTTGATTTACTTATGATTCATGTATTACGAACATCCAATCATTATGTCACGAGTCATGATTTTTATCTTAGATATTAAGTTTATGGTTTTCATATTTCATTCTAACATTCTCATACCCTTATGATTTCATGTTGTTTATGAATTTAATTTTATTTCCATTATGGAGAATACGATATCTCCCTTTCTTATATTTCATTTCCCCATGCCATGAAGAAAAGTTTTATACATGGTATGGATGAGAATATTACTAAATGTGAAGATCTTAATGGGAAGCTTTTATGACCATTAAATAGATTATAAGATATTGTTCCAAGTATCCAAATGAGCTTATCTATTATAGTTCTCAGGCATTTGTTTTTATAATGAAATGAATATTTATCTAAAATGATGTATTATCCATGTATGATAATCTTGGGTTACTATAATAATGTTTCATAATTTTTTTTACTTATATACATATGTATGGATGTTTAAAAACACTACTTAGATCATGATTTTGTTCAAGATTTTTTAAACATGAAGATCAGTATAGAGTCATCTTACTTGGTAAAGAAACCTTATTACAATCTATAAGTAATGTTTATTAGAAAACTCCAAAACATATCTTCTCTAAAACATATAAAATATTATTAAAAAACTTTATCTAAAAAAATTGATATATTGAGAAAAAAACACATCAAAACACACTTTGGAACAATAACATTATTGAATAAGAAAATATATTGTGTGTAAAATTGATGTCTTAAACTCATTCAAGGATCACGTTGGGTTTATTGATGTGCGTGAGATTACATCCATAGACACCCATATGTTTTCCTAGCCTCTTGTAAATAGTATGGTGGGGGTTTAGACATTGAAATTGGAGGTTTAAAAGCACAGAGTGGTTTGGATTATTAGTGGTATTTTCAACATGGTTAAAGGGAAAACTTAGTGAAACGTCGAAATTAAATGTTCTGTAACAAGTTAAGTTGAGTTGAATGGTTAAGGGTTGAAATAGAAAGTATATGTGGTTAATTTTTTTAAAAGGACCATTAAATACTATTATATTTTAATAAATAATTAATTTTTTCAATTATAAAATATTTTTTAATGTTATTTATTTTGGTAAAATTTGGTGAGTAAGGAATGTCGATATAGAGCTATTTGTTTTCTTAATGTGTCAAATGGTCAAATATGTTGATGCATAGAGATGAGTATATGAGTGTATGGTTTAGTATAATGTACTGACCTTCTGCATCCATGTATTTAGAGTTAGAATGATTCTCAAGGAAATGATATTAATTACTATAAGTTTGATATTTGGAATCATTCTCAAGGAAATGATAGTATTTTGCATTATTGGGAATTAGAAAGAAACATTATCATAATTACTACCTAACATAGTGTGGTTACATGGATATACACTCTTAGGTACAAAAAATAAATGGTTAATTAAACCCATTCTATTTTACATAATATATGTATCCCTGATGATATTTAGATTATATGGACAACATTGGTCGATGCTGGTTTGTTTTCCCAAGTGTCACCTTAGTAACTGAGGGCGAAAATGTTTTTTAAAAACAATTTATTTTTAAAATGTGTCTTTTTTTATTTACTATTTATTATTCCATTATACTTTTATCTTCTTACATGTATTTTTTTATACTTGACATTTATTTAAACACTAATGGTGTTGGGATACTTATTCATACTCACACCCTTCTCTAGCCACTATTGGAAGCTGAGAAGACTCTATAGTTTCATATCAGGATAATGTAAATGTCCTGGTGATAATTGGATGGTTTGGAAAATTTACATGGAGCATGGATGAGGGGATCAGGTTATATATTGGAACCTATTTTGGTGATTTTCAGTTCGTATAATTTCCTGGGTATCTTTTGGAACAAGTGATTATAAAGATATAACATATTTATTTACTGACTTGATGGCACATATGAAGTTTTGGGAGTTTGGTATGTGATGTGTGGTTACTTAACCATTGTTTTCTATATTTATTAACATTATTATTATATTATGATATTGAGGGTATAACCTCACCACATTCCTCGATAAACCCTCACCACTAGCTGATAGCGTCTAGAATACAGGGTGGCATGCTTAAGGTCATGATGTGAACTGGTTATAATACATCTTTTAATGATCCAGAATGGGATGTTATAAAATGGTATCAAATCTATGGTTCCTTCTTTTAATTTAATATTTAGAAAAGGTAAAGAATAGTGAAATATATTTCATGACTTTTTAATGAGATTTTTCATGGTAATAACTAATCCATGTATGGGGGAAAACACAATTATGTAGGGACGAGATTTTTGTTCATGAGTTTTTCCTATTATAGTAGAAAAATTATTTCACTTTGGGGGATACATTTATTTTTGTCATGTTATTGGATTATTGTAAGTTTACCATGTGCTATTATAGAATGAGGCTATGTCCACATGTATCGTTTCTAGTAATTAGAGGTTATGTCACATGCATCATATTAAGAAAATGAGAAAAACCGTCTTCTGATATAGTTTCTATTAAACACATAATAATTGATTTATGGGATGAGACAATTATTTTCTACTTCTATTATGGTTATAAATAAATAGTGCCTAATAAATAGGTTTTGAACTATTTTAAATTGAACAATGTTAAATCTCATTATGAATAAGGTGTTGATCCTAAAAATCATATCTTAATTTTTTATTTACCTTGATTTAACTAGTGGACCTATATAAGGATGGTTTTGTGTGGTGGTAGAGATATAGTGATATCCATTGGGATTGTGTTTTTGAAGTAGATTATTTAAAAACAGGTGTGAAACCTCTTATATGAATCCATGTGTCTTATATATTTTCCCTTGAATTATGTACCATGCATTATAGAAGGATTCATCGATGATAATGTTTATTAGTAGGGTGATGGGAGGACACTATTGAGAATTCACCTCTGATAGTAGAACCAGAGCTCCTATTAAATATAGGTGATATGGAGGATGAGTAGCTATATGAGAGTTTTCACACATTGTATAGTTTATTTTGAGTGACCCATTATGGAATACAAAGACCATGTTTGATATGAATATGGATTTCCAATTGCTATACCCCACAATGTTCACTGGAGATGGTGGTCTAAAGGAAGACAATCTATAGATGGAGTTTATCAAAAATGATCATTGACTATATGGATACTTGTACCAAGAGTAGGTTTATGTTGGAAGCTTATAAGATATTGGGACTAGTGATGTGTTGGTGATATATTCATGTCTAGGATGAGAAGCTTGAGGGAATATATTGGAAGGAATTACAAGAGACTTTATTGGAACATTTATACCTAGATACACTGAGGTAGGAAGGATCCATACATTTTATGATTTTGAACCAATGTAATATGTTGTCGATAGATTATTCTAGACAATTAAATAACATACAAAATTTGGTTTTAACATTGGCAGGAGATGAGGCATCTAGCTAGAAATTTATTTATGATTTACTCATATATGAGGATAAGTCTCATGTAAATATTTTCCACATACTAAAATTTTATGAGGTGGTAAATCGTGATTTCATTTATGAGGGGAACTAGATAGTGGAATCTACTATTGGGTAAATATTTTCAGTTGGTAAATATATTGGTACATTCTATAGAAATATAAATCACTGATATGAGAACTTCCACCATGGAAGTGGTGGGAATAGAAATTAGGGGGTGGATCCGAATCTCATTGAAGTGGTCTAGTGTTTAGCTACCAGTGTGGTAGGGCTAGTCACATGTGATTTTAGTGTCCTTGGAAACCCATGGAGTGTCATGCTTTTGGAATGATGGGGGGCACATACAGATGTTCTACCAGAACTCTCAATAGATTTTTAGTGATAACGAACCAATGGAAACATAGAGGAATAGGGGTGGATTTACTACACTACATCAGACTAGCAGTTGGAATTCTATTAATTATAACAGTTGGGGTAGATGATATGGTACTATTTAAAAAAAGAGGAAATATTAGAAGACTAGTGAAATGAAAGGGACATTAGAAGGACATTATGGTAGAGGGAAAAGCTATCAACATACATTTCAATATGATCCCACTGGTAATTATGTCAAACCATCAAATGATTGAGGTAAAATTATTGTGACATATATGATTTCTAGTGCTTTATTTGATTGAGGGGCTTCAAATTAATTTATATATTCATCGTTTGTGAATGGTTTTGGCCTGGAGGTGGAATTATTATATGATGTTATGTCGATTGACATGCCGTTAGTGCTATTATTATAGGGTATATATCACTGTAAGGAGTGGGACCTTGATATTGGTCTGTTCCATTCCATTTTTAATTTTTTCATTCAAGATATTTCAGGATTTAAATTGATTCTATGAGTAGACTCATTTGTTTTTTTCTAGGAACATATTGACTGTTACCATAGGTGGGTGTATTTCAAATCTCTCAAGGGTGAAAACTATGTTATTTGTAGAGAATGGGATATCTCGGAAATTCATGTAGGGAATATTCATCAGTATGTTGGTGAGCTCATTGAATAGGTTACAAGTCCTATTCTAGATAATGGGGTATTAGATTAGGATGCCTTCCATCCTATAGTGGATCATTTTTTGTATATGTTTCCTGAGTATTTTTATAGGGTTTTATCTAAGAGAAAGGCTGAGTTTAAAATTCAGCTAGATAATAGGGATGAGAAAGCTTCCATTAATTCTTATTGAATGTAACCACTATAGCTTCAGGATATTAAGAATAAGTAAGAGTGATTATAGGAAAAAGGGTTCATTTGTCACAGAACATCATATTGGGGATCTAAGGTTCTAGTTTCCAATATAAAAGAAGGAATATTGAGATTATATATCAATTAATATAAGCTGAACCAAGTGACAATTCAGAACTTGTTTCCTCTTCCATGTATTGATGACCTACTTCACAAGATGAGGGTTTCTTCTGTATTCTCCTTCATTGATTTATGGTTGGGGTGTTATCAGTTGATGTTGATACCATATGATATAGCATATAATATTTTTATAATAAGGTTTGAATTTTATGATTTTATTGTGATTTCATTTTGGGCTAAAGAAAACACCTATTATGTTCAAGGAAATGATGAAATGAATCTTCCATCAGAACATGGATTACTTTGTGGTTGTCTTTGTTTATGACATTTTAGTTGACTCACAATCTATAGATAATCATTCGGAACTATAGGATATATCACCAAATTCATGAATATATATATATATATATTATGATATACATATTATATATATGGTGTATCATTTTTCATGAAAATTTATATTTTAATGCAGTATGGATATATTGATTTTACTTCCTATAATAATAGATATTGTTTTGGTGGTTCGATCCTCCACATGGATATCATTTATAATGAAATATCATTTAATGAAATGTATGAGATTAAATGCATATGATGAATTAATCCAGCCATGGTATTTATTCAATCATTTCAACACATGAATAAATGAGAAGGACCATCAAGAGTGTCTTTGATTTCCTATATAAATTAATTCCATGTGATGGAATTTGTGTGTGACTAATTCATGATTGGTTGAACATCCCATCACATAAAATATATCATTATTTCCCCGCATTAAAAAATTAGATCCTAGAATATTATAGAGGCTGGTGGACCCTTCTTGAATTTCAAGTGATTTAGGAATAGCCCAGGGATACACTATGTGGGTGGAACGATTTAATTTTCCACATTGTGATATCACTAAAACTTATCTAAAAGAGATTATGATTATTTTATAAATGATAATATAAATGGTATTCCAAACATACAACATTAATTTCTTTTATTTTTACCACATGTTTCATTTATCATTCATGAGCGATCCTCAGAATGGGTTTTATCACTTCTGCTTTATTAAAAAATTAGTGTTTCATCCCCATTGAAACCTATAAGTGGTATTAGATCCATCCCATGATTTATATTTGTGAAATAATTCTAGAAATAAAAAAGTATCATAAAACAAAGAAGTGTTTATTAGGTATAATTAAAATCAATAAATTTTTTATCCTTATATAGATAAGATGTGTAATGGATACAAGGTTTGAAACATATTTAGAGTGATCTATATATGTGTAATCTTGAATTACCATTATGTGTATTGGTATACATAAATATCACAAGTCCTTAACATTTCATATAAATGTTTTATGTAAAGTTAGTTGAATTATTAAAAGGGTTATGTTAATGTAACTCATTTTTTACTATTTGGTGATACAATTACAGGGAAGGTTTGTGAACTGGTATACTCGTTACTACATATAGAAAACAAAATTCATAATTTTATACTCTTATACATGGGGTATATGTAAAGGTAACATGCTAATTTTACCCTTAAGTGTATATGTACCAGATCCATTTCCTAAAAGTCCCATAAATTAACCTTATTTTAAATATATGAAAAATAGTTATTATATATACGTTATCGATCTATGGGAATGTTTTAACATTACACATCAATGAATGAATGTCACTTAAAGGTAATCTTCTCATTCCATTTATGAAGCACATTATATTTATGGATGTGTAAATATAAGTTGTGAATTAACATTATGTAGGGGCTTCTATATGACCTATGTAAGGGTAGAAGGATTTAACCTTACACAGGAATACACCTATGTGAAAGGGTAATCACATATTTTAATAGATACTAAAAAATATTTTTAATACTTTAAATGACTAAGATGGTTTACAAAATTTTTATAAGTCATTGTAAAACCTATTTTGTGATATTTTAATTTATGAAGGGTTTATAAACTAATTAATTACATTTTTTATAATTGATTAAATGTTTTTGGAATATTTTTTATCAAATAAAAAATGTTAATATATGAAATACCTTTTAACAAATTTTATGAAAATTGTTGTGATATAGAATTTTTTATATTTAGAAATCATAATAGTTTTTTATAAAGGATTATAAATTCTGAAATACGTGCAAAATATAATTTTTTTATTTAAATTATTATATTTTTTATAATTAGATATTTATAATTATTCAAAATAAAATATAATATTATTTGGATATTATTTAGACAACATAAAAAATGATTTTGGAGATTAATATGACCAATGATTAAATAATAAATAAGTATAATATATTTAGGTTATGTAAAATATTTACATAATAGATATTGAATTTTAAATTGTATATAATCCATTCAATATAATATATTTAAAATTGAAAATCAATTTAATGATAACTTTAAAATAGATCACAATGTCACTATAAAAAAGGAGAGTTTAGGGGTGTTTATCTTGCTATACACAACATATTAAATTGGTGATATATGGTTAGTTATTGTTAGAAAACCCTATGCACATTTCTTGGTTGAAAATTATTTATTGCTGCTTCTTCAGATTTAAATGACATTTTTATATGTGTCATATTTGGATCATTTAGCGGGGGGTTCCCAATTAATTTAGCGGTAGTATGAGTATTTAAATAAATAGAAAATAATATTGATGAAATGAACATAACCACCATTAAAATATATAGTGGTGGATAATATTAGTATAATTTATCATCAAATAATGATAAATAAAATTGTAAATAATATATTTTGTGACGATTATCATAAACCACTGATAATATATTTTTTACAAATAACACTTTAAAAAAAAATATATAACAAAGAAAATGTAAATATCAAACCATTGACATGAAATAAACTAAAACAAAAATACATGTTAAAAAAATTATAAATATACCATCATAAATCCATAATCATATATATACAACCATAGTCATCATAACATCATTCAAACCATAACTTGGTCAACCCATACCTCAATCAACTCACTCCTTAGTCATCAGTATATAAATATGAAATATCTCCACCAATAACAAACCATTGTAAATATACATCTATCCCATGACCACCGCTATATCAATATCCCTCCACATTATCTCATTAACTGGAACCAACCTCATCATCTCACCAACTAGAAAAAAATAATATATAAATTATAACTCAAAATAATATACCATAATTATAGTAGAATCTTTGATAATTTCTAAACATACCACTAAATCTAAAAACCCTCATGATTTACTTCTAAATAATTTTATGGATCAGAAAATTCATCCTCTAAAGTACTGCCTATATCTATCACCTACAATAAAAACAAAAAAAAATTAAGAAAATAAAATCAAAATAGAATATACAAAGAATATATTCAGAAAGTTTCATATAAGAATTGTTATTTTTTAATAAAAAATAATAAATTTTAACATAAAATAATAAATATACCATAAATGACACGTTAGAAAAATAAATTTACCTATTTAAGATATGATTAAACAATTAAAACATAAAAGTGATAAGTATATAAAAATGTAATTAATTATTAAGTCGACGTGCGATGTTCTTGAAATTTACATAAGATTTTTTTAAAGACATTGATATAGAATAATGTAATATATTTTAATCATATTAAAATAGTGGTTATCCCATTATTTAACTTTAATCATATGTCTTTTTCTATGGTTTTTTCTATTTAACACATGTTTTAGTGTTATAAAATAATAAAAACCTGTTTATTGGAATCCTGAGTAAACCGTAACCCAGAATGACATGTTTTCTATTCCAACATTTAAAAAATAAATATATGTCCATTTTACTATGATTTTTCGTTCATATGACATTATTTATAATATTTTGACCCCCTGACACATGTTTTAAAGAGTTTGGTATCTTTCAAAACTACTTATTGAGTCATTCCAATCATGTTTCATGTTATATGGATGTGTTGTCTACTTGTACATGTCAAAAATAATTAAACATTGGTCTTACCATTATTATTCATCATTATAAGGTAATTTTCTGTGGTTTTGACTATTACACATACATTGTAGTATTTTAAAACACTTAAATTCATTTATGAACATCTCAAGAAAAATGTAACTCTGAATAATGATTTTTCAATTCCTATATTTCAAAAATAAATGTATGATTTATTTCATCTATTTTTTATGTCCATCTGATGTCGTCTTCATTGTTTTTATTCATTGAAACATGTTTTTAATGAACACGGTATCTTTAAAAACTAATTATTGATTAATTTTGAGAACTGTGCATGTGAGGTTCATATGTGTTCTATGATTATATGCCACAAAGAAGTCAATAGTGTTTGTCTCATGATTTGACATCATTATAAAGTCATTTTATTTGGTTTTGGATGTTACATGCACATTTTTTGGGTTTAAAACACTAATATTTTTAGATAATTCCTTGGAAAACCGTAACTTAGACTAACTTTTATTTTATACTACATTTCAAAAATAAATCTATGTTCAATTTACACATTAATTTCATAGTCATACAAAGTTATTTTCTTAGTTTTGACCCCCGGAAACATGATTTTAAAGACTGGTATATTTAAAATCTACTGATTGAGTCATTATGAAGAAGCTACACATAAGATGGAAATGTTGTCAATATGTACATAAAAAAATTATTCAATTCCCCATTATTTCACATCAAAATGAGGTTTTTTATATGAAATTGACTATTACACGAATTGTTTAGTCTTAAAAAACAATTTAAATTCATTTAGGTGCATCCCAAAAAACCAGTAGCTTGTAATGATGTGTCTACAGATCCTACATTTCAAAAATAAATCTTTTTTTATTTTTTTTCAGATTTAATTGTCATCCAACATCATTTGTATAGTTTTAAACCCCATACCTACATTTTTATAGAGTTTTGTTTCTATAAAAACTACTTATTAAGGCATTATAAGCACACTACATGTCATATGGATGTCTTTTCTATAAGGATATGTAAAAAATAATTTAACAGTGGTTGAAAAATGATAACATGTTAATATGAGGTTTTGTATCTATGGTTCTGCAATTACACACAAGTTTTAGTGTTTTATGACACTAAAATACCTTTTATTGGAAATCTAAACAAACTGTAACTGGTAATGAAATCACATCAGTTCTTACATTTCAGAAATCAATCTATAGTTATTTTTCTCTAATTTAATAATCATATGACATCATTTTCATCATTTTGATCCTATGAAATATGCTTTTAAAGACTCTCATATATTTAAAAACTTTATATTGAGTCATTACAAGAACACCATACATCAATTGGATGTGTAATCTATGAGTACATGCTGATAATAATTCTACAGTTTTTCCCATGATTTATCATGAATATGTGTTTTTATGGTATTTTCTGTTACATGCATGTTTATTATTATAAAACACTATAAATAAATTAATGAGAATATTGAAAAAAATATAACATTGAATGATGTTTCATCAGTTATTACATTTCAAACATAAATATATAGTCATTTTAATCTAATTTCATGGTTATCCAACATCGTTTTTTTAGTTCTGGCCACCTGACACACATTTTTAATGACTTGAGTTCCGTTAAAAAATGATTGTTGAGTCATTCTGAGAAAACCATAAGGCATATGGATGATTTTCTATGCTTTAACATAAATAATATTTTAAGTGTGGTTTTACAATTATTTATAATGAATATGAGGTATTGTTTGGGGGTTTTTTCCATTACATGCATGTTTTAGTGTTTTAAAATACTAAAAACGTGTTTATAGGAATCCAGGAAAAACGTAACTCTGAATGATGTGAACTCAGTTTTTATTTTTCAATAATCAGTCTATATTTGTTTTCCTATGATTTCATGGTCATCCTATGCTGTTTTTATATTTTTACCCTATAACACAAATTTTTCGAGTGTTTGGAAATTTTAAAAACTACTTGTTGAGTCATTCTGATCACACCACTCATTAAATAGATTTTTTGTATGTGTGTAAAAACAAAAATTAATTCAAAAGTTTTTTTAACATGATTTTAAATAAATATGGCACCATTTTCTATGTTTTTGATATTTACCCACACATTTTAGCATTTTAAACCATAAAAAACACATTCACGAGCATCCCAAGGAAACTGTAACTCGGTATGACATGACATCAATTCCTGCATTTCAAAAATCAATCTACAATAATTTTTGTTCAATATTATAGATATATTACACATGAAGTGGTAGGTATGACTCAAAGTGTGTGTTTTCAATATGAAAGTGTCATTTTTTACTTTAAAACACCTTGCATATAGATAAAACTATGAAATAAATATCATATTATTTTCAAACTTTAGGAAGATGATCCATAATTAATTTTTGATGTATCAAAATTGATGAAAAATCAAACCGACACATGATGTGGTCAGTAGGACTCAAAGTTCATGTTTTTAATATAAAATTTTCATTTTAGTTTACAACATTTGGCACATATTCAAATATTATAAAACGAGCTCGGATTGTTTTCAAACATTAAGAAAATGACCCATAATTCATTTGTTATGGGTCGGAATTCACTACAAGTCAATCAGAGTCATTAAGTGGATGTTATAACTTGAAGTGTGTGTTTTCAATATAAGTGTAATTTTTATTTAAAACACCTATCACATAGCCAAAATCCAATAATTAAGATCATTTTTTCTTCAAATATAATGATAATAATTTATAATTCATTTTGATGTATAGGAATCAACCACACGTCAATGAAACACACGATGTGGTTGGTATGACATGAAGTGCATCTTTTTAATATAAAAGTGTCATTTTAGTTTTATTTATAGAAATTTGTATCTATTATTTGAAAATTTGTGAATTTTTTATATAGTTTAAAATATTCATCAGTTGGATTAGTTATAAGGATGGAAATTTTTATTGTGATTATTCCCATTATCCTCTGAAATACAGACACTAAATAATTTTCCATTGTAAACCACCACTGATCCTATATTTTATTATAAGAGTAATGTTGTTGTACTTTCTATTTGAAACATAAAATTTCTATTTTTTATTCCCGATCAATGTCACTGGTCTAACCCAAAATGAATGTAGCAGTAAATGATAATGATACCCTACTAAGGATAATTGATAAATTATGCCCAAAACATATCCTCCACACACACCCATGATTCTCTTTCTATAAAATGATTATAGCTGCATCGTTTAGGGATACTGATGATGATCATGGAGGGTTGGAATCCCAAGATTTTTGAATTTTAACCTATTAATAAAATAATATTAAAAATTATTTTTTAGAGTAATGAAATAACATTAAATAGAAATGAAAAGTACTTACTCCAACATCTATAGTAGGCTTATTCATAAAACAAAGTTTCTGATGAACTTTAATCCACATATATGACTAGAAAACTGAGTAACTTAATATATTAGCCTTTATAAAAAATAAACATGTTAGAAAATAAATTTAAATTTAAATTAAATAACTTAAATAATAATGGATAAAATCCAACCAAGATTGTTCTTTTTCTTGAAAAATATTAAGACATAGTTATATAAGAAATGAAACATCTTTTACAATTCATATATATTTTTTGATAATTCCCACAAAATACCAACATTGACCAAAATTATAATTTTATTGTGCTTATGTTATTAAAATACTATAAAATATTATATTAGATCATGAGATAAATCTCTAATAATGTCGATAATTATCTTCCAAAGTTCTAGAGAAACTCTTTTTGGAACATTCTCATACATTTTTCCTGAGCTCAGAGATGCATCATTAAATTCATTCCATAATCTCCATTAGAAATCTCTCAATTTCTGTCCCAAAATTTCTAGATTCCATGTATACGAAATAGAGTTAGGGGCATCAAAATAAAAAAAAATCTAAAAAAACACAACACTTTAAATGTATATTACAAAATATTACACATGTCTATTAAATTAGTTTTCAATAAATATTAAATTAATATTACCTTTACTTGGTTATCAAAGACAATATTTTTCAAAGATGTGGGAATATGCCGCTAATCATTATAATTAATAGTCAAACTCATCTTATTAGAAGAAATATTCCAAAGAATCTGTCTATAGATTCTTGTAGCATCACGAATGGGAACCCTTAACTCAACAAATATAATGATAATATTGAAGTATTTTATGTGCCATACATTCATCGTATTCATATATATATATCTTATCTTTTTATCCTTATCTTTTTAAAAAATTCATTGAATAATTAATAACATATATATTTTGTTCCCATAATGAAATAAATACTAGTAAGGGAAACACACAAACATACCATAGATAGAGGGGTGACCAACTGATCTATCATTAGAGGTGCATCAGATGGTGGGATACAAAAAACAACAAGGGAAACTAATGGCTTCGTAGAAGTCTTTGGTATTGTAAAATCACTTGGGGCCACTGAAGATAATTGTAGTAGTGGTGTGCTCTGAGATGTTTATTGACCATGATAATGATTTTTTTATTTCAATTCCAAAAATTGAAATGGTTTAAAATATATTAAATGTATAAAAAATTAAATGTTTTTTACACTAAATGAAAAAACAGAACAATGTATATATGTAAAAAACACTTATAAATGAGAAATTGTAAAATAGTTTCATTAAAAATTTATACATTTTATTATCATATATTCAATGTCTCCATAATCATAAAAATCCATTATGGCATAAAAATAATTTCCACCCTCTATTGTAAGATCTATTATTTAAATATTTTCAAGAAAAAACTATTCACTATTTTCTGGGTGATGAGTTTTTCTGTCACAAAGTACCAACTGATAATCATCACCCATATCATACAAGTCTCACTACTTTATGTATAAAAAAACACCCTAACCATAATGTATATCATTATCCACATAATAAAACATCTTCTCTTATAAAGAAAAGATAAATGTATTATCATCTTTATGATCACCAATATGGATCAAGCAAGAAAAGTTGGTAGAAGTATAATGTAACAAATAATTCTTCGTAACCCTATCAATGTTTTCCCACCTTCATTTGAATTAGATAACTAAAAATTGACCATGATAGTTTAATTTGATTATATAAATCAACTTTCTACAGTATTACACCTCTAAAAGTTTAAATACACCATTATTTTGAGATTCAATTATTCTTCATGATAAATTGTATACAACCTGAAGTAATTAATGTTGTGAGAATCAAATCTCTTATCCCATCTTAGTTGACATTGAGCAAAAAATTTCAAATCAGTTGATATTTCAACACAACTCTCTACATTAATTATCTAGAAAATAAGATATAAGATGTTACATTTAACCTAGAAAAAACATGTTCAAGTCAATAATATGAATATGAGTATATACCTACATGATAAGGAAAATAATCACTAAAATCCTTTTTAATAAATTTTATTAATTCCAGCTCATTTCAAGCTCATCCCTAGAGTCTCCTTGTATATTGAATCACAAATCATCAATAAATGTTTCTTCAATGATACTATTGAGTAGAACATATCTATATGTTTATAGTAACTTTAATTTAGTCAGTGTGAAATTTTACCCCTTTCCAATTTCTTATCCAATAGTTTTAAATACCAATGATTAGTTTTCAGATTTAGAATTAGTAAATATGTCATCAACATGTCCACCATGATTCAATATATTCTCAATGTAAACTAAATACCTAGAATATAAGTTCATGAACTCTTCGTCTATGTAACCTTCTTCAATAGATCTTTATGGTTGAGATTTATTCTTTAGATATGATTTCAAATAACATAAGTACCTGATGAAAAAAATTAGAAACATATTAAAAAAATATTACATAATGATTTTATAAAATTCAAGTCACTAATTAAAAATAAAAATAATATCAATGTACCTATCATTTAGATATATCCATCAGTAGTGTACTGGTCCACTAATTTTAGCTTTTTCAACCAAATTAACAGTAAAATGAATCATGAAAATGAATAATGAAGGGTGATCTAAAATCTATAAATGAAAAATTATCAACAAAATCCATTCTTGATGTTTACCAAACTCATTTAGAATTACAGGTTTTCCAAAAATATCTCAAACAAAGGTACAAAAATAAAAAATATATACAAATACATTTTCAAGTAATGTATTAAAAAATGCCAACAGAAAATATTTCTACATCAGAATACGTGAGTTATGAATTTTCAATCCATGAAACTTTCAATGTTTTAAGTCAACACACCTTGAAATTTTACTTTAATACCAATCTAGAAAATGTATAATCTTTAAAGTTGTAAGGAATTTGTATTTCAAATGATTTTTCATGGTCCAAATAGCCAAAGGATACTTTACATTATCATTTTCCATGAAACAAGATTTATATTCATTTATTATAAATCCATTTAAGCATTAAGGTGATCCTTCAATTTATCCTACTAATTAAGCAATGAAAAAATTGTATTTTTGTCGAAATTATTCTCAATATGCATTAAGTAAAGATTATTTAATATCAAATTAAACTTCTAAAAAGTGAGTTTGGAAATATTTTTTTCTCAATTTTTTGTTACAACTTTTTCAGATACTATACCATAGGTCCTTTTCTACCTTATTTAAACTAATTGAATTTTATAAATTCCATAGTGATATTCATTAATTGTTATAATATTTATAAACCATAAAATAACTTTGATTGTTTTCTCATTTGCATATCTTCATTTAAATGTGTATTTTTAAACTGAATTGATGAGAAGCATCATGAAAATGAAGACGACACATAAATCACCATACTCCAACATGAGGTAATCATTATCGTTCAAAATCAAAATTAAAAAAAATTGAAAATCCAAAACCATAAATGCGTTCCAATTGGATAATTTTCATTGTACATGAAATTAATTTTACACATTAATGGATAATACATTTTTAATTTTTTTCTCATTAAATCATCATATTTTTCCACACCATCATCACTTAATTTTGAAAATTATTTTATGAGTCTATGAAGTTATACATCAATGTAATTTCAAGAATTTTAATTATAGGAATAATCATCAAAAAAAATTAATAATCTGTTATTTATACATATCTATGGAGGTAGATTAAAGAAGATCAAAATAACTGGAAAAATGATATAATTAGTAACTAAAATACCTAAAGAAAACCCTTAGAAGACAATCCCAAACATGAATTCCTTAGATATGAAGATAAGTTTGGATATAATGAATCAAAAACCTTCCATGATGTTGAATATTTTTAATGTATAAAAAATAAATAGTTCTTATTTTCCTAAGAATACTACAAGGACCAGTTTTGGATATTCCAAACACTGAGTGGGGGGGTGAATCAGTGTTAAGGACTTTTTTCTCTAATTATAACATTTTATCCCTATACCTATTAGACCTATTAGGATATTAATTCTCTTATTATATTTTCCCTATCTCATGGAAGTATTTGAAATAATTAAAGATAGCACACAATATTTTTACAAGGTTTACTACTCAATAACAGTAGTTATGTCCTTGGTATGATTTGGAAATAATCCAATACCACACAATCCACATGAAAATAATCCATTTTTGTGGATTACAATGACTAAGATATGACCTTAAACTCATATAAAACTATGTAAATAATCCAATAGTGCATGTTTTACAGCTCTTGGATGGATCTTTATACTTCCTCCCAAGACATTCCTTTTAACTGTGCTTGGATGGATCTTTATACTACCTCCCAATATAGTCTTCTCATTATTGATAAGTGTGTGTAACAACAAGAAATTATTCTACCTATTAAGACCTATTGGATTCCAAAATACTTCTTTGATCTTCTACTCTTCACTTGTTACTTTCGTAACAGCTTACAAGTAACTCTTCTTACCTCTTCCCAGCAGAAAAATGAACACTATACAATATTTTTCTTCTATCATCCAAGATAATATGAATTTTTTATGAATTTATGAACACTATCCTTTCATCACCTCACTTTATTCTTTACTAAAAACCTAAATTTACTGATTCACTTCTTCTTCTTCTTATTGTAATCACAAAATTACTTTTTTATTAGTAAACCATTGAAGATAAACTTACCTTAGCATCATCAAAATTGATATGGACTGAATAAATAAATATATATTGGAAATCTATTCTTTTTATCTAACACACAATATAATGGAATAGTGAAAAAGTTTCTTATACTCCTTCTTCAATACTCAATACCAATGCATTAGTCTTTTAGTATACTTTTTTATTCCTCAGGAAAATATGAACTTAGATGCACGTTTGGATCCTCTTTACACAAAAGGATATGTGTGTTTGTTGTTATCTTTCCATTGTGTATCAACCTTCTACACATATAGTTTTAATTTTTGAAACAAAGTGGGAATATTACTCCCAAAAACATTTTTTATATAACCATATATTCAAAAAATATTGTTTTTGGAGCTCCCTTGTGAAGTTCCTTCATGAGGCTCACACCCTTCAGAAAGTAAACTACCTTTGTGATACAAACTACCATCATGAAGTTCACTTAGTCAACATAGAACATTCCAACATTTTACATAGAATAATTGGAATCAGTCAAGACTAAAGTTGTCTTTTTGAAATGATAAAACTCTCATAGAAGACTTGGATCATGGAGCTCTTATAACTTCATGAAATTAGAGTGATTTTAGATTTTCTGTGATAATTTCCATTTAAAATGATGTAGGTTCACCTCATATTTATAGGCTGACCCATTATCAATGATCCACCACCTCTAGCACATTTCTTGGATCCTTAAAAAAATTTCTTCAGGGTTTTATTCCATTCTCAATGTTCCTTTCATATTTGTCACTGTCATAGAGATCACCAACAAAACACTGTGCACTTGAGATGATCCACTTTTCATAATTGCAGAGATCATCATCACCATTCTTTGATACATAAAAAACACCCTTCATGAAGCCCATCTTCAAGAAAATCCTTTAGTTTCCATATTTTCATAAGGCCTTCGAGGAAATATACTTTTCGCAATGCTATCTATCCTCTAAATTTTGGAACCCCAAAATTTGGAAAACACTGGGAAATGGAACCAATTTAAAAATCCTCTTCAGAAACACCAACCATACTACTTCGTGGTGATCACCTTTTATAAAAACCTTATTCTATCATGATATATAACCTTTGATCGATCACCATTAGAATTGTAAGATTTACCATGGAAATTATTGTAACTTTTTTTATTCCAAAAAATTTATTTCTTTTCAACCATCCTTGAATATGATTGGAAACACATTTACTCCCCTTTTTTTAATAAGACTTGTATCAAAAGTTATATGACATATGATTTGTGAGAAATAAAAAATAGAAAAGCATCATCAAATAATTATTCAACCATGACATCCAATTTCATCAAACGAATCCATAAAAAGTCTCTAGGAACCATGTTGAAACAATATGTCTTTAAACTATTCACATGCTTCTTGGAATATCAATACTTTAGAACTTTATATAAGACCCATTTACTTTGTAAATTATTCATTATATTATCATCAATGTATGTTTATTATCTCATTGACCATTATTGTCATCCAATGAAAATCAATTGACAAAAAATACAATCCATACCCAAAGTGGGTTGTTCACATGACACTTCATGTCATATGTAGTCTTAGATGACATGAATAATATTTCTGAGAACGCTTTTAGTGGAAAGTAACATAATAACTTTGTAGGAGTTTTATTCTTATGTTTTCCCCTGAGGTTTCATTGATATTTACTCTTATTATTTTCCATTAACTTCCATGTTCTTGTATGACATCTTATTCATTCATCTTTATCATAATATTCTCCCTAGTAAAGCATAAAATTATTAAGGTATTTATTTATCTTATTATAATCGAGTATAAGTTTGTTGATGATTTTCTTCATCTCATAGAATAATATAAGGATATTATCTTCACTAAAAAAATAACAAATCAAATAAAAAATCCAAGATATTTATTTTTCAGTAATTCTAATAGATGCTTTATATGATAAAATTTAAGAATAAATGACAACTTAAAATACATGGAACACACTTCATACTATTATTATTTTCTATCTTTGACTAATTCATTAAAACCATTTTTTGGTCACCGAAGTTCTAAGTGAGATTAACCTAGTTAGAATCATATGATGGTTACCTTTATGTATTAAAATCTTGGATATTGTATCCTGAAAATCTAAATGCATCATTTATCAACTTCTAAATTAGATTCTCCTTTGATAGGTGGCTTTGGGTTTCATTGATAAGATTGTCAATGTTTTTACTTTAAATAAGATTCAATTAACCCTACCAAAAACAACATATATATCAAATAAGAAACTTTTTCATTATAAACTTCCCATATAATTCATTACTGTTCAACCATCAAATGAATTTATAATATTTAAATATACACGTTTTTTCTACCATCCACTATCAGTTTGTAATTTAAAAATATAAAATTATTCCAAACCCTTGTCATACTAAGGTGTTTTAAGAGGTAAATAAATCCAAATTTTTTCAATAGGAATTGGATTTTCACTCTTCTACCTATACCTTGATATATAAAGATATAAATGTTTAATCAACTATGTATAGTCAAAATTAAAAATCAACAAAATTCATTATTGACCAGGGTAGGGTCCTAGATCGACATAAAAAATTCAATAAAAAATTATTCAATACCATATTAAAAATATATACATAAATGAATGTGTATTATACCTCACAATAATATGGAAATATGTCATTGAAAAAGTTCACTGAAAATTTATAATCTTCAAGTATTACACCCTAAAATGATAATATAAATTATTATCCAGAAATATCATATAAAATATATGATACCAAATGTATTAATAAAACAAATTAATCATTAATATAATTTTCTAATCTAGCACCAATTCATAATTATTATTTTTATATATCTTATATAAATATTTATCATTATTTTTTTAATCTTATATTAGGTACCACTGATAGAAAATATTAGTTCCACTAAAAAAGAGATTGAACATGCATTGTTACCACTTGCTTCAACTTGTTATGATTTTTTTAGCATCATAATTCAGTTATGAATATTCAATACACATTCTCTCTATATAGGTAAAAGTACATACAATACAAATCCAAATTGATCCTTCCTAATATTATATCTCACTCATAGATTGTATCTCTCTTTAAATATTACATCACTTCAATAATAGTTATATCATTTAAATATATTATAGAGAGAGATATTTTCTATACATTCTCATGTAATGGAATTTATTTGGTTATAATGAAATAACATATTTCTTCCATGTTTATTTACTTCCCGTAATCATAGATAAAATTAACAATACCACTTATTAAATGTAATTAATTGGTTTTATCTTAATATATGTTGGGAAGAAATACCTCAAGGTTAAATTAAAGTTTTTTTTGTTGATTGTTTTTTTAAAAAGCAAGTTTCAATGGTCAGTTGTGGAGTTCTAGAGATTATTTTAAAAAGTTATGGTGGCAAAGATCCAAGATAAAAAAATGGATTCTTTGGAAGTGGTATAGAAAATTGTGTATTCAAGGTAGAACTATTTCATAGTGTTTTCCAACTTTTTGGGTAAAAATTTTAGAGGATTAGAAAATGTGTTTTTTGAAAAGGAAGTACCTTCATGTACATATAAAGATATTCATGCAAGAGTAATGGTTTTTTTGGAAATTTGTGATAATGCGATGATTTAGGAATGTAACATCAAAATACCAAAAAGTCATGTGTTGCGTGCAAGTTCGAAAAATGTGTGAACGTAAGTTTTGTGTGACATAAGAAGAGTTGAATATGCCCGAAAAATAGAGATAGATTTTCATGAAAAATATTATAGAAAAATGTGAATTTTTGTGATTAGGAAAAATTTTCATGCAAAGTGAAAGGCGTGGAAGTAGTTTTAATACTAGGTTAGCTAAGTATATAAATATTTGGATTCCCCACCTCATTAAATAGTTGAAACTTTAGAGAATATATATGATCTGAGTCACATAATGTTTTCACAAAAAATATTGGAGTTGTGGGAAAATAAAAATTGTTTTTATTAAAAGAGTTGCATGAAGCAATGTCTCATATATTAGTTGTGTGAAGAAAAGGACTTGTGTCTACATGACCAAGGGAGCCACACATAAAGTGTAAATGTTCCATGAAAGAGGATGTTTAGTGATAGAAAATGAAATATGTTTTCATGACCATGAGATTTGTGTGAAAAGTGAAAACTTTTTGTGCAAGAGGAAGTTCCATGAAAAAACATAAAATATTTCACACAAGTTGTTATTTTTGTGTACAAGTCATTCAAAGGATGAGAAAAAGACAAAGTTGAGTGAACCAATAATGATTTTACCAATAATTTTTTGGTAATGTTTTATTCATCAAGTTAATGAATGCATAAATTAATGATAAACTAAATGAGGTGTAAAACAAATTTATTCAAGTTATCAAAGAAAGATATGTTGAAGGAGGAGCGAGCACAATTCAGTTGAGCAAGTAGTGAGTTTTGAAATTGTGATTGGTTGTAAACTAGAAAGGATAGTGAGTCTACTACATCCTTTGTAACAATAAAAAAATTTAATATATTTCATACATAGGAACATAACCTTTTTATGCTCCTTGGGCGTATCCCACTATGGTTGAACCATGTAAAATTTCTATGACCCATTTATTCTTTTATTATTTCTCATAGATTTATATTAGAAAGTAATAGAAGTGTTTTTTGTTTAACAAAGAAATAATATGAGAAGGGGAATTATGTTTTATCTTTCATACCATAATTCAACCACCTCTATGTGTATTTAACCTAGTTGGGCTAATAATCTAAATTAATTTCAAAAATTTTATCACAATTTACCTTAAGTGCATGATTAATACTTGTTTTTCACATCTCCATATCCCCATATTGATTAAATCTTACTTAAATTTCCTTAACCCATGATAAAACATCTCCTTTATTTTTATATTATTTTCTATTTTTTAAGAATCCAATAAGATATATATTTTTTGTTTTATTATACCATAATACTTTAGAAATATATATCATTTCTTAATATTTATTGAGTATTTTTTCAAACGTACGTCCTCCTTTTATGAAATATGGGATGATTTTTCTATTATATTCATTACATTTTAATTATATTTGAATAATTATTTATTTAAATACGTAAAAATTATTAAATGATCTTTACTCTATTCAATTCATTATTTTCATTCCCCTAATTCCATGAATATGTTATTATTCCCTTTTTCCACCGAATTGTCCCTTATTTTAATGATTTATTAACACTTACTGAGTCACAATACCTTTCCGCTTCACAATGGTTAGAAAAAAATATATTTAATTTAAATTATTCCTTTTTTATTATTTATTAATATGTTATTCATCAATAATTTTTCTTAATAATATTATCTCTTTATACTCTATAAAAAAATCAATAATATGTATAATACATTTATAATAATATCAGTTCATTGTTAGTAATATTTTTGAATTATTACCTCCTTATTTTTGTAATCAATTTCAAATTACCCCATCATTCAAGATTCATACTATAAATACCACCTCTTGTTGAATCCAACATGTGAGAACCAACATTGAGGAGAAATCTGACCATCATATTCTTTGTGTCATCATTTTATTCAATTACTATGATCTCTACATATTTCACTATTAATTGAGATGTCAACACCTTTAATTTGATGAATTATCCTTTTTCAGATTTTATCCATTCTTCACATTGCCCCATATAAATAATTAATTCCCCTATGAGTTATTTTTCTTTAATAATTTTCATCTTTAATTCATGGGAAATTTTACTTGGTGAATCATCTTTCCATCATATTGACATCCATTACCTCAATGAATTATTTCTTGGTCAAATGTCCTTTCATAAAAATATAATCATGATATAATAATTCTAAATTAATAGAATAATACCTTTCTCTAAAAGTGTTTAGTGATTGAATATCTCTTACCATGCATTGGATCTTCTCTTTAAAACTAAACGAACATTCAATAGATAAAATAACTAGTGTTGTCACTTTTTAATCATCATCACTATCAATAACCAATGAAATGTCTAATATTTCATGTTTCCATTATCCTTTTATGAAGGATATTGATTTATATATATAGAAAAAATCAGTAAATTTCACCTCTTTTAGAGTGACTAAATTATTTAATAAATTACTATTATTATTATTACTTAATATCAATATAAGTATTTTTTCACATTCCAAATTATCATTTATTAAATTTCCATTAACACTTGGAAAATTATCATAATTTTAAATGGTTTTCATAGTTATTATTTATATTTTACCCTACCCAAAATGTAATAACACAATAACAAATATTCAAAAAATATTTTCTATCAATAAACTATCCAAATGTTTAATGATCATTAATTCATGAACCCTTTTCATGATACTTCTAAATTAAATATCATGATGATTACACTCTATAAAATAATTTTGATAGGACTTTAGACATTAAAACATTTGAAATATCTATCTGAATAATTATAATAATAAAAATCCTAAGGTCTTAAGTTAAACTGGAATAAAAAATTGAAATTCATGTTAGAACTACTGAGATCTGATGCCACTACTTATATTATAAAAGGAAATAAGAAATACCAGAATAAGAATATTGTGAAATTAAAATTACAATAGGGAAGAACCAAATTCACTTACCTTTATAAATAATTTATATGAATTACTTTAATTTTTCAGTGGGGTTTTCCATCGAGGGGAAGGGGGGTTTCTGTAGCATCTTTGCCGATAAGAAGGGGGTTTGTGTCATGGGGATCAAAGTTTGAGGGGGGGGGAGTGACTGTCATTGGGAGTAGGAGAGGTCAGGGTCATTGGGATCATCAAATAGGATTAGTAGTAATCATCAAATCATTAGGGAGAATGGGTTCAGGGTCATGGGGGTCACTATTGGGTGTATGGTGTCGGGATCATGGGGGTCGCCATTGAGAGCAGGGTGGTTGGGGTCATAGGGGATTGCCTTCAAGAATACGGGGTGGGATGGGGCTAAGATGATTTTTTTGGGGGGATTTTAATTAGGTTTGTTTATAATATTTAGTTGTGTTTTCAAAAAACAACTAAAAAATAAAATAAAAAAAAAGTTACATTAACCTTCCACTATATTATAAATTATTTTTAATACGATTTATTTTGTTGTGTTTATTAGAACTACAGATAATAACCCACCTCTAAAACCTCATTTTTATATATTGTGACATGAATACAAAGTGTTTATAAAAAAATATTTAATTTCCCAAAAGTTAATGCTATTAATTATAAAATTTAAATAATTAGATTTTATTTATGAATTGTTTATAAAAGATAATCTCATGTTAAAGTATTTGAATTTTTCATATAGTTAAATGCAATTCCTTATTTTTTTGATATATAAATTTTTTATATTATGAATGATAAATTTATTCTAGGATAGAAAATTTCAATTTCATTCTTAGAAAAATTCAATAATGAATTTAGTTTTTCATATACCACAACCTCAGTTTGTAATCAAAGTTATATTACTGAATTTATTTATAGAGTATATTTATTTCATATTAGTTATTATAATTATAATGAATTGGATTCTCTACTGTGTAAAGTATCTCTGGGTAGAGGGACTTGAGTCTGAACTACCTTCCTTCCCAGTGGCTTATTCCATGAATAAGATATTGAATTGGGTTAGCTATCAATCACTCTAGGATTACACATGTGGAAATTGTCAATTTTATATAATTGTATAACTTTACATGAAGAGTTAATATACCTTATTCATATGACACATCTAGATATGTATGAATATATTTGGATTCATTTTTGGTTGTATAACACAATCTTTTCAGATTCCTAAAGAGTTACACATCAATACGGTTAGAATATATTGGTTTTATGTAGGGAATAAGACTCTTAAATAAAATAGAAAAAAAATTCATACATAAAATGAAATTAAATATGATAATATAGTGTGGTAAAGTTACCTCCAAATTCTATGTGTGATATTACTTTTTTATAGGTACTTATGAATACATATTTTATTCAACATTTTTTTTACAATATTTAGGTGACCCTGGATTATATTTTTTAAGGAAAAAAGTTTTAGGTAGTAAAAAATCATCCTTGGGTAGTTTCATTCTATAATCGGGTGCCCCTTGATTTTCCTTTTTATCATATTCTTGGTGTTTTATTTTGGTAACACTTATATGGGAAGCTGTAACAATAATGATACCAAAGGAATAGAGCTATATTTGTCCATATGATGTATTAGAAAAAGGGTTTTCCACTCAAAAATACAAGAATCATATATTATTTGATTTGGATAATTCCTCACCAAAATAATTCTGGGGTGAGATGAACACCATATAAGTATCATTTTTTAATGAAATGTAGATAATGTCATGCTAATAAATATAATGGATTTTATAAAGGGTTCATCAATTTAGTCAGATCCCAATTAATAAATGTTCATATTAATTGGTTATAAAACATGATACTAAGGTCACTAATCAACCTTTATTTTTTCTTACCACATTTCACAAGAGTGTTTTTGATAATCCCTTTGAAATAGATTTGGAGGTTTTTTCTAATTTAAAGGGATGTCACAGAAAGGTAAGTCCCCATAGGGGGTGGTGAAGCGGATCAAGGCTCCTCAAGGCTCTATATAGAGTTTTTTCTTATCTCCACAGTTCAAGAGAATATAGATCTTGGATATCTTCTATCTACAACTGGAAACAGGTCACCGATCCTCAGGGATCTAGAAGGGTCATTCACATAAAAAAATCTTTCCTCAAAGAAATGGTGTAGATTTATAGAGTTCTCTAGACGGATCACTTGATTTAAATCCAAATAACCAGGGAGTTGTTTTCCACATTATAATGTAGGAGTATGGTTTTTGTGGGGTGCACGCATGGATCCCTAAAAAATACAAACATTTATATATGCTAGATTTCTGATCTTCAAGTGGAGATGGTGAACTATATGGAGTAGGGTATTAACACTAAGATCTTCCTGGGTGGTTTGGATATTTCCTTCTTCTTTTTTATATTCTAAATATGATGCATATTGTAGAATTGATTTTTGGGAATTTTTGGCGTCGTTCTAGGTAGGGGGGTTACCTTGGTTTGTGGGGGGAGATTTCAACACCATTGTGGATATTTCAGAGAAACGAGGTGGGTCACTATCTTCAACAACAAAAAGCATGCTTTTTAGAATTTACTAGGTCTGAAGGTCTTTGTGTATATGTGATTTGTGGTTAACAAGTATACATTGTGTAATAATCATAGAGGGACCAATCACATCTGGTGTCTCATTGAAAAATGATTGTCAAATCTCCAAGGCTTGGATTCCTATGGACAGGTGTTTGTTACTCATCTGGTTCACTCTTTTTTGGACCATTCTATGCTTCTTGTGAACCTCAAGAGGGTTACAGAGAGGTGTAGTTCTATATTATACTCATATAATTGGCATGGATAAGAAGGATTCATGGAGATAGTGAGACCTTCATGGAATCCTCATGAGGTTTGTAGGTATTGGGTGGGACTTTCCAATCATCTAAGGTGCTTAAAGACGAACATTCAACAACGGATGTTAACAAGACTATGAGGAATAGGTTGTGGAAAGGCTGAATGAGGAAATTTAGTCTATAGAGGATAAATATCAACACATATGGGATAAGAACTCTTATTTCTTACTCAAAGATCAGAGATTGGTGTTTTCCAAAAAAATTTTAGAGCTGGAAACATTGTATAAGCAAACGGCACGCTTGAGATAGATAAAGGAGGGTGACCGAAACAACTCATTTTTTTAGGCCTGCCTGAAGGAAAATAAAAGTGAGAAAATCAACCTCAGTCTAGGTAATGGATCCTATACGTCTTATGTGAATGTTTCTGGTATGATGGCCCTTTAGAACTTTGAGGGGTTGTTGGTAGGGACAATTTCTCAAAGAGATGATAATTCTGGTTTGGCTAAGAGTGAGGAATTTTTTTTGGGTTACATCCCTACGATGATTAGTAGTTTTGATAATAGTCACTTAGTTTTATTACCAGATGAGGAGGATATCAAGCATACCATTTCCATGACATCTCATGACAGTGCCCTTGGACTGGATGGCTTCTCGGGGGCCTTCTATTTGGTAGCATGGGAGATTGTGGGTGGGCATGTGGTGGATTCCATCCAAGACCTTTTTTGTGGTGGATCCCTTACTAAGAGTGTTCATGATTCTCATGTGATTTTTATTCCAAAGGTAAAGGATACCTCCATTTTCACATAATATATACCCATATGTATGTGTAATGTTTTATATAAAATACTTGCTAGTTTGATTTCCCGAAGACTGACCAGCTTTGTCCCCAAGTGTGTTTCTAGAGAGAAAAATGGGTTCATTAATTGAAGGATCATCCAAGGGGTGATTACGATCAAGATTGAGATGGAGAAGGATATTAATAAGAGAGCCATGGGCTCCAAATTTATAATCCTAGTCGACATGGAAAAAGATTATGACAAAATTGAGTGGAATTTCATCATCCGAGTTATGAGGAAAATTGGGTTTGATTACATATTTTGTGACCTTGGTTCATGTGTTTCTCTTATCCATGGATTTCCATTTCCTTAATAGGGAAAGATTTCGGTTTCATTGAAAGTGTTCAAGGTGTTCTCCAAGGGGACCCTCTTTCACTTTCCTTGTTTATTTTGTCTCAAGATGCCCTCTCTAGAAATATTTATAGTAGAATTGGGGATTGGAGAATATTTCCTTACTATAACCAAAGGGAAAGGGATATTGTGTCCCATATTTTGTTCGTACGTGACATTATGTTTTTTTTTCTAATGTAAGAAAATGATAACATCAAGGGTTCCTAGAGGTCATGTAAATATTTTGAGGTTTGAGTGCGTAGCACATTAATGCAAGAAAGAGGTAGGTTTATTTTTAAAAGAAGTGTTCTGGCTGGAATGACATGGATATTCAAAATATTCTAGGAATTCAGTAGGGTAATTTTCCTATGACATAACTTGGTACCCCCCTTTTATTGGGCCACATAAAGAAGATCTTTTTCAAGGACATCATCAATAGGATGTTGGGTAGAATACTTAACTGGAAGAATAAGTTTTTGTCCTTCGGTGGGAGAGTGATATTGATTAATAGCATACTTACTTCCATCCCCATGCATATTTTATCTACCATTGCACCACCCAAATTTTATCTTAAAACATGGATAAAGTTATGAAAACGTTCATGTGGGATTACAATCATGCTGGATGATGTCATTGGGCTTCTTAGAACCGCCTGGCGAGGTCGGTTGAGGAAGGTTGTGTGGGCCTACAGGATATGTCTGAAAACATGAAAGACTTTCAAGTTCTCCTTTCATGGGATATCCTAGATGTTAATTCCCTATGGTAATCTTTTTCCATGCAAGATATGGGGATTCTTATGAGGGTGGCGTGTTCCACAGAGGCCAACCCAATCATTCAACATATTTTATATTTTCCATGTTGGACGAGTTTTAGGGTTCCTCTAGGTGGATAGTCGAGAAGGGTGATATTAACTTCTAGATTGTGAACTGGGTGGGGGAGATACTATTATTTCCAGGGTGTCCAGTTCCATGTAGCTCCTTCAGGGAGGCGAGTTGTCACCAAGATATGATCCAACTGCTTCTCTCCCAGGAGTAATGGGAGATATTTGATTTGATCTCTTTAAATGATTATCCTGATAGACGATTCTATAATGGATCGAGATCGAGATCCTTCTCTTATAATTACTTTAGGAAACATTACCATACAGTAGTGTCACGTGATCAATGGGTAGCATAACTATGGTGAAAGGAACTTCCCATGAAAATGAATTTTCTTCTATAGAGTTTGAGAAACCAGAAACTCCCAACCGATGAGAATGTTCCAAAAAGGGGGATCTCTTTAGTCTCTTGCTTCTTTTTCTGTACTTACCCTACTACCAAATCTACTGTCCATTTATTCTTCTAGAGTGAGTGGGAATTCTTGATTTGGTCCTCTTTTTGGAAATAGATTCACTTCACTGAGGGGGCAGTTTTCAATGAAATCCTTCATCACTTCATGGATCCATAGCTCGAACCAGAATGGCAAGGAGACCAAGGTGTAGACTGTTATCTTTTCCACTATCTTTTGGACCCTTTAGGAAGCCTGTAACCAAGTTCAAACAAGTCACGCCCGATCCGTGAAATCATTCCAATTGAGAGTTAGATCTATGTTGGTTGAGTTGGGATCCCTTCTTAAAGTGGGATGTAACCCATTTCACCCTCCCAATTTGATGCACATGACCCTTGTAGTGGAATGACCTAATGGGTATTGGATTAGGTGGACACCCCCATTAAATGTCCAAAAGCTCAACATTGATGGATCCTTTATGAATGGATAGATGAGAGGTGGGGGGATCTGTAGATATTCAAGGGGTTCAGTTTGTCTTGGATTTAGTGCTTTTTACATCCCTGGATATTTGTTGGGTATAGAAGTTAGGGAACTCTATACAGGTCTCAAATTTTGTAAAAGTTTGGAGGATCAGGTGCTGTAGATAGATTCCGACTCTGAGGTTTCAGTTATAATCCTTTGGGGGAGATGTGGTGCACCATGGGAGTTGGTTTAAATCACCAAAGGTTTATCATTGGATAAAAATGGTGGCCAATTGGTGAGGTATATTTGGCATGAAGCCAACTTCTTAGCAGATTCTCTTACACATGCTTGAAATTCAGAGGACACACTTATCATCTTTGATAGTGTGGGTTCCCTTACTATGGAATTTAAAATTTTTGTTCAAGGGGACGCCCTTGGAATTCACCATTTTAGACCTCCTTGAGACTTCCTTTGTATCTAATGGGTTATTTCCCACTTTAATAAAAATTTAATTTTCAGTTAGTCATATGATAAATGAATAAGTTGTATATAAATTTAATCATCACCAAGCTTTACCTTAAGATTCATCCTTGAAAAAAAATGCAATGGTAGAAACATATTTGATTGGTGTAGATATTTGACAATTTTTCTAAATCTAGAAGAAAAATTCTATTTTTTTTAGAACAAACGCTTCCTAATAAAATTACTAGTGAAACTATTCAAAAAATTAATTTGGATAACTATGATAAAAATTAAAAGGATGCACAATATTTCTCTACACTCATGACAGCTATAATGGAGTAATTTTTTTAAAATATTCATGATAATATTAATGCCTTACAAATGATATATAACATAAAATGTCTTTATCTATAGTGATAATGGAATTAACAAAATAGAGTGTTTAAATAATTTTTTCATTAAATGATGATAGAATTAACCTCACTATACAATCAACTAATAAATATGATTTTATATGTAAAATATATGGAATGGATTGGTTCACCTATAAAGATTTTTATGGCCACATATTTCGTTCTACAATCAATTTTGGAAAGGTTCTGAAATATTTTCTTTAATTCCAATATAAGTGTACTCTGTAAACCATTACATGATCTTATCAATATTTTGGGAATTTTTGTAAAGACTTGGGAACTCTAGATTCAAATTTCATGTTAATGGTATAAAAGGAGATGTATAGAGTTAATTGTAATAATGAAAAAAGAGGATGGGGAAATAAATGATAATGATTTCATTAGGACAAAGTTATCCATTAAAGAAGAAATTATACGATTACCTAAAGGGTGTCAATAATCCACATAGTGTTTCCTCTTAAGGTATGCATGTTATAGAATTTATTTATTTTATGGTATATGATTCCAATTGTATATTTTAAAATTTATTTAAATATATAAGACAATATAAAAAAAAGAAAATTAATAAAATTAATTATCAAAATTAAAGTTGATATAAAAGCGATAGAGAGATGGTGTTTTTATATTGGAGATTTGGATAAACTAGGGTTTATTTAATATTTTATAAGATGTATATTTTATCATTAGTACCTTCAGAATATCTAGTAAATAATGGTTGTTTAAATTAATTTATATGGATATTGAATCACATAACAATGATTTGTTTAGTTCCATAACATGGTTTAATGGGAATACATTCTTAAAAGATAAAAAATTATGAATCAAACTATTATATGTTTAATGTGAATTTTACTTAATATCATAAGGTATTAATGATTTATTAAAAATAATAATTCAATTAGATATCTTATTTCATAGAAAACATTAGATGGAATAGGATCACAGGGATGAAATGATTCACTTAGGTAGAATTATATATTGAAAATAGAAGTAAACATTATAAAATTTGATGTTGTGAAGTTAATGAGTTTGAATAAGTTCCTAAGATTGAATATTTATGAATATGATTCCTAAGTATCACCATTATTTAGACTCGCTAAATTGAGATATATTTATCAAAAAATATTTTAGTGTGAGGGTTTTATCTAATCATCAAATTTAATTTTTATATATAATTAATATAATGTAATATGTAAAAAAACCTAGAAATTATATAAAAACTATAGATTATCTAGAAAGTTTACATATAAGGTATGTTAAATTGGTGTTTATTTTTGTATTTTTTAATATTCTTAAATATTTGAAGAATGCTGAAATGTTTTTTAGTAATGGAAACCTCCATTTTACCATTACTCATATTAGATAAATGAATGTATATATTGATATATATTTCATGAAGTGTAATGATCATTAAACACTTAAATTAAAACTTTTATTTTATCCATAACAGATGTTCGATATGGATTTTTATACGTTATGATGAAATGTTATTTTTAGCAAGACTTAGATTATTTTATAGAGATACAATAATATTCTCATGAGTAAAAAACCAAAGCATATGATTCTTTTTATGTACCGAAAGACCCACTATGCATACCACATGAAGTCACATACAAATGTATTTGGTAAACTAGGGGGTGTATGAATCATATCTGAGTCCCCAATATTTGAGGGTGGAGAGATACCTACCAAAAGATTATTCAAAAATTCATACCCTATATACAAACATATTCATATATATTTGGATATTATAGAGATTTATGGGTATTTATCCGACTGTGTCGTCAGTTGGAGATTAACCAATATTGGATTTTTCCTCTCGTTTGATGTGTATGACATCATGGTACATGATTGAGATAGGTTTAGTGAGTGTGTAGGTACACCTATATTACATATATATATATATGTATCTTGAAAAGGGACATGTGATGTATTTATCCATATAGATTAATACATGGGAGGTATTTATTGATCAGTTATGTCTACACTATGATAGTCGAGAATAGATGATTTAGATATATTGGATTCAGATGCTCCATATAGCATAATAACTCAATTTCTTGTCTAATTGGAAAATATGAGGATAAATATTTTCATATGATTATAATCGGTGGACTCAGGTATATAGATACATTTGTCTGATGTTGATCAATCCAGAACCCTTTATAGCATTAGAAGAAGTGACACTTTGATATAGGTCGATAATTTCTTACATTTATGGATCCAGATATTAATATTTTTTTGTTAACATTACAAAGGAATGTAGGTTCAAAAATTTTGGTTGACTAAATGGGGATTGAGTTTGACTCAAACATACACTATAAAAGTAATTTCTAGTAAATCCAAAAAGGTTTGGGATTGGTATTCACATGTTATTTTATATGATGCGATATAAGGTGAAGATGTGTAACATACCAAGATTTTATGAAATATTGTTTTCTAATTAAATTTAAATTATTAAATTACTTTAATTAAATGAAACATTGAGTTTATATTATTCTAAACACAACATTGGGTTTATCTTTCAGTACACACAACACTGAGTTTTAATGAAATAACATTATACCATTAAAAATATTAATATTTAAACATGAAAATTATAACATATCCATCATAATTGTGGTATGAATATAAATAACTGCATTTAAAAAAATATATTTTTGTAGGACTTAGATAAATAAAATATATTAATAAATAAGTACTTAGTTTTTTAAGGTATTTATACACTTCAAAAAATATTTTTTTCTAAAAAAATATTTTTTATTTATTTTCATAAGAAATTAATGAAATTAATTTTTAAATATTTTATAAAAAATGTGTTAAAATAAAATTTATTTTTGAAATAACCATGTTGAAAGTGTTATAAAAATAATATTTTATAATTTTTTTAAAGGATTAATTTCTAGATGAATAAAAAATACCGATTTTTAATAAAAAACGTCATTTTTTGTTTAAATAATCTACAAGATCCATTTTATTTTATGATGGTTATAAATGAAAATTTAGATAAATTATATATTTATTAATCCAATTTACATCATTGAAATCATTTTTATATTGAATTTTGATATTAAAAATTGATATACTTATGGAAATTTTCTCTTTGGACAAACGCTTTTTAGTCTCATCCATGAGTTTAATTTTAAATTAAAATTGTCCATTTATATGAAAGGAATGGGGAAAAATGGATTCCATATTTTTAGTAGGAATAATTGATATTTTCTAATATGGTAAATTTAATTTTTGACCACTATGAATAGTGAAAATAATTAAAATTAATTACTACAGTTAAGGTAAAAAGAGGGATACTGTGGGTTAAACTAAAAATATAAGAGTTTAAAATTGTATAAAACTTGACCAATTCGTATTTTCCAGACATATTTCATTCTTATATCATATATTTATTGATTATGGTCCATTTTTAATCATTATTTTATGTCAAAAAGTAGGGTTCAATTTTTTTTTTCAAAAATCCCTAGTCTGTCCTCTCACCCACTTATAAAAGGCCACCCATCTCCTCTCATATCCATATGTAAAAAATAGTTTTGATCAGAAAATAATTACCTAAATACATTTATCAATTCCCTCAAAACATAATATATTACTTTTTTTGATCATAAATCCATCCTATGAATTCTTATCATGCAAACCTAAATATATTACCGGAATAAGAGTTAACATTCTTAAATGGGTGTTTTTTATTTTATTTCTTCCACCAACTCATTAAAAATATTATTAAAACATAATAATATAATATCCTTAGTGTACTAACTATACTAAGACTTTATAATGTTAAAGTAATGACCTATATCTTTCTCATATTCCCTCAAATGGGAAATGATAACTTCTCTCGTATATACGAAGGACTATCGCCTCGTGAACCGATTTAATTCATTTTCAATCAATACATTTCATGGTTCATTGTGACAATCGATATGATTTATTTATATAATTATTAAAAAAATAATTATTCTAGAGATATAATATCAACTAAACCTTTTTTAAATTCCATTCTGTGGGATATACCATATCGTTGATTGTGTGTACGGTGGACTACCACCTCGTGAAGCACTGTGATTCATTTTTCACAAACACATTACATGGTAGGTAATATGGGATAAATTTAAGGGATATATGGGATATTTATGATATCATAATGAATCTATAAATTTAAATTATTATTTAACTTTCCTTTATTCCATCTATTAAATGAAAATGTAAATATCGTTCATGAGTACGTACGACCTACTGTCTCTATATACGGTGCATTTCTGTTTTTTTTATATCTGAATTTTATGGTCGAATATAAATATATATAATAAATATGCATGGTTTTATAAAATTATTAATATTCTAGATATGATGGAAAAATTAACAATGTAAAAGTACTAGAACTAACAAATCAAAATCTTAATGAAAAATGTGGCAGTTAACATCGAAAAAAATTTGATTTTAATAAGGGATTATTTTAAAAGAGTGTAGAGACGTTATAAGGGTATCATATTTGATATTATATGTATGTGTATTAATCTTAAGTATATTTATTTTAAATTTAAATTTTTTATACATGATTCATTAATATGCATGAAGGAATTCACGACATAGAGTAAGGGATTTCTCATCTCACTTTTACTACCATGGGACATATGCCATATTCACCACTTGTCTCTTTTATATTTTTTATGTAATACCAATTAATGTAGTTTATTATTATTATTAGGAAAATTATTTATATTTACCTATCCATTTTATGTTAACTATTTCATGGGGTATACGATGCAACCGTTACTAAAGTGGTAAGGGTTTTATATTAAAATGTAATTGTTTATCATGATTTTCCATTATTAAGTTTCCAATGATAAAATTTCAAGATATACCCATCAATAATCACCATTAAATTTCTTATTAAATAGATATTTATTAATAATACATTATTTTCTTTTATTTTTCTCTCTTTAAGTACTCAAGAGATCAAAAAATATGTTTTTAAGGAAAAATCAACTATATTTCTCTCTTCGACCAAAAATGTTTTTGTTACATATCCTTATTTTCTATAAATTTTTTAAAAAAGGTTTTTAAAATCATCTAATGATTTTTTAAATATATTTTTCCATGTTTTACTTTTTAAAAAAAGTAAAGGGAATATTATTTTTATTTTTGTGAACATGGCTCTTTTGACATTTACTTACAATATAAAAGGAATATTTATTTTAACTTGTATGACATGAATGTAATTTTATACCATCATTGCTAATAAACATTTTAATGAATACTTTATAAAATTTCAATGTTATTACCAAATAAAATTCTTCCAATATTATTTTTCAAATATTATCATTTAAAAAAAGTGATTTCAAAATTGAAAGGATATTTTTCTCAAGAATGTTTTATCATATTTCTATTTATCAATAAAAATAAAATTTTGGGTTATTTATACTTAGTTAGTGATCTTATTTAATTATTACATCCTTTTTATTTCGCATGCTAGTTAGTTTTTATATTGAATAAGTTTTTATGAAACCTATTTATTTTTCATTGGTTATTCTATGGTGAATTAATGAAATGTTTATGAAACTCGTTTTATATACACATGTTATTATATGATATTATTATGAATGTTTTATTATATTTTGGAAATAATAAGTATGGTTTTAATTATGTGATGGGTGAGATATATATATACCTATAATGAATCTAGTAATTCTTTATATCTCATGAGATAATGATTAGAAACAAGTATATGGGCTTGATCAATTATGAGAAAAATGTTTGAGTCCTAATCCATCATAGGAAACTAGGGACTTGTCCTGATACACAATGCTATTGTTCATAGTAGTTAAAATTTATATATGAAATGGGTTTCTATATTTTTATTAGTTCCATAAATTTTTGACACAATATTATGGTTCATGAATGGTTTATCATGATTTCTAACTCTTACAGGATATGTTTTTTTGAAATGGTAAATTTTTATTCCATGACTCATATTTATGATCTTTGATATGTTAGGTATGAAATTTCTAAGTTATATTCGAGGTTACTTACCCTTATGATTATCTTATGATTTCGTATGATCATATATTCATATCTCCTCTAATCACACTTACTAATAATCTAATCTCACACTTTCTTATATTTCTATCCAAAATTTATGAAGAATTGATTAAGTAGGGTATATCTAATTAGAGTAATATGTGGGAAGATATTTTAGTGACATATGAAGATATTTCATGAAATAAGAAGATTTTATTTTTAGCCTCTAATGCCACTAAAATATTATGGTCATCAGGAATGTTTTTTCATAATGTAATGAATATTCATCTAAAAATATGTAATATTACTATATGAAAATCATGGGTCATTATAGTTCATATCATATAATAGTTTTATTCAAGATTTATTTATTAGTAATAAAAAAATTTAGATAAATCCCATTAAAGAATTATAAGTATAAGATAACATCATAATGTTTTGTTGAGAAAGATATTATGTGGTTCACATAGAAATACATCCCTATATGGATACTATATGTGGATATGATTATAGAAAAGAAGAATCTAAGGGTAATAAATTTTAAAAAGGTGTGTCGGTATTGACTAGAGAATTACCCAACACACAACAATGGTCCTTACTACACACCTTTTTGGACACTTAGGGGTGATATGATTTGGTTAATCCACATTTTCTTGGCAAACCATTATAAAGGATTTGAATAGATGATTATCATATATGAAATAGGGAAAACATATGTTTTCATAGATTTAAAAGAATCCATCATGATTTAGACATTTTATAAATTATTCTTCACGACTCCCCGTTTTCCTATTATAAATAGTCTTGTTTAAACTCAGATTTTAAGTTTTAGTCAATGGATAAAACCAGGAGAAATCATGTTAACATTTAATATGATTGAAAATTTTGTGTTTATGAGAAAAAAAATTGAATAATGACTATAGATAAATATATTATGATAATGAGTAATCAGCTATCATGATATATTATTAAAAGCATAAACATTAATGGGTTTCCTAACACATAAAATAGGAGGAAGATGGATTTTTTTGAATGTTTTTGTCATAACTAAACATTGAGGAAATAATATTCAGATTCGTAATCTTCAAGAATGTGGGAGAAATAAACAACAAGAATATATCAAATAAAGGGAAGATTTGTTCTTTGTGGAAATGAAGGTCATATATAAATGACTTTACAAAGAATTTAATCTCTTCTATAGGGAACATGAGAATTATCCAAGTGAATGAGCTAATCCAAGAGTTAAATTATAGAACATATAAGGAACTATTCTATGTCAAACATTTAAGTATAAGGATTAAATTATTTATTTATTATATTTTAGGGATCATGTTGTAAATTTATTTTTTATAATTAGTATTTGGGTCGTAAGAATCATAAAACTTCTAAATATTATTTTAATTTTGGAGGAATATATTTCTACATGTAAGATAAAATTAATAGTTATGTATACTATCATGGGGTAATGATTTTATTTTTGATAATAAATTTGAAATACTATACAAACCATTAAAGTTTTTATGTGATGGAAATTTATCATGTTTAAGAAATTTTTTGGAGATAATTATAGAAATACAAACCTTTGGATTTTTTCATGATTTAGTGACATTTTATTTTATATGGATATTAAAAAGATATTATTCCATACAAGGTATTAAAACAATGAATTTGTAGTGATGTCATTTTGTCTTTAAAATTCCCCTTCTATATTGATTGATTTAATGAATAAAGACTTTTGATATTACCTTGATTGGTTTGTGGTAATATTTATAGATGATATTATTATATACTCTATGAGAATAGAAGATCATGGAGATCATTTGAGTAATATTCTAAGGACCATAATTAAATAAAAATATATATTAAAAATATATGAAGTTTGAAATTTTTCTTCATAAATTTTTATTCATGGGATATATAATCTCATGTTAAGGTATTTAGGTGGATTCATTAAATAGAGATGTTATTGAATGTTGGTCCAGAACAAACATGGTGACTGATATCCAAATATTTCTTGGTTTAGTTGGATATTACTAAATAATTATGGATAGTTTTTCATGCATGTCATGATTAGTGACAAAGTTAACATGAAAATGAGATAGTTTTCTTTGGATAGGTGAATGTGGGAATATTTAAAAGGAGATAAAGAGAAAGTTGGTCAATGAACCTATCCTCACACTACCTTGTAGTGGAGAACAATTTGTAATCTACTATTTTAATAAAAAAAAGTTATTTGGGTTGGTTGTCATCTATATGATACAGTTATAGAATATGCCTCATGAAAATTGAATGCTCATGAGAAAAATTTCCCAACTAATGATTATGGGTTATTAGTAGTATTTTAAAATGTTAAATATATAAAAGAATTTATTAAAAGAGAAATTTGTGATATTTATGCTGACCAAATAATTTTAAAGTATATATTTACAAATAACGAGTTGTATATTCTATAAAGCATATGGTTGGAGTTTATCAATTATTATTAATGAAATATATATATATATATTACCACTTTGGGAAGATGAAAAAGGATGCCAGTACATTAAGTGGAATGGACCATACAAGCTTATCCATGATGAGGATCAATAAATATACAATATTTCTTAATTTTAAAATGATGTACATAGAGATATATAAGGAAGGAGAAAGATATTATAATTCCCAAATAAGTGTTATATAATCTATCCATGCAAGGATTAAATAGGTGTGGAAGGAAGATGTGGGGTTGTAGATGAATGTTAGAAATGCTCTCGAGTTTAACAATTATTATGATGGAATGATAAGGTTAAGGAAGAATTTATGTGTTTCATACATATCTTAATTGAAGAAGTATATATTGTAGGATTCACATATTTATTCATCAACTGTTCATCCAAGGAGTTCAATAATGCACAGAGATTTGAAATAGTATTTCTAGTTGGATTGTATGAAGAGATATATTATAGAGTTTGTATATCAATGTTTGGTATTTTTGAAAGTTTAGGCTAAGAGACAAAATTATAAGGGGATGTTACAATTGATACCCATAACAGAATGGGAAAAACATCATTATGGATTTTGTTATTAGACTTACCAAAAGTACTAAAGGGAATGATGCTATTTATGTTGTATTCTATCTTATTACAAATTCATCACTCATCATTAATATGAGATAAGAAATATCTATTTATCATAATTCCAAAAATACATGTTAAGGAAGTTGTAATATTATATAGTGTAATACATTTAATTGTATCTGATCAAGATATGAGGTTTTCTCAATGTTCTAGTGAATTCTTCAGTTGGTTTTGGAGACTGAGTTATGTTTCATCATATCATATCATCCTTAGGCTGATGGTTAGTCTAACAGAATAATTCAAACCCTATAGTATATACTGATATATTTTTATATTGATCTTAATGGTTATTGGGATCATCCAATTTATCTAATTGAGTTTTGTTTAAACATTATCATTCACTTAATGTTAAGATTGATCACTTTAAATACCAATATGGTATGAAGTGTAGATCTCTAATGTGATGGAATTATTTTGAATAAATAATGATAATAGGGAGTGAGAAAGAAGAAGAAATGGAATATAAGGTTATATCCAATCAAAAACAAACTGTGGAAACTCTGAATTGGCTAAAAAGGTATGATTACAATCACTGACATGGTATTTAATTTGAATCCCATGACAAGGTATTTCTTTGGATGTCTTCATGGAAGAAGGTTATGTGGCTTAGCAATAAGGGACAGTTAAGACCAAGATACATTGGTCCTTTTTATATTCTTGATCATATAGAGACAATAAATTATAGTTTGATGTTTCCAAAAAATAGCTCTAAAATTCATGCTGTGTTCCATGTATCTGTCCTATGAAAATACATACATGATCCTTCACATGTACTGAAGTTGAAGGTTTTATTGTTAGAGAAGTATATATACTATGAGGAAAAAAGGTGGAGATTATAGATCCTTGAGATAAAGTGATACAAAATAATAAAAATCTCACATTCAATGTTTTATGGTTTAACCAACAACTTTATGAAGAGACATGAAAAAATTAAGATATAATGAGAGAAAAGTATCCTCAATAATTTTTGGTAGAGTAATGAAATTTTGAGGGTTAAATTCAATTTAAGGTGGTATAATGTAACACCATAATATTTTATGATTTTCTTCCCAAATAAAATTAATTTATTAAATATCTTATGTTTAACCAAAAATAATGTTTTTCTTACACTACACACCCACACACTAATTTTAGCTTTCGTTACTCAAGACATTGAGTTTTAACAAAGTCATATTCTACTGTTAAAAATATTATAATTTAAACACGAACATTGTAACCTTAAATTTAAAATTGGTGGTATGAAAGTAATAAACACATTTAAAAAAATATATTTTTAATTGTTTTTTATAATGAAAATAAATTGATAAATAAGTACCTAATTTTTAGTAACATATTTATACACTTCAAAAAATTCTTTTTTCTCATAGAAGTGATTTTTATTTATTTTTATATGAAATTGATAAAATTAAATTTTGTTAATTTTATAAAATTAATTTGATAAAAAAAACTCAATTTTTGAAATCTTAATGTTTAAATTTTCTGATAATGAATTTTTGAGAATTTTCTGAAAAGATTAGTTTTTTGATATATAATAAAAAATACATATTTTTATTAAAAGATTTCATTTTTTAAATAATTTATAAGATAAATTTTATTTTAGTATGGTTATAAAAGTAGAAATAGTTAAATTATATATTTATTAATAAAATTTAGGCAATTTAATTGAATTTTATATTGAATTATGATATTAATACATTCTATAGTTATAAAAATTTTCTCTTTGAAAAACTTCTTTTTCATCATATCTGTGGGTTTAATTTTAAATTAAATTATTCCAATTATTTGAATTGAATTTGAAAAAATCATTTCAAAGTTTTAAATTATAATAATTAAAATGATCTAATATTGTCAACATAATTTTTTAAAATTATGAATAGTGAAAATAGTAAATATTTATTTTTGCGGTTAAGGTAAACACTGGTTTACCAAAGGTTAAACTAAAATGATAAGGGTTAAAAGTGACCAGAAACCTATTAAATTATTATTTTATGTATTAATTTCGTCTTTATATCATATAATAATCTATAATGGTATATTTTGGGATTTTTTTCATGTGGAAAATGTGGTTTTACTTTATTCTTTTCAAAAATTCCAAATCTGTCCTCTCGCACACTTATAAATGACCACCCACTATCCTCTCCACTTAGCACTTCTAAAACCAGTTGGATCCAAAATTACCAACCCAAATATATTTTTTACTTCCCTAAAATCATCAGAGAGTCATAGGTTTCGTCATAATTCTATCCTAGCCAGGCTTTTGGTTCTAACATAATGATATTACAAGAAGAAGATGTAATGTCCTTCAATGAGAATTTTTATTTAATTTATTGTCCCAACTTTTTAATATATTTCAAAAATATGATAATAAAATAACATATGTATTTTACTTATACTAATATGTTATTATTTTTGGGTTACTACCTATATCCATATCCTCTATCTTAAAAAGGGATATAATAACACCACTCATGTGTACAGCGAATTACCGCCTCATGAACTGATATAACTCATTTTCTATTAATACCTCTCATGGTGGGGTATTATCATGGATATAATGAATCTGTATATATCATAATTGAAAAATAATTATACCTATATATATATATAATATCACATATACCATTTTTATATTCGAGTTAATGGGATATATGATAATATCGATAGTGTGTTTATGGGACTACCTCCCCACGAAGCGAAATGATGTGTTTTTCAGTTACAATTTACATTGGATTAATAGAGGGAAAATTTAATAAATATATGTGAAATTTATGAAATAATAATTATTATAGAAATATAAATTATTACTTACCTTTCTTTCATTTTATCCATTAAAATAAAATGTATATATCATTTGTGGATATATACAACCCACTGTTTCTATAAACAATGAATTTCACTTATTTAACTCCAAATTTTATAGATGGACATAGATATGTATATAAATAATTTATATGATATTTATAATACTATTAACATTATGGATAATATTTAAAAATTATCAAATTATATGAAACAAAACCACTAAACCAAAACCCCCATAATAAACAAAACAATTAACAATCAGAAATAATAATTTTAATAAGATATTATTGATATAATATTGATGAAAAGTTATAAGTGGATCATATTTGATATTATAAGTATGTTTATGAAATTTATATTGAATTATTTTAAATTTAAATTAATTATACTGGAGTTTCTAATCTGTATGAATGAAGTTGAGAATTAATTTAAGAGATTTCTCATCTCACATTTACTTTTGTGGGACATATTCCATATTCATGATATATCTCTTTTATGTGCCATATATAATACCCATGAATAGAAGTTATGTTGAATATTAAGAAAATTATTTATATTAACATATTTATTTGAGCATCTATAATTGATGCGTTTTATGATTCAAAAGTTACCAAATTGGAAAGGGTTTTATATTACAATCTCATTGTATATTATGATTTTCTATTATTTAGTTTCTAAAGATGAAAATTATTAATTTACTAATAATAAATTCTCATTAAATTTATTATATAATGGTTATGTCTTGAGAATACTTGAATTCCTTTCATTTTTCTCTTTAGAAATACTTGATAGATAAAACATTATTTCTTTATGAAAAAATAAACATTATTTCTTTCTTCGGTCGAAATAGATTTTCTTCTATATTCCCATTTTATAATAATTTTTGAAAGAAAATTTTTAATATTAGAATTTATTATTTTTATATATTTTTACCCATGTTCATTTTTTTACAAAATGGTTAAAAATTAATCTTCATATTTTTTTTTCGAACAAGGATTTGTTTATTTTTACCTAAAATGTTAAAGGAATATTTTTTAAACTTATATGGAATGAAATAATTTTTGCACCATCATGGACACTATATGTTTTAAAGAATCTATTAAAAGTACTCAATTTTATTTTCAAGGAAAATTATTTCCTTATTGTTTATGAAATATTTTTATTTTTTAAAAAGTTATTTGAAATTATAAATGTTATTTTTAGAAAAAATGTTCAATAGTATTAATATTTATCAATGATAATAAAATTTTGGGTTTCTATTAATTTAATGGGGATAGTATTGAATGATAACATCGTTATTCATTATCTGGATGTTTAATTATTATATCTATTGACTGTTTATAAAACCCATTTATTTTTCATGGGATATGCTATGGTGAATTGATGAAATGATTATGAAACCTATTTTCTCTACATGGGTTATGATGAGATGATATGATGAATGTTTTATTATGTTATGGAATATATAAGTATGGTTTTAATTATTTTATGTATGGGACCTATATTTCCCTATAAGTAATTTAGTAAAGATTTATATCTCGTGATTTAATGATCAGAAACAATTCAAAGGGATTGTTCCGCTATGGGAAACATGTGATGAGTCATGATCCACTATGGGAAACAATTTAAGTGTATTGTTACAATATATTGATAGTATTGGTAGTTAACCTTGACATATTAAATGGTTTTCTAAATTTATAATAGTGCCACATTTTTATGACATAATATTAATTTTCATGATTGATTTGTTATGATTTCTCAAAATTATGTCCCATGTTTTCAAAAATTATAATTTTTATGACATTAATCTTATTTATGATCTAAAATAAGTTGGATATGAACTTAATAAGTTATTTTCATAATCAAATACCCTTATTGTTATATTATTCTTTCATATTACCATAGATTTATATCTCTAATGTTTACCATTGCTGAGTATTTGATCTCTCCCTTTATTATCTTTCCTTACCAAGGTTATAAATAAATGTTTATATAGGGAATCTATTGAGGGGTACTATATGGTATGATATTTATGGGCGATGTTGATTATCTTTCATGATATAAGAATATTGTCTTTATTATCTCCAAAAACACTAATCTATTATGGTCCTTGATCATATATTTGTAAAATGAAACAAATATTCATTTAAAATGATGTAATTTTTTTGTAAGAAAATATTAGGTTTTTATAAGTTGATTATTACTACCTAAAAGTGTTTTGGTTGATATAAAAAGAATGTTTTGGATATGGTTTTAAAAGTTATTTTATACAATACAATATAAGGTGAAACAAAACAATGTCGCTCCTTCATTAGTGCTAGTGGGAGATTGATGGAAATACTCCCTAAAGAACAGAATATATATATTGATATATATGATATATATATAGTGTATCATTTAGGAATAATATTTTGTTTTCCACGAATTATGGTTATATCAATTGTACTCTATTTCATTAATTTTTTTTTTGGGAAGTTGGATCATCCACATAAATATCATTTATTGTAATGTTTTTGATTAAATGTTTGGGTGTAAATTTATATAGTGAATTGAACCATACATCGTATTTATTCGTGAGTTTCAATGAATGAATAAATGATATAGATAATCAAGGAGCATTATTGATTTCTAATATAAATGAATATCATGTGAGGAAAGTTTTGTGTGACTTTTTCAGACTTGGAATGACTTCCCTATACCAAAACATTCTCTTCATCATACTCCTTTTCACTATAATCACTCACTCAAAAATAATTTTTTTATTACCCAATAAATTTAAGGAAAAAGTGAGAAACCAAATATCACACTCAAAATAAGATAACCAATCCATTAAAATGCAAATTCAACTTATCAATATCCCTAAAAAGTTTCCACGAAAGAGAGCTTACCGGAGTGTGAGGCTCTGCCATCAGAAGATCTTCAATCCTCGCCTCCAGCTTGTCCCATGCTTGAATGTAATCCTCGATGCTGATTTTATATTTTGTTGAACCCCCTTATTAAGAGGATATCCTACTTATCAATCAACGTGCCATGTTCCTCATTGAGAGTCACCCCCTTAGGGGACTTTCCATCATTATTTCAGCTTCATCATCAGGAGCATTAATTATCAGAATAGTTTATTCAATTACCTCTTCATCATACTCCTTTTCACTTTAAGATAATAGAACTTCATAGTGGTTTGTGTATCTCACTTAAACATAACTTGATTCAGGAACATACCATTGAAATTCTGTAGAGGTGAGAATATTTTTATTTCCACTTTGGGATCTCACACAAACTCTTCCCAAGTAGATAAAAACTGTTTCTGAATAACCATGGTAAAATGTATTCAAAATTTACTATAATTATCCATTTCATTTTAATTTCATGTTTCATTTATCTTTCATGGGAGATAATGGGATTCAGTTTTATCACATCTCATTGCTTAAAAAGGTATTTTTAATGTACATAGGAATGTAACACCAATATCTTAACATCAACGTATGTATGTTGAGAGAGAATCATCAATAAGACATAATAGTTGAATGCACTTTATAGATTTAAATGTTAATTTATTAGGTAACATCATCTCATAATAATATTTATCAATTTACCTTGAGAAAGACTAAGTTATTTGTTCTTGGATGTAGTCTGAGAATGTTTTTAACATTCAAAACATTTTAGGTTTACCAGGTCACTACCGAAGGATTATAAAAGAATTTTTACACCCGAAAGAACAACACTATGGTAAGATAAAAAATAGAATAACGGTGAAGTGGTTTGGAGAATATGAGAATTATTTCCTAGTATTTAAGTGTCATTTGATAGTAATATCTATTATGATATTAAATGGACAAGATAGGGAATATGATATATATTTTTATGCATATGGGATAGGATTTGGGGTAGTATTTATGCAAGGAAACTGATTCAAGTCATATGGTCCCTGAATATTGAGTCAAAATGAGTGGAATTATCCCACAAATGATCTTTAGTTGGATGTAATGGTTCATGCCTCAAAATTGTAACAGAATTGTCTGATGGGTGAATGATTTTTTATTTATAATTACAATAAGAGCTGTAAATATATATTTTCTCTGTGTAATATAATTCTATTTTACTATACATGGGTTGAATATACACAATACTACTATTTATATATATTATAAACATTGGGGAAAGAAAAATTTATTATTGATGATCTAATTAAAAAGATGCAGTTATAGGTAGCTTAGAAGTCTAGTTCTAAATTGAAGTTCATGGCATAATTCACACGAATTTATATAAGTGTTTAGAAGGAGTAAGAATTGAAAATATGTACTCTTGTATCCATTGTAACCCCTATTCATAACCTATCAATGTGGAGTAATTATGTTGATCTATCATGTATACAATTGAGGTACTTGGTTTATTGGGGGAGCGACCTTCGGAATGAAAAATTAATAGAGATGAGTTGATCTAGGTTTATAGACATGTTTATATTCATATAGGTATGTAAGAGGATAATATATGTGAGTTTTATTCTTAAAATTGAGAACTGAACCTTGGTTTGAATAAAATTTACTATGATATTCATATACTATATTGGTGGACAAGAATTAAGAAAGAGATTGTAAGTTTTACGATGAAATTATACAACTATATGGAGGTGAAGACCAAGAATATATGGCCTATTAGTCTATTACATCCCTTTTTCCATTATGGAATGTATGTGGAAAAATGTTACAAAGTATTTAATTAAGGGTATACTTAGGACACCTCATAAGAGAGACACAATATATGTGATTTCCAATAGGTTAGTAATGGTATCCCATATTTTACCAAATCTTGAGACTTTCAATATCGATGAGTTGGGTAACCTGTATGTTTAGGTGATCGTATTTCTACCCAAGGTGTATCAAAGTATTGTTTCTTATTGAGATCTATACATTACTTAATTCTTATGTAATGACATGAAGTAGGTGATCTGTACTTATGTGTTTTTGAGAACTAATACCACCCATAGATGGACATGAAATATGAGGAAACTATCTAGGTGTTAGAGGACATGTTGAGATAATTTAACACTAGATAATCTAGGGGAAATTGGTCAATAATGATACTACATGAAATAACCAGAGTAAATTATTATTTAAATTCTGTATAAAAGATGATCTATAGAAACCTGGTTAATCACAAAAATACCCAGTTTGATGACTGATTTCTTGATAAGTGGCACATTGGATGGAATCTCACTTAGTATTTTAGGGGTTTTACCATTATGGACTCACTTATTTAATCATTATCATCTTATATTTTATTTCCTTTTATTTTTTCCATGTATATAATGGTTTTTTTGATTCCATATTCCACTACCAAATTAATGTGTTCACACTACAGTAATGTGGAATTCACTACACAACCAAAAATATGTGTTCCTCACCCAAAAAATTGAAGTCAATCATAGATGTTCATTTATTAATCCATTATATGAATAAGGTACATGAAAATTTAATGTAAATAAAGACAAAAACATGAGATTTATAATATCCACATAATTAGGTCTGGAGTAACAAATAGACAACCCCATCACCTTAATTGAACAAGGAATATACCTCCACTTTAGTGGGTGGTCCTACACAAAGTCCCACTATCTGAAGAGAATTTAATTAAGAGAGAATTGACTCACGATATAGATAACACCAAATATGAATGAATAATGCATACCAACAAAATTCAATATAATAACATAAATTAAAATTTGGGGTAAAGGTAAATGAAAAAAATATAGAGTCATAACTAGTTTATAATTCAAGGATGTATGTCCTAGAACCAGTTTAATAGTCAAACTAAAGTATACACATTAAAAATATAAACATTTTATAACTATAAATAAAGTTGGGAATGATCGTCAAATTACTAAAAAATTATAATATTTAAATGTAAGATAATCATTTATGAATAATTCATAAATAAAAGCTGGCTATAAATCCTTTTTAGAATTAACTAACATTCTGGAGATTACATACTTTTGAAAATAAATTCTTCCATATTCAATCTAGTATAAACTCATTGATATCATATATAAAATTTTAATTTCTAATTTAAACTATTGATCAAATAAATGTAGTTTAAATATTATTCTTAAATAATATCTTAAATAATGTTTTCTTTTATGTTGAACATTTTAAAATTATTTTTATGAATAATTCATAATCATAAATATAGTCACCTTTTATAGATTGACATTATATATGATATTTATAAACCATTTTGAAAAAAAATTATATTCATTATAACCACATTATTTAGATATTACAAAGATGCAATATAGTTTTAGGTAAAAATATTTTAATACACTACATTTTGATATATAAAATTTATAAATAACACTAATATTGAAATAATACTTATAATAAAAACTTTTTAATATGAAATTATTATTTATATTAAATGTTTCAGAAACAATTATTGTATTAATCACGAACATTTTATAGTCAAATATTTTATAAAACAACATTATATATATATTATTAAAATTCTATAAAACCATTTACTAATTTATAAACAATTTATAAATAATCCATTTAAATTATTAATTGAATTTACTTTATAACAAATCAAAATAAAGAAATTTTACATCGAAAAAATAAAATTAATAATTATGATTAAATTATAATTTAAAATAAAATATTCTTTTGAAATTTTGCTTATTTTTTAATTTATAACCCTTAATAAATTACTTATAATCGTTTCAAAATAATTTTTTTATATAAGAAGGCATTCCAAATAATTTGGTAAAATGGGTTTCAAATGATATTATTATATAATTTGATTTTTTTTGATAAATTTTTAATAAATATTTATATAATTAATTATAAAAAATTACAATTAATTAATATATATACTAGTTATAAATTAAAATATTCCAAATTACATTTTTCTATGGATTTTAAACATTTTTTAAATCATAAGTGGTATAAATTTATTTTTGAAATTTTCATGTACCCTTGTTCATAATCCATAATCCGCATAAGGGTAATTTTCTATTATCATTACACATACACTTTTTGTAAGTATAATCTCTTAGTACACCTACAAAAACACTTGTGTGTAATGGTAAAGGGATTTTACAGTTATGTGAACAACCCCTATAATGGTAAATATGTGATTAACTTTATGTTAATATCTTATGTACAAGTAGTTATTTTTATATTCTAATTTCCAATTTCTAAAATATGTGATTTGAACATTAAAAGAGCACAATGAAACCATTAATTATTATCAAGTTAATATATTAACTCTATCATTTTTTGGAACAAAATAATTAATTTAAAATTATTATCATATTAAAAAATCAACTAAAGGTAACCAGTAACATATGATATATCCATTTTTTTCATAAATAGAGTTAAATATATGTTAGTTTGATGAGGAAGATCACACTAATACCATTATCATCTTATCAAGTATCATCACATGATCATTTAGAAGTGAAATAATAATGAAACATGAATGAACTATCCTCAAACAAAAACTACAGACATCTAAACTAAAATTCCATAACAATATATAAAAACTATTTCTATATTCCATAGATTTATTCTACCTTGATGTAGGAAAAATATTCCAAAAGTGTCACTAAAGAAGTAGATAATGATCTCATTTATACAAATTTTGTACAAATTTCTCTAGACACCTGTCTCAATTGAAGTACTCTATTATACCTGCAGAGGTTATAACATCTTCAATGTGGGTGATTAACAACTATGGGAGTAAAGAGATCTTATATAGGGTTTCATATAATGTGTAGATTTTAATAGAAGGGATCTAATCCCTTAATATATTCATTTATTATTCATTAAATTTCACGAATTATATAATAAATTTTCAATGTATCTATATAAATTTATTCCAAATTATAAATATTTATTGAATCATATTCATTGATTATTCAAGCCATTTAATCCATTCACAATGAATTAATATTGAAATAAAGATGCATTGTAATGAGGTTTAAAATTTATACATTATTCCATAATTAAATAAAGTTATATATATATATAATATACATTTTATTATAAATACTCAACAAAATGTATATCATTTATCCTTTTATGTACATTTCAAATAATATCTTCACATCCTTAGAAACAATTTCAAAGTTTTATTCATCATTTATAGTAAATAATATGTCATCTAAATAAATAATAACAATAATAGACACATATTTATTATCTTTTATGTAGACATTGTTCATCCAATCATCTCTTTCTGATATTCAACCTCTCCCAAAAAAATTCCATGTTAGAATCCCAATCTTTTAGGGCTTGTTTCAACCTATATGAAACCACTTTTATTGTGAAAACATAACTCTAATATTATCTATGTACGATCCCATATGGTTTCTAATTGTAAATATCCTATTATAAATCACCATTGATTAAATAATAATTCACTTCAATTTGAAATATCTCACATTTCCTTTATAAGGAAATATAATGAAATATTATAATAGCTTAAATCATATAAACTAGTGAAAAGGTTTCATCAAAATAAACTCCTTCAACCTATGAATATCATTTGTCCCATAATTTTTTATTATTTATCACTATTTCTGAATTTTCATTATAACTATTTCAGAACACCCACTTTATTCCTTTAACATTATTATCATCATGCGTGGTAAATTACTCCAAAGTCTCATTATTTTTGATTTTTTCTAATTCATCATTCATATCATCAACTTAATGTTGATTATTTTGTGTTTTTTTAAATACCATTAAGTCTAAAATTAGTTAATCATGACCTATGAGATAATATCATGATCTTATAATATTTTTTATCTTATAATATTGATCTCTAAAGATATTTTGAAGCTTCAACTTTCTTCTCAAGGTTGGATGAGACGTATTTTATTGATATTTATCACTTGAAATAAATAAATATTCTTATTCAATCTATACAATTTCAATACTTTCATAGCTATATGAAATTTAATTATGGTATTTAATAATAATGACATAATCAAAAATTTAAGACCATGTATCTTTATTTGTGTCATCCTTCTTTGAATATTCCAAAATATCATCATTAGCTGTAAGAACAATTATTTCATTCTATTTGTTAAAATAGGGATATCCCCTTCCATTTTGGGGATATAAAATGGATATTACAACAACTTATCATGCCCTAAAGATATCCAAATTTTCATTTTTTTCATGGTTTTAATAAAAGTGATTCCAAATACATGAAGATACTTCATACATATAGATTTTTTACAAAATATTTAATAAGGTTTCATATATGAATTCACTATTTATAAGAAATAATTTTAAATGTGAACCTATGCACCAAAAGATTTCCTCCACAAATATTAAGACATATCATGCTCCACTATCATTATATGAGATATTTCAATCAAAAATATGTTCCTTCACTCATCCACACCATTTTTGTGGCATGTATCATTCACAAATTTCTTTTCATATGGAATTATATTCAAAATATTTTTCAAATTTATCATTTTTAAATTCAGTTCTATTATCTATCTAAATCATCTTAAGAGAAAAACATAACTCCTTTTCTATATCTTTTCAGAAACATTTAACAATTTTAAATGTTATAAATTTCTTAACTTCATTAGTTGGTTGTTTCTTTCTGGGTCTCACACAAATTTAAATGAATGAGCACTAAATACTGAGAAGATTTAATCTCTACCATCTTGTAAAAATATTAAATGATCCCCTCCTTTGTAATCTTGAGCACATAAAGCCTCTATCTTTTTTTATGAAAGGAACATCATAAAAATACTCCATTTAAATAATCATTTTAATATACTTTTTCAATGATAACCAAGTCTTTGATTCCATAATTCTTTCTCTTTATTCATACATATATAAAATGGATTTTTAGCATAACCAACTTGGAAAAAATTTTATTTAGTATGTTGTCCCCAGTTACAATTATTCTCTTATCAAGGATCATAACTAAGAACCCATCCTTCCTCAAGGCCACTTAATTTATTTTATAACAATACTTAAAGACAATCAAATATTTTTTTATTAGTATCTCAATAAAAAGAGTGTTTTTGGATTTAATATTTTTTCCCAATAATAGTTAATAGTACTCCATTAATATATAGTGATAAATCATTTTGAAAATTCATGCATCCAACATTTCACCTCAAAAAATCAATCAAGAGTATTAAATATATTTCATATGTTGAGAGAATCCACTATCCAAGATCAATGGACTTTCTCCTTTTGATGTTATATGTTCCACTTCCACAAATATGGATTTTTTGGTTTCTTTTCTCTTTATATTAAGAATATTTAGAGTATTATAAATAGTATTTTTTAGGATAATAGAATGATGATATATAAATTTATATTGTTATTAGGTTGGGCACACCTTTTAATATATAACATAAAAAATATCAAAATTATTTTGTGTTTTCTTCTAGAGTATTTAACCTATTTCAGAACTTCCTTCTTTTGAGAGGGATGACTCCCCATTATACCTTATTTCTCAAGAATTTTAAGAATATTATGATATTTGTAGTTGAAAAAATAATTTTTTTGATAGGACCAAATCATTTATAGTATAAAAAATAGGAATGTATTTCATTACAAACAATTTATATCAAAAACTATATTAATGACTTCCAAACACCTTCTGATTAATAATTTTTACTCATTGTAAAAAAGAATATTATTGAAATATAGAATAATTTTTCTTCATATTATACTTCTTATCACCCATTCTAGATTCATAAATTTCACAATGTTTTTAATTAATATTTGTTTTCCCATAAATTATGAATTTTTGATACTCATTTTATTTAGAAATATATTTAATCCTTCTAACTCTATTATTCTTATCTAACACCTTTTGAAAAATTTCAATATTAACATAATTATAGTTAGATAATTATTATATATATTTTTGTTCTTATTACTTATTTAAACACTTTTAATATTCATGAATATAATTTTGAAAAATATTTCTTGATAGATTCAGTTATTCTTCAATACTAATCAACTTCCTTTGAACAAGATCAATATCTTCATCCACATCATTAAACTTTTGATCTAATATAATTTTTACGGTGTTCTAATCATCAAGAAAACTCATCAAAATTTGTATATCATTCAAAAGATTATGTTTTTCTTTAACATAAACTAATTATTTATTATTCAATGACCGATCGTCATTTTTTACCTACCTATTTTATTTTTCCACGCTTCCTGATATTTGAGAGAAAGTCTCTCAATTCCCTTTTCAGTATAATATCCATTTTTGATTCCACATATAAACTTTTAAAATTGTTGCATTAATCAGAGGTAAAATTATCACTAATCATATTTCATAGAATAATGTTTTCACTAATATCACCTTCATTATCAACCTCTTATTATTAACCATTAAATAAACCTTTATAGAACATATATAATAAGTTCCTTTTTTTTGTTTTTTTAAAAGTTAATACAATTTATTATATAAGATTATTTCTTTTTTTTTGGTGAATTATTCTTGAAAATATTATCAATCATTCAACTTACTTATTATTAGGTTTAATGTTTTTTTTCATTTTTTGTATAGTTTTCTACAGACTATTAAAAACCCCAAAATTAAAATATTTATATAATAAATTCTATTTTAACATTCCTTTACCTATTCTATCATTTTTATATATATGATAAATTATTATATCAAACCTTTTATCCACATATAAATTTTAATTTAAATATATGGGTTCACTATGTTTACAAAAAAAATCATAATTTTATCAAGTTGTATTTCTTTCACGGAAATAAAATTTTCATCTTATCATTTCTATAGCATTATATTTTCTCATTTTATAATTAATAAGTTTAATTTTAAAATAATCAATACTAATTTTACATGTATAATTTTTTTCTAAATTAGATTCGTTTCCATCAAATTTATCAGGTAAGAAACATAAGATATTATCTACAATAGTGGAGTTTTCCACATTCTCACTATAAAATTTCATTGTACTTACTTCTTTATTTACACTCCTGAAGAATATTTTTATAGTATCATCATCATTCATATGATAATATTCATATTTAAGTATCTAAAACAACATATTTTATCACAAAATATTATTTTTTCCATCATATTTGTTCTCTGAATTTTCCCCCATAAATTTTTATTATGTCGGTTCTATTAAAATTTTGAAATACACTTTATAAAGGATAAGATAAAAGAAATTTATATCATAACCATCATTATATATATTATTTTTGTCAACCACTTTTAGGGAAACACTTTTATTATATTGGGGGAATCCATTAGGGATGGTTTCCAAAAATTTCAAACCTAAAGATAAAAGATATGAAAACATTCTATCTTTTGAAACATGATATAATTTTCCTCTAAATGGGGGGAATCAACTTTTTGTTCATTGAATTAAAATTATCCATTTTGGATAAGGTAAATCAATGAAAAATTATTATTCCTCATGAGGGTTTCAAAAATAAATTTTCAAATAACAGATAAAAAACAATGATAACCTTACTCTGATACCAAATCAAAATCCACCTATGGGTGTTTTGTGAGATAACTGTTAGGGGTTACATCAATGATCTAAATTCCATTTGAGTATAATTAAAAAAAATATTTACACTTGTTAAATTGAGGTGATATAATTTTTCTTCACACCCACATACATGCAATCATATGGGAACATCATAGATTTTTAATGTTCACCTCTCAATGATAGGGGGATATTCATTGGTATGAAATAGATTAATCTAGGATAATATTAACCACTAGAATAATAATGTGATTACAAAAGGCAAGGTATTACCTTGAAAATTATGTTTTTATTTCTCTTGAATATGTTTTTTTCACCCTGAACACAAATGCATCCTGCACATTACAATATTCAATAGTTTGGGAAACAACTGATACATATAACTACTATTTATTATTATACAACTATTAAATAGGTTATGTATTGTTATTTTACTTCTCATTCAAACCAAGTAACTTATTATTACACTATTCACAACACTCTATACTGTGATATTCCTTTATCTTTCTCTATTTGTAAAATATATGGTCAAATCAATTGATATTTATTTTTAAAAGATTCACTATAATACAATTCACATTAACAACATTTTTTATTCCTATAAAAATATTCATACAGATGATAATTCCAAGAATCATTATTTTACTTAATTTATATATATCTCTCTCTCCCACTCTTCTTCTTTTTAACATTTACTCGATAATGTGGGGATATATTCAATTCATATTAGAAAAATCATTACCATAACTATCCTGATGAAAAAAATTAAAATTCAAACTCCCCCTTCGTAACTTTATATAACTGTAAATGGTTTATAAAAAATCCATGTGCATTATGTCATGCAGGAATAACAAATATTATTCTTCAAAAATCATCTATCTCATTAAATTATCTCATTGATATGTGTAATCATTAATGATGCATATAATATATATGCATGATATATATTCTATTTCGGATTCCATTTATGCATAAAGAAACCCACAAAATTCTTTTTCCATCTTCATCAATACAACCATTAAATGCATGCATATTCAATAATATTCTTTTCATTCTCATCCTTTAAAACTATATATATTCAATAATCATTTCATGAATGATTTCATAGAACCAATCATTCATAGTGAAAACAACTTATGCATGGAATGGATTACCCCAATGAGTTATTTATTATTTTATATTCATGCACGAGAAATAATATTATGATTCATACATTAATTCATAATTAATATATAAAAACATTGATAATAAACCTCATGATAATAATTTCTAATTCACTATTACATTTCATTGAACCAATTTGGTTTAAGAACCTTTGTAATATAATTATTATGGATCCATCATATAATATTAATGAAAAGATCAACTCCAATTCATGTGGTCACTAGATTTTCCATCAGGCATACAATCACTTTATTGACCATAATGTATAATCAACATCAATCACACCATATAAACCATACAAAGAATAATACATGTGGATCGAACATATAGAAATTAATCACCTATAGTGATTCTTCTATATACTCCTCATAGTTATTTAATTTATTGATCTACCTTTCCATAGAGTCTGATGTACCCTTTTGTAGCTATGTATACCACAATATGACTTTTTTGTATAGATTTAGTATAACATTAAATAGTTTTTTAATATGTTACTAAAATTTATTTAATTGTTTTTTCATATAATGTTTATATACAAAAATGACTTCTATTTACCCATACAATGTTATCTAAGGGATAAACTCTATGTATCCAAAATAGATTCAATTTTACTATCACTTAATTAGTCTAAACCTGAAGTTAACTTTACATATCTATTGTAATTTTAATGTAATCTTTTCATATAAACTATATTTCAATTTTAAATTTATATAACAACTTAATTACCTTTACATGATACATGAAAATTTTAGAAGACCTTAATGTGGTAACAATACTACCCTTACATAGATTCAATACATACATTGTTACTATTATGAAGATAGTGAAATTATTAACATACCGTGACACAAGTAATAATTTCCACTCAAAAAAAATATTGAATTTTCAACCACATCTCATTATCCTTAAAAAAATAACTTACACATGATTTATGTGTAGAAAAAAATAGAAAACATAAAAATTACATCAGCTTCAACATGAATCAACATTTCTTCTCTAAATGAAAACCACATCCCTGAGAAACACCATAAATTAATAGACTTGGTGTTACTTTTTTTTATAAAATCGAAAAGACTATATATAAAGAGATTTATGAGAGTGGGAATAGTTAAAAAATAATATTAGATCTTTACTGATAGATAATTTCCACAGGAGTAAAATAAAAAACGGAAACCCTTTTATAAAGTCATATTTGAGAGACCATTAACATCCAGATTACCTTCCCTATAATATAGGATTATTTTTTCATGAATACACATCATAGGTTATATGTAGTTAATATAATTGTTAAGAATAGAAATTGAGAGAGTTAAAGTCTATAGATTAAAATCATTCAGAACATCCATGGAGTCACATTCAATGAAGAGATTATTATAATTTCTTCTCTTGACATAATAATTTGAAATTGTAATTGAAATTTTTTTACATTCAGGTGAAATATTATTCTCATGGATCTGAATGAATGTACCTTTAATGAATCCCTAAAAATTATAGAAAATATTTTTTTCATCCATTTAGATTTGGAGTACCAATAAATTTTCTTTATATTTTAACCTTGAGAAAATTGGTCTCATTTAAGATCCTTATTATTTATAAAATCAGTACCATATTAATTATTATTCTAGAGAAATATATATTTTTATGTATACTATAATCAGAGATGAAATTTTTTATTGAGAAAAACTAAACCATAAAAGGAAATTTTACATCATTGGTGATTCCAAAAAAGGTCCTTAACTTTCATTGAATTAAAATTAAATTTTATTTCATTATGAGAAAAATATAGAGTTGGAAATTAGACTACAATATTTAAAAATGGTTTGTTTAAATTAACCGTATTGAATTTTTTTCATAAAAGTGTTGTTCATAAGGTCATCTAGATTGTAGGATCTAATTACTCAAGTTGAAACTAGTCCAATTTTTTTTATCCAAATACATATAGGAAATGGGTACTGAGAAATAGATTATTAAAAAAAATATATAATTAATGATATGAAGAACACGAAAGATATGTTAATGTAAATTATAGAATATTTGAGTATTTTATCTATGGGGATTCCCTCATATAGAATTATGTATTTTAAAATCCAATAAACAGGATGAATGAAAAGAAACGTGAGGTGTCTAAACTGACTATAAGGTATTTAATAATAAGCATAGTAATATATATAGTAAAATAAAAATAATAGGAAAAAAATTAAAATTAAAAAAATATTATGTATAAGAAGAATAAGAAGAAGATTTAGAATAATAAAAATAAAATAAAATATAGTCTAGGATTTGAGTAAAAAAATCACAACCACAAAATGAATTAACAAATAGAATGAATATATGAAGTATATTCTTTCGTATAATTTTAAAAAACACCACCCACATTATACTTATTAAAATACATAAAAAAAATATGAGAGGAAAAGAAAAATAGGAGACACTTTCTTTATATTATTTCTTGGAGTAGTATCCTCCACCATATGAACATATAAGTATATGTAAGAAATAATGGAATGAATTACATGATGTGTCTTTATGATCCATATAATAATAATAGGACCTCTAACTATGATTAAGTAAGACTTAATATCGTGAACTGATTATGTAGAATCACTTTTAAATATACAATTATGCTAGTTGTTCTATTTGGAATCATCAGATCTATGAGTGATATCTAATAAATATACTTCATAAGAAATTAAATTCCCCTGAAATTTATATAATAACCCTTTAATGAATCATAACAATGTTCAGAATATTCTTTTACAACCTATATACCTAGGATCACCCACAATTGCACAATCAAAATTTTCCTTCATCAAGTTTGTCCACGCTAGTGTTTATATCAAATATTCATATTTTAAAGGATTTCTAGTTATCCTGTTTTGTCTAATTGATTTTTTAATAACAAGATCCATATAATGTTTTTAATAGAACATGATTTGAATTTTTTTGTCAATTTAAAATCCCTTGACAATAAATACAGGAATCAACTAGGAAGGATTCATTTTACTATTAAATCTAATATTTTTCCTCAAAATTCAACAAAAAATAATCCATGTTATTATTTTAGTTATAATTAGATTATAAATATGACATTTTTTCATCAATATTTATATATAATTTAAAAATAAATGTTGATAAAAAGGGTAATAATCACTTGAAACAAATATACAATGTGTTTCCAAATATTCTTCACAAATTAACACTCATATAATAAAATAACGAATCATTTTAAACTTGAAATCCATAACAAGGATATAGTTTTGATGGAAAAACGTACTTATCTGAAGAATTCATTATTATGAAGACAATTATACTATAATTATCGACCAAAATACTTCAATAATGTTTAAAATTACTTTTTTAGAGTACATGAAACATTTTGGAAGATAACCATCATCATCAATTTGACATATCTTATGAATTTTATCATTAGGATGTCCCAGATGTGTGGGATTCCACACCGTATATTCATGGGAAAGTATTATGAAATTTTGAATGACCATGCTAAGGTTAGTGGTAATATATTAAATAACCACCATCGACATGCTATGATAGTCAATAATAATCATATTATTAAGATCTCATGAAAAACATCATACACCATAAAGGAAAAATAAATCAAGTTAGTGTGATATATATTCATATTAAAATCTACTAATGGGAACCATTATGTACAGAAATTAATTGTATCAGGGGAACCACTAAATTAAGGACACACAATGGACTATAAATCGAATCTCTTCTCAATATGATTCTATCAATGAGTCTGGAAAAATAAAATTAGTATCGTCAGGCGTGTTACCAAGATGATACCAGAAGAACCATGTAATGAGATATTCTTTGATTTTTCATAGACTCTTAATTCCAAGAACACCCAAATGTATATATTTACTGATTTTATTAATTTACATTGTGGTACATTTTTTTATTGATTGGAATGTTAGAAAATAAAATTTATTCTTTAATTACCCATCATTATGATTAAACCAATATTAAAATTTCAATTTAGAAAAACATTCCCAAATATAGTTGTTCTGGTAGAATTATCCAAATATAACTTATTTTTTTGTGAAAGTGATTTACCTTTCCAATTATAAATTTATGATGTGGTTTGGATGGAAATGTCTTCAAGGAAAGTGGATTTAATCCTCCCCCATAAAAGAGGATACTCAAGGTAATAAAATATAATGCTTCCCTTTTTGACATTAAACTTCTTCTAGTTATGTTATTTATTGGTTATTCCAAATCCTATCATAATATAGAATGTGGATTTATTCATTTTACCAATATTCCATGGATCATGATCATAATGAAAAAAAATTAGATTGATGGTCTCATGAGTGTTTTCATCCCCATTATTAAAATGAAGAAGATTATCAATATAGAAATGATGAGTTAGAGCTCCTATATTCTTTGGTTCTATGATGTAGGACATGAATCCAAATATAGTATCCTTCAGAAGATATCTAATCAAGTGTTATTCAAATCAGAAATAAAATTATAGAAATTGTGTCACTTTTCCTTAACTATCATGAATATTTAAAATACCCACAATGTGACCTATTGACTGTAACCGATATCTCATTTCACTTTAAGAGGGAATTCATAATTCTATAAAATATATCCAAGATACTCTACATCTAAAAAATTACCATGATAAAATCCTATATGATATTTTAAAATTACATTGATATATTTAACTTATATTCTTTCTTATCATGATTAGAGTTTTTTTTTGAAAATTTTAACACATATAGATGTAATATAATGTGGTTCCTCAATCTTCCATCTATGTATAAAACTAAATCAATTTGGGTAAACCAAATTTATAGCTCTGGTTATGAGCCTTAATTCTAGATCCTTGATTATAAATTTTAATTGGGGTTTTCCCACCATAGTTGTTCTAGAATTTATGTGTTAAATTAATAATTGATCTTAAGAATTAGATTTAGGAATCAAAAGTTATGTCCTAATGTAATAAAATCATTATTAAATAATTATATAAAAAATAAGAAATTTTTTGCAGAGTTATTTCCCCTTAATGTATAATTTTTAGTGAATACATTTGGTCCATTTGTACTAAAAATATAAATAAAAAAGAGTTCATGTTTGACCTCATCCATATTTGGGGTTACAGAAAGAAAATAAATTCATATCTTTGATCTGAACATAATTAAAACATGAAATTAGTAATTCATACCAAAGATAATCATAAAATTCAATGTGCTAAATGAAATATTGAAAAAGATAATTTCTACTAGAAAACACTCTATAAATTATTTCATTTTTAGTTTTAAGAGAGTAAATATTATTCTTATCTATTATATCATGAGGTCTGACATGAAATAACGTAGTTTTTTAACCATTGTTTTAACACTAAAAATGGTATTACTTCTTAAGAATTATTTATTTAATCATAATAATAAGCTTATGTTTAGCCCACATTTTCTTCTTCTATAGAATGATATTATAATTAATTCAACAGAGAAGTTAATAGTTATGAAAAACTTAATCATCTCAATAGATTTACTCATCTAGGATGGTGAATTTACATTTTCTCCAAGTTGTGTGGTACTAATCTATTCAATTAAGTTTAACTGCTATCCATTGTCCCAATATTTTATAAAAGCTACTAATTCTGTTCCTGGGAGCTGAAAATGTGTTATTCATCAATTCAAAGATATAAATTATAGAATATTAATGGAATAGGATTCTGAGGAGACCCAATTATTTCTTAGATAAATATTAAATCCTTTTAAATGAATTTTCAATACATCTAATAATATCAGGTTCTACAGAATCATAATAGTTAATTGTATTAAGATACTCGATAAAAAATATTTTTTTTATAATTCAAATCATCTAGAACATCATTAATTACATAAGGCACTCTTATTGACTCACCTTACATAATAAAATTCTTCATAACCTGGAAAAAATTCAGACATATGAAGGGGTGGGATAAGTTTTTTAGTAATGGTAGACATGAGAGAAAATAATAAATGGTTTTATGTAAACACATCCTAAGGGTACGATAATGTGAGTTTATCAATAGAAAATCAAACCCATTAGTTCATTGATCATAATCCTATGTCATGAAATAAAAGATTAAAATGTCTCAGGATTGTGTAGTCATCAAAACTCAAACATGGTCTTTGATTTCCATCCATATGAATATCAAAATATTTTAATAGTGAGGACCCCTAATGGGCATCAATGCCATATCACATATCAAGGTTGAATACCAAGAAAATTATATCATAATAGATCAATAATCACTAGTTGTTTCCCATATCAAAGTGGATCATGAATCTCAACATGTTTTCCATGTCATATTGGATCATGTGTCCCCACCAGTTTCCCATTGTGGATCAAGGAACATAATTATTTCAAGAGATACAAGGATTTACCCAATTTGTTATAGGGAAATAATAGACCCACATACCACATAATTAAATCCAAACATAATATTTCAACAATATAAAAGATGATTAATTTGTTTTGAATAACATAACCCATGGTAAAAAATGTGTTTCATAAAGTTCTCATCATATCTTCGTTAGCCCGTGGAAAAAATGGGTTTAATAGAATAATTTTGATAGCATAATTTCCCTATGAGGAAGAAATGATTTTAATATAATCATCATCATCATATAATATATATTTAAATTTAATGGTATCATCTAATCAAAACCTAATTAATTCATAAAAATCCCTAAAATATGATGAAGTAAATTAAAATTACCTTTAAAATACTTTTTGAATATTTATTTGAAAACATTAATTATTATATTTTCTTATATAATTATTTAACTAAAAATTTAATGAATTTAGAGTATATAATTTTATTTAAAAATATAAATGTATTATTATAATTGAATATCCAAAGAAAAGAATTTCATTGACTGCTGGAAAATCCTTTTATGTTTTATATGTTAAATTAAAAAACTATTTTTACTCATATGTAAAAAGTAAAAAATTTATTATTTAGAAGAATTTAAAATGATTCCATTTTAATTTTTTGTTAATGAAGTAAATGGTATTAAAAATTATATTTATGAAATATTTTCTATAGATGTAAGAACATCTATAAAATAATTTTGAAGAGTTGGATGTGGGAAAAATATTTTATTGACCAACTAGGAAAGAGGGTTTGTTTTTTATTAAAAAAATTTCTCAAAACTTTTATGTACCAAATAAATAATATTGTTAATAATTTTTTAAAATTTTAATAATAAATTTAATATAATAAAAAATAATGTTTTTTAAATTATTAGTTCTACGTAATTTATCAAATCATAAATTTATCATAATCCATTCAGAATGGAAATTAGATTGTAACAAAAACCCTTAAAATTTTAGTGATCCCTGAATCAAAATGTCATAAAAGTGAAAACCATATATGGCGTGGTATATAAACATAATTTAAATAATAATAATAATAACATACATTCATGTGATGTGTATATATAAAAAAATAAAAGATGAACACGACACTTGTCTCACATGTATTAAAGTGGCATGATAAACCCACAAAACATTGGTAACTTTTGAATCATAACCTCCTAGAAATAAATACTAATAAAATTAATAGTAAATAAAATAATCATAATAATATTAATGATAAAAAATATAAAATAAAAAATATAAAAATATCATAAACATAAATAGGTGTTTAAAATTAAACATATCTCAACAAAATAATATTGAGATGAAGAAACCTTAAATCAAGTTCGAAATTCTCCATATGATTTTTCAACCCACTGTATAATATATCTAAATTTATTATAAGTATAAAAAATAATATTATTAATACATATAATACGATTAATTGTTTAATTAAAGAACCTTTTTACACATTTAATAACAATTGTCTATTATTGTTATCATTTTGATTTTAACAGCTTCGTTTTTTTTGTATGTTTCAATTTAAGAGTAAGGATCCATGACCATTAAAAGTGGATAAATAAAATCTAGAATGTTAATAATTATTTCAATATAACATATATTCATTATATAAATATTTATATCCATTCATATATGTAGGTGATGAAAAATTAAGTATATTACTTCATGAAGATTGTAGTACAAACTTACATGCGAGTGATGTTTCCACATTTCAATGGATGTAACAAAAAGAAGGAAAAAATAATTAAAATTTAAAAAACCATTATTATATCTTTGATATCATATATAATCATAAATTATATCCATATTACTATACATGTAAAGTGTAAATTAAAAATTAATCGCATCACTTTGTGGAGGCAGTAGTCCATATGTACGCACAAGAGAAATTATAATTTTATAAAGGATATGTAAGTAAGAAGGTAGAAAGGATATTATAATAATAAAAGCATTATTATTTTATTAATATCATATATATACCCTAAATCCTTCACAATTTGATTCCATGAATTTTAGTGACGGGAAACAAATTCAATGGTTCGTGAGGCGGTAGTTCACACGTACACATAGACAATAGTTTCATTTTTCATTTGATACATTAGATGAATACGTTTATTACATTAAAAATAATAATATATAAGTATATGATATATATTTATTTAGATATATTGTAAGGGTTAATAATGAATTTAATTATTTAGAATAAGAATAAGAAAAAAAATACTTGGTTGTGACGATTACTTCGTCTTTGAAGAACCTCCTTTGGATATCTCATTAAGGACTTGATGGGTGGTCTTCTAAAAATATAAAAATATCTAAAATGTATCTATGGATGTTAATCGGATTTTTTTTCATGTATTAGTCTAGGTATATGTCTCCGGATCTATGAGTAAGATATTTAATGTGGTGTCTTAATATATGAGAGGAGAGGGGAACCTTTGGAGTTACATAAAGTATAAAATTAATATAAATTAATTTTCTTATTCAAGTAGAAAAAATAGAATTATTTCAAATATAAGATGAATATATGTCTAAATAATCTATTTTATAAAAATTATAAAATTTAATATGATTTTTAAAACTTATATATTTGTTTTAATCCCCTGCTAGCCTTTTTGACGATTACCGTGGTGTAAATGTGTTTACTGCTTAGAGGTCAGGAAATTTATTATAAAAAGAAAAGTGACCCATAAATGTACAATGGTTGATATTATAGACTATATCCTATTATCTTTACCAAATATGCAATTTTTATGAACTCAAAATCATCTAATAATAAATTATTTAACATAAAATACAATTAAATCCATATTCAAGACTATTCACATAATTTAACTATAATAAATTTCAAGATTTTAATTTAATTCTAATAAAAGCCTTTAAATCCTAATTAACACAAAATATTTTCTAAAAAATCACTTTTAATACCATATCTTAAACAATAAATATTATTATTAGTGTTTTTGAAATCATTTATTTGATTTTTTCTATTCTTTGAACACATAATGTGTTTTCATTAGGTAAGCATTTACACTAAATATTTCATCAAAAATATTTTAAAAAAATTACCATCATAAAATAAATTTATTAATAGTTAAAATAACCCCTTATAGCCATTCATATTTTTTTCTCAATCACAAAAATAATATATATATATTAAAATTAATAAAATGATATTTTTATATTTTCATTTACTTAAAATAATATAAAGGTCTTTATCAAATAAAAATGAATGAAATATTTTTGAATATATGAAGTGATGGTTGAATGAATGTCATCCAATGAAATATAGAAAACTCTATGGATTATTTTAAAGCCTTAATTCATAGTTTTAAACATGTTATAACCTTTTTACCCTTACCATGGTGACAAAATTTCCACGAAGGTTGTTGTTTATTATGAGCAAAAATAACGTTGACCAATCTACCAAATGGAAAAATTATTATTTAAAATATGAAATTCATTATCTCATTTTCAATAACTATAAATGGATGAAATTAATTTTAAAATTATCAATACATGAAATAAAATAATTTTCTAGAAAATTTTATTTTTAAGTATAAATAACTTTTTATACAAAAATTAATCATAATGATAATTCCAAGGAAATTATTTGGTTTATATTTATTCAAAAAAAAATTAATTATTTTTTTAAAATATATTCTAAACAAAATGTGACTTTTCAAAAACTAGAATGAAAAAGGAAATTTTATATAAAATTGATATTTTTACAATCCATTGAAAAAATAACCTATATAGAAAAATATAAGAAACATGACCCTCGTATATTATCGACATGGTAAGTTAATAAGTGATATTAATATCATAAAATATAATTTTTAAATATGGTAGAAATAAATTATAATTTTATCCCAAAAAATTCAATAAAAACAATTTTGGTTAAAAAATATTTTTGAAGAATAACGACTTTACTAAAATTTGAGTAATTTTTTATTTTAAATTAACCAATTTATTTTCCTTAAATAATGTCTTTATAATTTTTTTTTAAAATATGGTTTTTAATATTAAAACAACTAATTAAATTATTGTATTATAATGGAAATATAATAATATTTTATAATATATCACAGATTTCTTAAAGCACAATGTTACTTGTTAAAAAAGCTATCAAGCATAGTATTATTTAAAACTAAATTTTATATGTCTAACATACTCCCCAATTAAAATAAATTTTTTCATTGCAATTTTATCCTTGGTAATAAATAAAACAATATTTTAAAAAATGTTTTTTAAAATCCATATCATATAAAGGGATAGTAAAACATCTTTAAAAATGTGTAGTGGGAAACATAAAGGTTACCTAAAATGATACATAATCATGTAACCAAATAAGCATAACATTAGTGGGAAGTTAAAATATGGAAATAGAGGATAAAAATAAAATACTTGTAATATTGAGGAGTGATAGAGATAATGATAATGAGACAATTAATTACCAAAAAACCATAAATTAATAAGAGATAAATAATATCACCAATGTAATGCCCCAAAATTCTAAAGTAATAAAATTTTATTCGATAACATGTTTGACACACAAATATAAACATTGAAAGGAATAAAACCCCTAAATAATTTGTGGTATATTTAATATATTAAATAATTTATTAGATTATATAGCTTTAAATACATGAAATATTGAGTTACATTTCCTTACACGCAAGAGAAACATTTTTTAAAATCTTACATTATATGCAAGAATGAGTTTTACTGAAGAACAATATTTTATTAAAATATTGGGATTTAATATAATAAGACTTAACATAGTTTTTAAATTAGTTGTTATAAATAGTATTTACTAACTTATGAAAATATATGAATTCATTGGTTACAAATTAATTATATATTAATATACGAATCAATTGAATATAAAGGGAATATTTTTATTGAAAACTATTTTTTTTCTCACAAAGCTATTTTATCCTAATAAATGTTCTTAATTATAGTTATCGATTAATATTAATAGAATATATATATATATATATATATATATTAAATAAAATACATTTTATATTCGTCCAATATATTTGATAGGCATAAGATAAGAACAAAACTAAGATTACACATAAAAACCTATATTTTTATTAAGACATTTTTACCACCTTTTAATGGAGAACCTATTTTAAATATAGTTTTTGGAAATTTAATATATATTATATATAAAAATACACTTTAATATTTGTAATAGAAATATAAAAATTAGGTTATGGTGATTTTTTGGTATTTTTTTGTGAAGTCTCATTTTTTAAAGAGTAGTTAAAAATACTGAATTTTAATTCAAAACCACTTTTTCATATAATTAATTTATAATGATAAATTATATTATAAACTGGTTTTAATGTTTAATTATATCAAATTTTTATCAATTAATATAATTTAGTTCATTTTAATCAATTTCAATTTTTAATTGAATATAAAAATATAGAAAACTTTTGAACATTTTTACTTTAAAAACCCGCATTGTCATCCCATCTACGGGATTAAATTTAAATTAATTTTCACCCCTTATGTAATTTTAATTTGAAAATATTAATTTCATATTTTTAAACATAATAATTTATAATTTATAATAATATAAATTTTTTTACATAAAATATTAATCAAAGTAATTAAAATGAATTACAATGATTTCTGTGAAATTAAGTGTAACAAGGGACTAAACCTTAATCATAAAGGCCAAAATAACCCATAAAATTGTTAAAAATACATTTAACTTCCATATATAGAACCTATACTCTATTTTCTTTATTTTTTACCACTATTGTATCCACATTTTATAGTAAAAATGTGGGTGGAATTCATTTTTCCAAAATTTACATGAGTGGCACTCCTCTCCACTATAAAGGAACTCCCACTCCCACTTCTTAAAACCTCTCAAGGAAATTTTTATTGAACAAGATCTAAAAAAATAATTCATAAAAATCCTCCCATTCAATCTATAATCACAACCTTGTTCAAAAATACATCCATGTAAACATTTTGGTGCAAACCAAAAGGAGTTACCTGATTAAGATGTAACATCCTTCCTCATGCTCTTTAGTATTATTTTTATTATCCACCCAATAAACTCTTCTTATTCCAAGATCACATAAAAAAATTAATATAATCAGAACAAAAATATGTTTATATATTAATATTTCTACTTATACTTACGAACACTTCCATCTAATGGGTAACAAACTTACCATTCGTGTACGGTGAACTACCACCCTGCGACACGATGAATGTTCATTTTCCTTTTCCACCTTTAATGGTTTGGAATTATGTGTAACAAAATATTTATATATTATATATATGATAATTATTATGTATTATATTTATATAATTATTTTATAATACATACCATTATAATTTCCATTTTGTGTAAATACAATAACATCTTTTGTGGAAGTGTGGACTATCGCCCCCTCAAAGCGATGTGAGTCATTCACACTACACATGGAACATATAAAATATGGTTTCAATAAATCTATATAATATATATGAAATATATATGATACTTTAATTTTAATATATATATCACATAAATTTCATTCTATTAAAATATGATAGGGAAATGAAAGTAGCGTTCATCCGTACGTATGACAAAACTTCTCCATAAATAGTGCATTTCATTTCATATATTTAAATTTTAGGGATTATTTTAAATATATATATATATATATATTAAATATATATTATATTTAAAACTTGATTTAAATTTTTTAGATAATGAAAAAATGTTTGTAACATCAAATAACATGTTAAAACATACTCGACAAATTAGGCAATTAACACCCGAAATAGTGAAAATAATGAAAGACTGTTATTAAACATGTAACAAGATATTATATAATGATAATATATGATATTATAACATTAATATGGTTATGTAATAAGTTATTAATACCATCAAACCGATTAGATAGGAGGTTAAAGTATGTTCACACAAAAAAGAAATGCAAAGTAGGGGATTTCTTCTCAAATTACATTCTATTGAGACTTATTTATTGTTACGCAACTAGTTTCATTTATATGGTGTATATACTGCACTTTGACATGTTATATAGTGAATCTATTTATTCTCATGATATTATAAGTTTCTTTTATTGTTATTAATTAATTTAAATTATGATTCAAATGTTTTAAAGTGGTATGGGACACTTTGGAATGTTTAAAAATTATTCACCTCATGTAAAATCTTGTTTCTATTTTTAGGTATTCATAAACCACAATTATTCATATTTTTTGGTTGTGTTTTTTATTGGGGTTAAATTGGTTTAAATTATTAAAGGTTTAGACATTTTTGGACTTTTGAACAGTGGGCACATGGTTGGTGCACAATTTTCCAAAATGGGCACCCTCCTACAACAACATGGAAAAAATTCAACAATGGGTTTCCATGGATTGTGAACTATTTAAAAAACCATAATATATTTCTATAGAAACTGGGAGACCTATTTATATCTAGAAAATATCTTCCACATGGTTTAATTAAACCATGTACCTCTGCAGAGGAAACCATGCTGATATGTTTTTCATTAATCTGAATTTTGATTAAAACTTACCAAACCCTCTATTTTGGACTCTGAAAGACCTCCTTCGACCCAAATCGATTTATCCCATCCCTGGAGCTCTAGAGAATATTTTTTGGTCCCTTGTATTACTCCTGAAAGTGATTTTAATCATTATGAATGACATTTTATATTCTCATGGTTAGTTTCCTCATCTTGGTCTCATTCTTCTATGGTATCTCTTATTCTCTCTGAGCTTCCATAGATCCTCTTATTAATTTATTAATCTAATAACCTATATTTTGGGATCTTAAAAGTAGTTTTTATTTTCATTTTCATGATTATAAGTATTAATGGTAAAATATTGATTAGTTTTCGGCTTAGCAAGATTCGTTGGGTTGGGTGGGTGGTTCCTTTAGGATGCCCAATTTATCTTAACCCAAAATTACTATTTGAAATTCAATTAATAATATAAATGAAATTTAATTATTTGTATTAAATTTATTTCAATTTTTTTTATTAAAAACCTAATTACATTGAATTGGTGTTTTTAAAAAAAGAGTTTTTTGTCATGAAATTGGAAAATCTCCAATTCCATTGAATGGGTGATTTTATAGAAATTTATGGATATTTAAAATTTTTAATTTAAATTGTGGATTTGATGAAAAAAATTTCAATTAAAATTATGAATTTAATTTTTAAATTTATTTGATGAAAATTGTAAAAACCCATGTTTTAGTGAATTTGGGGTTTGTTATGAAATTGATGGAATTTGTTTGAAAATTAAATTATTGAATTTATTTTGGGGAATTGATTTGAGAAATTGGAATTTGAATTTATTTCAAATAACTATTTTTAAAAATGTATTAAAAAATTATTTTCATAGAAACCAAGTGGTTTTATTAGGAAAAATTATTTTTTTGATTGAAAACCCAATATGGGTTTTAAAAGGAAAATTGGAATATTTGAAATAGAGAATGATATTTAATTTTATTTGATGAAGTATTAAAATAAATTTCCCATTAATTTTTTTACTTGAGAACATTTAAGTCTTAGGTAATTAGTGAATTATATTGGGTGTAACTTTATGACTTACAACAGTCAAAAACTTCCTATCATCACATCACATCCCTTAGGCGATGGTGACGAGTCCAATTTTACTTTGGACCAAAGGGGTGTATGTACAAATTTTCCATTTCATAGTGTCGAGTCCTTATAGTCTGGAAGTACCATACCTTTTTCGAATATGACCATGTTGATTTTCTGTTCGCAATTCAAATATATATATATATATATTACATTGTTGTAAACTAATTTACATTCCTTATGATTTATATAAATTTTTTTATATAAAATATTTCATTTATTACATTTGTGAAATTTTCCATTACTTTAAAAATATTCCATAATTTGAAAAGTAAATAATTTTCTTAAATTATTTCTATAATTTTAAATTTTAATAATGAATTACTGAAGTATTTCTATAATTTTAATTGTAAATCATGATTTTTTTAAATATTCTTTTGGTATGACAAACCTATTTATTTATAAATTGAAAGCATTTTTTTGGTTAATTTAATATTGGAATCTATTATAGAAACTTTTTGGTAAACTCTTATTGGAATTTTGGTCACAACCTACTTGTGACTTAGCGTGTTTGTAGATTACCTCATTATAGGATCAAGAAAGGTAAAAGGACCTTTTAGAGTTTGTTCATGTTGTTTATATATGGTCTTGGAGAGTTGCATCCTTAGTGACTTGGGAAGTTTTCCTATTTTGGTCCGTTTGATGTAGTACTTTGGGATGTTTGGCGATTTGAATTATATTACTTTACTCTTAATGGAGTTTATTTTTATATGAATATTGTCTTTTCCCTATTACATCTATATAGTTAGTGGAAAAATCATTCCCACTTTTAATCTTGTATGATGCAAGGTTCTAGTTGTCAACCTGTCAAGATCAAGAATTCCATTTAGGCTATATCATGGTTTGTTGGTTATTGGGTTACCAATGTAACCTAGATGGTTCATGACAATGTTTTATCATATAAATGTTGAGATTTTTTTTCTTGAAGTCAGTATGCATTTGTGAAATCTTGTTAGGACTTATGAGGAAGTTGTGATTAAGTTCCTATTAATATCTCACCTCAATGAACCTTAAGTCACTAGGGGTGGTTATAGAAATATGTATTGTGGATTAGTTCTAGTATTTTACCTATATTTATTTGGATAAATTTAAATAAAAATCTTGTTTTCTCTATATTTTGGGATTAATTTTTCTTTTCTTACCATTTGTGAATTAATCTAATGCCTTTCTTATTGTTTTTTGATATTTTGTAACATAATTCATTTGAGAAGATGTGAGAATCAAAACCAATAGGAAAATATTAGTGAAACTGAAACAGAAAATCTTATTATGGAACCAAATCTATTTGAATTGATTGTGCGCACTGTCCAAGATCTAGGATAGGCACCACCTCCAGTTCCAGTTCATGCTCCAATTGTGGATCCTCAGAGGTACTTTCTCAATATTTGTTCTTAAGAGTTCCTTAATCATAATTCATCAATGTTCAAAGGCTCAAATGATCCTCAATAGGCTGATGAGTGGTTGAGTATATTGGATAATTTTTTTGGGTTCTCAGACACAAATGATGAGATCAAAGTAAAGTGTGCCACCTTTTTAATGGAAGTACCGAGTGTAAGATATTGGGACACAATGGTAACTATGAAGAAATATGAGGGCTTAGAGTTGAAATTATTCAAATTTATTTTCACCAACAATTTCTATCCAGGGCTTATTTTTTTATCCAATTCCATTGAGTTCTTCAATCTCAAATAGGATGAAAGGTTTGTGAGAGAGTATGAAAAACATTTTGTTGTGATTCTGCATTTTACACCTGTGATAGTATTGAAAGAAAAGATGAAAGATTTAAGGTTCAATTTGGGGCTTCCTGAAGATATTCATTCTCATGTATTTTTGTTGTAGTTTCTTCTCATACTGATGTGATGGATAGAGTGATTATGGTTGAAATAGACTTGTATGACAAGTTTGTGTTATCCGGAGCTTCTTTCTCTCCCATTGAAGGTAAGAGATTCTTCAAGGGAAAGAGGAAGTGTGATGATTCTCAAGGTGTCTCTCAATGGTTGAATTTTTTATACCTCTTACAGTACCTAGAATAATTCCTTTTATTTTTACTAGTGTGGAAAGATGAGTCATTCAAAGAGGTTTTGTAGTGAGGCACCCAATAATTGTGGCTCCTGAGAACCCTCAGGTTACTTGGATAGGTCCTTCCATGTTTATTCCACTCTATGTAGTGAATCACAATCATTAAATTCTCCTAAAACTACTGGGAGATTAGATTACTCACATGTAAAAGGGTCCCAACCACAAACATCTTGAAAAAACTTATTCACGCAGTGGAAGGGTCTACAGAGGAAGCGGATATGGGTCTTACAACCGTGAGAGGTACCATTACTATAAATATATCATTTTAAATTAATCTATTTAATACTGGTGCATATAATATATTTATTTCATCCCATTTTGTTAATATTCTTAATCTTATTAAGGAGATTTTATCTTGTGTAATTGATATTACTACAACTCTTGGTATGAAGAAAAATAACGGTCTTTATAGCCCCACTTATGTTTTCTCTCTATCAGATGTTGAGATTTATTTTAGTTTTATAGTTCTCGATATGAAGTCTCTTGACATCATTATAAATATGGATTGTCTCATTCCCAAAAAATCTCGAATTTATTTGTATCTTCAATAGGTCTCCTTCACTATGCCTAGTTTTATGTATCTTTTCTTTCAAGGAGAATGAGGCCCAAGGTTGAGCAGAGCTGAACCCTCTTATCTGAAGTTGGGGAAAGTAATATCAATGTTTTTATTTGATCTAGAGAGGGAATCTTTGTACAATTACCTCACTCCAGTCATTATTGAATTTTCTGATGGGTTTTTTCTGACTTATCTAGATTGAAACCAGTTGGGGTGTTTGAGTTTTACATTTATGTAATTCCTCTTACTCAACCAGTTTCTATTCCCTCTTACCATATAGAACAAGCTAAAATGAAGGATCTGAATTAATAGTTGGAATATATTATAGGTAAATAATTCATATTCTTGAGAATGTTAACTTGGGTGGCACTGATTCTATTTTCTAATAATGTATATGGTTCACTTAACCTATGTTTTTGTTATCAAAATATTAGTCGAGTTACGGTAAAAAAAAGTATCTGTTACCATGGATTGATGATATGTTTGATCAGTTGATGGGGGAATAAGTGGTTCTCAAAGATTGAACTTCAATATTGATACCTTCAGTTGAGGGTAAAATAATATGAAATTCATAAAATCACTTTTCAGAGTAGGTATGGTCATTATGAGTAACTTGTCATTCCATTTGGTATAACCAATGCTCTTACAATTTTCAAATATTTAATGAAGGGGTTTTTCCATGAGTATCTTGATACCTTCAAGGTAGTCTTTGTGAAAGAAATCATCATTTAATCTATGTCCTAGGAGGATCATGTTCATCATTTGAGAATAGTTTTGAGTTTTCTGAGAAATCACTAGCTTTATACCAAGTTTTTGAAATAATATTTCTAGATTTAGGAAGTGATTTTCTTAAGACATGTGGTTTTGAAACATAGTATTTTAGTTGATCTTGAAAAGCTGAAGCCTATTATGTCATTGTAGAAACCATTGATTTTTTTCTAGATTCAATGGCTTGTGGGTATAGCTGGATATTATCAGTAGTTCATCAAGAAAATATCAAATTGGGCTTCTACGATGATTACTATAACTTGGAAAGGAGTAAAATTTTCATAGGATGAATTTTTTTAGAATTATTTTATTAAGTTGAAATATATTTTGACTACTACACCGATGTTGAATCTTCTAGTGGTTGGTAAGGTTGTGTGGTCTTTTGTGATGCATCAGGTTTAGTCTTGAGATGCATTATTATGTAGGGTGATCATGTCATTGCTTATGGGTCTCTTCAGTTTAGGCCACACAAGAAGAATTATCCAACCCATGACCTTGAACTTGTAGTTGTGATGCACAGGAATAAGAGTTGGTAGAATTACCTTTATGGTGAAAGGTTTATCATGTTTTTTGACCATAAAAGATTGAGTTATATATTCTCTAAAAAATATTTGAATCTCAACCAAAGGCCTTGGGTGGAGTAACCAGAGTCATTAAATTTTGACATCCACTATACCACGGGGAAAGGGAATGTATTTGAAGTTGATTTGATAAAGAAAATTCTGAATGAGGTACCAAAAGAATCACCGTAAGAGTGGGATTTGATGGATCTCTTTACATAGTTTCATGTTGGAGTCTTGGAATATGGGGATGCGGTTTCATTGGCCAGTGTTCAGTTGAAATACACTCTTCTCAAATTGATTTATGAAGAAAAAAAACATTATGATGAGTTCCAAAATGTTAGAGCCTCTCTTAATTGTGTGGATACCGTACTTAATTGGTCATCTTCTTAAGAGGGAATTATATGATTTCAGAACCATTTTTTTGGTACCATATTTGGTAAGGAAAGCTATAACGGGGGACTATCATAGTTCCCAGTGGGTTATGCACCTAGAAGCAATGAAGATGTTCTATGAAATGTAGTGGTAATTCTGGTTTCCAGGTATGAGATGGGGAATTACCATTTTTTTCTCATTGTTATACATGCCAATAGGTTAAGGATAAACACCATAAACCTTCATATTTTCTTCATCCACTTCTAGTTACGACTTGGATGTTTGAAAAAATATATATGTACTTTTGTATCAGCTTTCCACATACACATAAAAATAAGAATGTGATATGGGTTGTGATATACATGATGACTAAATCGGTACAGTTTTTACTAATTCCTGATACAACCACTGTTAAGAAGTTGGAAAATATCTATTTGAAAGATATTATTCATTTTTATAGAGTTATTTATTATATAGTTTATTATAAGGATCCTCGATTCACTTATTTATTTTAGATAGGCCTTCAAGAGGAACTGGGATCTCATGTCTGTTTATGTATAGAATAACATCGACAATCAGATGTCTAGATAGAATAAATCTATATAGATTCTTGAGGATATGCTTCTTTCTTATGTAATCCACTTTGGTGGTGCTTATGTTGACTAATTGGTGCTGGTTGAGTTTTCTTATAACAATAGTTACTAGTACATGATTAGAGTGGATCCTTTTTAGGCCTTATATGGCCAAACTTGAAAATATCCATTGTGTTGGTTGGAGATTGGTGAATCTCCATTAGTTGGACCACGTTTGGTACAAGAGACGATAATAAAGATTTACTTGATTCATTAGAGGATGTCTATGGAACATATCTGATATAAGTATTATACTGATCATTGTCATAGACCTTTGAAATTATCAGTTTTTGATTGGGATTTATTGACATTTTCACCTTGATTCAATCATTGATGGCTTGGAAGGAAAGGTAAACTTTCTCCACTTTTTGTGGGATCTTTTGATGTGGTTGATAAGTTTGGTAAAGTGGAATATAATTTAGAAATTCCACCATAGATGACATCCTTACATAATGTGTTCCATGTATCTCGACTTCAGAAGTATCTATATGATCTATCTGATTTTCTGAGCTGGGGTGATCTTGAAGTTGAACATGATTTATCCATGATTGAATGACTAGTCAGAATAGTTGACACTAAAACTAAGGTACTTCATGGGAGTATGATACCTTTGGTTTGTGTGTTATGTTATTATAGTGATGATATTCATGTGATGTGGGAGTGGGAGGAACTGATGAGAGAGAAGTGGCCTCATCTTTTTGAGTTGGAATATTCATTATAGGATTTCTGGGAAAAAATGTTTCTATAGTGGGGAGGTTGTAACATCCCATTTCTATTTTTAGTTATTACTAAACCCATATTTTTTGCTTACTTTTTTTTGGGTTTCATTTAGGATTAAATCGGGTGAAATTCTAAAAATTTTGGAAGTTTTTGGGTGAGTTTATAGTTGGCACATGACTACTGAATAGTTTTCCAAACTATTCACCATTCTAGAGAAAAATGAAAAAATTAGAGAGTGGGATTTGCATGGATTACACATAGTCTGAAAAAATATGAATGCCCTCTGGAGAAACCATGTGACTCATTTATAATAGGCGCATGTCTTGTGCATGGTTTAACTAAACCATGTTCCTCTTCCCTGAAAACCGTGCAGACGGGTTTTTCATTATTATGAATTTTGAATAAAAATTCTCGAACCCTCTATTTAGGTTCCCAACACAACTCCTTTGACCCAAATTTATGTTTCCTATCCTTTGAGCTCTCATGAAGAATTTTAGGTCCCTCATATCCCTCCCAATTGCGATATATAGATTGAGAAATGACCCTCTATCTTCTTACCGTTAGATTCCTCATCCCAATCTCATTCCCCCACGGTTATTATTATTTTCTCTAGGGTTACATCGATCCCAATATTGATTTATATATCTAATACCATATATTTTGAGATCCTAAAACTAGGTTTGATTCCCATTTGTGTGATCAACATTCATCCTATACAAATCCCAATTAGGTTTTAGCATTGCGATATCCGTTGCTTTTGGTAGGTTTTTCTATTATAGTGCACAATTTATCTTAACACTAAAATTACTGTTATAGATTCAATTGATAATTTAAATTCGATTTATTTTTTTTTCATAAATTTATTTAAATGTTTTTATTGAAACCCCAACTTTATTGAATAGGTGTTTTTGGAAAAACTGGGTTTTAACATGAAAATGGAAAACCCCAAGTTCTATTAAATTGAGCTATGTTTATGGAAATTTATGGAAATTAAAATTTTTTAATTTAAATTTTTGATTTTATATAAATTGTATCAATTAAAAGTTTGAATTTAGTTGTAAAATGTATTTGATGGAAAATGGTGAAAACTCCACTTCTAGTTAATTAGTAGTTTGTTATGAATTTGATGGAATTTGTTCAAAAATTAAATTGTTAAATTTAATTTTTTTTAATTGATTTGAGAAATTGGATTGTGAATTTATTTCAAATATCTATTTGTGAAAATGAATTAATAATGGTATTGATAAAAACCTAATGGTTTCTTCATGGAAAATTCATGTTTTTGATTAAAAACCTGTTATGCTTTTTGAAGGGAAAATTGTCATATTTGAAATAGAGAATGTGATTTAATTGTATTTTAAGAAGTCTTAAAATGAACTTCTCTTTAATTTTTTTTACTAGACCACATGAAATCATTAGGTAGTTAGTGAGTTATTTTTGGAGGCACTTTACAACTTACAATGTTCTAAAACATCATATCAACACATCAAATATCTTAGGCTATGGCGATGAGTCCCCTTTGAGTTAGGATTAAAGGGATGTATGTAAATATTCACTATTTCATAGTGTGGAGTCCCTATATCTTGGAACTATCATACCTATTAGGAATATGACCATGTTACTCAGCTGTTTTTAGTTCAAATGTATATATATATGTATACTATTTTTGTAAACAGTTTTACAAGACTTATGATTTGTATAAATTGTTTTACATAAATTTATTTATTTAATAAAATTTTGAAAAGTTCAATTACTTTAGAAATATTCCATCAATTGAAAAGTAAATATTTTTTCTAATATATTTCCATCATTTTAAATGTGAATTATGTATTTCTAAAGTGTTACTATCTTTTTAATTATAAATAATGATTTGTGCAAATATGATTTTGGTATGCCAACCCAATTTATTTGAAAATTGAAAGAAATTTATTGGTTAATTTACTATTTTTATATATTATGGAACATTTTGGTTAAATACTATTGAAATTTGGTTCACACCATACTTGTTCTTTTATGTGTTTATAGATTACCTCCTTTTAGGACTGATCAAAGGAAAACTTCCTTTTAGTGGTGGTTCTCGCTATTGATCTCTGGTCTTGGAGAGTAGTATCTTTAGGGGATTGGGAAAATTTTTAGTTTTGGTAATTTTTCTATAGTACTTTGAGATTTTTCCTATTTAAATTTTGGTATATTACTCCTAGTAGAGTTTCTTTTTATATGTATACTCTATTTTCCCTTTTACTTCCACATTGTTAAATGAAAAATCGTTCCCACATTAATTATTGTATGATGTCAGGTATTAGTCACTGAAACATGGGGATTATGATTTCCCTTTAGGCTATGTTAGGGCTAGCATAGTTATTGGGTTACCGGGGTTCTTGGTCTGGTTCGTGACACCTCAAGAACATTTTTAATGACTATCTTTTAAATCTGACTACCTTTTGTGTTTTTTTAACATTCTCTTGAAAGAATCACTTTATTCTTATGAACCTACATTCTTATATATGGTGTAAATACTAATACATTGTCTTATAATATCATATTTCATTCATAATTCATGATATATTGTGTTACAATTAGTGTTATTTATCTAAGGGGATCTCTGTTAAAAGTTACCAAGTGGAAAATAATTTCATAACCAAATTTCTTTTTATTGGGTTATATTACTTCCTCATTATCATTAATATTGTATTATTATATGTATAATGATTTTTATTATCTATTTTTGTATTTCCAATTATTTATGTGGATTTACGGTTGGTACACATAATCTACTCATTGATTGATTCTCACCTCATCATTATAATCTTTTCAAGGGATGAATTTACAATCTCATTTTGTTTAGGATTGTTTACACTTGAATCTCCATAAGGGGAAATTATTCTATCATTATCTAATAAACCCTTTCATTTTCTTCTCCTTGGGTTATTCATGACCTTTTTCAAGTAATAGCCCCATTTTTCAACTATTTGGTACGTAAAATGTTTTAGAAAATGTTTTCAAGAAAACCAGACATTGTTTCTCTTTTTAGTCACAGAACCTATTTTCTTTTAAAAACCCAATTTTTAAGAAGGTTTTAAAAAAAAAATTTAAACATTTAAAAAATATTTATAAATTAATTTTTTACCATTTTTTTCTTTTACTAATGTTTTCAATGGAATTTTCTAGTCGCTTTCCGAACAAGGTGTTTTTCAAACCTTTTTACCTTGAAAAATGAATGTTATTTTTACCTCATATGACATGTATAAATTTTACCCACCATCGTTTCTTTAAATCTATCAATGCATGATTTGATGGTCTATTTTTAATGAAAATATTTTTAAAAAAGTTATTTTCAGTTTTTTATCAAAATGAGAATCATATTTTACTGAAGAATGTTTTTGAAATATCTTTTATTTCAATTCATCAATGACAAATAAAATTTATTTTTACTCCACCTGGGATATGTTGTATTGATACCATCCTTGTTCTTCATCTGGATGGTTTTTGATTGAGTTTTTCAATTATAGTATTAAAATTTACTTGATTCATTTGTTAGTCCCATTGAAATACTCAATTTCCTATGATAATCTGACATTTAATTTCCCCAAATTATCCACATATTTTTTCATGGATATGTTTATTTACTAAACGGTATATAATTTTTACATATAGTGTTTACTTTGACCATTATTTGATTATATAGGGAAATATTTATAAATTAGTATTATTTATTCCATAAGGATATTTGATAAGGCTTATAATTTATTTCTATTATTTGATATGATAAATGATTTGGACAAGAAATGATAGTTGGGGCTTAAAAATTATATATCTTTATGATGCTTCGACAAGTTCTCACGAGGTAAAAAAGATGTGCAAATTTAATAGGTTTCTAGTAGTAGTTTTAAACTATTTTGTGAACAGTCTTGATGGTTTAGTTTTTTAGTTACCTAATACATGAGATACAATAATTAAGAATTTCCTTCATTTAGATTTCTTAATTATTTTTCCATGAAATTTTTCATTGACATATCTACGGTTATATCTCATTCTTAGTTCACTAATTAAATGTAACATGCTTTCAGTTTATTACATTCCATATTGATTTTTACTTATCTATTTATTTTAATGGTGTGTGGTTTCAGTTATTTAACTTTCTATATTGTTTACAAACTCTTTTCTCAGTTTATTTATTACATGAAATGTATATCTAGTTATTACATTTATATAATGACTATTCTAATTGATTGATAATTTCTTCTATTTTATTTTTCACTTACCAAGCTTTTGAGCTAACACTTATTATGTTTCCTTTCCTTATTACTCTATTAGGTATACAAGGAAAGTTATGGAAGGATATGTTAGATGGAAAAAATTTATTAAACACTAAAAAAAATTATGTTTTAATTAGATTATTTATTTATAATACAAGACTAAAGTTTGTATCTAGTTTAACAAGGAAAATAAACTCTTATCACGACCCGTCCTCGGGGACCGTGTCGTGACTACCCCAAGCCCGCCTTCCATAGGCCAGGGGGTGGAGACTATAACCAAAGGCGTAAATCCCGATGTCTGGGAAGGCATTGCCTTTATAAAATAAAACAAGCACCACAGAGTAAGCAAGCGAAAAAAATTAAACACTAAGTACAAGAGAAGTGATGAAAAGTAAATGGGCCAGAATACAAACCCAAAAGAAAGTACAACTACAACTGAACAAGTACAACAGAAAATAAAAAAGCTGGAAGGACGGAAATAGCTCCTGGGTCGTCCTCCTCGGATCCTACCTGAAGGGTAGGTACAGATGGCGCAGCTCCTGGATCATCCACCACGGATCCTACCTGAAGGGTAGGTACAGATAGCCTCCACAACGCCCTCGCCCGTCAACCTCCTCCGTTTGTCGTCTATTCGCGAAGTCCACCTCCGGATACTAACTTGTCGTGTAGTCCACCTACGGGTACTGACTCGTCGTGTAGTCCACCTCCTCGAACACTCGGCCTTCGTCAGCACTGCCGTCGTTTGCAACCAACACAACGAGGTGCGGGCATAGCCCGTGCAAGGGTGAGTATAACGATACTCAGTAGGGACCCCGAGACCCTCAAGGTCTCACTAAAACCAACAAGGATAACCACAAAGAAGATATCAACTGATAACCTCCACTTAGGTATATGCACATTCATACACCTAAGTTATCAAGTAACCCATCTCAATCATGAGGAAACACAAGGGTTATGAAATCAACAGATAAACACTACCCAGGTATATGACCATACATATACCTAAGTTATCAAGTAACCCATCTCAATCACGAGGAAACACAAAAGTCATAGACTCAGCTCAAACCAGGATTTTTTTAATTATCGAAACCGTAACTGCTGAAGAGCCCCGTATCTGGAGTGTACAGTGGTCCTGTCACGACTCCGAGGTACTGCTCACTGACCTAAGACTACTGAGGTACTCCACCTATCAAGTACTGTGGGCCTGTCGCTACAACAAAGCGCTTCCCACCATGGGTATGCCGCAACAACCAAGCGCTCCCCCTCATAGCCTCAAGAGGTACTCCTTATGTTGAGTACCGCGGGTCTGCCGCTACAACCAAGCGCTCCTCCGCCGTGGGTCTGCTGCTACAACCAAGCGCTCCCCCTCATAGCCTCTATAGGTACTCCTTCTGTTGAGTTCCGCGGGTCTGCCGCTACAACCAAGTGCTCCTCCGCTGTGGGTCTTCCGCTACAACCAAGCACTCCCCACTGGGCTATCCGAAACACACCGAGTCGATCGGTCAAGCAGTCGTCAGGTCTCAGACGGCTACACGGTCTCCGTATTCCGCATGCTCGTCTCCGGGAGGGTTCTCTCCATGAGCTTCTGGTCGATACTATATGTATCACAAGGTCCCACGAAGAATTATCTCGAGGGACCGCCTCGTCACAGGGGTCTCAACACAACAGACGACGCGTGAATCGGACGCCCGGTCCGTGAGTTACTAGCCTTTTCATCCCAGGGGCCCGGTTGGTTTCATGAGAGAACCAATCCCGGATGTATCTCAACATTCCCCCAAACTCTCATAGGGTATACTCAAAGATACTGTTTCTCAACGTGATCACCAACGTCGCTGACGGTTCGTCAAATGGACGTCTAGTCTGAAAGATATCAGCTTTTTCGTTCCAGGGGCCCGGTTGGATTTTGAGTACAATCCAATCCGGCCACTATCCAACAGCAACCAAAACTTGGGCGAAGTATGCCAAAAGTTCCGTATCATCAAGAGGAAATCAACATGACAGATGGTGCGTCAATCGGACGCCCGATCTGTGAGTTATTGGCCTTTTCGTTCCAGGGGCCCGGTTGGTTTCATGTGCGAACCAACCTGACCACACTCCGACGACATCCAAACCTCGAGCGGAGTAAGCCAAAAGATCTGACTCACTTAGAGGGAAGCATCAAAGTCGACGGCACGTCAATCGGATATCCGAAGCTCAAGATATGAGCGTTTCCGCTCCGAGGGCCCGGCTGGTTTCGTATCCGAACCAACCCGGACGAACCAAAAGTGATCCGAAACTTTAAGTGCGATATACCGAAACGGCCGTCTCGATCCAAGGATCACGTTGCCGCTGACGGCGCATCAATCGGAGGCTTGTAGCTCAAGTTACGGAAAAAAGACTGAAACGGTCTGAAGATGGGGGTCTGGGCCCGGGCCGACCCGGCCCGAACCCCCCTAGGTCGGCCGAACCGGGTCGACCCGACCCGGTCCAACCCGGCTGGACCCGATCCAGTCCGGCCGAGCGGCTGAGCAACGCGGGGGGCACGCTGCCCCCGTGTGACAGCTGCACGGCCCCCGCCGGTGGGCCGCCCTGGTCAACAGACGCGGCTTCACCGCGTCCTGTGTGCGCCGGACCCGCGCGGCCGCGGGTCTACTCGCGCCACTGCCGCCACCTCCGGCCGCCGGCGCCGTCGCGCCGGCGACCCGCGCCCCCAGTGGCTTCTGCGGGCCACCGGAGTCGCTCCGGTGGTCCGATTCCGTTCCCGTATGCGCCGTTGCTCCTCCCGGGTCCCGTTCTTCACTGCGGAATCATCAAATCGCCCTTGCGGCACGTTTTGTCATCGCCCGTCAAATCCTCACAACAACGAAGAACTGAGGAGGGTAGTCGGTCCGTGTTCGTTGGGCCCGCACCCTCCGGGTTAGATGATAACAGTCGGGAGAAATAAATTATCATATGAAAACATAACATGATACAATTTTAATAAATTAAAATTGTACTTTTGATCCGGGTTCATTGTTTTGAAAGAAACAACCACAGAATAAAAATATTCTTTCACAAACAAAACCCCTACCAATTTCCCACAATCAAGAATACTCATCCCATAACCAAACTTCACGCGGATCAACTTAATATTGAGTTAATCCGCGTTTTTTATTTTCAAAAGGAAACATCCGAGGAAAAAGGGTATTATTATCCACAGTTAAAACCCCTACCTCGTCAAGTCGTTGCACGCGCGTTCTTCGCTGAAATTGATCGTCGCGGAAGATGGGGATCGTCGCGTCGTCGCGGTATCCGGCATTGCGTCGACGAACTCCGAGGACTAAGAAACAACAGATTTAATTATAAAAAGTTAAATTCGTGTGTTGTTATAAACCACAAAGATGTTTTAAACGAAACCCGAAATCTCTTACCTCAAGCAGTTGGTGACAGGAGATCGGGGTGGGGAAGAACGTCTCAGATGAAGCGTCGTCAATCTCCGAGGGTGATGGCGTTCTTCTTGTTTTTCGCATTCTTCGCGTTCTTCACGTTCTTCACGAAGGAGGTTGAAGAACTTGAGGTTTGTCAAATCCTCTCAACAAGCATTTTTTTCCAGAAGTCGTGCGTTCGTGTTATTTTATTATTACGCCAACGGATTTCAAACAGGTTAAAAACGAATAAATTAATTCATAGAATTAATTCAATGAAGAAAACCACCCAATTAATTGGTGCGTTAAGAATTTAAGAAAATGCGTCAGTTGACTTTCATAATGACGAGTTTTTGCGGGTGCGTTACTTAGCGGAAAAGAAACGGTGGGGCTCTTGCGGGCCCCACCTCACAAATATCCTACAAAGGGGGTAGGATATTTTTGGATAGCACCCTATCCGTATAAACTCCGCTTAAGCAGCTTTATGTGTCTTTCAAGTGGCTTTAAGTGAAATAAAATAAATTTTGTCGTACAAATTATTTTATTTCTTAACTTTAAGCCCAAAAAAATTAAAAACCACACCCGATAAAACGAAACTCCGGAAGAGGAATTTCTAAGAAAATACCGGCGCTGCGATTCCATCAGTGCCCTCAGAATTCGATTCTGGGCACCGGTTCAAAAGTTAGAAAAACCCGCTCGTCCGTTCACTGAACATACCCGAGCCAAAATTCGGAAGATGATTCTGGGAACACCGGGCCTCGGAATCAGTTGCCGTCAGAAACTGCATTCTTGGAAAATTCCAAAGAAAATTTAGGAAAAAATTTCCCTTGAAATTTTCGGGTATTTACATTACTCCCAACACAGGGCTTTACGTCCCCGTAAAGCTTCAACATAAACTAGGGTCACAAAAGTGGTACAGAGCACGCATCTGATCCTTCCGCTCCCATGTGCTCACTTGGAGGTTCCTGTACTGCCAAAGAAAGTGAACCCGAGGAATCGATCGTCCTCAAAGGATCTGATCCTATCGATCCTCGATTCCCACTGGAACCTCCGTGAAAGTCACTCCATCGCCATCGTCAAGCTCCTCACGGTCGATGATATGCGAAGGGTCGAGCACGTATCTCCTCAGTTGAGATACGTGGAAGTCGTCGTGCATCTGGTGCAACTGAGGTGGATGGGTCAAGCGGTAAACTACCCCGACTACCCAGCTGAGGACCTAGAAAGGTCCGTTGAACCTCAGAGATAACTTGACGCGTTGGCCACATCTCCGTAAACCTCATCGAGGTGAGACCCGTATAAGGACGTGATCGTCATCCTAGAACTCTAGAGGCCCCCAATTCCTATTAGAACTGAAACTCAAACGACTACTGCCATGAGGGTAAGGTTGACCGACTCAAGAGTGATCGGTTGCACCCTCATGTGTATGAGTTATCCTATGCTGCCTGGGGTTTCCTTTTCGCCGACCAAGGAAAACCCATCCCGACGTCGTAGTTAAACCACAAACTTTTTTCCTAATACTGTCAATTTGTGTATGAACTGTGATTGCCTAGTCCATACTCAAATCAACGTCGTAAGTCCTTGACGATGCCACCAAGAGATTCCAACCGAAACTCTCACCTTGAGGGTCTGACCACACCGTCAGCATAAGTGTGATTATCAAGTCTTCTCCCAAGGTATCTCCAGACTTGAGGGTCAAGTCTATGGATTACCAGAAACTCTAGGTCCGAGACAAGATTTGTGAAAGCGATGAATGATTCATATCGACGTCTGTTACTACAGCAGCTAGTAGTGGACACAGAACGTCCCTTGAATCATTTTTAGAGCCATTGGGTCACACTCCTTGACCGCATGCAGCCGCACACTTCCTACGCCCTCTAGCTCCCTGAGCTTGGCGGGGATAACTAATGAGGGTGGTTGTAGCATGTTAAGATGTACACCGCCTCAGGATTCTCTCCTAGCTCTGCCTCCACATCTGCCGCTTTGTAGACTCACCTCTCTTTAAAGCTTCCTATTCTTGAAACATTTAACACGCCCGAGTCTCTAAGACTGGCACCGGTTTCCTGTTTCTTACTGCATTGTGCATTCTTCATCCACTCCTGGATGATCTGCACCTTCTTTGCCTACGATCCGAAAGAGCTGCTAAAATTTCTCCTTTGCCGAAAAGAGAAACCTGGTCTCATTACCCCTGGATGAACCATGCCCATTGCCTAATACAGTCAATCCTGAAATGAAGGATGAATTCATGCCATGGATGACATCGTAAGGCCTCGACATAACTACTAAGAGATCCAACTGTCACTCTCACCTCCAAGGGTCGAGTCACACTGTTGAAATCAGTGCGAGGTCACTGGGTATCCTCTAGTAGAAATCTCAAAAGTGAGGGTCATGTCAACAGTCTTAACCAGGACCACTCAGTGTCAACCAAACAAAAAAGACAGGAAAGAAAACATCACAAAGATAAGTGTCTTTTTATTATTGCAGCTCATAGTACAAAGACACGAATACAATAGAAAAATGGAACTAAAGTACAAGGGACATATCCACTAGTTCCGCTCCTGTCCACCTTCTCCCGGAGCTCTACTGCCTTGTCCACTACTCGGATGTTGCTCAAGCACCCGCCGCTGATTCTGCCTCGGTGGCTCCTCCAAAGCCTGCGGATCAACAGTACGAGGATTAGGACAGTCACGTGCCAGGTGACCCTTTCCGCCGCATTCATAAAACTTCTTACTCCACATACGACTGTCTCTAGTCCTCTCGGACCTCTGCATCATCTGTCTACTTCCCACAAATGACTCGACTACTGATCGAAAACCCTGCGGAAAAGGCAGAAGCTCCTGTACACGCTCGAGGTGTAGAGATACTGGCACAAACTCCACCCTGAAGAAGGTCTCTAAGTCTTCCCATGTGAAGGCCATCCCGTCACAAAACTGGAACAAGTGGATCCACCACCTGCCTGCTGCTGCCTGAAGAAGGCTGGCAGCAAAGATCACCATGAGGTCTGCCGGCGTCCCCACTAGCCTGAAGACTCTCACCACAGCCTCCAGCCAATCCTCAGCCGCCTGCGGGTCCATCTCTCCCCGGAACCTGGGTGGTCTCTGGCGCTGGAACTCATGCAGCGTGCTCAAGTGGCGTTCATCGCCTACTGCTAGGGCTGGTGGCATCGGTGTCCCAACGTATGGTAGTACCGCTGGTGCCTCCGCTGGTGCCTCAACTACAAGAGGGCCCTTTACTGAAGCCCTGTCACTCGACAAGCTGTCAGTACGCACGTACCTCTGGGCTCTAGCTGGTCGTCCGTGAAAAGGCATCCTGAAAGAAACATCGTGACATGGTCAAACGATTATACCTGGTGAGCTGAACTAGTTTGAGCTGATATTTAAAAACTTCTGGAAACACAAATGCAATCAGTGTTTTCGTGCACAGAGTCGGAAATCAGTTTTCAGGGTCCTAGTGTATGAATACGTCGGCCGCCCGCACCAACACTGGACTCCCTGAACTGAAAACCACACTTGGTACTCTTAACACTATTGCTTCACAAAAAGGGAAAAAAGGATCAGAGTCCCATGTTCTGTGGTAGAACCGAACCCTCTGATACCAATCTGTCACGACCCGTCCTCGGGGCCCGTGCTGTGACTACCCCAAGCCCTCCTTCCATAGGTCAGGGGCTGGTGACTATCACCAAAGGCGTAAATCCCGATGTCTGGGAAAGAATTTCCTTTATAATAGAAAACAAGCACCATAGAGTAAGCAAGCGGAAAAAAGTAAACACTAAGTACAAGAGAAGTGCTGAAAAGTAAATGGGCCAGAATACAAACCCAAAAGAATGTACAACTACAACTAAACAAGTACAACAGAAAAGACAACAGCTGGAAGGATGGAAACAGCTCCTGGGTCGTCCTCCTTGGATCCTACCTAAAGGGTAGGTAGAGATGGCGCAGCTCCTGGATCATCCACCACGGATCCTACCTGAAGGGTAGGTATAGATAGCCTCCACAACGCCCTCGCCCGTCAACCTCCTCCATGTGTCGTCTCATCACGAAGTACACCTTCGGATACTAACTTGTCGTGTAGTCCACCTCCGGGTACTGACTCGTCGTGTAGTCCACCTCCTCGAACACTCGGCCTCCGTCAGAACGGTCGTCATCTGCAACCAACACAACGTGGTGCGGTCATAGCCCGTGCAGGGGTGAGTATAACGATACTCAGTAGGGACCCCGATACCCTCAAGGTCTCACTAAACCAACAAGGATAACCACAAATAAGATCTCAACTGATAACCTCTACTTAGGTATATGCCCATTCATACAGCTAAGTTATCAAGTAACCCATCTCAATCCTGAGGAAACACAAGGGTTATGAAATCAACGGATAACCACTACCCAGGTATATGCCCATACATATACCTAAGTTATCAAGTAACCCATCTCAATAATGAGGAAACACAAAAGTCATAGACTCAGCTCAATCCAGGATTTTTTTAATTATCGAAACCGTAACTACTGAAGAGCCCCATCTCTGAAGTGTATAGTGGTCCTGTCACGACTCCGAGGTACTGCTCACTGATCTAAGACTGCTGAGGTACTCCTCCTGTCGAGTATTGTGGGCCTGCCGCTACAACCAAGCGCTTCCCACCATGGGTCTGCCGCTACAACCAAGCGCTCCCCCTCATAGCCTCAAGAGGTACTCCTTCTGTTGAGTACCGTGGGTCTGCCGCTACAACCAAGTGCTCCTCCGCTGTGGGTCTGCTGCTATAACCAAGTGCTCCCCCTCATAGCCTGCAGAGGTACTCCTTCTGTTGAGTACCACGGGTCTGTCTCTACAACCAAGTGCTCCTCCGCTGTGGGTCTGCCGCTACAACCAAGCGCACCCCACTGGGCTATTCAAAACACACCGAGTCGATCGGTCAAGCAGTCATCAGGTCTCAACCGGCTGCACGGTCTCCGTATTCCGCACGCTCGTCTCTGGGAGGGTCCGCTCCACGAGCTACTGGTCGATACTATAAGTAAAACAAGGTCCCACGCAGAAGTATCTCGAGGGACCGCCTCGTCACAGGGGTCTCAACACAACAGACAACGCGTCAATCGGACGCCCGGTTCGTGAGTTACTAGCCCTTTCGTCCCAGGGGCCCGGTTGATTTCATGAGCGAACCAATCCCGGCCATATCTCAACTTTACCCCGAACTATCATAGGGTATAATCAAAGGGACCGTTTCTCAATGTGATCACCAACGCCGCTGACGGTTCGTCAAACGGACATCCAGTCTGAATGATATCAGCTTTTCCGTTGTAGGGGCCCGGTTGGATTTTGAGTACAATCCAACCCGGCCACTATCCAACAACAACCAAAACTCGGGCGAAGTATGCCAAAAGTTCCTTCTCATCAAGAGGAAATCAATGTGACAGACGGTGCGTCAATCGGACGCCCGGTCTGTGAGTTATTGGCTTTTTCGTTCCAGGGGCCCGGTTGGTTTCATGTGCGAACCAACCCGACCGCACTCCGACGACATCCAAACCTCGAGCAGAGTAAGACAAAAGATCTGAATCACTTAGAGGGAAGCATCAAAGTAGACGTCGCGTCATTCGGACGTCCGAAGCTCAAGATATGAGTGTTTCCGCTCAGAGGGCCCGGCTGGTTTCGTATCCAAACCAACCCGGCCGAACCCAAAGTGATCCGAAACTTTGAGTGTGATATACCGAAACGACCGTCTCGATCCAAGGATCGCGTTGCCATAGACAGCACGTCAATCGGAGGCCCGTAGCTCATGTTATGGGAAAAAGACTGAAACGGTCCCCCTCCCCCCCGGGTCGGCCGAACCAGGTCGACCCGACCCGGTCCGACCCCGCTGGACCCGGTCCGGTCCGGCCAGGGCGCGATGCGGCCTGGCCCGGCCGGCCCGGATCTGTTCGGCCGAGCGGCCGAGCAACGCGGGGGGCACGCTGCCCCCCGCGTGACAGCTCCGCGGCCCCCGCGGGAGGCCGCCCTGGTCAACGGACGCGGCTTCGCCGCGTCTTCTGTGCGCCAGACCCGCGTGGCTTCAACCGTAGCGGCTTCCTCCGATGGCGCACCAGGGCGCCGCCGCACTGGCGACCCGCGCCGCCGGTTGCTTCCACGGGCCACCGGAGTCGCTCCGGTCGTCCGATTCCGTTCCCGTCTGCGCCGCTGCTCCTCCCGGGTCCTGTTCTTCACTGCGGAAACATCAAATTGCCCTTGCGGTACGTTTTGTCTTCACCCGTCAAATCCGCACAATAACGAAGAACTGCAGAGGGTAGTCGAGGCGTGTTCGTTGGGCTCGTACCCTCCGCGTTAGATGATAACAGTCGGCAGAAATAAATAATCATATGAAAACGTAACAGGATACAATTTTAATAAATTAAAATTGTACTTTTGATTCGGGTTCATTGTTTTTAAAGGAAACAACAACGGAATAAAAATATTCTTTCACAAACGAAACCCCGACTGATTTCCCGCAATCAAGAATACTCATCCCATAACCAAACTTCCCGCAGATCAAATTAATATTGAGTTGATCCGCGTTTTTTATTTTCAAAAGGAAACATCTGAGGAAAAGGGGTATTATTATCCTCAGTTAAAAACCCTACCTTGTCAAGTCGTCGCACGCGCGTTCTTCGCGGAAATTGATCGTCGCGGAAGGAGGGGATCGTCACGTCGTCGCGGTATCTGACGTTGCGTCGACGGACTCCAAGGACCAAGAAACAACATATTTAATTATAAAAAGTTAAATCTGTGTGTTGTTATAAACCACAAAGAAGTTTTAAAAGAAACCCTAAATCTCCTACCTCAAGCAGTTGGTGACAGGAGATCGGGGCGGGGAAGAACGTCTCGGATGAAGCGTCGTCAATCTCTGAGGGTGACGGCGTTCTTCGTGTTCTTCGCGTTCTTTGTGTTCTTCACATTCTTCGCGAAGGAGGATGGAGAACTTGAGGTTTGTCAAATCCTCTCAATGAGCATTTTTTTCCAGAAGTCATGCGTTAGTCTTATTTTATTATTACGCCAATGGATTTCAAACAGGTTAAGAAACGAATAAATTAATTCATAGAATTAATTCAACGAAGAAAACCGCCCAATTAATTGGTGCACTAAGAATTTAAGAAAACGAGTCAGTTGACTTTCATAATGACGAGTTTTTGCGGGTGCGTTACTTAGCGGAAAAGAAACGGTGAGGCTCGTGCGGGCCCCACCTCACAAATATCCTACCAAGGGGGTATGATATTTTTGGATAGCACCCTATCCGTATCAACTCCGCTTAAGCAGCTTTAAGTGGCTTTCAAGTGGCTTTAAGTGAAATAAAATAAAGTTTGTCGTACAAATTATTTTATTTCTTAACTTTAAGCCCAAAAAAATTAAAAACCACACCCGAGCAAACGCAACTCCGGAAGAGGCGTTTCTAAGAAAATACCAGCACTACGATTTCATCAGTTCCCTCAGAATTCGATTCCGGGCACCAGTTAAAAAGTTAGAAAAACCCACTCGTCTGTTCACTGAACGTACCCGAGCCAAACTTCGGAAGATGATTCCGGGCACACCGGGACTCAGAATCAGGTGCCGTCAGAAACTGCATTCTTAGAAAATTCCAAAGAAAATTTAGGAAAAAATTTCCCTTGAAATTTCCAGGTATTTACAAATCTCCAGTCCTTTATAATTTTATTCCTTATAATCATGCCAATGTAATGGTAGTAAACACTAGAATCAAGCTTTTGGGGTCAAATTTCTATAATTAGTATCAAATTAAGTTTAGTAGAAACATTGTGAACTATATTTAGTAACACATATATTAGAGAACATAACCCTAAAGCAGAGTTTGATGATAAGAATAAAAGATCATCTTAGAATTTTAGTAAGGTATAGATTATGTGGGTGTTCCTATAAATATATCCCTGTCTGGATACTATAAGTGGACATGGTTATGGAATAGATGTACCTAGGAATAAAAACTTTCACAAGGTGTGTTGAGACTTACTCAGTGTAACTCGTTACAAGAGAATAGTCCCTACTACGCACTTGGTTTGACAGTCCCAGGGGATATGCTTAGGATAATTAACATTTTCTTTAAAAAAAATTATAATGGTTTTTAATAGATAATGACAAGATTGACCTAGGTTAAACTCTAGACTAAGCAAGGATCTTTTAAAAAATAATTGGAAGAAGTATTTATGTATTATGATTGCATTAAAAACATTTTTTAAAATAATACTTAGTGATTATCCTTACTTAAAGAATATTCATCATATTTATTTTGGGAATTATATTAATATAGTTTTAGAAAATGACAACCTGTATGATGGTTGACCAACCATCAAATCTGGCAAGGTTACGAGACTTGAAACTAGGTCCGAAGGAAGAAACAAATTTAATGACAACCACTACCTACAAAACTTCCTAGTTAATATGTTATTGTTTTTAGTTTAAAGATTATATGAATAAATATTAATGATGAAAATGCAGTGTAACTTTTTTAGTTTTAGAGATTAATGCCTTAGCCATATTGGATTTAAAGAATAGTTAGAGACAAATATTAATACTTTTCACTCTTTTATGGGCATTACAATCTGATAATTTTCTATTTTAGTACTGTAGGGATAAAAGTTAATTTTTGGATACCCTTTTATTGAAGTATGGGTTTAATTGAAATTTTATCAAAGAAAGACCAAATGATAGAATTATTGATATGAAATTAAAATATATCATGTAAGAAAATTTATTTTTATTCTTAGTAAACTAATTTATCATCCTGAGGAAAAGGATCTTAAAAAAATATAGTTATGATACCTTAATTTTTTTAAATCAATGGTATACAAAATCATCATAGATTTATAACTTTGAAGCCCTCCACATTACATTTATCATTCACTTGTTTGTGATTGATGAAATCAATAACTAATTAAAAATATTTACTCTTTTCCTCCATGTACACATCTATACTTTCCACTAATGTTCTCTTACTTAGAGACCTAGTTACATGATAGTCCATGTGACCTTTTTAATTCAAATTATCTCTTTTCAAGAGGATGTTTTACGAAACCTTCTCACAATTTGATATTTAAAACATAAGAAATATCAATCAATTTATTACCAAGGTTGAGATTAAATTGTGAGGATGTAATTAGTTAAGGTGGGGATAATGTAATTCCCAAAAATTATAATGTAAGAACAATGTATTTGATAGCGTGTATGACCCACAACACCAAACATAGAAAGGAATATTAATTCTCAATAAAATATTATATATTTTGTATTTTAAATAATTTAATAGATTTTATATCTTTTAATGCATGAAATACAATGTTATCTTGAATTATATTAAAGAGGGACTTTCTTAAAAATCTTAAATTACATGCAAGACTGAGTTTTACTGAACAATAATATATTATTAAAAAATTTGTATTTAATATAATAAGACATAAAATTTTCATTAAATTAGAGGTTATAAATAAAATTAACTAACTTATGAAAATATATTAATTAATTGGTTACAAATTAATTATAAATGAATGTAAGGACCAATTGAATATAAATGGTATATGTTTATAGAAAACTATTTTTATGACCCCAAAGATATTTTATCCTAATAAATAAAATTAATTACAATTTGTGAGTAATATTAACATAATATATATATATATATATATATCAATCAAATAATTTTTATATTCATCCAACATATTTCATAGGAAAAAGATATGAACAAACCAAATATTACACATAAAACACATATTTTTATTAAGGCACTTTTACTGCCTTTTAATAGAGAACCTATTTTAAATAAAATTTTTGGAACTTTTATAAATCTTATATTTCAATATAAACACAAAAATTAGGTTAGGGTAAATTTTTGGTATTTTTGTATGAGGTTTCTTTTTTTAATGAATAGTGAAAAACACGAAATTTTAATTCAAAACCGCCTTTTCATCTAATTTATTTTTATGGTTAAATTATAATATAAATTGTTTTTAAAGTTTAATTAGATAAATTTTTTATCAATTAACTCAATTTAGGTAATTTTAATCAATTTCAACTTTACACTGAATATAAAAACATAGCATGATTTTGAACATTTTTACTTTTAAAACTCACATTGTTGTCCCATATACAGAATTAATTTTATGTTAGTTTCAACCCCTTATGTTGTTGGAACTTGAAAAAATGTATTAAATATTTTTAATTAACATAATTTATAATTTAAAATAATATTTATATAGTTTTTGACCTAAAATATTAGTTAAAGTAATAAAAATTAATTACAATGATTAACGTGAAATAAAACTTAGCAAGGGACTAAACCATAAAATTAAGTCTGAAAATGACCTATAAACTTATCCAAAATCAATTGGATAGAATAAATTAGACCCTAGACTAATCTTATTTAATTTTTACCATTATTATATCCACTTTTAATATATAAAATTTGGTTTTAATTCCCTTTCCAAATACTTACAATAGTGCCACTCATCTCCACAACAAAAAAGAACTCAAGCCTCCCACATACTCACACTTAACAAAATACTTTGGATCAACTAATCTCTACACAAATATCTCCTAAAAATTCCTTCCATAACCTATAAGACTCACCTTGGTCAAAAATCCTACTTTGGAAGCCCTTTTGTGCCAACCAAAAGAAGTTACCTGATTAAGCGCTAACATCCTTCCTCAAGCTCTTTAGTTCTATTTTAATTCTACACCCCTAAAGTATTTTTTTATATGACCACATAATAAAACAAGTATCCTTAATATAATAATAATTTTTTATGTTAAGGGTTTTACCTACACTTACACATACTTCCTTATAATGGGTAACAAACTTTCTACTCGTGCACAATGAACTACCGCCTCGCGTCTCGATGATTGTTTGTTTTTCCTTTACCAAATTTAATTGATAGTAATTATGATGTAAATGATGTTTTTATTTGATAAATATTATATTTATTATGTATTTATTATTATTTAGTTATTTTAATACACAATCCTTTATACTTTCCATTTTTTTAAATATGATAACATCGTTTGTGGAAGTGTACACTACCTCCCCCTCACAGTGATGTGACTCATTCACACTCTACAGGAAATGTATAAAGGATGGTGTTAATAAATCTATGTAATATATATGACATATATATGATAATATAATTATAAAATTTATATAATATACATTTCATTCTTTTAAAATAAGACAAGGAAATGAAAGTAACGTTAATGCGTATGTATGTTCTACTATCTCTATGAATGGTGCATTTCATTTCACATCTCCAAACATTATGGATTATTGTAAATACTTATATATTAAATATATATTACATTTAAAACATGTTTTAAATTAAAAATATGATGAAAAAATGATATTAACAGCAAATAAAAAGTTAAAACATACTCGGTAAACTAGGCAATTAACACCCAAAATAGCGAAAACAATGAAAGATTGTTATAAAATGCGTAATAAGATAATATAAGAAGATAATATATGATATTATAAACTCGAATATGGTTCTTTAATAATTTATTAACACTATAAAAACAATTATACCTGAGGTTAAAGGACATCCACCCAACAAGGAAATGCATGGTATGCGATTTCATCTCAATTTACATTCCATTGAGATTTATTTGTTGTTATGCAACTAGTTTCTTTTATCTGGTGTTTATACTTCCCTTTGATATGTTATATCATGAATATATTTATTCTCTTGATATTATAAGTTTTTTTAATGTTATTCCTTCGTGGATATTATGATTCAAATGTTTTAATGACATATGAGGCACTTGGGAATGTTTAAAGAATATTCTCAACGAGAACGTTTTTAATGATTATCTTTGAATTATCACTTCATTTTATGATTATTAACTTTCTTGATACAATTACTTTATTAATGTCAACATAATTTATTATATATTATTTACATACCTCTAATTTTTCATATAATATCATGATTCATTCATTATTTAGGATATTTTAAGTTTAAATTAAACTTATTTCATCTAAGGGGATTTGAGTTAAAAGTTACCAAGTGGAAAATAATTTCACAACCCAATTTCTTTTCATTATGTTATATTAATTTCTCAATGTTGTTAATATACTATGATTACGTGAATAATTAATTTGACTTTTTATTTATATATTTCCACTTATTTTTGAGGATTTATTGTTGACACACATAATCTACTGATTGATTGATTCTCACCTTAACGTTATAATATTTTCAAGGGTTTATAGTAAAATATAATTTCTTTCGGGATTGATTATAATTAAATTTACATCAGAGGAAATTTTTTGATCATTTTATAATAAACATTTTCATTTTATTTTTCATGCGTTATTATTGACCTTTTTCAAGTAATAATACCATTTTCCCACTCTTTGTTCCTTAAAATGTTTTAGAAAATGTTTTCAAAAAACCGAAATAAATTTCTCTCTTTAGGAAGAGAATGTATTTCATTCTAAAAACCAATTTTTCCAAAAAGGTTTTCAAATTTATTAACCATTTTAAAATGATTTAGTAAAGAATGTTTTACCCTTTTTTTCTTTTACCAATTTTTAAATGAATCTTTTTTTATTGCTAACAAAAAAAAAATTCTAACCTTTTTACCCTAGAAATGAATGTTCTTTTTACCTCATATGACATGTGAATATTTACCTGTCATCATTTATTTGAAGCTTCCTCTACATGTTTTTAAGTATTATATTTAAATAAAATGTTTTAAAAAAAGTTAATTTCAAAGAAAAAATGTTTCAATTTTTTTTCAAAATTAAAGGGATACTTTCCTCAAGAATGTTTTTACAAGATATTTAATTTCTTTTGATCAATAAAAAATACCCTTTATTTTTACTCCAATTGGGATACAATTTATTGATACCATCATTATTATTCCTCTAGACCTTTTATATTATTTTGTCCAAGGATAATAATAACGTTCACCTCCTTGATTCCTTTTTTATTCCCCTTGAAATAATCAAATTCGTACAATCATGATACATTGGATTTATCTTAATTATATGTATCATTTTTTATGGATATGTTTGTTTCCTAAACTGTATACCATTTTCACATATGGTGTTTACTTTTGTAGTTATTTTATTATATAGAAAAATATTGATAAAGGTGTATTATTTATTCCATATAGATATTTGATAAGACATTTTTTTTTATTCGATACGAATAATTATTTGGATTGGAAATAACGGGTGGGGCCTATACTTTATATATTCTCTATGTATCAAGAGGTTATCATGAGACAAATAAGTTTAAAAAATCAAACACGTTTCTACCAATAGTTTTAAACTATCTTGTGAAAGGTCTGGATTATATAGGTTTTCATGTTTCCAAGACATGAGGTCAAATACTTAAGAATTCACTTCATTTAAATTCCCTTATTATTTATCCATGAGATTTAGCGTCAACATATCTATGGATGCATTTCATTTTAAGTTAATTTTTTAAACGTCTTACGTTTTCTATTTCTTACCATGCCATATTTATTTTTACATTCCATTTATTTTAATGTAATGTCTTTTAAATTATTCACCTTTACATATTATTTACGCACCACTTTTTTAGTTTGTTGATTATATGGAATGTTTCTTCATTTGTTACCTTTCCATGTCATCTAATCTCATTGATTCATAATTAATTCCATTATATTTTTTCCTCACTGAGAATTTTATCTCACCCTTATTATATTTCCTTTCCCCATGATTCCATGAAGTATGATAAGAATTTTATGCCAAGATATGCTAGTTGGAAAAATTTATTATCCACAAAAGAAAAAATAACGTTGTAATTTTTTCTTTTATTAATACCTGGCTCATGTATATATCTATTTTACAAAGGCTACTAAACTCTTCAGTCCATTAGAATTCAATTACTTGTAATCATTAGAATTTAATGGTAGTAGACACTAAATATGGGATTCTAGGGTCGGGTCACTACAATCAACTAATAATAAATGATGTTATTAAGATAATGGTTTTTGTTTCAAGATGATTGTT